>JACEFZ010024973.1:530000-1245000 GCA_014155875.1 Cepaea nemoralis | reverse complement strand
TCTCCCCCAGTATCTCAGTCCCTAGTTCCTTACTGACTTCCTTTCTCCCCCAGTATCTCAGTCCCTAGTTCCTTACTGACTTCCTTGTCTTCCTTTCTCCCCCAGTATCTCAGCCCCTAGTTCCTTACTGACTTCCTTGACTTCCTTTCTCCCCCATTATCTCAGTCCCTAGTTCCTTACTGACTTCCTTTCTCCCCCAGTATCTCAGTCCCTAGTTCCTTACTGACTTCCTTTCTCCCCCCATTATCTCAGTCTCTAGTTCCTTACTGACTTCCTTTCTCCCCCAGTATCTCAGTCCCTAGTTCCTTACTGACTTCCTTTCTCCCCCCCCCCCATTATCTCAGTCTCTAGTTCCTTACTGACTTCCTTTCTCCCCCAGTATCTCAGTCCCTAGTTCCTTACTGACTTCCTTTCTCCCCCATTATCTCAGTCTCTAGTTCCTTACTGACTTCCTTTCTCCCCCATTATCTCAGTCTCTATTTCCTTACTGACTTCCTTTCTCCCCCATTATCTCAGTCTCTAGTTCCTTACTGACTTCCTTTCTCCCCCAGTATTTCAGTCCCTAGTTCCTTACTGACTTCCTTGTCTTCCTTTCTCCCCCATTATCTCAGTCCCTAGTTCCTTACTGACTCCTTGTCATCCCCTCTCTCCCCCAGAATCTCAGTCCCTAGTTCCTTATTGACTTCCTTGTCTTCCTCTCCCCATCAAGATCACAGACCCTAGTTCCTTACTGACTTCCTTGTCTTCGTCTCTCTCTCTCCCTCTCTCTCTCTCCCAAGATCTCAATCTATAGTTCCTTACTGACTCCTTGTCTTCCTCTGTCTCTCCCCTAGGATCTCAGTCCATAGTTCCTTACTGACTTCCTTGACTTCCTCTCCGCCCCTCCCCACCCCCAAGATCTCAGTCTATAGTTCAAGTTCCTTACTGACTTTTATCTCTCTCTCTCTCTTTCTCCCCCCCCCCCCCCCAAGATCTCAGTCTATAGTTCCTTACTGACTTCTCTCTCTCTCTCTCTCTCTCCCAGGATCTCAGTCCATAGTTCCTTACTAACTTCCTTGTCTTCCTCCCCCCAAGATCTCAGTCCATAGTTCCTTACTGACTTCCTTGTCTTCCTCTCTCTCTCTCTCTCTCTCTCTCTCTCTCTCTCAGGATCTCAGTCCCCAGTTCCTTATGACTTCCTTGTCTTCCTCTCTCCCACTATCTCAGTCTCTAGTTCCCTATTGACTCCTTGTCTTCCTCTCTCCTCCAGGTTCTCAGTCCAGCTACCTAACAGTTCGTGCCTGGCTAGATGCACAGCCCGAACCGCTTCAGATGAGAGACCCAGAAGAAACGGACACAGCCTTATCAGATGATCAATGGTCCAGCGACTGTGATACCGACATGCTGGATGTAACCGATGCCGAGCATTGCCACCAGCAAGACAGCTCAATGTCCGACGAGTCTTCAGAAAAGAGTATTCATTCTGGGCATGTGAACCAGGTAGCTATGCCAGGCAATGCGTGGGACGACCTACTGTTTGCTGCTTCTTTGTTCAAGACCCGTGAGTCTCTTATTGAAGACGCTAAGTCATTCGTCCCTGACACGGAGTCAATCGTCTATGACACAGAGTTATTTGTCTATGACACGGAGTCACCCATCTATGACATGGAGTCACCCATCTATGGCACGGAGTCATTCGTCTGTGACACGGAGTCATTTGTCTATGACACAGAGTCATCCGTCTATGACATGGAGTCACCCATCTATGACACGGAATCACCCATCTATGACATGGAGTCACCCATCTATGACATGGAATCACCCATCTATGACACGGAGTCACCCATCTATGACACGGAGTCATTCGTCTGTGACACAGAGTCATTTGTCTATGACACAGAGTCATCCGTCTATGACACGGAGTCAACCATCTATGACACGGAGTCACCCATCTATGACACGGACACTGATCAGCAAAGCCTGTACGACGCTTCCACTGTCTGTGGAAACGAGGACAGTTCCTCTGGGGATTCGAACCAGGAAACCACGACCAACAACAGATTGCCAGGCATCGCATGGGGCAGCCTACTGGTTGTCGCTTCATTATTTATAGCCTGCGACTCTACGGATGAGGCGCAGCCCCGACTCGAACATTGATAAGTCAGTCTTCTAAGGCTGCAACTGCCCCAATGCCTTTCACCCCGAGAATATTTCTCATCATTAGTCATTAGATACGCAGAGCCAGAAGATGTACAAAATGAACCAATTGTGGACGCAGAAGATGTACAGAATGAGCCAACTGTGTACACAGAAGATATACAGAATGAGCCCATTGTAGACGCAGAAGATGTACAGAATGCGCCAATTGTGGACACAGAAAACGAATATACTCCTAATGATAATGACTCTATAAGAAAAAAAATTAACATGGCTCCTAACTTTACTGGTTCTGTGGGGAAAACTTAATATGGATTCTAATTGTGTTGTTTCTGTGATGTAAACTTATTATGGCTAACTGTACTGGTTCTGTGATGTAAACTAAACATCTCCCTTAACTTTACTGGTTCTGTGATGTAAACTAAACATCTCCCCTAACTGTACTGGCTCTGTGATGTAAATTAAAAATCTTCCCTAACTGTACTTGTTCTGTGATGTAAACTAAAAATCTCCCCTAACTCTACTGGCTCTGTGATGTACACTAAAAATCTCCCATAACTGTACAGGCTCTGTGATGTAAACTAAAAATCTCCCCCAACTGTACTGGCTCTGTGATTTAAACTAAAAATCTCCCCTAACTCTACTGGCTCTGTGATGTACACTAAAAATCTCCCCCAACTGTACTGGCTCTGTGATGTAAACTAAACATCTCCCCTCACTGTACTGGCTCTGTGATGTAAAATAAAAATTACATGTAACTGTAATCGCTCTGTGATGTAAATTAAAAAATTTCCCTAACTGTACTGGCTCTGTGATTTAAACTAAAAATCTCCCCTAACTCTACTGGCTCTGTGATGTAAAACAAAACTTACATTAACTGTGATCGCTCTGTGATGTAAATTAAACATTTTCGCTAACTGTACTCGCTCTGTGAGATAAAATAAATTTGGCTGCTAACTGTTCTGGCTCTTCTATGGCTCATGTTAAATGACAATGTAAATTTAACATTCTTCTTCTTCTTCCACTCTTTCTCCTGTTGGGACATATTCTCTCAACCAACCCACTCCAAACCCTCCTATCTAAGCCATTCCAAACAGCCCTGCCCATGTCCTCCATATATTAATAATTTGTGTTTCTTCTTCTTTTCTTTGCGTGTTTTTAGATCTTCCTATGTTTCTTTTGCACTGTGTTTTCCAGACAAAGCCCTTTCTAGTGATACTATCCTCAGGTTGGCTCCATGTGCGTCCTATCCAGCGCCAGCGTAATTTCTTCACCTTTTTGTTCACTGGTATTTGTCCTGTTAACATTTCCAAGGCTCATGTTAAATGGCGATGTAAAGTTAACAGACGATTTTCTTTTTATTTTGGTTTTTTTTTTTTTTTGGTTTATAAATGTAGCGTTTTTCTTGTTGGTACCTGCATCTTAAATTAAATATGTGCTTTGTTTTGTTTCACGGCGCCTTTAAATGTTTTAAAAAATTATTTGATCTCTTATCTGTAATGTCATATAATTTTAATATTATTGGCTTTGCAAAGTGAATTTTACATGGCCTATTCTCTTACTGGCACTTTAAATAATTTTGAAATGATAAATTCTCTTATTTGCTATTTCATGTAATTTTCAAATGGCTCACTCTCTTATTGGCACCGTAAATAATTTTGAAATGATCCATTCTTGTATGTCCTATTTCATATAATTTTAAAATAGCTCATTCTCTTAATGGCACCATAAATAATTTTGAAATGATCCATTCTCCTATGTGCTATTTCTTGTAATTTAAAAATAGCTTACTGGCATCGTAAATAATTTTAAAATGATCCATTGTCTTATTTGATATTTCATGTAATTTTGAAATGGCTCATTCTCTTATTGGCACCTTAAAATAATTATTTAATCATCCATTATTTTATTTGCTAATTCATGTAATTTTGAAATGGTTCACTATCTTATTGGCACTGTAAATAATTTTGAAATCATTCATTCTCTTTTTTGCTATGTCATGTAATTTTCAAATGGCTCATTCTCTAATTGGCTCTGTAAACTAATTTTAATATGAATCATTCTCTTTTTGGCTTAGATATGTAATTTTTAAATGATCAGTTTTCAGTTTTGCTTTGCAAAATAATTTTAAAATTTGCTTTGTTACATATTTTGTTTTTAATAATCCATTGTGTAATTTTCTTTATCATGTAATTTTAAATGACTCATTCTCTTTTCATCTTTGTCATGTAATTTAGAAATAAACCATTATTTCACTGCTTTTGTCATGTAACTGTTTAAATCAATTTGTGTTTATTATTGGCTTTGTAAAGTAGTTTTAAATTTCTCTTGAGTCATTCTCTTACTGGTTTTGTCATATCATTTTAAAACTAACTCATATTATTTGCTTTGTTGCAGTTTTAAAATGTTCCATTCTGTTATTGTCATAGTCATAACGGAAAAGTTACCCATTTCTTTTACTTGGTTTGCATGTAATTTTTAAATGACTGAATCCGTTCTTGGTTTAAAAAGTAAATGTAAAATGAGCCATTCTCTGACTGGCTTTTTCATGTAATTTTAATCATTCCTTCATTGGCTTCACCATGAAACATTGTGCCAGTTTTACCAATTGCAATACAAAATTTAATGCATTTGTTCATGTGGATAGGAATCCATAGTGTATACCCCAGTAATAAATGCATCTTTTCATGTGGGTAGAAATTTATAGTTCATGTGTCAGTAATAAATACATCTTTTCATCTGGGTACAGATATATAGTGTATATCACAGTAATAAATGCATATTTTCATGTTGGTACAAATGTATAATTTATGTGTCATTAATACATGTATGTGAGTACAAATTTATAATTTACGAGAGCGAGTCAATAAGTAAGTCACACAGTTCTGTGGGATGGCAGGTAAATGTAGTTGGTGTTTTCTACAGGTGTCATTAGGTGACAGCAACATCGAACTTTATTTTCCCGTTTTTAAGGTGGCGCTTAGTGTCCCATGCACATCACATAAACAAAATTTTGACTGTACTTATGGAGTGTACAACCACAGCGCAACGTGCTGTTGTGCGTTTTTTGTGGGCAAAAGGACTGCCTGCAAAGGACATTCATAAGAAAATTTTTCCTCTTTATGCTGACAAATGTTTGTCCCCTAAAGCGGTGCATAGATGGGTAGAAAAATGTTCTCAAGAACGCTCTGAAATTGTTGATGAAATCCGATCAAGGTTTCACCATCAGCAGGGAAGGCTATGCTGACAGTGTTCTGGGATTATCAAGGAGTGCTTTTAACCAATTTCCAGAAGAAAGGTGGCGATGTGAATTCTGAATCGCACTGTGAAGTTCTATCAATGCTTCATGATGCAATTTAAAGAAAACGTCCAGGACTGCTGACTAGAGGAGTATTGCTTCTTCAAATGCCAGACCACATACGGCTCGATTAACTCAGAAGAAAATTAACCAACTAAGGTGAGAAGTTCTGGAACATCCACCTTACAGCCCCGACTTAGCCCCTAGTGATTTCCACCTTTTTGGTCCACTTTGGGGGGGCCGAGTGGTCTCAAGGTATGGTGTCCGCCTCGAGTGCTGGAGGTTCTGGGTTCAAGCCCCGGTGAGAGCTGGGATTACTTCACGTGGACTTCTAGTAACAAAATATCCTCTGGTCTCTGGTTAGTGAGATTGGACGCCCATGTGTATTGTTGTGCACATAAAAAAAATCCCTTGGCAGTTGAAAATCAAAAACGAATAGCCTAACGCGCTGCTTGGGCAAAATTTTGAGTAATACATTTACCTAAAGTATTTCAGGATCTATGGAGTTCGTGCACTGAGCTGAGTTTCTCTGGACTCAGGCTTGAGTTAGGAGTAGAACGGAGCACTTATGCTGTGATGTTAATCCTTCGACTAAATAAAACTAAACTAAGGCAAGTGTGCCAGTAACTGTTCCTGTACTTGCGTATAAATTCACTCTGTAACAATGTACACTTTTGTCTGATGTCCTTGTAGATATACAACTTGTAAGAGACACAATAAACAGTATACAACTGAACTTGTTCTCATGTTGTTAATATCAAGTTAAGATGTGTATGTGTTATGTCTTATCAGTGTTAAATGCTGCTAGACACAATATCACAACTTTCTACATACTTTCTGATCTGTCCTGTTATTTTCCTAAAATACAAAGCCACTTATCAGCGTGAAATGTTGCTGGAAATAATATCACAACATTCTACATGCTATGTGATATGTCCTGTTATATTCCTAAAATACAAAGCCACTTATCAGCATGAAATGTTGCTAAACACAATATCACAACTTTTTACATGTGATCTATGTTATTTGATTTGTCTGGTTTTATTCCTAAAATACATAGTCACACAACAGTGTGAAATGTGGCTAGACACAACATCACAGCTTTCTACATGCTATCTGTTAATGAGTGAGATAATTGAATTATTGTCTAAGATAGTAGTTAATGAGTGAGATAACTGAATTGCTGCTATTCACATAATACAAAGCTACCCATATTTAACTAATTTTGTCCTAGCCAGTTATTGTATTCGTCCTCCCTGTACTAATTATTAATTTAACTCTAACTGTTCCGTGCCTCTTAAATGTTCCAACATACCATCTCTCACTTCTGCATTGAAATGTTAACTAAAGAATAATTCAGTGATCTCGCCATACCATAACTTCTTAAATCATGTCTTAGACAACAATTCAGTTACCTCCCTATTTAACTACTATCTTAGACAACAATTCAGTTGTCTCCCTATTTAACTACTATCTGAAACAAAAATTCAGTTATCTCCCCATTTTTCTGTCTTAGACAACAATTCAGTTATCTCCCTATTTAATTACTATCACAGACAGCAATTCAGTTATCTCCATATTTAACTACTATCTTGGACAACAATTCAGTTGTCTCCCTATTAAACTACTATCTTACACAAAAATCAGTTATCTCCCAATGTTTCTGTCTTAGACAACAATTCAGTTATCTCCCTATTTAATAACTATCTTAGACAGCAATTCAGTTATCTCACTCATTAACTACTATCTTAGACAATAATTCAATTATCTCACTCATTAACTACTATCTTAGACAATAACATCAAACGTTAACATTGTTTTTAAACAACAGTGACATAACCCTGTCGACAAACAAAGTAAAAAATGGCGACATTAGACATTCTCTTCAAAAACAAATTAAGACATGAAACATATTACTGCCATCAAATAACACAGACAGGAAGTAATTTCAAACTAATTTATTGCTAAGAATGAAGACTATTGGGCCTTCATGATAAAATACATCGCAATACATCAACAACAATATGTGTGTTGTTCCATCATAGTTCTCCCCAGCAGAGTATTCAACATTGGTAACAACAACATCATTCTAAGCCAATGAGACTTAATATTAAAGAAAGAGATCACATACAATCTATGTGAATGTTGAAGACAAGGAGAAACCATGACATTATTTTGAGCAGGTTCAAAGATATCGTACTTTCTGGATTAAATAGTTCACATGACTAATATACAACAATACACATGCAAGTATGACATACACATACAAATATGACTACACACAAAAATACAATTAAGCAATTACATATACATGCCAATAAGGCATATCAGAGATATTAAATTAGGCTTGTATATTCAGTGATGGGCTGGCAGGCTGGGGGTGAAGTGGCCAGTGTTTTACCTGTGGCTCTATTCACATACAAGGGGGCTTCAAATGAAAACCTTAAAAGTGTGATAGAAATTACAATAGTTAGTTAGTTAGTTAGTCGACAGATCATCCTCATTGCACATCGAACCATTCAGTCCATAAGTGCTCGGATCCCCTCCTCAGCAAATCCCGCAGCGTGTAGCGGCTAACGACGCCAGTTCTGTGTTGGTTTATCAATCTTCTTTGGCTTCCTGCATAGTGTTCTTGTTTGGCCACCCCTCTTTTAATTTGCTGTTTTCGCAGTCTGGCCATGGTTGTAGATTCACAGTCATCACTTGGTTCACGCAAGAGTCTTACTTCTCGTAAAGCATTCAGAATGTCAGCCTAGTCCATGGCGCGTCTGCCCTCCACAGTAGCCTCACCTGCGAGCTTGTCAGCCCGCTCATTTCTTTGTACTCCCGCATGACCTGGCATGAAGATGAAACTAACCTTTGCCAGCCGAGACCGCTCCAGAGGCAGCAACCATTCTCTTCGGATCGACCCCTCCTCTATCCTCTTGATCATGTTCATTGAGTCGCTAAGGAAACATGCCCTAGTGAATGTCTGTGTCTCGAGCCATGTTATTGCTTTACTTACTGCCATGACTTCCATAGTTGGGCTACTTGTGGTTTCAGTGAAAGCACCAGAGTCCTCCTTCACAATTCTCCCTCCGGCCAGAGCTGTAAAGGTCCATGAGCTTCTCACATGTCGGACGACCAACCCATCTGTGAAGATGACCGCATCACCGTCTAGCGAATTCTCGAAAATCAACGCTTGTACTTCAGCCTCCACAGCAGCCGGATTTTCTTGTCTGCATTTTCTATCTAGTTGGATGCAAACTCAAAAGGATGTGCAGAAATCTGTTGGCACTTGCACCCACTCCTCGCCAGGTTCTAAGTCCTCAAGTGAACACACCTGTTGAAGAATGTCTTCGGCTTGACCCATCCACGACCGTCCTCTTTTTAACCTGCTGCCCTTCACCTTCATAATTTCACTATGCAGTGGATGTTGTGTGTTTACGTTAACTCTGAGGTAGGCGCGTGCCCTGCAAACTTGTATTCTTTCTTCAATGGTTGGAAAATCAAGAAGGTAGCGCATCGCCCTGCATGCTGTATCTCTTGTACATCCAAGAAAATGCGCATAGCTTCATTCTGTATTAGAAATTACAATAACTATGCCGTTATCCTGTAACCTGTCAATATTGTTGCTAAGGATGTCAAGAGCTTTAAGCATGTGACATCACAGTTCAGACAAATACAGTGATGTAATAGGGACAGTTTAAAGATGGGTGCCCCACTTTTGACATGCACCAAAGAGGAGCAGCATTCTGTTATGTTTTTTTAATCAGTGAAGGGGTGAAACCTATAACAATTCATCGGCGAATGAAGGTCCTAGATGGTGATGCATGCCTGTCAATCCAGCAAGTGTAGGAGTGGAGTAGGCAGTTTCAAAACGGCGTGACTTCTGTGATAGACTGTTCATGATCGGGTCAGGCACATAAAGTAGTGACCAAGAGAATTGTTTCTACAGGAATCCAAGCACTGTATCAGCGCTGGAGGACTTGCATTGAAAGCAGTGGTGGCTACAGCTAAAAAATGATACATTTGTGCTTTACTTTTCCAAAATATATTTTTAAAAAAAAACATTTCAGGTTTTCATTTGAAGCTCCCTCATACAAATCAAACAGGAGCTGTATGCCTAATGTAGCATGATATGAACTAGATATCTCAGCCATGTATGAGGGAAGTCAATAAGAAAGTCACAAATGGCTGTAGAAAAATAACTAAATATGATAACTTGAAACCAGTTTATTTTTATACGTACATTGTCCCTTTATTTCTCAACATAATTTCCACCAACATTGATGCACTTATTCCATCGTTTTATCAGTCCTCCCAAACCAGCTGCATAGAACTGCATGCTCTGTTTTCTAAACCACGTTTTCACTTCACATTCAACTTCGGCATCATTCACGAAATATCTCCCGCGAAGGTGGGTTTTCAGTGGACCAAAACAGTAGAAATCGCTAGGGGCTAAGTCAGGGTTGTAAGGTGGATGTTTCAGAACTTCCCACCTTAGTTGGTTAATTTTCTTCTGAGTTAATCGAGCCATATGTAGTCTGGCATTGTCATGAAGAAGCAACACTCCTCTAGTCAGCAGTCCTGGACGTTTTCTTCGAATTGCATCATGAAACATCGATAGAACTTCACAGTACGATTCATAATTCACATTATCACCTTTCTTCTTGAAAATGGTTAAAAGTACTCCTTGACAATCCAGAACCAGTATCAGCGTAACCTTCTCTGCTGATTGCATAACCTTGAACTTTTGGACACAAGGCGAAGAAGGATGTTTCCATTGCATTGAAGCACGCTTTGATTCCAGCTGGTAGTGATGCACCCATGATTCGTCCCCAGTAACAATCCTGTTCAGCATGTCTTCTCCTTCATCTTCGTATTGACAGAGATGATGCAAGGACAGGCCAAATCAGTTTATTTTGTGTTTCTACTTAAATTGTCTGGGTACTCACCTTGAGCAAACTTTCTTAAATTTCAATCAATCATGAATTATGCTGTATGCTGAACCATGTGAGCACCCTTTTGCAGATGCTGCAGTCTATCGTTACTCACCTGTCACCTCTAATCATCTCCTCCACCCGCTGCATGGATGCTTCTGATGCAATCTCAAGTGGACGACCAGATTGGATTTCATCAACAATTTTAGAGCGTCCTTGAGAAAATTTCTCTACCCAGCTATGCACCGCTTTAGGGGACAAACATTTGTCAGCATAAACAGGAATCATTTCCTTATGAATGCCCTTTGCAGGCAGTCCTTTTGCCCACAAAAACGCATAACAGCACATTGTACTCTGGTTGTACATTTCATAAGTACAGTCGCCATTTTGTTTATGCGCTAGGCATGAGCATGAGACACCTAGCGCAACCCGACAAACGGGAATATATAGCTCGATGTTGCTGTCACCTAATGACACCTGTAGAAAACACTAACTACATTTAGCTGCCATCCCACAGAACTGTGTGACTTACTTATTGACTCGCCCTCGTAGACACTGACAACTGTGACGCCTTCAGTACAAGATATGCAATTATAATGTGAAGTGATTAGTTCCTTTAATTTCCATATTTCTTCCATACAAGCTATGTATCATCATCAAGTGCCATGCCAGCTGGCATGCTTCTCTACATCCCGCCACCCCCACAAAATCTATCAACACATGTGGTGACACTTCTTTCATACAAACTATGTATCATCATCAAGTGCCCTGACAGCTTTAACAGTATCTATCAATGATAACATGTCCTTTGCCTAGATCGAAGACCATTTAGAATAATCTTTTGCTGTCGTCCATTACTCTATCCAGCTATTACACTGTTACTTGTAGGACACATGTTCGATACTCAGTGAACGCAGGGTTTCAAAACAAAATCCTCAGCTACATATTGTTAAAAAGTTAGTTGCATATCCTTTCCAGGAAGTAGCTGTTTGTGGCTGTGTGATTCCTTGGCAAATTTTACGTTCAGTAGTTTGCCATTGGTTTCTAAATGACCGAACTCATACCATTGTATGGAGATCAACCACCCTCAGCTGTGTTTCAAGCGCAGTATGCAGGGTTACATATTGCATTCATAACCCCATCGCAACATAGCCGGTGATATACTGTAGAAATGTAAACATTAGGACAAGAACACAGAGTTGAAACATTGATGTTCTGTTATGTCAGAATACTGAGCAGAGCATGCATTTATCTGAATGAGGTAGGTATAGAGACATTCCTCTTGACCTGGTGCCGACACTTCATCTTCATAGTGACTGTGTTAATGAGCATCCTTCCCCTCTCCAAGCTCAAAGACCAGCAGGGGTGCAAGACAGATACTGGAACTTCACATCTGTATCATCATCACTAAGTGCCTTGCCGGCTGACGTGGGCAACCATGCTTCTCCACAAATTACTTTCTCCGATGGCATAGATCAATTTGTGTGTTGACTCCCTTCAGTGCCTATATATTCTATATATGTCCTGTTGTTACACTGTTCTTTCTGTAAGATACGTGTTTTATCCTCAGTGAAATCAAGGGTTCAAAACAAAATCTTAGACTGCATACTGTAGCAACGGTCTGGACAAGTGGCCTTAACGCCTTGCATAATTAAACACCTTTTCCGACACACCCCAGCAAAGGTACTGATGTTGTCATGAAAATAAACAAACAAAGACATGTTCTAGTTTTTCTAGTCTCATAAATTTGAATAACGAAGACACAAACAATAGATTGCACGATTTATTGCCTGTCATATTTTGTTGCATCCCGTCATGTACATACTGCAGAAATCACACAACATGAACTAATTAGATAAATTCTTCAAGCTGAAATATACAACACACATATTCACACAGTAATTTGAATTGTCTTCCACGATAATTTTAAACAGACTATAATTGCCATTAATTTACAGAAACATCTTTGTGCACACACAAAAAGACATGATTTTCGGAAAACCATGGATTAAAATAAATGTTAAGCATATGTAAGAATAAAACCAAAACAATGTTGAGAGATTCAATTAGCATAAACAACAATGTCAGTCTTCTTCTTCTTCTTCCTCTCCCCCTCTCTCCTCCCCTTCTTCTTTTATATCATCATCATCATCTATAACATCATCATCATCATCATCATCATCATCATCATCATCATCATCATCATCATCATCATCATCATCATCATCATCATCATCATCATCTTCTTCTTCTTCTTCTCATTAGCTGTTGCTCTAGTATGTCTACATAAAAAATTCAGTATTGTATTATGTTCCTGTATTGGACAGCTAAGTTAGAATTAAGAGAAGAACACACATGACTCTACAAACACTACAGCCACTAAAATCTTTCTGAACTGGGACAGCCAGAAAAACAAAAGTCATAAACTAAGAGCATACATATTTCCTGTAGCAAAATACAATTACAAGCAGCTGTAACGTTTGTATGTGTCTTGAATATAAGTGTTACCAAAGAGCATTAAACAATTACTGGACAAATAAGAGAAGAAACAGATTGATTCAACAAGAAGTCAGTACTCAAGAAGACTTGGTTTTAAGACAATTACATACTGTCACAGGCACCTGGCCATCTTGACAGACCATAGTTTCTGACATTGTTCTACACACAATAAAGGCATAATAACTATCACTCATTGCGGTAAGGCCAGGGATGGAGTTATCTCTCCATATCACAAAGCCTGGGTTGAATTGAAGAGACCATGTGTTGTCCATACAGCATGATTAATCACTCGGACTACCTAGTTTACTCCAGAGGAAAGGCAACACCAATACATTTGGAACAAGACAAGCTGCAGAAGCTGCCGATCAGCAAAGCAATGCCCTAACTGTCCACCTGTCGGAGCTTTGATCCTAGACCAGCTGCCTAAGACGTATAGAACAGGAAAATTGACTTTTTTGGATATGTAAAAAGTCACGAATGTTAAGAAAAGATCATTATGGCGGGAAAAGGATAAGAAAAAGACCACAACATAGAGGTTTCTAGATGTGACAGATCAATTATACATGACACTATAAAGGCCATATGGCTTATGCAGCAAGGCATTTCAACAGTCTTGTATGGGGGAAACTTCTGCTAGCCACAAGACACAGGATGATGATGCCATGCTGACATGCAACCACAAAGAAAGAGTCATTGCTGGCGAATCCTTAACACCACAGGAACAACATGAGGAAAAATACCCACAATACAACAAATCAGTGTGTCTTTATGTCTCTTGAAACATAGCTACTTTTATACTTAATTGTCTCTTACAATCAACAAAGGCAATCGTGAACAACAGGTGACTAGCTAGCTGGCCAATAGCTTGACTAGCTGAATTAAAATAATAAAACACACACACAAAGACAGCATCAGTTGCAAAATTAAAATGACATTGCAAAGAAATAAAATGAAACAGCAAATCAAAAACTTCCATTTAAAAGACAAGTATTACAACAAGATTGTCTAAAATATTCAAAAAAGGCAATTGTTACTTTGTCAACATGTTTACAGCTTGTGTCATGAAAACATTTTTTTTCTTGATCATGAAAGAAATAGCTCCCCTCTCCTGTTCCTCTTCTTTCGGCTTCAAATTCTTCTAATACTCTTTCTCAGAAGTATACTGTATAGTACTTATATCAGTAATACCCTGTTCAACCCTAGTGGAGTGTACAATGTCTATTGTTATTTGAGATCTTAGATAATTATGAAGTATTATAATTTTGAGTTCTTAAGAATTATATTGAGCCAATCCTGATGTAAGGAAGCGAGTCATGGACAATTAGCAGACAGTGAGGAATTATATGGAGGCTGTCAAGATGTGGATTTACAGAAGAATGGTGAGAACACCTTGGACAGATAGAAATGAATATATACTGAAAGAAGTTAACTCACAATGAGAATGGTTACTGGCATCAGAAGGAGACAGTCATTCTTCGGCACGTCATGAGACGAGGAAAGCTGGAGCATGTCGTCACAACCAGAAAGCTGGAGTATGTCATCACAAAGTGAAAGCTGGAGCATGTCGTCACAATGGGATAACTGGAGCATGTCATCACAAGGGAAAATGTCATTACAAAGGGAAAGCTGGAGCATGTCATCATAACAGGAAAGCTGGAGCATGTCATTATAACAGGAAAGCTGGAATATGTCATCACAACAGGAAAGCTGGAATATGTCATCACAACAGGAAAGCTGGAATATGTCATCATAATGGAAAAGCTGGAGTATGTCATCACAATGGGAAAGCTGGAGCATGCCCTCACAAGGGGAAAGCTAGAGTATGTCATCACAATGGGAAAGCTGGAGTATGTCATCACAATGGGAAAGCTGGAGTATGTCATCACAATGGGAAAGCTAAAGTATGTCATCACAATGGGAAAGCTAAAGTATGTCATCACAACAAGACAGCTAGAGAATGTCATCACAATGGGAAAGCTAGAGAATGTCATCACAATGAGAAAGCTGGAGTATGCCATTACAATGGGAAAGCTGGAGTATGTCATCACAATGGGAAAGCTGGAGTATGTCATCACAACAAGACAGCTAGAGAATGTCATCACAATGGGAAAGCTAGAGAATGTCATCACAATGAGAAAGCTGGAGTATGCCATTACAATGGGAAAGCTGGAGTATGTCATCACAATGGGAAAGCTGGAGTATGTCATCACAATGGGAAAGCTGGAGTATGTCATCACAATGGGAAAGCTGGAGTATGTCATCACAATGGGAAAGCTGGAGTATGCCATTACAACTGGAAAGCTGGAGTATGTCATCACAATGGGAAAGCTGGAGTATGTCATCACAATGGGAAAGCTGGAGTATGTCATCACAATGGGAAAGCTGGAGTATGTCATCACAATGGGAAAGCTGGAGTATGTCATCACAATGGGAAAGCTGGAGTATGTCATCACAATGGGAAAGCTGGAGTATGTCATCACAATGGGAAAGCTGGAGTGTCATCACAATGGGAAAGCTGGAGTATGTCATCACAATGGGAAAGCTGGAGTATGCCATTACAACGGGAAAGCTGGAGTATGTCATCACAATGGGAAAGCTGGAGTATGTCATCACAATGGGAAAGCTGGAGTATGTCATCACAATGGGAAAGCTGGAGTATGTCATCACAATGGGAAAGCTGGAGTATGTCATCACAATGGGAAAGCTGGAGTATGTCTTCACAATGGGAAAGCTGGAGTATGTCATCACAATGGGAAAGCTAAAGTATGTCATCACAACAAGACAGCTAGAGAATGTCATCACAACGGGAAAGCTAGAGAATGTCATCACAACGGGAAAGCTAGAGAATGTCATCACAATGAGACAGCTGGAGTATGTCATCACAATGGGAAAGCTGCAGTATGTCATCACAATGGGAAAGCTAAAGTATGTCATCACAATGGGAAAGCTGGAGTATGTCATCACAATGGGAAAGCTAAAGTATGTCATCACAATGGGAAAGCTAAAGTATGTCATCACAACAAGACAGCTAGAGAATGTCATCACAACGGGAAAGCTAGAGAATGTCATCACAATGAGAAAGCTGGAGTATGCCATTACAACGGGAAAGCTGGAGTATGTCATCACAATGGGAAAGCTGGAGTATGTCATTACAACGGGAAAGCTGGAGTATGTCATCACAATGGGAAAGCTAGAGAATATCATCACAATGAGAAAGCTGGAGTATGCCATTACAATGGGAAAGCTGGAGTATGTCATCACAATGGGAAAGCTGGAGTATGTCATCACAATGGGAAAGCTGGAGTATGTCATCACAATGGGAAAGCTGGAGTATGTCATCACAATGGGAAAGCTGGAGTATGTCATCACAACAGGAAAGCTGGAGTATGTCGTCACAACAGGAAAGCCAGAGAGTCTTCACAATGGGAAAGCTAGAGGATGTCATCACATCGGGAAAACTTGAGTATGTCATCGTAATGGGACTGCTAGAATATCTCATCACAATGGGACTGCTAGAGTATCTCGTCACAATGGGACAGCTGGAGGGAAGAGAGGCAGGAGGAGACCAAGTGAGAAGGTGCTGGACAGTTTGACATCATGTCTTGGAGGAATATCGGTATCAGAAATGATTGGTAGCACACAAGACAGAAGGCTGTGTACAGACATGATCACCAACACTGCATGGCATGGACTACAAGAAGAAGACACTTGCCTGCCAGCCTGATGGTAATGTGTTCAAATCTCAACAGATTGTAACCCCCCCCCCCCCCCCCCCCCCCCTCCCTATTGGCAGATTGTCTACACAAATGTGGAGCCGACACCATATACCCAATACACCTCTGGGCATAGAAACGGGTCCTTGACTTACTACTTATTCTCTGCATCCACATTTCCAATCTCAAAAGTAAAGCAACTAACAAAATCAATCAAAGAGAAATCAATCAATCAAAGACCAATGAATCAAAGACAAATACATCAATCAAAGACAAAATAATCAAAGACAAATCAATCAATATCAATAACTGATATATTAAAACCAGTATCAAGCTAATGCTGTATGTTGTTTTACATTCCCCTCAAAGTCAAATAATTACAAACAAAGACCCAAAAAACATAGGATTATCAAAAGAAAAACATGTGCTAAAGTTTGTGTAACACACGTGAAATTAGAAATATCATCCTGGAAGTCAAAGGACAAATGTAGCAGATATCACATCAAATCAATATTTTGTTAACTATCCACTGTTTCGTACTTAAATAAAATGACAAATGGCAAAAGCATATACTTGGGAGTCAAGGGTCAAATATAGCTGATATAACATAAAATCATTATTAAGTCAACTGTCTGTTGTCTCGTAAATATATACAGAAAACAGAAGCATAAATCTGTAATTCAAGGCTCAAATGTAATAGAAATAAAATAGAATCACTATTATGTAAACTACCTGTTGTCTCATTACTAAATAAAATAACTAAATACAGAAGCATAGATCTGGACGTCAAAGCTCAAATGTAACAGAAACAACACAGAATCACTATTATGTAAGCTGTTTGCTGTCTCGTAATTAAATGCAATAATTTAATACAAATATATCAGTCTGGAAGTTAAAGTTCAGTTGCTAAGATATATTCAATATATACATAATAACTAACAATAAACACAGCAGCAGGTGGCCTGTGGATCAGAATGCCTACCTCACATACTGTGAGATGTGTATTCGCTCCCCCATAAGACAGGGTATACTTAAAGAAATCCTACCTGTGGACTACGATGCAACTGTTTGGGCAACAGTCTTCAGCCTATATAACTTTCCAGCAATGGTACACATGTGGTAATACAGACAAAACTAAGCTTAAACACATAATTTTTTTCAGGCAAAGGTCAATGGCTCATTTATATTCACTAATACCCAAAGTATTGTCCTGGAAGTCGAAGGTCAATGGTTAAATTATATTCAAATGTACAGCCTTTCAGAAAGCAGTGGCAAACTACTAAACGTAAACATTGCTTAGTAAATCACAAATAGGCAATACATTCTGGGGGTTGACTACAATGCCTTGCACAAGGACATGTAACTAATTAACATAATGCATTGCCTGGGAGGTCAAAGGTCAATGGCCAAATGTGCACGAAGCCCTAGAAGTCAAAAGTCAGCCGCTAACTTATATTCAAATGTATACAAAACCCTGGAGGTAAAAAATCAACCGCTAACTTATATTAAAATGTACACAAAACCTTGGAAGTCTAACTTATATTCAAATGTACACAA
The DNA here is from genome assembly GCA_014155875.1 of Cepaea nemoralis. Lineage (NCBI taxonomy): Eukaryota > Metazoa > Mollusca > Gastropoda > Stylommatophora > Helicidae > Cepaea > Cepaea nemoralis. Next base: position 1,226,875 of record JACEFZ010024973.1, on the reverse strand, counting down.
AACCCTGGAGGTAAGAAATCAACCACTAACTTATATTAAAATGTACACAAAATTCTGAAGGTAAAAATCAACCCCTAACTTATATTTAAATGGACACAAAACCCAGGAAGTCAAAGGTCCGCTAACTTATATTCAAATGTACACAAAACCCAGGAAGTCAAAGGTCAACTGCTAACTTATATTCAAATGTACACAAAAAAGTGGAAGTCAAAGGTCAACCGCTAACTTATATTCAAATGTACACAAAACCCTGGAAGTCTAACTTATATTCAAATGTACACAAAACCCTGGAGGTAAGAAATCAACCGCTAACTTATATTTAAATGGACACAAAACCCTGCAAGTCAAAGGTCAACTGCTAACTTATATTCAAATGTACACAAAACCCTGGAGGTAAAAAACCAACTGCTAACTTATATTCAAATGTACACAAAAACCTGGAAGTCAAAGGTCAACTTTTAACTTATATTCAAATGTAGGGGAGACTGGGGAGAAATGGACCAGCAATTTTGTAGTTTTCAATTTTTGCTCATCACCGGAATAGATTTTATCGAAACATAACAAAACCATGACTAAAATGTTGTACATTCATTTATTTTAAAAGGGGAAAACATTTAGCAATCTATTTCTATATGTTTCTTTACAAAATGCATTTCAAAAATGTATATGAACATGGGGAGAAATTGACCACCATTGGGGTGAAATGGACCAGCACGTGGGGAGCAATGGACCATAGTGGGGAGAAATTGACCTTTTTTAAAAAGAAGCAGCAACAACTCATCCATATTGCTATAAGAAATAAATAATCATTAAAAGGATATTTGCAGTTTTTTTAATTATTTTAAGCGACAGCAAAAAAAAGTTTAATATGATATATTAATCTAATATAAAGTTTTATCGAACATTTATGCCTGCAAGACTTTCTTTGAAGACATAGCCATCTTTGGTCCTAGAAGTGGTTCCAGTGATTGTAGATCTAGTAAGCTGTGCTTTAATACATGTAATTGAGACACTGGCGACATCTTCTACCTTAGGCTTAACAAATTTACCAGCAACCTTCTCACTCTTGCGCAAGAACTCTACCTCAACATCACCATCATCATCAATGTCTCCCCTTACAATTCCTACATAGTAAACACAAGTCTTCTTTGTTCCATATTCACATAGCACACACTGGCCTTCAAAAACCTCACGCACACCAGTCAAGCTAACCGTACACTCCTCATTTTCACCAAATGAAACATCAGAATCTGTGTCATCACAAAACGAAATGTCAGTTTCTGGATCTGAATCAACATCAAGTTCTTTCAGCAGCTGTCTCTTTGCCTTTTTGGGTGGAACTTTTGCTGCCTTTTCTTTCACCACCGCTCTTTCCCTAATTCGATCCATTTCTGGCGTAGAAGTAGCCAACATAGTTTTTCCTCTTTTCCTCATATTATTTGAATCTTTTCGCGGACCAGCTTTTGGTAGTCCTCTGAAAACATGAGGCGAAGTAAAGGAAGAAGTAGCTTTATGTTGAAGACTCCCTGATATTTCCTGCAAGTCATCTACAAGGTTCTCAACATTACACTCTTTCTGATTTTCATGAAATTCTTGTGCAGTTTGATCTGTGCTGGTACCACAATGTGGAGATGCTGATCCTGTCTGTTCATTGCTTTCTAAAGTGGCATTTTCACTGTCCTTGCTGATGGGCCTGTTCGTTATTTCTGAAGGCATAAAATCATCTTCTGTAAAAAACATCTTCGTTAAAGGGCCAAATACCTGACACTGCAAAGCCCGATTGAATGTTAATGGGAGTTGCCGCTTTAAGAACAGCGTGGCCTCCTAGATTTGCAAGTTGATAGATTGTCAGTGGTGTCCCAACATTTTTCATCATCCATGAATCACACGCATTGTTGTAGACCGACTTCATGGGTCCAAAAACTGAACGGTCCAAGGGCTGAGTTTTAGATGAGGTGTGTGGTGGCAACGTGATCATATGAATGTTGTTTTTCTTGCACAGTTCAAGTGATTCAAATGAAATGTGGGAATCGTGATTGTCCAAGATCAAAATCAAAGGGAAGTCTTTGGAAGGTCTTGAATGCTTAATGAAGTGATTTATAACTTTGACGAAATTATCACGGGTCATCCAACCTGATTCATTCACAAGGCCAAGGGAACCTTCAGGTGCTCCAGCAAGCATAAAATTCTTAAAAAATTTTCTGGGAAACACAAAAACTGGAGGGATAATGTGACCATCAGCTGACACAATGCAACAGATTGTGACCAGTTCTCCTCTTTCTCTGGATGTCACCTGGCCTATTTGCTTCACTCCTCGTGGGGCAATTACTTTTGGCACTTTCTGTACAGTAGTCAGACCTGACTCATCCAAATTGTAGATTTGAGCTCCACTCACATTTAGTTTTGTAATGGTTTCCTTCACAATGTTGAAGAAGGTGCAAATATTATGTTTGTTGAAAGCTGTAGCTCTAGCCAGAGATGTTGCCTCAGGTTGCCTTATGGTCAACTCGGGATTCCGTCGCAAAAATCCACAAAGCCAGTCATTCCCTGCCATCATTTGCTCATCCCAGGTTAAAGGATGTGCAATGTTATTGACTTTCGCCATCTCGTACGCCAAAATACGAACGTTTTTAGTTGTGAGTCCATGGAACATTCTTGCACAATCTTTCAAGTCATCATCATCATCATCATCTTCCACTTCTGCCGTCAAGCGTCGTGGGGAATCTTTCAAGTAACTAGCAAAATCAGCTTCTTGCTTAGCTGTGAAAACAAGGCTATGCCTATAATTTGGTACGAGTCTAGTAGGCAGACTATTTCCTTCTCTGTCTTTTGTAAGATTGTTATTGAGAGTAGAGCGAGCAATGCCGTACTCCCTTGCAGCTTTCCTCACTTTCATTCCATTTTTAACAGCATTAACAGCTTCTCTCATACGTTCCTCCGTAGCGAGACCCTTGTTGGTGTTTCTGATGTACAATCTTGGCATCTGAAACAAAAGAGTGACAGAATTATATAACATTTAGAATGGTAGGCCTATCATTTGCAAAGAAATACTGATCATAGCACGAATGGCGTGCATTTTTAATAAATCACTGAAATCAAATTTGTTAACAGTTTTATTGGTCTAGATCTAGACCCCAGTATTAAAAAGAATCAATAATGCTGATATTCGAATGCAATCTTCAACACTTTTAATAACAACAGACTGTCTTGTCAATTTCTTCTATAGGGAGAAATGAACCATGGGGAGAAATGAACCGGTCCATTTCTCCCCCATCAATGTATTAAACTATTCAGCCATAAAGTCTCTTAAATCTAATATTATATGCTATATTTTTTATATGAACTCTTAAATAACAAGTAAATAAAGATATTAACGTAATTACCTTGTCCTGATTCCTGACTATGCGTTTGCTTTACGATGGTGTCTGGAACTGGAAAAAGAAACTTTAGTGCAGAAAATTTTTCAAACTTTGCGTGGGAACGACCTGTGCGGGAAGTCGATGGCAAATGAAAAATTCGAACTATGTTTGATGTGGAAAACAAACTTATTATGGTTTCACTTTCATTGCATCACAGCCAGGGGCCAGAGAGGGGGTGGTCCATTTCTCCCCTATGTTCATTTCTCCCCAGTCTCCCCTACACAAAACCCTGCAGGTAAAAAATCAACCGCTAACTTATATTCAAATTTACACAAAACCCTGGAAGTCACAGGTCAACCGCTAACTTATATTCAAATATACATGACACCTTGGAGGTCAATGGCTAATTTATATTCAAATGTACATGAAACCCTAGAGGTCAAAGGTCAATGGCTAAGCTATATTCAAATGTACATGAAGAATTGTCCTGAAAGTCAAAGGTCAATGACTAACTTCTATTCACATGTACACAAAGCATTGCCCTGGAAGTCAAAGGTCAACTGCTAACTTACACCTAAAGGTACCAGTGACAACTGATAGATGAAAGTGCTGGCAAAGACACACCGAAGATTCTATGCACCGTGAAGAGACACCTGGGCTGGGAGTGGTCAGCTAAAGTCAGGGCAAGGTCATATAGACAAGTTTCAAGTGAAGAAAAGCAGAACAATCCATCTCTTGATGCTGTCCACTCACATGCAACATTGTCTTCCTCTTGCACATTTCCCCTCCACTCTTCCCTCCAACACATCCTTTAACCAGAAGCTGTTTATACTTACGTGGCATCTCAAGCTAGTTGCATGTCCTTTACAGGACGTGGCAATCAACCCCAGCATTTACTAGCTGTTTGTGATTCACTAGGTAATGTCAGTTCAGTAGTTTGCCATTGATTTCTGAACAGCTGACGCCTCGTACCATCAAAATTTATGTCGAGTTGAGCCAAGAACAGACATCACTCCACTCAGGACATTCCCACACATGCTCCGTCCCCTCAGTCAACAGCCAGTGAAGAGCCATACTGCTAATCATTCCACCTGCCATCTGATTGAAAGTTCTCCTGGTCTTCCCTCTCAGTTTTGAGATTTATCCAGAACCCCTGCCAACTCCCTGCCATATAATTCTCTCCACATACAGGCTCTCAGTCGGTTGCCCTGCTTTCTCCACCTGATCTCACAGGCGCCCAGCCACCTCTCCCTTGTCCATGGTTAATCTACCACTAAGAAGTGCACAACCTGCCAGCCTATCAGCCTGCATATTTCCCCTCACTATCTGTGACCTCTGAAGTGAGGTCAGCCATTCTACATGAAATATTCCATTCTCCACCTTACTAAGCATAATTCGTGAGTCTGTAATTAATACAATGTGTGTTGCAGCGGCCTCCTCTAGCCATTGGAAGGCTGCTGTTACTGCTTCCACCTCCATTCTCATGCTGGAGGTCGTAGTAATTCAAAACAACAATGAAATTAATGTTTGCTGCTGTCCACTCACATGCAACATTGTCTTCCTCTTGCATGTTTCCCCTCCACTCTTCCTGCAGTTGATTGTAAAGCCTGGACTCTGTATAACAGGGAATCATGAATCTGCGCACCTCACTTCCCCCTAAACCACAGTACAGGTTTCTATCAGGGGTTTCAAATGAAAACCTTAAATGTTTGTGTATGTGAGTGTGAATATATTCTGAAAAGACAACTTTTCACAAACATCAGACAGAAGCAGTTAAGTTTTTAGGCAATGTTATGAGAGGACAAAAACTGGAACATGTGACAACTGGAAAGATTTGTGGAAAGAGAGATAGATGAAGAAAGTGTGAGACCACTCTTGACAGTCTTGTGTCATGGCATGGAAGGGAGTCAACACATGAATATTCATGATGTCATGTCAGAGATAGCAATTTGTAGACAGGCATGATTGATCATGCCAGTCGGCAAGGCAATGGATGATGATGATGATGATATTCTGAAAAAATAAATCACTTGGAGCTAGGTCTGGTGAGTACGGGCGATGTGGTACATACTGAAAGTGGAGGTCTTTGGTGGTTTCCACCGTTGCATGGGCAGTATGAGGGTTGAGCATTGTCATGTTGCAAAAGGACACATTTACTCAGAAGAGCACGTAGTTTGGATTTGACTGCGGTTCAAAACCTCCTCTTCCACTTATACACTTGCTGGACTGACAGGCATGCATCACCATACTGGACCTTCATTTGCCGATGAATTTCTATAGGTTTCATGCTGTCACTAACCAAAGAACAGATAACAGAACTTTGCTATTCTTTGGTGCGGGACAAAAGTGGGGCGGCCATCTTTAAAATGTCCTTACGATATCACCCTGTTCAACTGCTCTGTGATGTCACGTGCATAAAACTCTTGTCAACCTTAACAGCAAAATTTTCAGGTGACAAGACAATGGCATGGTTATTGTAATTGTTATCACACTTTTAAGGTGTTCATTTGTAGCCCCCTCTTAAAACTAAAAAAAAATATCTCAAAGTGTCTACCCTTGATCTCATTCTGTCATGCTGTTCAGTCCCAGTTTTTGTAATGCTTCCTTGTTGGTTGTTTTCTCCTGTCATGATATCCTTCCCTTCTCCTTATCCTTTCTCTTCTTCTTCTGCAGTTAACGTGTGCTATGCATCTATTTGTCAAAGACTCAGGGAAGACCACCCTGAATGAGTGGTCAACCTCAAGTAGATTAGAGGTAACCCAGTGCCCCTAGATGAGGGCAGGGTAGGTGTAGGGAGTAGATAGGAAGGGGAACTATCAATAGTTCTCTCATGAGACACGGAGGTGTCAACCAGAGAGTAAGCACTCTGGTCACGGCATAATCACGCCAACGTGATAGACACGGAGAACTAGAATGAAACTCAAGAGAGGCCACTACTCTAAGCGTGCTGAATGATGCAGCACGCAAAAGCCGAAGTACGCACAAGGTCCCTCCGCGTACTGTGTAATCAGCACGCGGAGGATAGTCAGACAGGGGACAGACTTCGTTGGGAACACATCGCTTAGCGTCGATGCGTATTTCTTTAGCCGAGTAGATAGATTTAGTAGTAGGGTTAGGAACGACTAGTGATAGGCAATTCTGTGTATTCATGTGTGATTCATTAGCGACCGTTTTGTGCATTTATGTAATGTAAAGAGCCAGTGGCAATAAAATGTGTAATCAATCCCTCTCGTACGACTGACAAATCTTTTTGTGTGGTGCGAGAGAAGTTTATCCCATAATGCCTGAAGCATCGCTTGATGACAGGCTAGGATAAAAGTGGTGTCAGAAGTGTAGCTTGGACAATTGTTCAAGCTAAAATTTATTTATGAGTATTTGTCAAAAATGATTTACGGCGGAGCAATACACAAGAAATGAGCCGGCGACAATATCGATTTCTCCAATCTAAAAATAGCGCTGCGCCTATGACGTATCGCGACTGACAAACAGCTGCCCTACGCCATTTGCAATCAGCAACGGATTGTTTACAAATCGCCAAGCGGCTGCTCGCCTAAATCTTTGACTTATATTAAATATTATTTCTTTATACAAGCTATTTATTGAATATATTTATTTATTTGAACATTATTATTACCTTTATATTTATTTCAAAGCAGTTATTTAATTATTTGTATACCTTTTCTATTTGTTACCGTCACGATGGCACTACTTTCGCTATGCAAATAAGACTCGGTCTGCACAGAACTTCCATAAATTAAACAGCAATAGTTAGGGAAGGCAGAAGACGTTAGAACGAAGACAGGACATTGACATTTATTATTAATTATACCACATTGTGTTGTCCGGGGGCATGTGATTGTACAAAATTGTCTAAAGTCATATGTCGTTTGCAAATGGTTAATTGTTGATGCTCTTGTAAACCAGATGTAACAAGAGCTGTTTATGAGAATAACTCAAGCTGTATGTCGAAGTGCCGAACGATTGGACCTGAGGTGTCAAACGATTGTACCTGATTTTCTGGAATGTTAAGATGAGTATACCCAAATTATTTTGAATGCAATATGATTAATAATGCATCTCTTTTTCAGGGTGTAATCTATTAGTATATTTTTTGTGATCTATTTTTCAGGGTGTAATCTAAGAGTATAGTTTTTGTACACAGGGATTTAAAAACTTAACATATCTAATATACCTGAGTAAATATTTGAGTGCCTATCAACTCTAGCTAATTATCCAACAACATGTCAACTTTAGCTGATTTTATACAAGCAGGCAAGAAATTAGAATACACAGGAAAGGAATTAGAACAATATGCTGATCAAAAATTTAGGGAAGCAAAAGATGCTGAGAGAGATGAACGTGCACAAGAAAGACAACACCAAAAGGAGATTGTAGAACTAGCGGAAATAACAAAACAAAAGGAATTAGAAATAAAACACAAAGAGGCACAATTAGCTGAAGAAACTAAACACAAACAGTTAGAACAAGAGAAGGAGATTAAACAAAAAGAGTTAGAAATAAAACACAAAGAGGCACAATTAGCTGAAGAAACTAAACACAAACAGTTAGAACATGATAAGGAGATTAAGCAAAAACATTTAGATCAGGAAAGAGAATTAAAACAAAAACAATTAGATCAGGAAAGAGAATTAAAGCAAAAACAATTAGATCAGGAGAAAGAATTAAAACAAAAAGAGATAGATGAAATGGCAAGAGTGAAAGAAAAACAAATACAGGTTGAATCAGAGACACAGTTAAAGATGAAAGGTATAGAAGTAGATTCACACTTAGAGATCTCCGCTACAAAACTTAAGAGTCAGCAAGAAGAGAATAAACTTAATAAATACAAACATATTATTAAGCCATTTTGTAAAGAAGATTCCATATCAGCTTGGACAGAAAATGTCGAATATCAGCTGAAATACCACCAAGTACCAATCGATATGTGGGCCATGATTTACATGAAGAACCTCAGTGGGGAGCCCCTTAAAGTTATAGAATCAATACCAACTGATCTTAGATCTAACTATCAGTACATCCACGATAGGATAATGCAACATTTCTTACTTGATGCCCCTGGGTATCAAGTGCAATTTTCTAACTTAAAACCAAAACCAAGTGAGACTTTCATCGATTATGTCTCGAATGTCCAAAGCGTGCTAAATAGATGGCTTAGTGCAGCAAAAATAGGAAAGGACTTTGAAAAACTTAAAAATTTAATAGCCATGGATAAAGTCATATCCACAATACCATCTCCTTTCGCTAAATTCCTTCAGCAGTCAGACATCGAAACCATAGAACAATTTGAGAAGAAAGGCTCTGCATATTTTTCCTCAAATAGGGATATTTTTAAAACATCAAATATCGACTCTGAAATAGTCTCTTTTGTTAAGGACCAACCTAAAAGCTATCGTAGCAATAAAAAACCATTTCAGAGAGTCGACAAGAAAGATCAAAAATTGCCTAAATGTGTGTATTGCCAACTTTTTCATGATACTTACGCTATGTGTGATAAATCACCAAACTATCCGACACATCTTGAGATGGTCATTAAGAAACAACAAAACAAGAGAACTGCATACAGGCGTGCAGTCAAATGCTTCTTCTGTTCTAGCTACGGGCATTATTCCAATAAGTGCCTGGGGCGCCAAAGAATGAAGGCCAACAGTGCAATGTTAATTGATACATCTTCTGATAGTGGTAGTGAGACTGAGTGTGAGGTCGAGAATGAATTACCTTTTAACCAATCTGAAGATGTTTGTTGTGTAAACGATATATTAAGCTTTGACAGTTGTGAGCGATGTCACCAATTCCATGCAGACGGAAAATTAGAATGTGGACATACAGTACCATTCTCCACTGAGAGTGTAAATGCAGCATTAGCCTCCAGAGGCAATTTGGTGTTCCACAATGCATTGGTCAACGAAATACCATGCCAATGTTTGCTGGACAGTGGGAGCACTCTTATTGGTCTTAGAAAGGAACTGGTGAATCCAAATGATTATACAGGTGACTCAGTCAAATGCCGAACCTTTTCGGGTAATATTGAAATTTACCCTTTGGCAAGAGCCCGTATTAACACTCCTTTCCTTTCTGGTACCTTTACATGTGCGATTTTAGATAACCCTTGTACTGATTTAATTTTGGGATGCTTACCCCAATTGAAACATTGCACTAACGAAGATATAGCTGCATGGGAAAAATTAAATGCAGCTAATGCAACAACCAGAGCAGATACTATTAAACACCAAGACACACTACAGGATGAAAGACTACTGTTGCTATCACCAACTAGCACGGATGATACCACCAGGCAAAAGTTCATAGACCAGCAAAACGCTGATCCTAGTGTGTCTCCATATATAAAGCTATTAAAAGAAAAAGCCAAAGTAACAAAAAACGCATCATGGTTCTTTAGACTTAATAATGGTATTCTTACTCGTTATTATACAACTGGTAACCATGAGATTCAGCAAACGGTGTTACCTGTACAACACCGCCAAACTGTGCTAAAGATTGCACACGAGTCACCGTTTGCTGGTCACCTTGCATACGACAAAACCAGGGCCAGAATTCAGGCTCATTTTTATTGGCCAGGTTTTTGTAATGACATAAAAGTATTTTGTCGTTCATGTAATGTCTGTCAACAACTAGTACGTAAGGGTAAACATCCTACAGCTGAAGTACAACCTTCAACACTGGCCTCTAGGCCATTTGAGAGTGTGGCGGTCGATATTGTTGGACCCCTGAAACCAGGTGTCCAGCAAAGGAAATCGCTTCATCTTAACGATGGTAGACCTATGTTCAAGGTGGGTTGAGGCAGTAGCTTTGAAATACATCACCTCCAAAGACGTTGCCAATGTATTTCTACACTTGTTCTCACGATTCGGATTTCCACGTACCATCTTATCCGACCGTGGAACCCAATTCATATCGGCTGCAACGCAAGCCCTTACGAAAATGTTAGGAATTAAACAGCATTTTACAACAGCTTATCATCCAGCCAGCAATGGAATAGTAGAGAAAATTAACGGAGACCTAAAGCATATGCTGGCTAAGGTGACAGCAGAAAACCCAGCTGATTGGGATACACTGTTACCAACAGTGCTGTTCGCCTATCGGGAGATTCCCCATTCAAGCACGGGTTTCTCACCGTTTGAATTAGTATACGGGGCTAACCCACGTGGACCCCTAACAATTTATCCATCAGTTAGTAACTAATGCGATTGAAATTCCAACCCCTAAAACACCTTATGAAATGGTAACAGAAACACGAGATAAGATTATGAAATCGTGTATCATAGCCAAGGCAGCTTTGGAGAGGAAGGGTCAAATCTACCGCCAATACGCAAATAAAGGTGCGAGAACTATTAATCTTGAACCAGATCAAGACATACTGCTTTTACTCCCAGACAAACGGAATTTATTATTGACCTCATGGCAAGGGCCATTCAAAGTGGTACGAAAAATTTCAGATGTCGATTATGAAATATCGATAAACGGACACTTAAAGATATTTCATATCAACATGTTGAAACCCTACTTTTCACGACAAGAGACAGAATTAGAGACAGACGAACACAATGCACCCACACCTATGGATGAGACGACAGACATACACAACGCAACTACACTAGTTAGCGAGACTGGCAAAGCCGACAATATGCATACACCTTAGTGAGCTTACAGAAAACGCACTTAGCACCACCACCGTACTGAATCAGGTAGACGACGACGGGATGGAACTACCTGTTCCAATTGTAGACAAGACTGCGACATTAGATTGTATACGGTTAGAAACGGGACTAACAGAAGAGCAACGACGACAGACAATAGAATTAGTGACGGAGTATAAGGACATATTTTCCGACATTCCAGGTAGGACGGACAGGATCGAGCACTCCATCCTTCTTTCGGACTCTAAGCCTATCAAATGCAGACCGTACTCTATCCCACTTAGCTACAGAGAAAGTCTAAATAAGGAAATTCTTAATTTAGAAGCTAGTGGAATCATTAAAAAATCTACATCTGAGTACTCCTTTCCAATCATCTTGGTCAAGAAAAAAGACTCCACAATTCGTCTCTGTGTGGACTATAGGAAACTCAAAAATGTCACTAAGATCGACGCAGAACCAATTCCTTCCTGTGAAGATCTTATTCTTGATATGTCCATCTCCAAAATCTTCTCCAAATTAGACCTTACTAAGGGATATTGGCAGGTCCCTATGCAGACGCAATCCATCCATCTTACTGCATTCTCAACACCTTTAGGTCTTTACGAGTGGCGGTTTCTTCCTTTCGGACTTCGTAACGCTCCTGCCACTTTCGTACGCTTAACTAGAGATTTACTACATGGAGTGACAAATACGGTGACATATATAGATGATATTTGTGTCCATACAGATGACTGGACAACACACTTACTGAAACTCAGACATGTCTTCGATAGGTTGCGACTCTTCGGTCTCACGGTCAAACCGAGCAAAGTTGAATTGGGCCTACAAGAAATTGATTTTTTGGGTCATGTCATTTCACAAGGACAACTAAAAACTGACAATAGAATTATTACTAAAATTATGAACCTGACCATGCCTACAACAAAGAAGCAGGTCAGGAGCCTTTTGGGTTTAGTAAATTATTATAGTAAGTTCATACCGAACTTAGCGGAAATCACAAGTGTATTTTCAAATGTTTTAAAAGCATCAGTAAAATTAGATGTCAAAGATGCATTATTAATTTCTGCATTGTCAAAATTGAAAATCCTATTTAGTAATGTACCAATCCTCCGTTTGCCTAATCCTAGGCTCGTTTATTATCTTAGGACAGATGCCAGCAGGATTTCCATCGCTGCAGTACTAGGCCAGTTTTATGATGGCATCTTCCATCCAATTTGCTACGTGAGCCGCAAGATCACACCTGCTGAGTCCAGATATTCCATATCAGAGTTGGAAGCCCTAAGCGTCATCTATTCGGTGAGGAAGTTGCATCGATTTCTAGCGGGTAATCACTTCGTAGTCCAGACCGATAACTCCCCTATCACGGTCATACAAAGTGGGGTGCATCGCAATGACCGCATCTACAGGTGGTCATTAATATTACAGAATTATACTTTTAGTATAGAGCATATTAAGGGTAGGGACAACATTCTTGCTGATACCCTTAGTCGACCATCTGAGGTAGAAATACCTGATATTCCACATGAAAAGGTAGTGTAAGAAATGTTAATTTAGTACACTTAAAATATCCTGTGTAAAATATCCTATGTAATACATAGACATCATGATCAGGACTGTGTGCTAAGAACAGTGAACCACCATGTGTCCGTAGACAGCAGAATAAGAACTGTGCTCCAAGAACAAGTGAATCACCGTGTGTACATAGACAGCTCGTTACTTACTATGCTCCATTTGTGTTCCGGTGAATCACCTGTGTTAATCATGGAAGAACAGTGTCAGAACAATGCATAAAGTAACAGACACGAATATACTTGTCTACGACACCAGCGGACTCTACGAGTGGAAGAATACCCATAAGACACAAGTATGACTGTGTAGTGTATTTAGTATACCCAGGACAATTGTGTATATATAAACTATGCCAACGAAAGCAATTTCTGAACGTTATGGCAACCACTAACCTGAGGTAAATAAATACCATGTATATATATTTAGTTATTGTGATATGTATTATAACGTTTTTAATATAGTGATAAATTATAGTTAGATTAGTTACTTTAATATAGAGTTAGATTAGATTTAGGGAATATAATAGATTTTTTTTTGTAGTTTAGATAAATCATTAATTTACCCACTTACTTAGCATAAAAGTAGATTAGTATAGTACTTTAAACTTAATAACAGCTAATTAAAGACTAGGATAAAAAGTTTAGATAGGAACAGTACCATTTAGTGTAGATAGGAACAGCACCATTTAGTTCATTTCATTTCACTTTATGTCATTCCATCTTCATGAACACTTTAACAACCTCATCATTTAGGATTAAAATTAGTTATACCTTATAGGATAAAAGGATTATACAGATAAACATACATCATTTACACCATGTAGAGTAAAAATATCAATCATATTTTTTCATTTAAACATGAAAACATTATTTATAATTTTGTTACATTTCACATTACCCATTTCAGAAAGGTACATAACTCATCTCACATCATTTTCATTTTTTTAGATAGTTAGATTACTTCCCTTAAATTAGATTGATTTGTGTACACAAATTAGAATATATATAGTTATAGAAGTAGTATTAGTATTTCAGTAGAATATAGTGTTTAATAATATCAGGGTACAAACTATCAACCCTATTTCATCCATGTAAATATTTTGTAAATACATGACTCGTGCAGTAAGTTACGCACAGTCATTAAGCTCAACTCTTTTCAAACTGAGCCAAACTTGTACAGTGTCACTTCAAGGTTTTTAAATAATTGGGAGAATAAAAGATGTGTGACAGAAGTGTGAAAGTGAGAGAAAATGGAAAATATACAATGGAGAGTGAGGACAACCAGCGGATTTTTTCTACCGCTCAACGCGACTTTTTATTATTTGTCTGCGTCAAGCGTTTGCTTTCAATGTTGAAATATGCTGTCTCGAATGTGTTGTGTGTAGTTTAGTGTAGACCTTAGAGAAAGTATTTTAAGTCTCATAAGACGGAAACGTAGTCACGAATTAGTGTTATACACTTGTTTGTGGCCACATTTAACCGAATTATGGCACTTGAAAACTAACTTACATACATATTATAGACAGACACACATGTTAGAAGGTAAAGTATATTATTAGGTAGATCCAAACACGCAAACAACCAGGAAAACAAACATGTAAATTACATACATTTGTAAAACAAAGGGATATAACTCCAGGGTCAGGGGACACAATAGACAACGAAACACTAACTTAACAGTGAAAGATGACTTTACACGCGGAAGCGAGATAGGTAAAGCCTGTCGCACACAGCTTGTGCAAGGGTTGTTTAATATTATATGGGGGGGGGGGACATGAAGCAATTCATGTGTTGACCCTAAGAAAGTCAACTTTGTATGGGTAGTAAGTTAATTTACTATTTGAGGGCAGGTCTTATAAGACAATGGTCCGGTTCAGACAAACCTCTAATTAATATAATATTGCGATTGAGAAGAGGGCTCACGCCAACCAGACAAGTTTGTGGCGATCACCAGTAGCCAAGTAAAGTGATACTACATTGTGACAATAGTCAGTAGAAGTCTATTGAGTTACCCAGAACCAAGTTATCAGTAGTCTTTGACAAAAAATTAGATACACTAATTTTTTAGAAACCTCTTGCGTCACAACCGTGAGTCAAAAGTTGTAACGCAACACAGGAGGAAACCCCCCTCCTTTTGTTAACGCAAAAAAAGAAAAATTTTTCTACCGGCAGCTTTGGAGAGGAAGGGTCAAATCTACCGCCAATATGCAAACAGAGTTGGCGAGAACTATTAATCTTGAACCAGATCAAGATCATACTGCTGTTACTCCCAGACAAACGGAATTTAATTATTGACCTCATGGCAAGGGCCATTCAAAGTGGTACGAAAAATTTCAGATGTCGATTATGAAATATCGATAAACGGACACTTAAAGATATTTCATATCAACATGTTGAAACCCTACTTTTCACGACAAGAGACAAAATTAGAGACAGACGAACACAATGCACCCACACCTATGGATGAGACGACAGACATACACAACGCAACTACACTAGTTAGCGAGACTGGCAAGGCCGACAATATACATACACCTTAGTGAGCTTACAGAAAACGCACTTAGCACCACCACCGTACTGAATCAGGTAGACGACGACGGGATGGAACTACCTGTTCCAATTGTAGACAAGACTGCGACATTAGATTGTATACGGTTAGAACCGGGACTAACAGGAAGAGCAACGACGACAGACAATAGAATTAGTGACGGAGTATAAGGACATATTTTCCGACATTCCAGGTAGGACGGACAGGATCGAGCACTCCATCCTCTTTCGGACTCTAAGCCTATCAAATGCAGACCGTACTCTATCCCACTTAGCTACAGAGAAAGTCTAAATAAGGAAATTCTTAATTTAGAAGCTAGTGGAATCATTAAAAAATCTACATCTGAGTACTCCTTTCCAATCATCTTGGTCAAGAAAAAGACTCCCACCAATTCGTCTCTGTGTGGACTATAGGAAACTCAACAATGTCACTAAGATTGACGCAGAACAATTCCTTCCTGCGAAGATCTTATTCCTTGATATGTCCACCTCCAAAATCTTCTCCAAATTAGACCTTACTAAGGGATATTGGCAGGTCCCTATGCAGACTCAACCCATCCATCTTACTGCATTCTCAACACCGTTAGGGCTTTACGAGTGGCGTTTTCTTCCTTTCGGACTCGTAACGCTCCTGCCACTTTCATACACTTAACTAGAGATTTACTACATGGAGTGACAAATCCGGTGACATATATAGATGATATTGTGTCCATACAGATGACTGGACAACACACTTACTGAAACTCAGACATGTCTTCGATAGGTTGCGACTCTTCGGTCTCACGGTCAAACCGAGCAAAGTTGAATTGGGCCTACAAGAAATTGATTTTTTGGGTCATGTCATTTCACATGGACAACTAAAAACTGACAATATAATTATTACTAAAATTATGAACCTGACCATGCCTACAACAAAGAAGCAGGTCAGGAGTCTTTTGGGTTTAGTAAATTATTATAGTAAGTTCATACCGAACTTAGCGGAAATCACAAGTGTATTTTCAAATGTTTTAAAAGCATCAGTAAAATTAGATGTCAAAGATGCATTATTAATTTCTGCATTGTCAAAATTGAAAATCCTATTTAGTAATGTACCAATCCTCCGTTTGCCTAATCCTAGGCTCGTTTATTATCTTAGGACAGATGCCAGCAGGATTTCCATCGCTGCAGTACTAGGCCAGTTTTATGATGGCATCTTCCATCCAATTTGCTACGTGAGCCGCAAGATCACACCTGCTGAGTCCAGATATTCCATATCAGAGTTGGAAGCCCTAAGCGTCATCTATTCGGTGAGGAAGTTGCATCGATTTCTAGCGGGTAATCACTTCGTAGTCCAGACCGATAATTCCCCAATCACGGTCATACAAAGTGGGCTGCATCGCAATGACCGCATCTACAGGTGGTCATTAATATTACAGAATTATACTTTTAGTATAGAGCATATTAAGGGTAGGGACAACATTCTTGCTGATACCCTTAGTCGACCATCTGAGGTAGAAATACCTGATATTCCACATGAAAAGGTAGTGTAAGAAATGTTAATTTAGTACACTTAAAATATCCTGTGTAAAATATCCTATGTAATACATAGACATCATGATCAGGACTGTGTGCTAAGAACAGTGAACCACCATGTGTCCGTAGACAGCAGAATAAGAACTGTGCTCCAAGAACAAGTGAATCACCGTGTGTACATAGACAGCTCGTTACTTACTATGCTCCATTTGTGTTCCGGTGAATCACCTGTGTTAATCATGGAAGAACAGTGTCAGAACAATGCATAAATAACAGACACGAATATACTTGTCTACGTCACCAGCGAACTCTACGAGTGGAAGAATACCCATAAGACACAAGTATGACTGTGTAGTGTATTTAATATACCCAGGACTAATTGTGTATATATAAACTATGCCAACGAAAGCAATTTCTGAACGTTATGGCAACCACTAACCTGAGGTAAATAAATACCATGTATATATATTTAGTTATTGTGATATGTATTATAACGTTTTTAATATAGTGATAAATTATAGTTAGATTAGTTACTTTAATATAGAGTTAGATTAGATTTAGGGAATATAATAGATTTTTTTTTTTGTAGTTTAGATAAATCATTAATTTACCCACTTACTTAGCATAAAAGTAGATTAGTATAGTACTTTAAACTTAATAACAGCTAATTAAAGACTAGGATAAAAAGTTTAGAAAGGAACAGTACCATTTAGTGTAGATAGGAACAGCACCATTTAGTTCATTTCATTTCACTTTATGTCATTCCATCTTCATGAACACTTTAACATCCTCATCATTTAGGATTAAAATTAGTTTATACCTTATAGGATAAAAGGATTATACATTTAACATACATCATTTACACCATGTAGAGTAAAAATATCAATCATATTTTTTCAGTTAAACATCAAAACATTATTTATAATTTTGTTACATTTCACATTACCCATTTCAGAAAGGTACATAACTCATCTCACATCATTTTCATTTTTTTTAGATAGTTAGATTACTTCCCTTAAATTAGATTGATTTTGTACAACAAATTAGAATATATATAGTTATAGAATTAGTATTAGTATTTCAGTAGAATATAGTGTTTAATAATATCAGGGTACAAACTATCAACCCTATTTCATCCATGTAAATATTTTGTAAATACATGACTCGTGCAGTAAGTTACGCACAGTCATTAAGCTCAACTCTTTTCAAACTGAGCCAAACTTGTACAGTGTCACTTCAAGGTTTTTAAATAATTGGGAGAATAAAAGATGTGTGACAGAAGTGTGAAAGTGAGAGAAAATGGAAAATATACAATGGAGAGTGAGGACAACCAGCGGATTTTTTCTACCGCTCAACGCGACTTTTTATTATTTGTCTGCGTCAAGCGTTTGCTTTCAATGTTGAAATATGCTGTCTCGAATGTGTTGTGTGTAGTTTAGTGTAGACCTTAGAGAAAGTATTTTAAGTCTCATAAGACGGAAACGTAGTCACGAATTAGTGTTATACACTTGTTTGTGGCCACATTTAACCGAATTATGGCACTTGAAAACTAACTTACATACATATTATAGACAGACACACATGTTAGAAGGTAAAGTATATTATTAGGTAGATCCAAACACGCAAACAACCAGGAAAACAAACATGTAAATTACATACATTTGTTAGAACAAAGGGATATAACTCCGGGTCAGGGGACACAATAGACAACGAAACACTAACTTAACAGTGAAAGATAACTTTACACGCGGAAGCGAGATAGGTAAAGCCTGTCGCACACAGCTTGTGCAAGGGTTGTTTAATATTATATGGGGGACATGAAGCAATTCATGTGTTGACCCTAAGAAAGTCAACTTTGTATGGGTAGTGAGTTAATTTACTATTTGAGGGCAGGTCTTATAAGACAATGGTCCGGTTCAGACAAACCTCTAATTAATATAATATTGCGATTGAGAAGAGGGCTCACGCCAACCAGACAAGTTTGTGGCGATCACCAGTAGCCAAGTAAAGTGATACTACATTGTGACAATAGTCAGTAGAAGTCTATTGAGTTACCCAGAACCAAGTTATCAGTAGTCTTTGACAAAAATTAGATACACTAATTGTTTAGAAACCTCTTGCGTCACAACCATGAGTCAAAGTTTGTAACGCAACACAGGAGGGGAGGGTGTGTGTCAAAGACTCAGGGAAGACCACCCTGAATGAGTGGTCTACCTCAAGTAGATTAGAGGTAACCCAGTGCCCCTACATGAGGGCAGGGTAGGTGTAGGGAGTAGATAGGAAGGGGAACTATCAAATAGTTCTCTCATGAGACACGGAGGTGTCAACCAGAGAGTAAGCACTCTGGTCACGGCATAATCACGCCAACGTGATAGACACGGAGAACTAGAATGAAACTCAAGAGAGGCCACTACTCTAAGCGTGCTGAATGATGCAGCACGCAAAAGCCGAAGTACGCACAAGGTCCCTCCGTGTACTGTGTAATCAGCACGCGGAGGATAGTCAGACAGGGGACAGACTTCGTTGGGAACACATCGCTTAGCGTCGATGCGTATTTCTTTAGCCGAGTAGATAGATTTAGTATTGTTTTCTCCTGTCATGATATCCTTCCCTTCTCCTTATCCTTTCTCTTCTTCTTCTGCAGTTAACGTGTGCTATGCATCTATTCCAGTGCGGATCATGATCAGGATGGTTTGCTGACAGTCTTCACTAATTTCTCAGTGTGAGATATTCTTCCTCCTGGTCTGTTTAACCACAATTGGGAACTTCAATTATGCCCTCACACTGTTTACTCCTAGTCCATGTTTCTGCACCATACAATAATGTGGGGTCAATGCAACAATTGATTATCACAACGCTACCAAAACACTAAACATCACATTAATGTGATAATCTTAACATCACACATACACTAAACAATACATAAATGTGATACTCACACCATCACACACACACTAAACATCACATGAATGTGATAATCACAACATCACATGCACACTAAACATCAAATAAATGTGATAATCACACAATCACATGCACACTAAACATCACATGAATGTGATAATCCCAACATCACAAGTACACTAAACATCACATGAATGTGATAATCCAAACATCACAAGTACACTAAACATCACATGAATGTGATAATCATACCAGCACATGTACATTAAACAACACATGAATACGATGTAGTCAGGGCAACACATCAGGCCTCGGAATGCAAACCCCGACTCTCACCACTTTTACACTTAATGGCGGGTGTTTGGATGGAATTTCACAATAGAAATATATGGCTGAATAGGTAAAAATTCTGCTATAGAAATAAATAATTGAATAAGTAACAATTCTTCAATAGAAATATATGATTGACTGAATAGGTAACATTTATGCTATAGAATTATATGATTGACTGAATAGGTAGCCATTCTGCTATAGAAATATATAATTGACTGAATAGGTAACAATTCTACTATAGAAATATATAATTTAATAGGTAACAATTCTGCTATAGAAATATATGACTGGCTGAATAGGTAACCATTCTGCTACAGAAATATATCTTCTTCTTCTTCTTCTTCAGCGTTCCGAGCCATTGAGGTTCTTTGCTGCAGATACAATCCGTCTCCATTCGTCTCTCTGGTAGACCTTCTCTTGCCAGTCGTTGATTCCAAGTGCTTGTAGGTCTGTATATGTATTATCTCTCCACCGTCTTCTTGGTCTACCTTGGGGTCTACGGTCATTTATTTCCTGAGTGTAAGCGAATTTTGTTTCCCTATTATCTTCCATTCTTTCTATATGCCCCAGCCATTGTAGTCTATTAGCCTTCATGATACCAGTGATTAGCGGGGACTTAAACAGATCATAAATGTCTTTGTTACTTCTTCTTTTCCACTCTCCACTTTGTGTATCCCTAATGCGTCTTAAAATTTTGTTCTCAATGGTTTGTAACAAGGCTTCGTCTCCTTTTGTTGTACTCCAGGTTTCAGAGCCATACAGCACAACTGGTCTGATCAGTGTTTTATATATTGTGATTTTGGTGTTACGAGATAGCGCTTTTGATTTTAGTAGATGTTGTAGTACATAGTATATCTTATTTCCAGAGTTGATTCTAGTTTGTATTTCTTCCCTTATGATGTTGGAGCAGTTGAAGAATATATGATTGACTGAATAGGTAACAATTCTTCTATAGAAATATATGGCTTAATAGGTAATCATTATTCTATAGAAATATATGGCTGAATAGGAAACAATTCTTCTATAGAAATATATGACTGAATAGGTAACAATTCTTCTATAGAAATATATGGCTGAATAGGTAATAATTCTTCTATAGAAATATATGGCTGAATAGGTAACAATTCTTCTATAGAAATATATGGCTGAATAGGTAACAATTCTTCTATAGAAATATATGGCTGAATAGGTAACAATTCTTCTATAGAAATATATGGCTGAATAGGTAACAATTCTTCTATAGAAATATATGGCTGAATAGGTAATAATTCTTCTATAGAAATATATGACTGAATAGGTAACAATTCTTCTGTAAAAATATATGACTGAACAGGTAACAAACAATTCTTATGTAATCACTGGTTGAGTCTTGTAAAGTTTGGTCAAAGTCTTTAAAATGTGGTCACTGGTTGAGTCTTGTAAAGTTTGGTCAAAATCTTCAAAATATGGTCACTGGTTGAATCTTGTAAAGTTTGGTCAAAGTCTTCAAAATGTGGTCACTTGGTCTTGTAAAGTATGGTCAGCCTTCAAAATGTATTCACTGGTTCAGTCTTGTAAAGATTGGTCAAGGAGTCTACACTATGTGGTCACTGGCTGAGTCTTGTAAAGTTTGGTCAGTTTTCAAAATGAGGTCACAGTTAGCATGCATACAAGAAACCAACATTATGATTGTTTTCTGCTGTGTATGAGACATGCTATAACAAACACATGTATTTGCATAAATTCAACATTAGCTGAATGTTGACTGGAGTGCATGACTGAAGAATTACAGCTTCCTGCTGTCATAAAAGTTTGCTCACAGAGTCATCTTCAACACCTAGCATTATCTCAGTACTAAATGTTAAAGAAAAATATATACCTGGCTAAAGATAATACTGTATATTCATATATTAAAGCATCGAAAACTAAACAAGCACTATCATTGTGAATTTAGCATCATGTTTCTTGCCATCTCTGAACGAACTACTTGAGTGCCAATAGATAGCGCTGACATCATGTATACAACTAGAATATCAACTCAAGTGTCAACAGATAACACCAATATTGTGTATACAACTAGAATATCAACTCAAGTGTCAACAGATAACACCAATATTGTGTATACAACTAGAATATCAACTCAAGTGTCAACATATAACACAAATATCATGTATACAACTAGAATATCAACTCAACTGTCAACAGATAACACCAACATCATGTACACAACTAGAATTTTCTCAACATGATGGGTACACTGTACAACTAGAGTATCAACAAATATCCCTAGCAACATATGAAGTTATCCCTTTCAGTCCCTGAAAGTTTTCCAGCAGATACATAACGGAGGAAATATACACAATGAAAACATCATGAGGGTATGAATTTCAAATAGGCTAAAAACATAGTAGAAGGGCCCACTGAGGAGGCCAGATTTCTTCAGTAACTCTTGACCAAATGTAATAATTATCAGAACACACCATCTGATGATCTATATCGATACATGAAGCCAATAAGTTGGCACTCTCCCACTGTTTATAATTTACCTCAACACTGCAAAGTACAAGAGGAACATGGTGAGATGAGATGAGATGAGATGAGATGAGATGAGATGATGAGACTATCTGATGTTTGGGATTCACAGGAAAGAGCCAACCATATATATGTCTCGCTCAGGAATGAATGAGTTCAATGACAACCTGGTCAAACATACTCATCATCATGTGCCATGCTGATAAGCGTGGGCGGTCATGTTTTGTCATCTCACTTGATCACCAGAGTCGTGGATGTTAGTTCACAATTTTCATTTGTTTCTTGTAGGACTTGGTCATTTGTTTTTCTGTCTGTCCATTGTATTCGTTGCATTTTCTCCAAAAACCACATTTCCACAGCCATCAGATGTTTTTCAGCTTGTCTACTCTTTTCCCACACTTCACATCCATACAAAAGTACAGGTTCTATGCATCACCTCAACACTCTTTTTCTTGTTACAAATGACATCTTTTTATCGGTCAGTATGTTTTCCATCTTGCAAAAGGCCACCTTTGCCATGGCGATTCTTGTTCTAATCTCTTCAAGGCACCTCCCATCAGATGATATGACATACTACTCTTGGGTTATGTTGCCACGTCATAAACTGATTATTCCCATTAATCTATGAATTTATGGGTTACTATCATTTGCCCAATAATCCTTGAGGTGTGTATACAGGGTCCTTCACTTTATTTTCTGTGTAATCACTACACAACAGACAGATAAACAAACAAATGACCTCTCTCTCTCTTTCTCTCTCTCTCTCTCTCTATCTCTGCTGTGTCTCCACCTTGAAAAGATTGAGGTACTTGAGTAGTGTTCAATGACCGCACAACTGGTAGGGTCTCTCATATGGGACAGGTGAAAGGGTAGGAATCAGACAAAATGATACACAAACCTACTGTCTTGCAGGTAGACTAGGTAGGCTAAGGAAAGAAAGCGTAAAAAACCATGCTTGTCGAAATTTCACTTAATGATGTGACAAAAAAAATGACAGGTGTAAAACTGTTGTTTGTTGACTGCTCTTTGTTGTCCTTGAAAGGACGACATGACTAGATAAACAAATTATGAAGGAGCATCAAATGAAAACTTTAAAAGTGTGATAGAAATTACAATAACCATGCCATTGTCTTGTAACTGTCAATATTATTGTTAAGGATGTCAAGAGGGTTAAGCACATGACATCACAGTGCAGACAAACACGGTGACATTGTAAAACCAGTTTAAAGATGGCTATACCACTTTTGATATGCACCAATGAGAAGCAGCGTTCTGTTATCCGTTTCTTTATCAGTGAAGGTGTGGAACCTATAGAAATTCATCGCCGAATGAAGGTCCAGTATGGTGATGCATGCCAGCCAGTCCAGCAAGTGTATGAGTGGAGTAGGAAGTTTAAAAACTGTGTGACTTATGTGACTGTTCACGACCGGGTCAGGCACACTGAGTAGCAACCTCAGAGTGGTTACACAGCAACCAAGATAATGTTTTTCTACAGAACCCAAACACTTTATTGACGCTGGAGTTCTTGCATTGAACACTGTGGTGAACTACATCAAACAATTATACATATGTGTTTTACTTTTTTAGAATATAATCACTCCAAAACAATTGTAAGATTTTCAACTGAAGCCCCAATATATATTCAAGATGAATTATTTGTCCAAAATAGCTCAGCCATGGCTGAGAAGTAAGAGTGTTGAACTGAAACTCAGAAGGTACCGGGTTCGCATCCTTGCACACAGCCAGGTATTTTTACGAGAACCATTGATCTCTATTGACATCACACATCTCCCTGATTTCTTGGGTAGTGAGATTGAATACCAAGTCTTCTTAGATAAGGGTGGAAAACTGGAGGTACTCTGCGCAAGCTGTTTTTGTTACAAATTTCACGGAAATCAAATTTCACAAAATCATGAACAGCAGGCCGCAAAGCAACTGCTCTGGCAAATTGCTGAATAAGACAGCCTACCCTCAGGTAGGCAGAGACAATTACATGGAGGGATCTGTCCAGATGAGGTAAACCTGACACAAATGCATGCTGAAGTCAGACACACTGACCTCTGAGGGGCATATCTTCTTCTTCTGCTGCTGGCTGTCACCTCCCGATGGAGGATAAGCCCTCAACCAACTTGTGCTAATCTCTTTGCTGGCTTGTTCATGATTGGTTGGAATTTGCAACCACGTTTTCAACAGAACCTGGTAGATAGGCTCACACCAACTTTCCTTAGTTGCCTATTGTGACTTGCTTGCTAGATTGCAGTGAATAACTTAAGTGTCATCTTTGCTTCCTTTAAGGGCCCTGGTACGACACAGGTTAAGATGCATATCCAGTCGCGGTTCCAACTTCACGGCAAAGGATCACCCTAATAACGCTCCATTCCTGTGCCACTGAATGTCACACAAAATGCCCCTCACTGTCCCATGAGAAAAGTGAAACTAACTGCAGTACCAACAACCCAACAGCCCACACAGGCAAGTACATGCATACGCCTGCTACCAGAATGCCAACACAACAGTCCACCATGAAAATAACAGTTCATCATCGATGGGAGCTGCAGTCACTAGAAATACAGCAGCTTCACACACATTGCTGTATAATGCAAAACTAGCTAGATGTAAAAGCACTCCACATGACATCCACATCTCACAGTGTCGCTCCAAGTACTCAACTCAGTAGCTGGGCAACGGTGTGAATATCCAAATGTGACTTTCTCCTCTTGAAAAGAGAAATGAGAAAAATAAAGTTAAAAATAAATGAAACAAAACTGCTACAGGCATCAGTGTAGGGTCACTAGCTGACAAGAGACGACTAGACGAACACTATGTTCACTAGCTGACACAGAGGCGATTCAACGAACACTATCTTTGCGAACTTGGTGACTGCTGGGTGTTGCTTGTTACTGTTGAATGCTGCACTACCACTTTCACAGTCCTGCGTCTCTCTTCAGGAGTGACAGACCCTACAGCAGGGTGGTTACTGGGTATATTGGAGATGCTTCTGGAAGGGTATAGTTGTCTAATGCTGGAAACTGTGGTTGATGTTGGATGCTGCAGGTCTGTCCGTGGCAAACTTTGGCCGGATGCAGCCTCTTCCCTAGCGTTCTGGTCATCACTGTTCTTCTCCTCCTCACCAACACATGATGATGATAGAATTGATGAGGAGGACAGTGTGGCATCAGCTGGTATCTGGGCTGGGTTTGATGCCACATCCGATGTCTGAAAGTCATTCAGAGGTTTTGAGGATGACCTGGCTTCAGTGGCCCCAAAGTTCAATGTTGGTAGAGACAGCACGACTCCAGGTTTGTGTAAACTAGAGACAGCAGCTGCATGTGATGTCAGCACAGAAGGAACGGAATCTTTACATATACTTTCAGGCTGCATATCTTTATCTGTAAATACAGGCACAGCTGAAGCTTCAGTAACATCTGCAGACTTAGTATCCTTATCCGAAAACACAGAAATAGGTGGATCTGGAGAGACACTTTCAGTTCTAGTATCTGCAGCCAATGCAGGAGCAGGTGAATCTTCAGCAATTGACTCTCCAACAGGAACTGAAGGCAACATGCTATTCACAGAAGCTGCCTGGCTGAGGTCCTTTAACTCACCAGAAGCTGTTTCTAGTTCAGAACTTGCAGCTGTGAGCGCAGTCCTGCCTGCATGACCAGGACATACCGCTGGACCAGTTGATGCTCTCTTGGAAGAGGCTGGAGCAGAATGTGAGGATGAGCTAGGCAGGTCTGCAGCTGGACAGAGGCTGACTTGCTGTAGGCTCTCCTGAGGGACCAGCTTCTGGAGTTTGGAGACAGCAGTCAGTAGAGCAGCCCGCTCCAGCTCTAGAGCTTGGATGTGTGACCTCAGCTTGTCCCGCTCCACCTGGTGGGCAAGCACACTCTCCTCCAGGCTTTCTCTGTGCGTCTCCACTTGCTAAATAGATGAAAGGAAATTTTTGTTTTGAAATAATAGCATTGACTTACAAAGGATGGCAAGCCAGCGCATGGGGCCAGCATTATCAAACATTTGTGATGAGAAGCCAGTACTTGTGGCAGCAGCTTATTACTATACCTTTTGTTCAAAACAATGTATTCCTGAAGTGAATTTTAACATAGAATCTACAAACAATATGCTGCCCCATTTATTGCCTGGCATATTTTGCTGCACTTCGGCAAGTGCATAGTGCAGAATTATATATCATTTGAAGTGAAGAAATGAATAATACTTAAGCTGAAACAATTAAAACAGACAGTTACAGGTATTGTTTGAATATGGAACATGTTATCACCACAGTAATTTTACATTTTACACGAACCCTTTCTGTTTGCATAAAACTGGCTGGAGGCACCAGAGACATTAATAATTAGGTAATAAACCATGCAACATACTGTTTGTGGCCACTGTGTGTAAATATATCTTTTGTGTCCACCCTTGTAAAGTTTAGACAAAGTCTTCAAAATGAGGTCACAGTAAACATACATATAACATACAAATATTATTATTGTTATCTGTTGTGTACAAGACAAGCTATAA
This sequence comes from Cepaea nemoralis, assembly GCA_014155875.1. NCBI lineage: Eukaryota > Metazoa > Mollusca > Gastropoda > Stylommatophora > Helicidae > Cepaea > Cepaea nemoralis. The sequence continues at coordinate 1,199,941 of JACEFZ010024973.1, read as the reverse complement.
TAAACAAAAGTATCTGCATAAATTCAACATTATCTGACTGTTGACTGGAGTGTATAGTAAACGAAAGAAGAAGGCTGGAGTGCATGACTAAAGAATTACATCCTCTTGCGGTCATGAAGTTCTAAACTGCAGTCTTCCAAGTTCTAAATGAACAAATTAGGAAGAACTTGGAGGCAACAGAGATGTGTGAGATGAATGTTGCAAATTCACTGGGCTGCCAGAGTAACTAAAGACAACTGAAAGAAAGATACAAACACCCATCTTTGAGAAAAGAGACATTGGAGAACATCATATCAACTGGAAAGATCAATGGGAAGAGAGGCAGCGGCAGACCAAGAGAAATTATGCTGGATGGGTTGAGACAGTGGCATGTAGGATTATCATCAGCTGTGTTGATCCAGAACACCAAAGACCGAGATCTGTGGAGAGCCATGAACACCTACCATAACTGGCAGGGCACTTGATGATGATGATGATAGTGAAACATGGCCGCCCACGTTTACCGGCATGGCCCATGATGGATGAATGAATCAGGAATCAGGTTGAGGCCTGACTGAGATGCTACCATCAAAGGCTACTGGAATTTAACATCTACAGTGGATCAATCAGACAAACACTAAATTACAGCCTATAAGAGTGTCCAGATTTCACCAGTGTGAGAGAAAGAAGGAAAATCTGGCACATAGGTTCAACCCTACAAGACAAACTGAGAAATCGGTGAAGAAGACAGGTGCAATGTCCTATTAAGGACATGATCCATAATAAATTCTTCTTTCTTCTTCTACCACTTATCTTTCAACCAACTCATACCTTCCTGTTCTATATTCTTAAACCAACTCATACCTTCCTGTTCTATATCCTTAAACCAACTCATACCTTCCTGTTCTATCTGTTTCTATATCCTATTGCTTCCTCCATGTCCTCCTCATATTATTCATCTACATCTCTAATCACTACATGAAAAGAGGTAAATCAACAATCCAAACTCGATGTGGCTCCCTCTGTATTGCATCATACCTCTACTAGAAGACACACCCCCCCCCCCCCCCCCCCCCCCCTTGTCATCTTGGCTGGCTGAGTTATTCTCGCTTTCTTATCTGTAGACATCTTCATGTTTGGTTATCTTGCTTCTAAAGTTTTATATGGGATGAAGTAGTCAGTCCAATGCCAATCCTCTTTGGTCTTCTCTTATAACATGCATGGACAGACAGAAAAAAGCAATGAATAAGTCCTTCAAGAAACAAATGAAGATTGTAAACTGATTACAGACATTAGATGTAAACAGTCAACATTTTTTGGGCATGTTATGAGAAGAAATGAATTGGAGAACTTAGCGACAACTGGCAAGATCAAAGGGAAGAGACCAAGGAGAAGACCGAGAAGTAAATACCTGGATGGCTTGGCGACTCTGGTGATCGAGTGAGATGGCGAAACATGACTGCCCACGCTTATCAACATGGCACATGATGGATGGATGGAGGTAGCCAGTCCTCTTTAGTCATCTTTTATAACATGCAATCCAACAGTAAATCAATCAACCAACTTGGACTTGGTAGGTTAAAGTATTACCATTCTTTGTTTCCATTAAGGGCACCTACTACACACGGATCCAGGCTGAACAAATGCATAACGTTCCTTGTTGAAGATGAGGAAGAGAAATGTTCACCTCAGTGAACAATACTATGAATAAGAACACAAAATAGCCTATAAGTATGTATCTGACAGATAACATACACTGATCACCAAAGAAGAAGAGGAAGGTAGTGTAAAACACAGCCACAGATGGACACAGTGCCTGGGAGGTACATACAAGGGTGTACACAGCTAATGTCCAGCATGGCCAGTTAGATTATATACCAGTCAACATCTGATGAAGGTGAATAAGCACCTATGAGTTTGGGTGAAGCACAGATATATTGGTTCTGCTCAGAAATAACAAATAAGATATAGTGACAGCAGACAATGAACAGAAGTTTAACTTTTACATTATAATTATTTCAGCCTGGGTATAGACTGCTCCACGACTCTGGTGATCAAGTGAGATGGCAGAACATGACCGCCCACGCTTATCGGCATGGCACATAATGGATGGATGGATAGACTGGTCATAGAACAGTGTTGGTATATTGGCTAGTGCCTGTCAAAGACCACTGTCTGGGTTCAGTCTCCAGCAGAAGCAGGAGTTCTTTCTTATCAATACGACTCCAGGTTGATCTAGTCTCATGAAACTGGGGACCAGATAATTTTCAGAATTGTATGGATAATGGGAGAGAAAAGCAGTGAAGAATGGAACTGGCCACCCATTTAATATCTTGTTGCCTAGAATATGTGAAGACCTAACACTCCACATTCCAACAGCACTATCTGCTATTGGACAATCTGTCAGACTGGGCATGATCCCCCACCAAGTCAGTGTCCTACAGGCACTGAGTCTGTCAGACTGGGCATGAGCCCCCACCAAGTCAGTGTCCTACAGGCACTGAGTCTGTCAGACTGGGCATGATCCCCCACCAAGTCAGTGTCCTGCAGGCACTGAGTCTGTTAAACTGGGCATGAGCCCCCACCAAGTCAGTGTCCTGCAGGCATTGAGTGCACAACTACACAATTATCTACTGTATCTTCTCACCTGCAGCTTTTCTACCAGCTCTTGATTCTGGTTTTTAAGAGCCCGGTTCTGGTTCTCCAACCGGTAAAGCATTTCCAGATCAATAGACATGCGTCTCTTTTCAATCCTGGGAAAGCGTGCCTCATTGGTTGTGCCGGTGTCTTGTTTCTGCATCTGCTGTTGCCGTTGGAGACGATGTGTTGAAAATGTCAGCTCCTCACTGAGTACATAGTATTCAACTTCATAGGCTCGAAGTTCTCTTTCTATGTCCAGCTCGAATGCCTGAAAGCACATCAAGAAACACACACTGAATAATCGGTTGTACTCAATTCGTTAACAGCCCCTCTAATGTCTCTAACTTCCAGTGGTAGAACAGTTTGCATGTTTCAATGACCCCCAAGAGATATGTAAAGTAGCACAACTACTGGTAGGGTCTCCCATGTCGACAGGTCAATGGGAAGGAACTAGATAAAAAAAAAGACACAAATCTGCTGCATCGTTAGTAGACTGGATAGTCAAAAGGCTAGGGAAAGTAAACCCAAAAAATGTTTGCCCTCCACCAAGCTGGGAATATATGAGAGTTGTCTCCCTGGTACAGTACAAATACCAAGCTGAGAATATATGAGAGTTGACTCCCCGGTACAGTACAAACATCAAGCTGAGATTCTGAGAGTTTACTCCCCGGTACAGTACAAACATCAAGCTGAGATTCTGAGAGTTGACTCCCTGGTACAGTACACACACTAAGCTGAGATTCTGAGAGCCAACTTCACGGTACAGTACAAATACCAAGCTGAGATTCTGAGAGCCAACTTCCCAGTACAGTACAAACACCAAGCTGAAATTCTGAGAGCCAACTTCCCAGTACAGTACAAACACCAAGCTGAAATTCTGAGAGCCAACTTCCCAGTACAGTACAAACACCAAGCTGAAATTCTGAGAGTTGACTTCCCAGTACAGTACAAACACCAAGCTGAAATTCTGAGAGTTGACTTCCCAGTACAGTACAAACACCAAGCTGAGATTCTGAGAGTTGACTCCCCGGTACAGTACAAACATCAAGCTGAGATTCTGAGAGTTGACTTCCCAGTACAGTACAAACACCAAGCTGAGATTCTGAGAGTTGACTTCCCGGTACAGTACAAACACCAAGCTGAGATTCTGAGAGTTGACTCCCCGGTACAGTACAAACACCAAGCTGAAATTCTGAGAGTTGACTTCCCAGTACAGTACAAACACCAAGCTGAAATTCTGAGAGTTGACTTCCCAGTACAGTGCAAACATCAAGCTGAGATTCTGAGAGCCGACTTCCCAGTACAGTACAAACACCAAGCTGACATTCTGAGAGTTGACTTCCCAGTACAGTACAAACACCAAGCTGAGATTCTGAGAGTTGACTCCCCGGTACAGTACAAATACCAAGCTGAGATTCTGAGAGTTGACTTCCCAGTACAGTACAAACACCAAGCTGAAATTCTGAGAGTTGACTTCCCAGTACAGTACAAACACCAAGCTGAGATTCTGAGAGTTGACTTCCCAGTACAGTACAAACACCAAGCTGAAATTCTGAGAGTTGACTTCCCAGTACAGTACAAACACCAAGCTGAGATTCTGAGAGTTGACTCCCTGGTACAGTACAAACATCAAGCTGAGATTCTGAGAGTTGACTCCCCAGTACAGTACAAACACCAAGCTGAGATTCTGAGAGCCGACTTCCCAGTACAGTACAAATACCAAGCTGAAATTCTGAGAGTTGACTCCCCCATACAGTACAAACACCAAGCTGAGATTCTGAGAGTTGACTCCCCGGTACAGTACAAACATCAAGCTGAGATTCTGAGAGTTGACTCCCCGGTACAGTACAAATACCAAGCTGAGATTCTGAGAGTTGACTCCCTGGTACAGTACAAACATCAAGCTGAGATTCTGAGAGTTGACTCCCCGGTACAGTACAAACACCAAGCTGAGATTCTGAGAGTTGACTTCCCAGTACAGTACAAATACCAAGCTGAGATTCTGAGAGTTGACTTCCCGGTACAGTAAAAAAAACCAAGCTGAGATTCTGAGAGTTGACTTCCCGGTACAGTACAAACACCAAGCTGAGATTCTGAGAGTTGACTTCCCGGTACAGTACAAACACCAAGCTGAGATTCTGAGAGTTGACTCCCTGGTACAGTACAAACACCAAGCTGAGATTCTGAGAGTTGACTCCCCGGTACAGTACAAATACCAAGCTGAGATTCTGAGAGTTGACTTCCCAGTACAGTACAAACACCAAGCTGAGAATATATATGAGTTGTCTCCCTGGTACAGTACAAACATCAATCAAGCTGAGAATAAATGAGAGTTGTCTCCTCAGTATAGTACAAACACCAAGTTGAGTATATATAAGAATTGTCTCCTTGTACATCACCAACAATGAAAAGAGAATATATGAAAGTTATCTCTCTGTTCATCACCAATAATGAACAGAGAATATACAAAAGCTATCTCTCTGTTCATCACCAATAATGAACAGAGAATATATAAAAGTTATCTCCCTGTTCATCACCAACAATAAACAGAGAATACACAAAACTATCTACTTGTTCAGAACCAACAATGAACAGAGAATATATATAAATTATCAATCTTTTCATCACCAACAATGAACAGAGAATATATGGAAGCTATCTCTCTGTTCAGAACCAACAATGAACAGAGTATATATAAAAGTTATCTCCATTTTCATCACCAACAATGAACTAATAATATATAAAAATTATCTCCCTGTTCATCACCAACAATGAACAGAGAATATATGAAAGTCTCTTTGAAATTGGAACAAAATAATGCAAACAAACAAACTGTGACCTGGTTGATGATGCGCTCCATCTGCACTTGAACCATCTCAGGCAACGTGATCTTCAGGAAATCCACGATGCTCTCAAATGTGTCACACTGCAGAATCAGGGCTCGGTGGTTGCCAATCAGCATCAGGGCCAGCTTGAACAAGGCATCGATTCCTTGCACAAAGATCATGTCTGCGGAATCAAACACAATAAAGTCAGCGTGAAGTTAACATAAATACTTTGGACAATAAGCAGACACGGTGAAAAACATCTGATGGCTGTGGCAATGTGGTTTCTGAGGAAAATGCAAAGACTACCATGGACAGACAGAAAGGCCAATGAGCAAGGCCTTCAGGAAAGATATGGCAACTGTCAATTGATTAGAGGAATTAGGTGTACACATTCACGATTTTTTAGGCAGTTATGATCAAATTGCTCACAAAAATAAACATCCACACAATGCTATCTGAGTCTCAGCAAGCTCTCATACACAGCAACATAAGGTTATGTGAGTCTCAGCAAGCTCCCATAAACAGCAACATAAGGTTATCTGAGTCTCAGTAAGCTCTCATACACAGCAACATAAGGTTATCTGAGTCTCAGCAAGCTCTCATACACAGCAACATAAGGCTATCTGAGTCTCAGCAAGCTCTCATACACAGCAACATAAGGTTATCTGAGTCTCAGTAAGCTCTCATACACAGCAACATAAGGTTATGTGAGTCTCAGCAAGCTCTCATACACAGCAACATAAGGTTATTTGAGTCTCAGTAAGCTCTCATGCACAGCAACATAAGGTTATGTGAGTCTCAGCAAGCTCTCATGCACAGCAACATAAGGTTATGTGAGTCTCAGCAAGCTCTCATACACAGCAACATAAGGTTATGTGAGTCTCAGCAAGCTCTCATACACAGCAACATAAGGCTATCTGAGTCTCAGTAAGCTCTCATACACAGCAACATAAGGCTATCTGAGTCTCAGCAAGCTCTCATACACAGCAACATAAGGTTATGTGAGTCTCAGAAAGCTCTCATACACAGCAACATAAGGTTATGTGAGTCTCAGCAAGCTCTCATACACAGCAACATAATGCTATCTGAGTCTCAGCAAGCTCTCATACACAGCAACATAAGGTTATGTGAGTCTCAGCAAGCTCTCATACACAGCAACATAATGCTATCTGAGTCTCAGCAAGCTCTCATACACAGCAACATAAGGTTATGTGAGTCTCAGCAAGCTCTCATACACAGCAACATAAGGCTATCTGAGTCTCAGCAAGCTCTCATACACAGCAACATAAGGCTATCTGAGTCTCAGCAAGCTCTCATACACAGCAACATAAGGCTATCTGAGTCTCAGCAAGCTCTCATACACAGCGACTTACATCCAACAAATCTGATCAGGAGGAGAAGGAGTAGGAGGAAGGGAGGGGGAGTTGATTAGTTAGTATTATCCTCACGGCATGTTGAGCCATTCAGTCCATAAGTGCTTGCATCCCCTTCTCAGTATCTCTGACAGGAGACTGAGCCCACGAGAAAAAGGACTCTTGAGAATGGGACACTCGAGATGAGACCATTGTAGAAAATGCACAGATTTGAAATAGCAAATCTTTTGTGGCTGCCATGTGAATATATTATTTTAGAATTATTTTAAAGAAGTATACCCTGGATGCGTGAAGTGTATTTACTGAGATTATGATTGTCAATTTAAGTTGACAATATATTATAAGAAACGTTACGGTGTCGTATGAAGTATTTTATAGTTAGTGTGTTGTTCGTAGTTCTAAAATGGAAGAGGTGAAAAGGCCCACATGGCATTTGTACAAGGGTATATACCAGGTGTTTGTAAAGTCTCACTAAACTTTGTATGTAGAACAAATTTGAAAAATGAAGTACATGATGTCATGAAAAAATGTACTACACAGTTCATCGTGAAGCAATATGCAGCAAATGGTTGTCGTCAGCTGGAGTAATTTTTTTGGGGTATTCCAAACAGAATGGTGTTATCAACGGAAGATTGAATTTTTCAAATTTGTGTAGTGAGTCTTTACAAACATGTGGTATAACTATAACTAAGAAATATCAAACCCCTGGATGACAAACCAAATCATGTGCTCATGCCGTCAAGCTGTAAAGCTGGAGGGAATTACCCCAACCAGTAACCTTGTCAAAGCGACCCCTGACAACCCTGTCATATCACCCCTGACAATCTCCTTCAACATTTTGTGACTTACAACACCAGTTCTGTGTTGCTTGACTATTCTTCTTTGGCTCCTTGCATAGCACTCTTGTCTGGGTTCACTCCTCTTTACTTGGTGTTCTTGCAGTCTGGTGAAGGTTGCAGATTCACATTGTCTCTTGATTCCTTTAACCACCCTGCCTCTCTCAGGGCATTCACAATATCAGCCGGTCCATTACTCATCCGCTGCACACAGCAGCCTGTTTGGCAAGCCTTTCAGCTTGTTCACTTCCTGTTACATCCATGTGGCCAGGCATAAAATTAACCTGAATTCTGTCAGGCTTGACCTGCTAAGAGATTCTAGCCACTGTCTTCGAGCCCAGCCCTTTAAATTTTCCGGAGCAGAAGAAGATGCTAGCGGGCAGTCAATGTCTGATTTTTATTGAATTATTTTCCTCTTACCCCTTCTGGCTCCAGCCCTCTTCTTTCTTTTCCCTCCGTCCTCTCCCGTACCTCTTCTCCTCTGTTTCATTTTCTCCTCACTGGCTGTTGTCAATATTTTAACAGGCTGATAGGTTGGCAGGGAATGCACTTCTTGGTGGTAGATTACCTATGGACAAGGGAGAGGTGGTCTTGTGCCTGTGGGACCAGGAGAAGGTAGGGGAACAGAATGAGAACCTGTATGTGAAAAGAATGAATTTGTGGGGGATCGGCAGGGTTTCTGGAAAGAATATCAAAACTGAGAGGGAAGACCAGGGGAACTTTAAATCACATTGCGGTGAGAATGATTTGTAGTATAACTCTTTGCTGGCTGTTGAACGAGGAGACAGAGCACATATGAGAATGTCCTGAGTGCAGTGAAGTCGGTTCTTAGCTTAACTCAACTCAACTACTGAATTATATTTCCTGTATAATTTTTTTTTTTTTAAATAGCTTAGCTTCAGAATCTTATTTAGCCGTAAAAGTCAAACAGGCATAAGTTAATATAGCAGACATGTTTTCTAATTTCACCTGCACTTACCAAACACTCTGGAAACAAAGCCCAGAGGAAACTGGGAGGCAAACAAGGTGAGGAACCAGGGAGCAGCGTAAAGAGTCGGTGAGATTTCATGGGCCTCAAAATGGTCATAGACATCCTTATAGTGGTCATGTAGGAGACGGGTCAGTTGGTAGAGTTTCAGCTGTGTAACGATTATGTAACACATATAATAGCTGCATAATGTTTGTGTAGCAAATATAACAACCATCAATATTAATCAGTTAAAGATGAAATACATAATCACGTGTAACATTATTATAAAGAAATTTACAGTGATCATCAAGGAGTCTGGTTAGATGGTAGATTTTTAGATGCATAACAACTGTGTAACAAATCAAATATAAAAGCTGAACAACAATTGTGTAAGAAATATAGCAGATGGATAACAATTTTGAAATAAATATAATGGCTGGATAACAATTTTGAAACAAATATACTGGATAACAATTTTGAAACAAATATTGTGGCTGGATAATAATTTTGAAACAAAAACAATGGTTGAATACAGTGGATGAATAACACCTGTGTAACAAATATAACAATCAGCAACATTCATGGGTTAAAGAAGAAATACACAACAAATGTAAAATGATCATAGACATCTTGCAGTGGTCATAGAAGAGATGAGTTAGTACAGTGGTTCTCAACCGGTGGGGAATCCCCCCCCCCCCCCCAGGGGGGAATTTTAGGGTTTCCAGGGGGGGGGGGGAATGAAGATCATTTCAAGATTGCATTAATACAAGAACCGATTACTTGATATTGCTTTTCCCTTCATACTTTACAGTTATGCACGTCTCATCCTTCTAAAATTTATTTTATAAAGTAAGTAGACCCACAAATCACGTTTTATGTGGATGTCTAGACCTGTTTTAACATATTTACCTTCCATTTTTACATATACTGTGTAGGGGTGGGGGGATTTTTAGGTAGGAAATATGAAAGGGGGGGAATGATGTTCTGAAAATATGGTGAAGGGGGGCACGGGCCAAATATTTGATAGGAAGGGGGGGGGGGGGGAATTATGTTCTTAAAATATGGTGAAGGGGGGCACGGGCCAAAAAAGGTTGAGAACCACTGAGTTAGTAGATAGCTTCAGCTGCATAGTGATTGTGTAACAAATATAACAGCAGCATAACAATAGTGTATTAAATACAACAACATCAGCATTTTCATTGTGTAACAAATATAACAGCAACATCATAATTATTATGTAACAGATGTAACGACTAGCAACACTGATAAGTTCAAGAAGAAACAAATAACAAATGTAAAAATAATTATGATGTATAATGTGAGGGGAACAGTGGAAGAGGAATACAACACAGCATGTAGGTAGCCAACATCCAGATATCCACTGGAAGAAGCCTGTGGGAGTGCACCACAAAGACACAGGTCAGAAAGTGGTGGACGGACATCACAAATGTCCTTCAATACAGAGATAGCACTTGATGATGATGTTCACAAGGTTACAGTCACAGTTCGTAATCCCACATACCATGTTAGAAACACAGCTGTGGGCAATTTAGCAGCAGACCGCCTTGCATTGGTTTTTATCAAATGGAATGAGTGCTGGTTATTCAGAAAGTAATGGCAAACTAATGAACGTAAACTTCCCAAGAAATCACAAACAGTCAAAGAATGCTGGGGTTGACTGTGACAACCTGTAAAGGATATGCAACTAACTAACTGGCAATTAAATCCAGACCACTGACTTGGCAGGTAAGTTTACTTACCACTATACGCCTCCATGAACAAAGGTAGAATGATCATATAACAAACCCATCTTCATCATGTATTTTTCACGTGTAGAGGAATAGCACAAGCAGTCACCTTGTGAACAGCATTTATCTAACCTTGCACTCACAAGCATGACAGGGACAGTGGACAGGAGGAGGAGGACTACACACACAGCAAACAGAAATACCTGCAGAGCCGTCATGTTTGGACGGAACTGTTTCCGCAGGCCAAGTCCATACATCATGTACTTGAGTACATGGAAGGCAGAAATCTCTTCCATCTGAAGAATATCGCAGGTGGGGTTATGTCATGTTGATGTGAATGAGTGAATGGTGTTAAAGTGTGGATGACTGAATGGTGTTAAGTTGATGAAACAGTGGTGTTAAAATGTGGGTGACTGGATTTTGTGAAGATGTTGATGAAAGAACTCACTGAATGTTGTTGTAATAATGTATTTATTGAGTGATGCTTGCCAAGACGCTGTTGTCCAATAACTCTTGAACATTTAACATGAATAATGTAAATGTCGGCTCGTTTTTTAACAAAACTGCAACAGCGCCGTTGGTTTTTGAAACGCAAAGAAGAAATAAGATCGAGTCGCAGACATGAGTAATCGAACATCAAACGCTGTTTATTTTCTCTCACAGCTCATCGGGTTTGTTTAGTAACAAATAAATACTTCCATATTTACTGTGCCTGTGCTGACAGGGCGGGCGGTAACTATATCATGGAATGTAAATACTATTAATGTTAATTCTAACACTACCGGTGTAAACTGATTTAGTTCAGACTTACATTACATGTCCGTGGACGACCTTCTCTCTCTCCTCTAAGTCTATTTCTCACCGCTTCTGAATTCCATCAAAATTCCTCAGCAGTCGGTTCATTCATTATCAGCATCATCTCGTATGAGTGTGTTATCATATCTTCAACTCCGGGAAGGTTAACCCGGTCAACAAATGCCCGCAGAAGTCGAATGTGTCGGCCTAACGGCGCAAGAACGCAGCTCTGCTGTAAACAGGCACAACACAGTCACATCCGGAAAAAAAATCTGGATGAACGCAGAAGACTTCAACTCATATTCCAGCCACTTTGTCCATGTAAAACTATTAGTTCGCCAGTTCGCATGTCTTGATAATTTCAGCACAGCTTGCCATTCCAAACTCCAAGAAAGTATCTGTCTGTTGTTTGGTGACGTCAGAATGACGTTTCTCTCTGTTGACAACTCCTCGCTTAGTTTCTCTAAACTTTCGGCTTCTAGGATTCTATACGTACGTCAATTTTGGGTCCTAGCCCTATGGCAATGCTGAGTTGATACTGTCTTAATTGATGTTGAAATTATGTAATTTATTGAGTGATGCTGCAATGATACTGAATTTTTGATGTTGAAATTATGTAATTTATTGAGAGATGCTGAGATGATATTTAGTTTACTGAATGATGTTGTAATGATGTTGTCTTTATAGAATGACATTGAATGATACTATCAATATTAAACAATGCTAACACAATATTGAGTTTAATGAATGATACTGAATGTGAATTATGCAGAAAACATCCATAATGCCGAGCTGTAAATGACAGATGATTTTGAGATAACTGAATGTTTTGTATTTGCTAAAATAAATTTGCAAAAGTTTCAAGCTGGCATCGTATTTGCTAAATGATTCAACACATCGAGACGATACCAAAATTGTTCCTGATGAGGAACGATGACACATAAAAACATAGAAATAACTGACGTAAACTATAACACATCTAGCAACTGCATAGGAACACAAAATGTCTATTACACCCCTTACCCTCCTCCCTCATAATCTTGTATACCCATGCCCAGTGTGACCTAGTATAAACACAGGACACTATCAAGATATCCTTACGTGCATAAGCAGCATGCCCACAATGAAAGACAGCCCCTGGCAGTAGCCGACCTCTGCGTCCAGGAGACTGTAGGCCTTCAGCAGGTTGAACAGCTCCAGCTGGCCAGGTCCCAGTGGTGTAGAAAAGTATGGGTGGTTGGGGAATGTCCGACCTGCAGGTCAGAATCATTGCACAATAATACTGTTTAAACACAGTGTTTGACTAAGAATCTTGATGGATGAAAATTGAATTATTTTTTGTAAAGAAATGTAAATAGTATTTCCCTTGTTCAATCAAGGAGACTGACAATTGACAACTGCAAGCGGAAATAATGAATGAGAGAGGGTTGTAGAAAATGGTAAGGGAAAAATATGAAACAAAAAGTAAAACAAAACTTAAAAAATAAAATAAATTTAATATTTAAGACACTTTTTTTTAAATTTTTATTTAAATTTTTCTTTTTGTTTCAGATCCATCCCATTTCCTACAACCCTCTCTCATTTGCTATTTCTATTGTTTTCACTTGTCATTCTCCTGGATCGGATAAGCATCTAGGTAAACACCCATTTGTGTATTTGGTTTTTATACATATTTCATCATTGTGATCTTGTTGTTGCATTGATAAAGACTTTGATCGAAATGTTTCGCCTGTAACTGTGTTTTGTTCCACAGAACTCCTTTCTCAGTCATATTTTGTGCTTCCTTTGCAATTGTGCATAAACTGGGCAGCAGCAAACCACTTTTATGGATAACATAACATGTTATTTAGTTTGGTTTATAAAGAATCATTACATAATATTACATATTATTTTACTCGATTTATTTTTTTTAAAAACATTGCATAACAATATATATAGTTTTATTTATAAAGAATCATTAGATAACATTAATTTTTATTTAGTTTGGTTTATAAAGGATCATTACATAGCATAACATGTTATTTAGTTTGGTTTATGAAGAATCATTACGTAACATAATATGTTATTTAGTTTGTTTTATACATAATCATTACATAACATGTTATTTAGTTTGGTTAATAAAGAATAACTACATAACATAACATGTTATTTAGCGTGGTTAATAAAGAATCATTACATAACATTACTTTTTATTTAGTGTGTTGTATAAAGGATTATTACATAATATAATATGTTATTTCGATTGGTTTATAAAGGATCATTACATAATATAATATGTTATTTAGTTTGGTTTATAAAGAACCAATACATAACATGTTATTTAGTTTGGTTTATAAAGAATCATTACATAACATGTTATTCAGTTTGGTTTATACACAACAATTACATAACTTAGTTTGGTTTATAAAGAATCATTACAGAACATGTTATTTAGTTTGGTTTGTAAAGAATCATTACATAACATGTTATTTAGTTTGGTTTATAAAGAATCATTACATAACATAACTTGTTATTTTGTTTGGTTTATAAAGAATCATTACATAACATGCTATTTTGTTTGGTTTATCAAGAACCATTACATAACATGTTATTTAGTCTGTTTTATAAATAAACATTACATAGCATGTTATGTAGTTTGTTTTATAAAGAAATAATATATAACATGTTTTTTAGTTTATAAAGAATCATTACAGAACATGTTATTTAGTTTGGTTTATGAAGAATCATTACATAATATGTTATTTAGTTTGGTTTATAAAGAATCATTACATAACATGTTATTTTGTTTGGTTTATAAAAAGTTACTACATAACATATCATGTTATTTAGTTTGTTTTTATAAAGAAGCATTACATAACACATCTTTTAGTTTGGTTTATAAAGAACCATTAGACTTCTTACTCTCAAGCCTCTCATTCTACCGGTGATCAGGTTTGAACTTCTATCAAGACATATGACCTGGCTTCTCAGATTGATTCAGCCCACAAATAAGTACCAGGAAATGGTATAGGAGGTAAGGGCATCCAGTGTGATATTGACCACATTACCCGCCGAGTTAGTTATCTGTTGGGGTGTCATTCTTGCACTCCAGACATGTCCATAGGTGCTCAGTTCCTCCCCCCACCTCCCAACAAATGCATCTGCTTCCAGCGGCTAATAGTGCCAGTCCTGTGCTGGCTTTGTTTTCTTCTTATTTTTTGCTTGCCTTTAACTCAAGCGTAGTCCATGCTTTGCTGATTTTTGCATGTGGTCTAGCTTTACCTATTACCAATGTCCCTCAACATCACTCTGACTTCTGAGGTACTTGTAATTTATGTCCCCAAGTCAAGGACAAGAAGTCAACACTTTAGTCCAACTGATCGGTGTAGGGGTTGAACCTGCTACCTCGCCATCAGTAGCCAGAAATATAAGAGTGAGGTCTCTTATCCAAATGACCATGCTAACCTCTCTGTGTTGGTTGATAAGGCCCCTCATTGTGCTAACTGGTGTAGATAAAATATGGGGGACAACACTATCTACACACAAGACCTCAAGGTGTGTACACGTGTCTTTTATTTTGTTTTTCTTTTGACAGAAGGAGTAGATCTGAAGAATGTTCTATGGCGTCTGAGGGCATGTCTGACACCTGCAATTGAGTGTGTGTCACAGTTTGAGATGATAATTTAAACATGGCATGACAATAAGCAACATACACAAGATAACAGGTAACCACTCACCCAGATCTATCAGGATGGCATGCTGGTGTGTGGTCAGCTGTTTGAGCAGGTCATCATAGTTGGTATCACCAAATGAGCAGTCTGGTACGCTGCCATACATTTGCTGCTGTTGCTGCTGCTGGATCAGAAAGAGCCAGATCTGGCCCCTCAATGAGCGTGGAACTCCTTCATGTGAGGGAGACAGAAGTGTTTGACTAACATTAATTGTGTTTGAGGATAAAGTCTTGGATACACAAACAATGAATAAAATATTCCTTAAAGAAACAAATGAAAACTGTAAATGAGAAAGGTGAAGATAGGCGTGCTTTGGGCAGAGTGACGTTTCCATTCATCAATCAAAAATATAGAGCATCTGATGGATTTTTAATCCCCAGGACATGCTGGTGTGGTGGGAAACAATCAGACGGACAGCTTGCCTGGGTCTGCGCCGCTAGGTGGGATATTAGTGCATGATAAGGCAGATGAGGTTGGGGCTCTTTGGAATCATGTGTATAGTGCATAAGAACGGGTAGATCATCACAGCTTGGAGAAAATAGTGCTGCAGGGAGTGAATGGAGGATCTGGCTGAAACTCAAAACTCTGAGGAAAGACCAAATAGGCTTATATCAGACTGGCACTGGTATGATTAGTATTGGGACTCTTCACTGGCTGTTGCGGATGAGGAAGGAGCACATATGGGAATGTCCTGAGAGCTGTGATATCAGTTCTTGACTCAACTCAACTCATGAAAACTGTAAATTGATTAGAGACATTAGATGTAGACAGTCAAGAATTTCTGGGCTCACCATGAGGGTAAATAAACTGGAAACCTAAGTGACAACTGCCAAACTTGATGAGAAAAGAGCCAGGGGAAAGCAAATAAATACCTGGATGGCTTGACCACAAGACATAATCAGGACAAGAATGCAGAGCTCATCCAAGACTCTGGTGATCGTGTGAGATGACAAATGATGACAGCCCACACCTGTCGGCACAGTACATGATGATGATGATGATTCTTCCCTATATCCTTGCTTGGGCACAAGCCCTCAACCTAACCAGGCCCAGCTGTTGTATCTGTTGCTATCTTCTGCAGCTCCCTTCATGTTCTCCCCACATTATACATCTCTGCAATTCTCTTATCTGTGTGTTTTTAGGTCTCTCACTATTTTGTTGGCCTTGTGGATTCCAGACAAGAGAGTAGTTATTTTTTTCATGGACATGTTCTCAATGTGTGTCCTTTCCAGCGCCAGCGTCTTTTCTTCGCCTCTTGGGGCACACGATGATGGTTATAAACATTAATTGTAGAAAAATAATCTACAATCAATCAATGGATCTCCAACACTGTCTGTCGCTCGCCTTGACTGTACATTCTGTCAGACTGATGTTTGTCCATCTCTTGATGTTATCTTCCCACTTGTATCATTGTTTACCTCTTGCTCGCTTGCCCTCAACCTTGCCCTCCAGTATAGTTTTTATAAGAGAGTTATGTCTTTTAACGTGGCAGAAATATTTCAATTGCCTCTTTTTTATTTCTTTCATGAACTCTCTTTTTGTTCCAAGCTGTTCTAGAACCTCTGTATCTGATTGTTTCTGTTTCCATGAAATAAGACATAATCTTCCGTATATTCACATCTCCAGTCATCTCTTCGACTTTCTACCCTACTCATTATTATTCCCCTTCTCCTCCTTTACTTCCCAAGACACTTCCTGATACCAATATTTTTAGTCTGGGTCAATCTGGAAGACCAGTTCATTTTAAAAGACCACTTATCTGGCCACTTCACTGATCACGCTGATAATCTTGCAGGTCAGGCGATTGTGGAAGGTGGACGAGCAATGAGACCCGGCTGATATACTAAATGCCGTAGTATATATTCAATCAACACAGAACTGATATTGTCAACAGCTGAAAGAGATACCTAGGAGAGGATCCGGGCACTTATGGACTGAATGGTTTGATGTGCAGTGAGGATGATCTGTCGACTAACAACTAACCAGCTTCTCAATCATGACAGATGTCTAAATAAACTTAGAGGGAACTTATCAAATGATTTCTGGTTTCACTAGAAGCCAAAGAAAGAAAGAAAGAAAGAAAGAAAGAAAGAAAGAAAGAAAGAAAGAAAGAAAGAAAGATAGACAGACAGAAAGAAAGACAGAAAGAAAGAAGGTGGCAGGGAGGGAAGGAAGGAAGGAGGGGAAGGAAGGAAGGAAGGAAGGAAGGAAGGAAGGAAGGAAGGAAGGAAGGAAGGAAGGAAGGAAGGAATGTGGGGAAGAGAAAGGGAAGGATGATATGGAAAAGAGGAAAAAAAGATGATAAGGAGAAGAAGGATGTACTGTAGATCATGTTCCCATTATAAAAGAGATTGACATGGTTTCTTGAAAGCAAGCGAAGGAGCAGGACAAAAAAAGGAATTCAATCACGAGGAAGACAACACATTAACTGATCGTTTTTAACATACAACAAATTCAACAATGATGAAGACAACATGATAACAGACCTTTTTTAACATACTCCAAAAGCTTGACATGTGAGACAGTTCTCTCCGTCCCTACATCCTGCTTCTCCTCGCCATCTTCATCAACATCTTGGTCTTGTGAAGACAACATCTTCTCCCATATAGCGGTAATTTCTTTAAGGCAGGGAGTTAACTCTTGATAATCTAGCTTTCGACACAGTGTGGTTCCCTCTTCCTCTTGTCTTGCTGTAAATGACATACAATGCATATTTTTACTTTAAAGGATTACATATTTGCAAAAAGCTTGTAAAAAAAAAAACATGTTACTGCCATTATTGTCTATTATTATTAAACAACAGCAATATGACTAACAAGTGTACAGTCTGTCCAAATAACAAGAAATTACGCTTGTTGTTCCTGTTATGTACAAACTGTACCAGCATCCACCTGACCTACCAGACCCCATGTTTCAGCAATCTCCAACTTATTTTTGTTTAAGATTCATTAATATCTTATACAACCTCACTCTTCTCTGTTCTGCTGCCTTTTATCTGACATTGGAGCATGAACTGAGGGCCCACGACAAGCCGTTTGTAGACTTGGTAATGATTGGGTGAACTTTGGAAATTTGGTCATGATTGAGTGACTTTGTAGACTTGGTCATGACTGGATGGACTTTGTAGACTTGGTCATGATTGGGGGGACTTTGTAGACTTGGTCATGATTGGGTGGACTTTGTAGACTTGGTCATGATTGGGTGGACTTTGCAGACTTGGTCATGCCTGTTTGGACTTTGTAGACTTGGTAATGATTGGGTGAACTTTGGAAATTTGGTCATGATTGAGTGACTTTGTAGACTTGGTCATGACTGGATGGACTTTGTAGACTTGGTCATGATTGGGGGGACTTTGTAGACTTGGTCATGATTGGGTGGACTTTGCAGACTTAGTCATGACTGGGTGGACTTTGTAGACATGGTCATGATTGGAGGGACTTTGTAGATTTGGTCATGATTGGGAGAACTTTGTAGACTTGGTCATGATTGGGTGGACTTTGCAGCTAAAGTTTTCTTCAGGATGAGGTAGCAAGTCTCCCATCAACCCTCCTGAGTCACCTCTTACAACTTACATGGCAGGTTGCAGTGTTACGATTCTTTCCTTTCCTTATGGTCCTGGGTAACATACTTCATAACATCTATGTGGTATAATTACATAATTTACAGTATCACATATATATGTTGGAACTCCTGGCATTGCACTCTGTCGGGTGCAGATCCAATGTGTAACTAACTAGTCTACAATGGAACAATTAGTATCCACAAATTAGACTTCTGCTGGAAGGGACTGGGCACTTATGGGTTTATCTAAGTGTAATGGTATCATTTCTTCATCATAAATCACAATTATAAAAGGTTACACAAAGTTAGCAGACACCATTTACATATCATGACAAACTGGAGATGTAAAGATTTACATTTATCTCTTTGACAAACTGGAGATGTAGAGATTTATACATATCACTTTGACAAACTGTCACATGTAGTGGTTAGTATCACACACTGTCAACATTATCCTCCTCCTCCTCCTTTTCCTGCTGCTGCTGCTGCTGTGACTTCTGCTGCCTCTTCTCTTCTTCTTCTTCTTCTTCTTCTTCATCTTCGTCCTCTTCCACTGAAGCGTAGGCCCTCAAACAACCCATGCCAAGTCATCTGTAGACTTGCTAATGATTGGCTGGATTCTGCAGCTCAAGTTTTCAATGGGATGTGGTATCCAGTCCCATTCTAACCCTCCATCTCATATTAAATGCATGATAGGGTACAGCATTAACTACTATTTTCTGCTTTTCTTAAGGGCCTCAGGAACACATAGGTAACTGGAATCATTAGCTGGCAGAGACTATCCTGGTGCCAATTTTATGAAGCTGGATCATCCAAGGGGCCGTGTGGATGATGAAAGAAACATCCCACATTTAATGGGGGTTTGATCCCAGGACAACCATGGTAGCAGGCAAGCACACTAATAATTACAGCACTAGAGATCCTAATCACATTTATGCTAACTAAACAATCAACATATGAGCAAACATATAATATACATATTGTGTCTATCATTATCATCATCATCAGCATCATCATCAGCATTATCATCACCACCACCATCATCACCACCATCATCGGCACCAACATCATCATCACCACCACCATCCTCATCAACGACATCATCACCACAACCACCATCACCACCACCACCTTCATCATCATCGGCACCACCATCATTATCATCACCACCATCAGGTTTGCCAGTCCACAGACTGATTATGAAAAGATGTCACCATATCACCAAACCATCCCTATTTGTGACTTGACCATAACCATATTCTTGTGGAGACGGCGTGATGGTTTCCTTCTGACTTCCACATTCACAACGGTGGTCTGTGACCTCTGAATCTGACAGTAATTTAACTTGGGGAATTCTCATAGGTGCTCAGTCTTCATCTTCAACAGCCAGCAAAGAGTTCCATTACTAATGGTGCAAATTGCAATCTGATTATATGTCCGTCTTGCTTTACCTCTGATTGATGACTATCGATGAGAATATGATCATCAGATCCTCTGACCACCTCTTGCTGCAGCATTCTCTCTAGACCATGATAGCCTGCCTGTTCTTCTGCATTGTTCACATGCTCCCAGAGGGCCTTCACCACATGTGCCTTATGATGCATCACATCACCCCTCACACATTACACCCACACAGTGCCGATTGATATAACAATTATGGGGCTAGCACCACAACTCAAGCTGTTGGAAAGGGGTCTTTTACTGATTCTTTTTTAACTTACCATAAACTCAATCATCCTGAAAGTGTCAATAGTGTCCATTACTTAAGGACATGCTTTCCCACAACCCACATACATGGAAAAAACACATCATGAGAATATTCATGTGAACATCTGTGTGAAATTTTTTTGTTTTTTTTGCATATCCTTTACAGGACATCGCTGTCAACACCAGCATCTTTCAGCTGTATGTTAATTTCTTGGCAAGATTACGCTCAGTAGTTTGCCATTGCTTTCTGAGCGACCGGCTCACATACCCAGTAAGTTACCGATGTGATTTGAACCACTGCTGATTCTCACCATCATCACGTTACCGACGAGAGTATACGAGATTATGGAGAAAAGTCATAACCTCTAAGCCACAAAGCCGGCTCTGTGTGAATATCCATGTGAATATTCATGTGTACATTTGTGTGAATATCCATGTGAATATTTATGTGAACATTTGTGTGAATATCCATGTGAATATTCATGTGAACATTTATGTGAATATCCATGTGAATATTTATGTGAACATCCATGTGAATATTCATGTGAACATGTGTGAATATTCATGTGAATATCCATGTGAACATCCATGTGAATATCCATGTGAACATCCATTTAAATATTCATGTGAATATCCATGTGAACATATGATGCTGATCTGCACATATGGTGTAAAACACAATTTGCATACCACATGTATGGTGTGTGTATAAACAAGCTGCACAGCACACATATTGTGCCCATACATCTATATAGCACACATATGGTTTGTATACAATGTGCACAGCACGCTATAATGTATGCACATTCTACATATCACAACATGTATGTGGCACATATAATCTACAGATTACACACACGTGTATTGTGTGTGTGTCACATGTATAGCATGTACATAAACAACATATACCACATATATATGGTGTTCGTATAATCTAGATAAAACCACATAGATTGTGTACACGACAAACACAATAATGTGCTAATTGAAACATTGTGTGTGACTATTCATCTGTGACCCCAGAGAGAATCAAATCTAGACACCACATTTACAATCTCTATAATAAGTATACATCATACATAAGATGACAAACTCTTCATATTTCATCTGTGTCCCCAGAAAGAATTAAATCTAGATACCACATTTACAATCTCTATAATAAGTATACATCATACATAAGATGACTAAATCTTCTTATTTCATTTGTGTCCCCAGTGAGAATCAAATCTAGACACCACATTTACAATCTCTATAATAAGTATACATCATACATAAGATGACTAAATCTTCTTATTTCATTTGTGTCCCCAGTGAGAATCAAATCTAGACACCACATTTACAATCTCTATAATAAGTATACATCACACATAAGATGACTAAATCTCCATATTGCAGCTGTGTCCCCAGAGAGAATTAAATCTAGATACCACACTTACAATCTTTATAATAAGTATACATCATACATAAGATGACTAAATCTTCTTATTTCATCTGTGTCCCCAGAGAGAACCAAATCTAGAAATCACACTTACAATCTCTATAATAAGTATACATCATACATAAGATGACTAAATCTCCATATTCCATCTGTGTCCCCAGAGAGAATCAAATCTAGATACCACACTTACAATCTCTCTAATAAGTATACATCATACGTAAGATGACTAAATCTCCATATTTCATATGGAATGTGGAGAACAGGTTATGAACACAATCCACAATCCCGCATACCACGTTCAAAACACAGCTGCAAGTGATTTGGAAGCAGACCACCTTGCATTAGTTTTCATACAAACTACTGAATGTAAACTTGTCAAGAAATCACAAACAGCTAAATAAATGCTAGGGTTGACTGTGATGTCCTGTAAAGGATATGTAACTAGCAGAAAGAAAACAGCCTTCACATAAGAGATCAGTCTGCTCAAGAACCATGTAGACTGTAAAACCCCAGCGAGTCAAGTAACAAAACAGAGTCAAAGAAATCAACAACCATTTATACTAGTTAAAAGTGACATGCTGAATTCCCAAATACCAGAAACCAGAATCATCATCACTGCTGTGATCCAGATTTGGTCATGGTCAAATAGCGAGTTGAGAGAGTGCAGAGCTTTGCACAGTTCAGGGCTAAGATCGACTCGAGTCACATATGCACGCCTGGCGCGGGGACAGCCGAGCGAATCGCTGAGCAGGGGACAACGTCTCATTCAAGGCATCATTCAAGGTTGGACCGTGATCGAAGTCAGACCGGTCAGAGTTGAATAGGGCGATGGCAGAGCCTCACCTCACTGCCACTTTTAGATGAATGTTTATGTTGGGTGAGAGTGTCGACATTGACGAAGTTTGACTGCAGATGAATGCTGATGTCTTTCGAGAAATTCTATGTCGAAAGAGTGCAACTGTAGACGTCGATTGCAAGTATTTTGTGAACATTGATTTTAATCTGATATTTATGTGTTCATAGTTTCGTGAGGCAAGAACCAGGTAATAAACTATAAACATTAGACACTGTTGTGTTAGATCAAGTTTGTGTGGACTGTCAATTGTCGCAGAAAGAGAGGACACAGAGTAGTGTCGCAGAAGGCATGCCAGAATTGCCCCAGTGCAACTTCGCTCATGGGCAGATGGTTGAATCTATCATTAAAGGTATTGGCATATGACAAAATAATGTTTCTCACGATGCAAGAGAAAGCTACAAGTGCCTCGACATTTATGGGTAACATACAAGTGAAACCACGGAGTTCAACAGCAGAAGTATATGTTTAAAAGTACCCCTACAAGCCCTACCTATCAGCTGCCCATGGCAAGTGACTCCATAAAGTCTTTGGCTCCCATAAAGTTGTTGGCAATCATCATCATGTGCCATGCTGATATGCGTGGGCAATCATGTTTCGCTATCTCACACGATCACCAGAGTTATTGTCTCGGCCATACCATGTGGCCAAGCCATCCAGGTATTTACTTCTCTGCCATCCCCTTGTTCTTTTCTCCTCAATCTTGCCAGTTGTCACCAAGTTCTCCAATTTATTTCTTCTCATAACGTGTCCAAAACATTTCAACTGTCTACGTCTAATTTCTTTAATCAGTTTATCTGTTGTCTGCTCTTCAACTTCATCCACCACCTGCACCCATGGCTTCAGGGTGGCTAACCAGATACTCCACCTTACCCAAAGATGTCCCCTATGGCACCTTACTTCTCCTTTAATAGGGGATACCCCCACCCTGCTGCCCTGAATCATCTTATCTCATAACTCTGTTTGTAGATCACAGAAGTGTCAGCAATCAGTCACCCACAGCTCTGTCCTCGTCAACAATTCAAGTGTAAAAATACTACATCCAGTCCACTCTTTAATGTTATCCCTCCAAGGTTTTCTCTGCCTTCCTCTTCTTTGTTTGCTATCCACTGTTTAGTTTTTTTTTTAAAAGTTAGCTGCATATCCTTTACAGGATGTCGCAGACAACACCAGGATTTTTTGGCTGTTTGGGATATCTTGGCAAGTTTATGTTCAATAGTTTGCCATTACTTTCTGAGTTTAGTTACAAGTTATGCAATATTCACTTTAGTTACAAGTCTAGCTACATCCACATGTGGATTTTACAACTGTAATGGGTAAAAGATCTCAGGGTCGGTACAAAGATGTGTGTAAGCAGGGCATGATAAAGGCATTGATGTTGCATCTTGGGAGCAAGTCACTGCTTATCACACTGCATAGAAGCAAACATTCAGGAATGGAATAAAGACAACGAAGAAAATTACTGCAGACAGTCAGATACTGAGTGTGTGAGACGTTAGATGGTACGTGATGGAGGAAATGACCATGTGTTCACAAGCATCCACTGTGGGTGAACATTTACGTACCCATTGACCTGATCAGTCGAATTCGCTACCACCATGACTTGTAGCCATTATGCCTTTTTTGAAACATAATGTAACAAACTATCGCCTGTCAAGATGGTGAGGTGCTAGTAGGTAGCAGCTAAATTTATATTAACTCAAATTTGGCAAAATTATAACAGCGAAGTAACAAGTAACAGCACACACATGAGTCACCTCATTATCACAGGCACCAAATATATACACTTGGTAAAACTATGATTGTCAGATCTCTTTAGCCGGGAAGGTTAACCTGGTCAACAAATGCCCGCAGAAGTCAGATGTGTCGTCCTAACGGCGCAAGAACGCAGCTCTGCTTTAAACAGGCACAACGCAGTCACATCCGGGGGAAAAAAATCCGGATGAACGCAGAAGAAGAAGAAGATCTCTTTAATATTGGCGTCGTAGTTTCTAAGAATCACAGCAACTCACACTGCATTATTACGGACTTAAAGAGTATGCTTGGTAAGGTGCAGAAAGGAATGTTTCATGTGGAATGGCTTTCCTCGTTTCAGAGGTCACAGATTGTGAGAATTGTATGGTTTTTTTGCCCTGGCCATGCGGGAATGCGGGGGGAATGAATAAGCTGATAGGCTGGCAGGGAATACACCTCTTGGTGGTATATTACCTATGGATAAGGGAGAGGTGGTAAGCGCCTGTGGACCAGGTGGACAAGATGGGAGAACAGATTGAGAACCTGTATGTGGAAAGAATGAGATTGCGGGGATCGGCAGGGGTTCTGGAGAATCTCAAAACTAAGAGGGAAGACCAGGAGAACTTTCAATCGGATAGGGGTGGGAACAGTTAGTAGTATGCCTCTTTGGTGGCTGTTGAACGAGGGGGCGGAGCACGTAAGGGAATGTCCTGAGTGCAGTGATGTCAGTTCTTAACTCAGCTCAACTCAACTTTCTCAGAATCAACATAACAGTACTCCAGAGAGATCCATAGATGCCCCTTCTCCCTTAACAAATGTGGTAAGGTGTAGAAGCTGGTTGTTGCAGTAACACACAGGCTGTAGTCATGTTAGATTCATCCCCCTCACATGTCCCACCTCACACACTGACTGCAGTCATGTTAGATTCATCCCCCTCACATGTCCCACCTCACACACTGACTGCAGTCATGTTAGATTCATCCCCCTCACATGTCCCACCTCACACACTGGCTGCAGTCATGTTAGATTCATGCCCCTCACATGTCCCACCTCACACACTGGCTGCAGTCATGTTAGATTCATTCCCCTCACATGTCCCACCTCACACACTGGCTGCAGTCATGTTAGATTCATCCCCCTCACATGTCCCACCTCACACACTGGCTGCAGTCATGTTAGATTCATCCCCCTCACATGTCCCACCTCACACACTGGCTGCAGTCATGTTAGATTCATCCCCCTCACATGTCCCACCTCACACACTGGCTGCAGTCATGTTAGATTCATCCCCCTCACATGTCCCACCTCACACACTGGCTGCAGTCATGTTAGATTCATCCCCCTCACATGTCCCACCTCACACACTGGCTGCAGTCATGTTAGATTCATCCCCCTCACATGTCCCACCTCACACACTGGCTGCAGTCATGTTAGATTCATCCCCCTCACATGTCCCACCTCACACACTGGCTGCAGTCATGATAGATTCATCCCCCTCACATGTCCCACCTCACACACTGGCTGCAGTCATGATAGATTCATCCCCCTCACATGTCCCACCTCACACACTGGCTGCAGTCATGATAGATTCATCCCCCTCACATCTCCCACCTCACACACTGGCTGCAGTCATGATAGATTCATCCCCCTCACATGTCCCACCTCACACACTGGCTGCAGTCATGTTAGATTCATCCCCCTCACATGTCCCACCTCACACACTGGCTGCAGTCATGATAGATTCATCCCCCTCACATGTCCCACCTCACACACTGGCTGCAGTCATGATAGATTCATCCCCCTCACATGTCCCACCTCACACACTGGCTGCAGTCATGATAGATTCATCCCCCTCACATGTCCCACCTCACACACTGGCTGCAGTCATGATAGATTCATCCCCCTCACATGTCCCACCTCACACACTGGCTGCAGTCATGATTAGATTCATCCCCCTCACATGTCCCACCTCACACACTGGCTGCAGTCATGATAGATTCATCCCCCTCACATGTCCCACCTCACACACTGGCTGCAGTCATGATAGATTCATCCCCCTCACATCTCCCACCTCACACACTGGCTGCAGTCATGATAGATTCATCCCCCTCACATGTCCCACCTCACACACTGGCTGCAGTCATGTTAGATTCATCCCCCTCACATGTCCCACCTCACACACTGGCTGCAGTCATGATAGATTCATCCCCCTCACATGTCCCACCTCACACACTGGCTGCAGTCATGATAGATTCATCCCCCTCACATGTCCCACCTCACACACTGGCTGCAGTCATGTTAGATTCATCCCCCTCACATGTTCCATCTCACACACTGGCTGCAGTCATGTTAGATTCATCCCCCTCACATGTCCCACCTCACACACTGGCTGCAGTCATGTTAGATTCATCCCCCTCACATGTCCCACCTCACACACTGGCTGCAGTCATTAGATTCATCCCCCTCACATGTCCCATCCTCACACACTGGCTGCAGTCATGATTCATCCCCCTCACATGTCCCACCTCACACACTGGCTGCAGTCATGTTAGATTCATCCCCCTCACATGTCCCACCTCACACACTGGCTGCAGTCATGTTAGATTCATCCCCCTCACATGTCCCACCTCACACACTGGCTGCAGTCATGTTAGATTCATCCCCCTCACATGTCCCATCTCACACACTGGCTGCAGTCATGATTCATCCCCCTCACATGTCCCACCTCACACACTGGCTGCAGTCATGTTAGATTCATCCCCCTCACATGTCCCACCTCACACACTGGCTGCAGTCATGTTAGATTCATCCCCCTCACATGTCCCACCTCACACACTGGCTGCAGTCATGTTAGATTCATCCCCCTCACATGTCCCACCTCACACACTGGCTGCAGTCATGTTAGATTCATCCCCCTCACATGTCCCATCTCACACACTGGCTGCAGTCATGATAGATTCATCCCCCTCACATGTCCCACCTGGCTGGAACCATACCTAAATTCAGACTTAACCATCCTTAAAAATGTTCTTTCATCTGTTACTGTGTCTTCAACTATCAATTGCTAAGTTGCATCGTGCCTGAATGAATAGTTAATTCCGTCCACTTCGGAACTAATCGGGTACACAACAGGGCGTCTCTGTGGCAAAGTGGTCAAGCCATCTGACTCGGGCTCCGAAGGTTGTGGGTTCGATTCCGGGCCGTGTCCTTCGGTTCATGAGTGCATTTTTCTTATACTCCTGGGGGGGTCGTGCTTGAGCTACGGAGGTCATGATTTGTGCAATGCTTTGGGCAGTTTGCTGCAGAAAGAGACTGAGCCATATGGGATAAAAACCTAGTGCAATAAAGTCGACCCTGACGACTTTTAAGCAACTTTTTTTAAGCGACTTCGGAACAACAACTTTGGACGTAAGCAATTCTCGTGCAATCCTGAAATTTAGTCACTAGAGCTCACTGGCTTACTCGCCTGACTGGCTTTCTGAGTATGTCACGTATTTCTGTCTCTCTACAGTCTGTTTTCATTTGAACTATTGCATAATTGTTGTTAACTCTTTACGTCTTGTCTCTCCATCATAGTTAACTCGTTTCTGGACTGTGACATTATTCCACCTCATTTTGAAATGTGACTTTCACATTTGGATCATCATTACCTGTTAGGCTAGATATCAGATACACTATCCTAAGATTTAAAGTAAGCATAGTATTCTCGGTTCCTTACTCTGTATCAATTTGGAAAAGGTATTTCAAGTGTGAAGCTGGCATTACATTTGCTAAATGATTGAATAAATCTTCGTTGAAAGGGTACCAAAATTGTCTATGATGAGGAAAAATGACATAAAAAACATAGAAATAGCTGACTTGTAAATTATAACGTATCTAAAAGCTGCACAAGAAAGACAAAATTGGTGAGAACTATGGGAATTTCCTGGTGCTCTTTAAAGGAAGGATTTCAACTGATTTTTATTGTAAATTTGTAACATTTATACATCTAAAGATATTACAGTAATATGTATACATCCAAAGTTATCAAAGTAACATTTATACACCTGACATTATTAAAACAAAATGTATACATGCTGAAGTTACTACTGCAATATGTATACATCTGAAGTAATTAAAGCGACATGTATACACCTGAAGTTATTAGAGTTACATTTATACATCCGAAGTTACTACAGTAACATTCAGACATCTAAAGTTATTTAAATAGCATATACACATCTGACATCATTAAAGTAATATTTATACACTTGATATTATTACAACAAATTTTATACATCTTAAGTTACTACAGTAATATTTATACATCTGAAGAAACGATAGTAATAAGTGTACATCTGAAGTAATTAAAGTAATATTTGAACATCTAAAGTTATTCAAATAGCATATACACATTTGACATTATTAAAGTAATATTTATACATTTGACATTATTAAAACAAAATTTATACATCTGAAATTACTACAGTAATATGTATAAATCTGAAGAAACAACAGTAATATATGTATACATCTGAAGTAATTAAAGCAACATTTATACACTGAAGTTATTAGAGTTATATTTATACATCCAATGTTATTAAAGTATTATAGAGACATATAAATTTATTCAAATAGCATATACACATCTGGCATTATTAAAGTAATATTTATAAATCTGACATTATTAAAATAACATTTACACATCTGAAGTTATTGAAGTAACATTTATACAACTAAACTAATCACCCAATCATTATAAGTCGCTGAAAACACCAAAGTTCATGCATTTGGAAAAAGGAATTGAAATAAGCCGCAACTCATCTTAAGTTTGTGGTGAAGGGGTTGTGTATGCAATTTGCAAATCCCGTATTCCATGTTCACAAATCAGCTGCTGGTGAACTGGAAGCGGATCAACTTGTGTAGATTTTTAACAATGTTTGTCAGTAGTTCACACAGCAATGGCAAACTATTGAATATAAGTTAGTTGCATATCCTTTACAGGATGTTGCAATCAACCCCAGCATACTCTGGGTATTTGTTATTTCTTGGCAAGTTTACGTTCAGTAGTTTGCCATTGATTTCTGAACAACCGGCACACATACCACTGTATTAAAAACCAACACAAGGTAGTCTGCTGCCAAATCGCTGGCAGCTATTTCAAACGTGGTATGTGGGATTACAAAGTGCGTCCATAATGCCTCGCCACCGAGTCGACTGAACATTAACCTGCCGAATAAATTACAAACAGCCCAACAATGTTGGGGTTGATTGCAGTGTCCTGTACAGGACATGCAACTAGCTAACATCTAAGTTGTCCATATATGGTAAGAAAAATGTATTGCAAATTGAGGGGCTGCAGCTAACGTTACGGACACTCCTGTGCATTTAAAATGTCAATAAAATACATGTTGCCACAGCATGCTGTCTTGGAATGTGAATGAATAGACTAGGAAAGAGTTGGAGGCAACAGAGATGAGGTGTCTGAGAGGAATGTTGCAAATACACTGAACTGCTGGAGTATTAACAATGATCACCTGGAAGAGGCTAATTAAAGGATAACACCTTAAACAGCTATAAGAAGAAGACTAACAGCATTCTTTGGTCATGTAATGAGAAGAGAGGCTGCGGAGAACATTGTGCCCACTGGAAAGATCAGTGTTGACAGAGGCAGACCAAGAGAAATGATTCTTAATGGTTTATGATGATTCCATGGAGGTGTGCCATCAATAGAATTGGTCCAGAGCACCAAGGCCTGAGATGATTTCATGGAGGTGTGATATCAATAGAATTGGTCCAGAGCACCAAGACCTGAGATGATTCCATGGAGGTGTGATATCAATAGAATTGGTCCAGAGCACCAAGACCTGAGATGATTCCATGGAGGTGTGATATCAATAGAATTGGTCCAGAGCACCAAGACCTGAGATGATTCCATGGAGGTGTGATATCAATAGAATTGGTCCAGAGCAAAAAGACCTGAGATGATTCCATGGAGGTGTGATATCAATAGAATTGGTCCAGAGCACCAAGACCTGAGATGATTCCATGGAGGTGTGTCATAAATATAACTGGTCCAGAACACCAAGGCCTTAGATGATTTCATGGAGGTGTGACATCAATAGAATTGGTCCAGAGCAAAAAGACCTGAGATGATTCCATGGAGGTGTGATATCAATAGAATTGGTCCAGAACACCAAGGCCTGAGATGATTTCATGGAGGTGTTTCATAAATAGAACTAGTCCAGAGCACCAAGGCCTGAGATGATTCCATGGAGGTGTGATATCAATAGAATTAGTCCAGAGCACCAAGGCCTAAAATGACTCCAAAGAGGTGTGTCATCAATAGAATTAGTCCAGAGCACCAAGGCCTGAGATGTGTGGAGAGACATGAATGCCTACACCCCTCTGCAATGCACATCATGATGATGACAATGTGATGCTTTCATGTAAATGTTAATGAGTTCAAGCACCTATCACACATCTGAAGCTATAAACTCATTAAGGATAAGTAGCCTACATGCTGAGATGCTAATTTCAAGTGTTCCTAACTGGAGACGAGTAATTGTGCGGGTAACTGTTCTAAAACTCTTCATTTTGTGAAATCCTGATAACAGTATTTTAAAATTCTCTTCATAACCAAGTACAGTTATCTAGAGCCAATTTCAATGTATGGAAGTGAATAATAGACAGACAACAGGCTGGTAAGAAATTATTTAGAGGCTGCAGAAATGTGGTTCCAAAGAGGAATGCTGAGGTCACCATAGACAGGCAAAAAGAGTAATGGAGACACAAAACAATTCATGAAGAGAACTGGTTACTCATATCAGAAGTAGACAATTTGCATTCTTTGAGAATGTCATCAATCAATCAATCAGGTGTCTTCTCCACAATAAAGGTTGGCTGCAATGGATCTCCAACACTGTCTATCTTTTGCCCTGACTGTACATTCTGTCAGATTGATGTTCATCCATCTCTTGATGTTATCTTCCCACTTGTATTGTTGTCTTAGACTCTCCTTCTACTTTTCAGGTAGGTATTCTCAGAATGCACCCTTTCAAAAGAATTTGAGATGTATTTGTTATTATGCACTTCCTTATTCACTATAGTAGTTGTCTCTTCCCTGAGAATATTTACAATAGGCTCATCTCCAGGGGGCCAAGAATTACCTGTATTACAGTTTTCTTTTTGCTGTGATCACATTGCTGTCTTTGAGATACTACGTGGTAAGGTTCCAATCACTTCCACGATGAAATATCATAAGAATAAGTAAACTGGAAATATCATGAAAACAAAGTAATCTAGTAATCGAGTAAAATTTAGTAAAATAGACAGACAATGCTTGACATCATGTAGAAACACATGGATCGACAATTTTTGACAGTACAAGAAATGGGAAAATGTTAAACCAAAATTTGAAATGGAAATAGAAGGGAACATTCTTAACCAAGTGGGTAATTTTAAATAACTAGGGGTATTTATAACATCAAATGGGAGGTGCACAACAGAGTTTAAGA
Source organism: Cepaea nemoralis (assembly GCA_014155875.1). Lineage (NCBI taxonomy): Eukaryota > Metazoa > Mollusca > Gastropoda > Stylommatophora > Helicidae > Cepaea > Cepaea nemoralis. The sequence continues at coordinate 1,168,273 of JACEFZ010024973.1, read as the reverse complement.
GCAGAATAGAGCAAGCAAAAGCTGCGTTTAAGAAAATGAAAAGTATCTTATGCAATAAGACATTATCATTGAATGTAAGAAAGAGAATGCTGAAGATCTATACAGAACCTGTTTTGCTGTATGGCAGTGAATCTTGGAATGTAAATGAACAAAGTAGAAAGAAATTGGAAGCAACAGAGATATGGTTATTAATATGAATGTTGCGAATTCCTTGGACTGCCAAAGTAACTAACAACGACTGCCTGAAAGAGGCTAATGAAACTAGAACATTATTTACAACAATAAGAAAGAGACAAACAGCTTTCTTTGGTCATATGATGAGAAGAGAGGCACTGGAGAATATTGTGACAACTGGAAAGATCGAGGGGAAGAGAGGCAGAGGCCAATCAAAATAAATGCTGGATGGGTTGAGACACTGGCATGGAGGAATATCAGCAGCAGAGTTGATCCAGAAAACCAAAGACTGAGATATGTGGAGAGGCATGAACACTTATGCTAGCCGACATGTCACTTGATGATGATAAGAAATGAGAGGTTGTTGGAAAAAGTGACGATAGACATGCACCTTAAGAACTGTATAAAACATTGATTGTGAATCAATTTTAGAATCATGGAAAAACTTCCATGTCCTTTAAAAGATAAAGCTACTATTGCACAAGAACTTTGTGGACAATCTGTAGAAAGAAAAGTTTAGATGCTGTGCTGCACAGCATATTTTTTTTTTCAATACACCCTTTTTTTTTTTTTAAATTAAGTAAGTTGCATATATTTTACAGGATGTTGCAGTAAACATCAGCATTATTTGCTGTTGTGATATCTTGGCAAGTTAACATTCAGTAGTTTGTCACTGCTTTCTGAACAGCCAACATTTTTTTTAAGGCAGTAAATAAAAACAGGGTTCAAAGGCAAGAGTATTAATTTCATTGCACAATGTTTATCCCACATGGCCCGGTCTTTTAATGCAGAGCGACCTGCCGAAAGTGTCACACAAAGCATGAACTCCGTAGCTCCAGGCGACCCCCAGGAAACTCCAAGATGATTGCACTCATGAATTGAATGATGCAGACCAGAATTGAATGATGCAGACCAGAATCGAACCCAAATCTTTGGAGCATGAGGCAGCAGCATAACCACTTGGCCACAGACTCTCTCAAGGCAGTCAATGATGGAGAACTATTCTAATGGTTGATGTTTGTGAACAGAAACAACATGACACACCCGCCACACTCCAGGTAAGTTCAAGGTGGTCAGCCTCTCTCTGCAGAAATCCAAAATTATGACAGGAATTCCGACGGCATGGATCAATTCGTGTGTTAACTCCCTTACGTGCAATGATACAAGACTGTGAATAATCTTTTCATGCTGTCTTCCTCTATCTCTTTTTCCACAACCTTTCCGGTTGTCACAATATGTTCCATGGTTCCATATGTAACATGGTCAAAAAATGATGACTGCCTCTCTGATGTTTGTGAAAAGTTGTCTTTGCAACTCAGCTTCCCTTAAAATGTCCTGATTCCTTAATTTGGCTGTCTAATTAATTTTCAGCATTCTTCTATAAAACCACATCTCCAAGGCTTCCAGGGATTGTTTCGCCTGTTTACTAATTGTCCAGGATTCGCAGCTGTATGTTAAAATTGATTCTATGCAACATGCAATAACTCTCTTTCTAACTTTCAAGGACAGCGACTTATTGCACAAAACGTTCTTCATTTGACAGAATGCAGTTTTTGCTTGTCTTATTCATAACAGGAATTATTAGCTCCAAATAATCTTGAAGCACAGCATCATGCAGTGTTAAGGAGCAAAAGAAATGGATCACTAACCACTTCTGTTCTAAAGCTCTACTGATGCCAAGTTCTCGAATTCAACATCCCAAAAACTAAGAACACAAAGTTGATCAAGCTGGCTACCATATCCGCTAAAACTAAGGTAAACAAAATCCCATAGAAGCAAGGTTCCCACATGCAGGGGGATTTAAGTACACTTGGCCACATCATTCAAGATGACCAGGTCCCTTTTGTACCACTTTGCCCTCATTGACAACATAGCAAAATCAAACACCAGGTTTATGACTCAGTCCATTAAAGAAATATCTCACACAGATACAAACCAGTCATTAAGGCCGCAATGAGCCAGCTAAACGACTCAGCCATTTAATCTATCCAGAAGTACTGTCTACTTTTACAACAAGTAAAAAAAAAAGCACAATGCATAATAAAAAGATCCGGCAAAGCCATGTCGGCTAACTTGTCTACTACACATAACGCAGCCTTACCACGAAAGACTACCACAGATTGGCTCCCATAAAAGACGAAATACTCTGTGATGGCATGTAGAGAAATAGAAATCAACATCAACAACACTGACTGCTTGAGGCTGCTAACATCAAATACATGGCTGTAGTGTTTGCTGCTTGGTTGCCTGCGTGTTTTGATGGTTGTTAAGATGGTTAGATTGCTTGCTGGTTTGGTTGGTTGGCTGTGTATTGTTTTGCTTAGATGATTAGTTGATTGCTTGTATGGATGGATGGATGGATGGATGGATGGATGGATGGATGGATGGATGGATGGATGGATGATTCAATGGATGATTGGATGGATGGTTGGTTTCTAGCTTGCTTTTTAGCTTGCTTAGTTGAATGGTTGCTTGAATGGATGGATGGGCGGACAGATGGATGGATGGATGGATGGATGGATGGATGGATGGATGAATGAATGAATGATTGGATGGATGATTGGATAGATGGTTGGTTGCTAGCTTGCTTTTTAGCTTGCTTAGTTGGATGGTTGCTTGAATGGATGGATGGATGGATGGAAGGATGGTTATTTGGTTGGCTGGTTGGTTGGTTGGATGGATGGATGGATGGATGGATGGATGGTTATTTGGTTGGCTGGTTGGTTGGATGGTTGGCTAGTTGTATGGTTAGATGGATGGATGGTTGGTTGCTTGATTGGTTGATTGGTTGGAGGGATGGTTGGTTGTTTGTTTGGTTGGTTGGATGGATGGATGGTTGGTTGTTTGTTTGGATGGATAGTTGGTTGGTTGGCTGGTTAGATAGTTGGTTGGATGATTGGTTGGCTGCTTGATTGTTTGGATGGGTGGATAGGTGGTTGGTTGGTTGAATGGTTAGTTGGTTGGCTGCCTGTTTATATGGATGGATAGATGGTTGGCTGGTTGGTTAGTTGGGTGGTTGGTTAGTTGGTTGAATGATTGGTTGGTTGATTGCTTGCTTGGATGGTTGACTGATTGGTTTGGTGAATGGTAGGTTGTTTGCTTGAATGGTTGGTTGGATGGTTGGTTGATGGCTGGTTAGTTTGTTGGTTAGATGGTTAGCTGGTTGGTTGCTTGCTTGTTTGTTTGAATGGTTGGTTGGATGGTTCGGATACAGTTAAAAGTTAGTTGCATATCCTTTACAGAATGTCACACTCAAACCCAGCATTTTTTGCTATTTGTGATTTTAAGACAAGTTTACGCACAGTAGTTTGCCACTACTTTGCTTTCTGAAAGATAAGCACTCATGCCATTCTATGAAAATACACTACAAGGCTGTCTGCTGCCAAATCGCCTGCAGCTGTGTTTCGAACGCAGTATGTTGGATTACAAATTGTGTCTGAACCCTCTCACCACATTTGGATAAACACAAGATTATTTACTCAGGAGGGAAAGAACACAAAGAGAGAATTTTGAATCAACAGACACAGAGCGCAAAAACAATTAAATGGTTTTGGCAATCTCAGACAGAGTACTATTAGTAAAACTCCATGGCAGATCTCAGGATGCGAGTAGAATACAGACATATGCACCAATATCTGACATGGCTTTTCACAAGTGCAAAAGTTCTTGAAATAACAGTGTTACTCTGTGACTAACATGCAAAAGTAGGCAATGAAAAGGTGAGTACTGTGAGTCGTGGCTTTGGACTATGCGAAAGAAATGAGAGAGGTGACACATTAATAGACTGGGCAGAATATCATATGATAGTAGGCAACACCAGCTTCAAACATCAATGTGGACTTGATGGCCAAGGAGAAGATGATCGCCATCAACTTGACAACACATTGATTCCAAAGATATTCAGAAGCAGTTTAGTAGAAGCAAACACTAGACCAGGAGCAGAATGCCTAGTTATCATGTTCCCGGTTTAGGAAAGATGAGGTTAAAACTTAAGATTACAAAGAAGACTCTTTAGAGTATCTAGCTTTACATACAAAGAACAGACAAAGAAATTAGGGAAAATTACAATGATACTGCACAGAACAGATATAATGCCATGTAGATGAGACAGATTACTAGTATTGGCGCCTGCGTCACACTCTTCCCCAGTGTTATCTGATCTGCCTGGCCTGGGGGTCTCACCACCAGATTTCTTTCTTATTATGTTTTCTTTCATGGTTGTTGGGGTTTGTTGGCAAATTTTGCAGAAGGTAGTTTGCCGTTGCTTTCCTTCTGGGCAGTGACTGTACTAGTCAGTGCCCATAGCCATTGTCTCTAATGATGAAATATTTTGGTCACTTAAAATGTCATGAAAGTTTGGAGAGAATGAGATTTGGAGGGGTATATGCTCGGGAAGAGAGGAAGAGGAAGGTCAAAGAGAAGATGTGTGCAGGATATGGCAGATGATCTCTAGATGGGTGTATCGGACGCGGGACATCTTGCTTATGACCGAGAAGTTTTCCAGAAGGTTGTTATGAAAGCGAGGTTCTGTAAAAGACATGCCACTGAATGAATGAATAAAGATGATACAGGCAATTGACGAACAATGGGATATGGTGCAAAAATAAATACAATAGGCATCAAAATAAATTCCCCCTATACACAGAACTACAAACAATAACTGGATGACATATGAAATTCTGTAGACAGGCTTGAAAGAAGACAAGAGAAAGATAAGGCAGAACATAATAGAATGCATTAAAACAAGAATCCATTGTTGGCTTTAATCTCCAAACTCTGCAATCCTCCAGGTTGTCACAACCTCCTGAAAACCCTGTCATCTCATAATGTGACCAAAAGAATTATTATCTTGGGGTCATCAAATCTTTTTATCAACTAGCCACTTGCAGTACTTTGAAATTGATCTTCTTAGCCACCCAAGGAATTCTAAACATTCTACAGAGCAACCATATATGTGAGCTTCCAGCTTCCTTCTACTCTACTCAGTGTCCAGGATTCACAAGCATACAATAGTGTGGGTGGTATTTAACATCCTAAACCCCATCTCTAGGATTGGAACAAACAAGAGCATACCTCTAATGCTGTGACACTCCTTCTCCAGTCTGATGAGAAGTAAGGTCTCTAGAAAGGCCTTTTTCCACATACTTCTGATCTCTTCGGGATCATGGACTTTCCCCACAGGCTGCTCATCATCTCCTGGAGACAAACACATGGATGTTGCGTTAGGAACTTTAGATTCAGTGCCACACAAAAAGTAGGTTTGGACCAAACTAAAATGGACGGCAGAAAATGGGAAGTAGGGGTGTGTCACAGTTATGACCTAAATGTTGTTATATGGTAGCAGACATGTTGTATTATATATCAAATTAATTGAGGTTGCTCAGGAAAAGCTACTGTATATACGCCAGTGGCATATACGGGAAGTCGGATAAAATGATTAATTATATCATGGACCTTAATCAGTGAGGAGCAGCTGGTCGAGTAGCTAAGAATGCCAGGTTCTTCTTTGGGAGACCCGGGTTCGAATCCTCAGTAAGCGTGGATTTTTTTCTGTCAGGGGCAAAACGAAATAATATCCTGCACAGTTCGCAGCAACTGCACTAGCCAGGCGGCCTTAATTCCTCAGGCTCAAGACCCCCCTGCCCTACACTGAAAGGTACTATAGGCAGTAAAATGACAGTTTTTGTATGACTTAATCAGTAAAAATGGGTGTCTGGTGAAAGAATACAAGGCAAGAGAGAGGAGAATAACAGAGAAAGAAATGTTTGGAATAATAATAGAAAAGCAACATCAAGTTCATTAAAATACCAGATGACCAACAGGACTGGAAAGTCATGATCTCCTACGCCTGTTCCAGACCAGGAACCTGAAGAAGAAACAACCAACGACAACACTGCATATTGCATAACAAAACATTAAGCGCCCCTCACAAAATATACGTAGGTGCGCACATCACGGCTCTTTAAAAGGTCGCTTAAAAGTCAACAGGGTCTATTTCATTGCACCGGGTTTTATCCCACCTGGCTCGGTCTGTTTCCGCAATGTGGAAAGTGTCGCACAAAGCACAAACTCTGTAGCTCTAGCGATGATCTACAGGAGTCTTCGAAAAATTTCACACGTGAACCGGACGCGGCCTGGGATCGAACCCACAACCTTCGAAACCTGAGTCAAACGGCTTGACCACTTCGCCATGGAGATTCCTGACTGCTCTTTAACATTTGTATACTGTGGCCAACCCTTTAGTGGAGCCTACTCATGCATTGTATGGACATCCACCGGGGCACTCCTTCTTAGGTTTCACTCTTGGCTCACCGTCATATCACCAACATAGAGGATGGCAAAATAAAGAGAAGTAGGAGATGCAAAGAAATGAATAAAGAAAAGTATATAGAGAAGAGATGTATTATACAAAGGCAAAGAATTAATAAAAAAGAAGTAATAGAGGTGAAGAAATAGAGAAGTTGCAAGAAGAGAGATAGAACAGAGAAGAAATAAAAAGGAGTAGGAAATTAGAAGAATGAGTGCATTGAGTGAAGAAGGAAATTTTAGCCGAAGATAAAGAGGACAGAAAAGATTTAAAACAAAAATTGAGTATTAGAAAAATGAAAGAGAAAAAGAACCAAAGAAGCTAATGGAGAACGTAGAGAAGAACTGACTTCACTTTTTCAGTCCCTGTAAGTTTCATAGCAATGGAAGAAATCATCATCATCATGTGTCAAGCCGATAAGCGTGGCCAGCCATGGTTTGTCATCTCCCACCATCACCAAAGTCTTGGATCAGGTATGTGTTCTTGACCAGTTATGTGACGAAGCCAACTGTATTAATCTCAATGGTCGCATGTTAAAACTGGCAGAAGCAATCACTATCCATTTACAGAAGCCAATTTTATGCAAACAGAAAGACATGATAATCAGTTTAAAATTACTGTGTTAGACAAAATGGCCAGCTCCGTGGAGAAGGGGATACGGGCACAGTTCGTAATCCCACATACCCACGATCAAAACACAGCTGCAGGCAATTTGGCAGCAGACCATCTTGCATTGGTTTTTAACAAAATGATATGGGTGCCAGTCATTCAGAAAGCAATGGCAAACTACTGAAAGTAAACTTGCCAAGAAAACACAACAGCAAAAATGCTGGTGTTGATTGTGACGTCCTGTAAAAGATATGCAACTAACCAGACAAAATGTGCAAACAGAAAGACATGATAGTCAGTTTAAAATTACAGTGGTAGACAATTAAAATTACAGTGTGAATATGTGTGTTGTATACTTCAGCTTAAAGGATTTATCTAATTAGTTTATGTAGTGTGATTTCTGCAGTATGTACCTGACGAAATGTAATGAAATATTTCAGGCAATAAATCATGCAATCTACTGTTTGTGTCTTTGTTATTCAAATTCACTTCGGGAAAACATTGTTTTTGGATTTATCTGTGTCTTTCTCTTGATCTTTTCTCATCAAGTTTGCTAGCTGTCACTAAGTTTTCAAGTATATTTCTCCTCATAAAATCTTGACTGTCTATATCTCATTTCTCTGATACTTCCGGTCCCCAACATGGCGGTTAGGCATTGAACCGTTCAGGCCTGTGGCGTGTTTATGCTTATGGCTACGGTTTGCAATTGCATTTTCCTCATGTTGGACTGGTAGTACATGGTTCTGTCGCGCTGCTACTGAGTGAGTGCGTGGGCGAGACTGTAAGCTGTGAAATTTGCGTGGAATGCTTTTACATCTGTCCACTGTTGTTTGCACAATGAACTACATGTTCAGAACAATGGCCAGCTATCGCTGAATTGACTGGTTGCCTTTTCAGGTAAAGAGTGCATTTTTCAAGAGTCGTCGCTGGTGCTACGAAGTTTGTTTTTTGTGCAGCGCTTTTGGCGGGTCGCCCTGTGGAATGAGACCCACCATGTGGGATGAAACCCAGGTCAATGAAGTCTGCATGTTCAGAACAATGGCAGGCAGTTGCTGAATTGACAGATTTGCCTTTTTGGGTCACGAGTGCATTTTTCAGGAGACTCCTGGGAGTCATCGCTGGAGCTAAGGAGTTGGTGCTTTGTGCGGCGCTTTTGGCGGGTTGCCCTGTAGAAAGAGACTGAGCCATGTGGGATGAAACCCGGGTCAATGAAGTCTTTCTGGGGACTGCCGATCCAATCGACGATGAACTGTGTTTTTCATGGAGAACTGTTAGTGTTGGCATTCTGGCGGCAGCATTATGCACAGTGTACCTGTGCTGGCTGTTGGCGTGCTGAGACTCCTGCCTGTTTCACTTTTCACATTGAGCAGTGAGGAGCATTTTGTGTGATATTCACTGGCACATCAACGGAGCATAATGGGGATGACCCAATGCAGTGAAGTTGGAACAGCGACTAACTAACTATCTTCATTTCTCTAATCAATTTATGGTTCTCATGTAGCAGGCTCAGCATCTCACTTCCATTCAGCAGAGGGTGAGTAATGGCAAGACCCTCAGATCCAGGGGATATTGACTTAGAAGCATTCAGCCATATCCCTCAGCTGAAGGCCGTAGAACAATTGTCTGGACCAAGCAATTTAACGAACCACTCACAGTTTCACCGTGAGACAGTCTGAACTTAGTCATGCATGACTTAATCTTTGAGACAAGCATATGACTACGGGCAGGATCAACCAGATATCTATCGCACAGACGGACTATTCACGTACACACAGGTCAAGAGTAGCAATCGCTCAGCGCGCTCCCTCAGTACCCGGTGATACATACAAGACCACTGGATGCTTTCAAGCTACGCCAGGCAGGACTGACCGAAAAGCTATGCCAGCTTACTGACTACAGGCCCACTACTCATCGAGAGAGAGTGGGTGCTTATCGAGATTTTGTCAAACGGCCATACAAAAATTGCTTTCACCCGCTCAAACCACAACTCTGGCTTCACACTGCGGTCAATTCTTGAAACGCCTGACTCGCCAACTTACGTCGGCTGAGAAGTTCCCGGTTGGGTGCACCTTACACAGCCATCCGAGACAATGAACACCAGACGAAGGACTGATCTTGTGAACCAGACCAGCCCTCACGATCCACGACTCTATTGATCATGTGAGATGGCAAAACATGACCGCCTATGCTTATCGACATGGCATATGACGATGATAATGATGACTTAGGTTTTATTTCTGGTGACTTCCACAGATTTCCTAGTGCTATAAACGCTCTCCTCTTGCCATGTGTATTCTTGTGTTGAGATATATATTTGTTCCATCATCCTTAGCTACACTGTTACTTACTAGGAGCATGGTGCCATCTCTTGAAGTGAGGCTCCACCTCTTAAAGTGAAGCTCCACCTCTTAAAGTGAGACTCCACCTCTTAAAGTGAGACTCCACCTCTTAAAGTGAGACTCCACCTCTTGAAGTGATGCTCCACCTCTTAAAGTGAGGCTCCACCTCTTAAAGTGAGGCTCCACCTCTTAAAGTGAGACTCCACCTCTTAAAGTGAGGCTCCACCTCTTAAAGTGAGGCTCCAGCCTCTTAAAGTGAGGCTCCACCTCTTACAGTGAGGCTCCACCTCTTACAGTGAGGCTCCACCTCTTGAAGTGAGGCTCCACCTCTTGAAGTGAGGACTCCACCTCTTGAAGTGAGACTCCACCTCTTGAAGTGAGGCTCCACCTCTTAAAGTGAGACTCCACCTCTTAAAGTGAGACTCCACCTCTTAAAGTGAGACTCCACCTCTTGAAGTGAGACTCCACCTCTTGTGAGGCTCCACCTCTTAAAGTGAGACTCCACCTCTTAAAGTGAGACTCCACCTCTTGAAGTGATGCTCCATCTCTTGAAGTGAGGCTCCATCTCTTGAAGTGAGGCTCCATCTCTTGAAGTGAGGCTCCATCTCTTGAAGTGAGGCTCTACCTCTTGAAGTGATGCTCTACCTCTTAAAGTGAGACTCCACCTCTTAAAGTGAGGCTCCACCTCTTGAAGTGAGGCTCCACCTCTTAAAGTGAGACTCCACCTCTTGTGAGGCTCCACCTCTTAAAGTAAGACTCCACCTCTTAAAGTGAGGCTCCACCTCTTAAAGTGAGACTCCACCTCTTGTGAGGCTCCACCTCTTAAAGTGAGACTCCACCTCTTAAAGTGAGACTCCACCTCTTAATGTGAGACTCCACCTCTTGAAGTGATGCTCCATCTCTTGAAGTGAGGCTTCATCTCTTGAAGTGAGGCTCCATCTCTTGAAGTGAGGCTCCATCTCTTGAAGTGAGGCTCCATCTCTTGAAGTGAGGCTCTACCTCTTGAAGTGATGCTCCACCTCTTAAAGTGAGACTCCACCTCTTGAAGTGATGCTCCATCTCTTGAAGTGAGACTCCACCTCTTAAAGTGAGACTCCACCTCTTGAAGTGAGGCTCCACCTCTTGAAGTGAGACTCCACCTCTTAAAGTGAGACTCCACCTCTTGAAGTGAGGCTCCACCTCTTAAAGTGAGGCTCCACCTCTTGAAGTGAGGCTCCACCTCTTAAAGTGAGGCTCCACCTCTTGAAGTGAGGCTCCACCTCTTGAAGTGAGGCTCCACATCTTAAAGTGAGGCTCCACCTCTTGAAGTGAGGCTCCACCTCTTGAAGTGAGGCTCCACCTCTTGTGAGGCTCCACCTCTTGAAGTGAGGCTCCACCTCTTGTGAAGCTCCACCTCTTAAAGTGAGGCTCCACCTCTTAAAGTGAGGCTCCACCTCTTAAAGTAAGACTCCACCTCTTAAAGTGAGACTCCTACCTCTTGAAGTGAGACTCCACCTCTTGTGAGGCTCCACCTCTTAAAGTGAGGCTCCACCTCTTGAAGTGAGACTCCACCTCTTGTGAGGCTCCACCTCTTAAAGTAAGACTCCACCTCTTAAAGTAAGACTCCACCTCTTAAAGTGAGGCTCCACCTCTTAAAGTGAGACTCCACCTCTTGAAGTGAGACTCCACCTCTTGTGAGGCTCCACCTCTTAAAGTGAGACTCCACCTCTTAAAGTGAGACTCCACCTATTGAAGTGATGCTCCATCTCTTGAAGTGAGGCTCCATCTCTTGAAGTGAGGCTCCATCTCTTGTGAGGCTCCACCTCTTAAAGTGAGGCTCCACCTCTTGAAGTGAGGCTCCACCTCTTAAAGTGAGACTCCACCTCTTAAAGTGAGGCTCCACCTCTTGAAGTGATGCTCCACCTCTTAAAGTGAGACTCCACCTCTTAAAGTGAGACTCCACCTCTTAAAGTGAGACTTAACCTCTTGAAGAGAGAATCCACCTCTTGTGAGACTCCACCTCTTGTGAGGCTCTACCTCTTAAAGTGAGACTCCGCATCTTGAAGTGATGCTCCATCTCTTGAAGTGAGGCTCCATCTCTTGAAGTGAGGCTCCATCTCTTGAAGTGAGGCTCCATCTCTTGAAGTGAGGCTCTACCTCTTGAAGTGATGCTCCACCTCTTAAAGTGAAGCTCCACCTCTTAAAGTGAGACTCCACCTCTTGAAGTGATGATCCACCTCTTGTGAGGCTCCACCTCTTGAAGTGAGACTCCACCTCTTAAAGTGAGACTCCACCTCTTGAAGTGAGGCTCCATCTCTTAATGTGATGCTCCACCTCTTGAAGTGATGCTCCACCTCTTGAAGTGATGCTCCACCTCTTGAAGTGATGCTCCACCTCTTGAAGTGATGCTCCACCTCTTGAAGTGAGGCTCCATCTCTTGAAGTGAGGCTCCATCTCTTGAAGTGAGGCTCTACCTCTTGTGAGACTCCACCTCTTGAAGTGAAGCTCCATCTCTTGAAGTGAGGCTCCACCTCTTGAAATGAGGCTCCACCAAGGGAGATCGGCTACCAGGAGTTGATTGAGGGCATATGATCCATCTAGGAGATAGAGGGAAGAAGAGGAAGATGAGGTAGGGGAAGGGGGAAGAGGAGAAGGAGATGATTAACAGAAGAAGGAAGATAAAAAGTTAGTTAGTCAACAGATTATCCTCACTGCACATTGAACCATTTAGTCCATAAGTGTTCGGATCCCCTCCTCAGTATATCCAGCAGTGTATAGCAGCTAATGGCACCAGTTCTGTATTGTTTATTCATCTACTTTCGCTTCCTACATAGTGTTCTTGTCTGACCACACCTCTTTTAACTTGCTGTTCTTGCAGTCTGACCATGGTTGTAGATTCACAGTCATCACTTGGTTCTCGCAAACGACTTACTTCTTGTAGAGCATTCAGTATATCAGCCAGGTCCATGGCTCGTCTGCCCTCCACAGTAGCCTTCCCGCAAGCCTGTCAGCCTGCTCGTTTCCTTGTACACCGGCATGCCCTAGCACAAAAATGAAACTAATCTTTGCCAATCCGAACCGCACCAGAGACCCCAACCATCTCTATCTTCCTGAGCATACTCATTGAGTTGCTAAGGAAGCATGCACGAGTGAAGGTTTGTGTCTCGAGCCATGTTATTGAAAAAAATAATAACAAACAAACAAAAGGTGATGAGAAATGGAGATTAACAGCAGGTGAAAATATGAATGTCACAAAAAGCTAGGCAACACACCGTAATCTCCCGAGTGCTGGGGTGTGCAGACTCTGTTGAAGATGGCCTTTCTCCAAGAACTGCTGGGACGTCTGAGCGATGACAAGACTGTGCTGTTCTCCTGGGGTGAGCTGACACACGACGAAGACGAGCTCTCCTGGGAGCTGTTGATTGTTGAAAGAATCCTGGTAAATGAAGCTAAGGGCATGAGTTAGGCGGGAGATCTCAGCGCCATCATAATCAGCATAAAATGTCCGGCCAACTGGTGCAGCAATCATGCTTTTGCACACCTCACTATCTTCAACAGAATGGATCAATATATGCACTGATATTGTTCTATGACATGATGAAAGACTATCAAGAATCCTTTTTCGTGCTCTCATTTATCTCTTTCGTCCTTTAGGTTGTGGCCTCTTCCATTAGATTATGGCCCTCTATTAGGTTATTAAGTACAATGGATAAAGTATTTAGCAGTATTGTTTCTGTAAGCTTGAAGCGTTTGAGTCTTTTTTTTCTTTAACTCTAATTAGGACATTTTTTTTCATTTGGTATTCAGAAGCTCCAAGAGTACACCAATCCAATTAATGAATGAATGGATGATTGAATTAATGACAGATTTAATTAATAGGTGAATTAATGGATGCATGAATATACTGATAGATGAATGAATGAATGAATGAATGAATGAATGAATGAATGAATGAATGAATGAATGAATGAATGATCTACCCATCCACTCAACCGTTCATCCACCTATACATTCATCCAACCATCCATCATCCAACCATCCATCCATCCATCCATCCTTCCATCCATCCATCCATCCACGCATGCATACATTTATTCATTCACTCACTCACACTCCCTCCCTCCCTCCCTGACTGACTGACTGACTGACTGACTGACTCATTCATTCATTCATTATCATGTGAATGAATAAACTAATGATTTAATTAATTAAATAACAAGTGAATGGATTAATGAATGATTGAAATAATAATTGATTGAATTAATTAATTATTTAATTAATGAGAGTGAATAAGTGAGAATTAATTAATTAATTGAATATTCTTTACCTGAATACAAAATCAAATCAAATTACTCTATAACTCAGTCATGAATCGTAGGGGTACTATTGCAAAAGCATTAGCACTCAATGTAAGCTCATCATTATTGTGTTTCCACAGACAAGAGATCTATTTGGTGGTGCCCATATCTTTTCTATATAAACTAAAATGTCCTGTTTTTTGCTACCGTATGACAGTTGACGGTAATACCTGCTCTCTGTTAGCCCTGAATGTTTGGCGGCGCTTACCAAACCCGACACCCCACATTGTTCCAACGGCTTCAGGCAGAGGAGAGCAACTGGGAAGATACAAGCCTTATCCTGGTGTGAGGAAATGTAACCTAAGGACACCACATCGTGGCAGGGCAAAATAGACCCTAAGCTTTGGTCAGCAACTGGTCTAGGATCGAAGCTCCGACAAGCGGATGGTTAGAGCATTGCTTGGCTAATACAGCAGCTTCTGCAGCTTGTCTTGATCCTGATGTATTGATGTTACCTTTCCTCTGGAGTAAACTAGGCTTGTCAAGAGAGGAATCATGCTGCATGCGCAACACATGGTCTCTACATTTCAGCCCAGGCGTTGTGCTATTTTTGAAGGACAATGTAACAGACTATCATCTGTCAAGACGGCCAGGTGCCAGTAGTAGTAACTAACTAATATTCTCCTTGTGTGATCTATGGGGGGGGGGGGGGGGGGAGAGAGAGAGAGAGAGAGAGAGTTACTGTCACAGGCACCTTGCTGTCTTGACAGATGACAGTTTGTTACATTGTGCTTCCAAAAAGGCATAATAATCACAACCCATGGCGGGGACCAGAGATGGAGCTATACCTCTCCATAGCACAAAGCCTGGGCTGAATTGTAGTGAACATGTGTTGCCCATGCAGCCTGATCCCTCTCTCGGCCTGCATAGTTTACTAAAGAGGAAAGGTAACACCAATTCATCTGGAACAAGACAAGCTGTAGAAGCTGCCAGATCAGCAAAACAATGCTCTAACTGTCGGCCTGTCAGAGCTTCAATACTAGACCAGTTGCCAATAGGGCTTAGGGCCTGGACTGCCCTGCCATGACATTTACTCTTTAGATTGCATTTTCTTGTACCCTCCTAATTGCGCTCCTCCTCCTGAAATTGTTGGCACAATGTGGGGTGTTGGGTGTGGTGATTGTGCCCCCCCCCCCCCCCCAACATTCGGTGCTAACAGAAAGCAGGTAGTACCGTCTACTGACAGAAATGCTGGGAGACTCATGGACTTATTAAGGTGTCTGTGTGCGATGAAAGTGAACCTGTACAAAGCAAACCAATAAAGTGAAACTGTACAAAGCAAACCAATAAGGTGAAACTGTTCTCTTCAACTCACACATTCCTGACAGGACTTGAAGTCTTGTTGTGGTTGACATCCCTCCTCCTGGCCAGCTGAACGTCTGATTGAGGGGAGGAACTCAGGCTCTCAAAAGTAGCACTCCTCTTTCGGAACGTTCCCGGAGAAGCTGGTGGGCTAGGAAAACTCTGGGGGAAATCTTTGTTCATCGGGGACACTTCCGGCGTGGAGGTGATTGAAGATTCCTGTGGGACAAACAGGTATTCTGGTTCACTATCAGGTCGCTGTATAGTTAGTGTTGTTTATTTTATAGTATATATTGTTGTTTATATACTGAAGGCTCTAGCCAGTTGTATCAGTGTCCTGTCTGTTGTTTATATACTGACGAAGGCTCTAGCCACAGTGTCCTTTCTGTCACTTGTAATTGTGCTCCTTGTAAAGCTAAAGAAACTGTCAAGGTCTCACATAAAGTTATCTATGGACATACAGATATAGGGGATATATAGAAGGGATATAACACCAATACAGAAACCCTAAGAAGGGAATTAACTGCGATAGCTCGAGTGCCCGAACAATCTCGGGCCTTCGAGAACGAGGGGTCAGTTTGCCTACAGCTTCGTTGACACAGGTGGAACCCGCCTGTAGCGTGCAGGGACCACTTCCACGAGAAGCTCGTGGAGAGTCACACTCCGTGTCCGCGCGACGCACATCGAAGGGCAGACGAACACTGGACAGCAGACAAGAAGCAGGGTGTAGCTTAGGGGGACGAGATATACAGAAACTAAGTTGTATTTAGAGATTGTTGATTAACGAAATAGTTTAATAGAGTTATGCTGTGATAGCTATGTGTATGATTGATTTGTTGATGTACCAACTAACTCCTGTGATATTGTGATTGACTGCGAAATTATTGTTCGCCAGATTAACGATAATAAATTAGATTATCAATATACAGTATGGAGTTTGTTGCCTGTCTGAACCCGAGTCTTATTCCCTAGGTCTTCGAGTCTTATTCCCTAGGTCTTTGAGACGTTGACAGAAACTCTACTTCTTGTTTTTCTTGATGTACATGCTGTATTGCCGATCTCCCTGGAGAAGGGGTTAACGACTTTCTCCATAATCCCGTATATCCACGTGGGGAACACAGCTGCATGAGATTCGGTAGTGAATTGTGTCTCGTTGGTTACTTACAGGGTATGTGAGCCGGTCGCTCAGAAAGTAATGGCAAACTACTGAGATGCAAGAACATCGACAGCAGCTGAAAAATGCTGGTGTTGACTGCAACATCCTGTAAAGGATATGCAACTTTTTTTTTTAAAAACATGCTGTATTGCCGACTCTATGGCAAAGAGGTTACAAACGCAATTCGTAATCCTGCATACCACATTCGAAACACAGCTGCGGGCAATTTGGAAGCAGATTGCCTTTGCTAATTTTCCTACAAAGGTATGAGTGTCAGTCATTCAGAAAGTAATTGCAAACTACTAGTGTAAACTTGCCAAGAAATCACAAACAGTCAAAACATGCTGGGGTTGACTGTGACATCCTGTACAGGATGTGCAACTAACTTAACAAGCTGTATTATAGAAGCTTTGCAGCAGCTCCAGCAAATGCATTCCTCAGTGGGTTATGATAAGAGTGACATTCTCATTGGCACCTCATTAGGCTCATTACAGCAGGCAAGAAAACCTGAGAGTATCTGAAGCATGAATTACAGGAAATGCAGCGATCACATAACAATTTAACAGTGAGGCTGGATGGACTAAGGCAAGGAAACCATTCTTGGTCTGGGCTCTGAGAAGGACATCTTGTAGGCCCTGTAACAGAACATATTATGGCAAATTATCTCGCCAAGCTGTTAGTTCTTTATATACTTACAGTATAGTAAATGTGTTTAGGTGTCATGTCTTAGTCAGATATAACTGAGCTACCATATGACAGTAGAAGGTACTACCTGCTTTCTGTTAGCGCTGAACATTGGGTGGTGCTCACCAAACCCAACACCCCATATTGTGCCAATGGCTTTGGGGGGAGGAGTGCAATTGGGAGGGTGCAAGCCTTAACCCAGTGTGAGGAAATGCAACCTAAAAACTAAATGTCAAGGCAGGGCAGACCAGGCCCTAAGCCTTGGTCAGCAACTGGTCTAGGATGGAAGCTCCAACAGGCGGACAGTTAAAGCATTGCTTTGCTGAACTGGCAGCTTCTGCAGCTTGTCTTGTTCCAGGTGTATTTGTGTTACCTTTCCTCTGGAGTAAACTAGGCAGGCCGAGCATGGGATCATGCTGCATGGGCAACACGTGGTCTCTAAATTCAGTCTAGGCTTTGTGCTATGGAGAAGAATAACTCCATTTTCACAAACTATCGTCTGTGAAGACAGCAAGGTGCCAGTCAGTATATGTGTTTAACATATTATGAATTAAATGCGTTAACACTGAGTGAACTGGTAAATAAGGTTTAAAACAGAATTATATTTCTGAACATTTTGCCATTGTTATTTGATCAAGTGTTTATTGTGGATGTACAATTATCTCGGAACAGTCATAACATCTAATGGGTGGTGCCTTGAAGAGATTAGAACAAGAATCGCCATGGCAAAGATAGCCTTTTGCAAGATGAAAAACATACTGACTAAAAAACATTGCAATGAGAAAAAGAGTGTTGAACTGCTACATAGAACCTCTATACTTTTGTATGGATGTGAAACATGGACAATGAGCAGACAAGCTGAAAAACATTGAATGACAGCAGAAATGTGGTTTCTGAGGAAAACATAAAGAATACCATTGACAGACGGAAAAACCAATGAGCAACTCCTTCAAAAAGTAAATAAAAACTGTAAACCTATTAGAGAAATTAGACACAGACAGTCAACATTTTTGGGCATGTTATGAGAAGACATAAGCTAGAGAACTTGGTGACAACTAGTAAAATTGAGGGGAAAAGAACAAGGGGAGGGCAGAGAAGTAAATATCTGTATGGCATGGTCGGGACAAGAATACACAGCTAATCCATGACTCTGGTGATCGTGTAAGATGGCAAAAGATGACCGCCAGCACTTACCAGCATGGTGCATGATGATGATGTGAATGTGTTAATAGTTGTATGTTATGTGATGTTTAAAATTAGACCAGTCTAATGAAAGAAGACGACTGGTCTAATTGGGACTGAAGTACAGGAGTCAACTAATCCTACATCTACTGAAGACATTACATGGCAGGAATGAGGAATCAAATCAGATTCATGCTCAGGAACCACACTCCAGGGATCGTTGGAAGAAATATGGTAACAATAGTGTCCTTTAAGAGGTGACCCTTGACAATTCTTCTTTTGTTCACTATGGTGTGATTAGGTGGCACCCTGATTTCTGTGGTGTTTCTCCTCACTGGTTTCCTCCGTCTTCAGCACCTGTCCTTTGCTAGAGTAGACTGTGGTCTTACTCGAGTTTAGATATGTATGCACGCACACACATTTCTAGAGCAGCCTTGTTTTACTGTGTCAGAGACTCGCCGTCGCCCCTTCTCCTGTTAGTTAAAACAATTCTGACAGGTAAAGGCTAGGAGTTGGACTTTTGCTGCCAAAGGTGATGAATGCACAAGCCGTGAGGGTATTTTGCAAGATTGGGCGTGCTCACCCTCAACTCTGCACCCCCGGCTATTCTAACATCAGTTTGGAACCACCCCTGACAATGTTGATGTTATTTACCATAATCATGACTATCACAACTGCCGTAATCATCGACCCACCATCCATCAACCATCACCATCAACAACAACTAACAAACACTAACCCTGGAAGCATAACTGGTATCGCTGTCCGTGGTCCAGCCAACAGTCCGACAGCCATCTTCCTTCTTCTTGCCCTGGCAGATATCAAACACACAAATGTAAACATACAAGTGAAATCATAGGCATATCAATTGGGGAACCCTTTGAGGCCATTAAGACAGTTCAAGAATAAATACATATGGTATTTGAATAACGAAGACACAAACAATAGATTGCACGATTTATTGCCTGGCATATTTCACTGCATCCCATCAGGTACATTTTGCAGAAATCACACAACATAAAGTAAAGTAACTAGATAAATCCTTCAAGCTGAAATATACACATGTTCGCACAGTAATTTAAATTGTCTACCACAGTAATTTAAACTGACTATCATGTCTTTGCCAGTCTCCCTGGCGAAGGGATTAACGACTTTCTCCGTAATCCTGTACACACACGTGAGGAACACAGCTGCATGAAATTCGGCATCAGAGCAGGTCGCGTTGGTTACTTACAGGGTATGTGAGCCGGTCGCTCAAAAAGCAATGGCAAACTACTGAGCATAATCTTGCCAAGAACATTAACAACAGCTGAAAAAGCTGGTGTTGATTGCAATGTCCTGTAAGGGATATGCAACTTTTTTTTTAAATCATGTCTTTCTGTTTGCAAAAAAGTGGCCTGTATAGGTTAATCATGATGGCTTCTGCAAACTTTAACAACCGACTATTTTGTGTGGGTTAAACAGCACACGAAACGCATTGTCTCTATCAACCATGTGACCAGTTTCCAAGCAAAATATGCCAGGCAATAAATCGTGCAATCTATCGTTCGTGTCTTCGTTATTGAAATTGACTACGGGGAAACATTGTTTTGATTTTCTGACAGTATTGCTTGGTGCTCATAGAAGTGAGAAGAAAGAATTAGAGACTAGAGAACAGAAATCATATCTACCTGTCAGGAGAAATGGTCAAGCTAGCACGATTGTCCACTAGTCTGATGGTTAAGTTCAAATCCCCAAGAAGACGGATTTGTTTAACTTGACCTGGTCTCCCAGCCTGAAGTGGCTACCAGGAAATGGTTTGGGAAGTAAAGGCAGCCGGGGGAGTGCTGACCACACTGATCACATGACCCATGGAGTGTCAACTGATCGACAAAAACGTGCAGTCAGTACCATATACCCAATACAGCTCAAGGCATGCAAAGTGGTCCTTTCTTTTTCTTATGCATGTGTGTGTGTGTGATGCTTATGATGAAGAATTGGCATCACACACATATGTGTGTATGTGTAAGTGTGTGTGATGCTTATGATGAAGAATTGGCATCACACACATATGTGTGTATGTGCAAGTGTGTGTGATGCTTATGATGAAGAATTGGCATCACACACATATGTGTGTATGTGCAAGTGTGTGTGATGCTTATGATGAAGAATTGGCATCACACACATATGTGTGTATGTGTGTGTGATGATTATGATGAAGAATTGGCAAAACACACACATATGTGTGTATGTGTATGTGTGTGTGATGATTATGATGAAGAATTGGCATGACACACAAATGTGTGTGTGTGGTCATTATGATGAAGAATTGGCATCACACACATATGTGTGTATGTGTGTGTGTGTGATACTTATGATGAAGAACTGGCATCACTGCCCTCAGGACAATTCCATATGTGCTCAGTCCCTCCCAGCAGAACTCAGCTTGTGTTAACGCTGACTGCCCCTGGTGCCAGCTAGTCAGTAACACAAGAGAACAGTCCCCACCTGTAGTCATAGTGATCAGCTGTACACTGACTTCCCCACTCCAACCACCCCAGTCTAGAACATTCATCCAGATATGTCAGTATACACCAAGCTATACATCCTCTCTATCCAACAACTCCAGTCTAGAACATTCATTCAGAGATGTCACTATACACCAAGCTGTACATCCTCTCTATCCAACAACCCCTGTCTAGAACATTCATTCAGAGATGTCACTATACACCAAGCTGTACATCCTCTCTATCCAACAACTCCAGTCTAGAACATTCATTCAGAGATGTCACTATACACCAAGCTGTACATCCTCTCTATCCAACAACCCCAGTCTAGAACATTCATTCAGAGATGTCACTATACACCAAGCTGTACATCCTCTCTATCCAACAACTCCAGTCTAGAACATTCATTCAGAGATGTCACTATACACCAAGCTGTACATCCTCTCTATCCAACAACCCCAATCTAGAACATTCATTCAGAGATGTCACTATACACCAAGCTGTACATCCTCTCTATCCAACAACTCCAGTCTAGAACATTCATTCAGAGATGTCATTATACACCAAGCTGTACATCCTCTCTATCCAACAACCCCAGTCTAGAACATTCATTCAGAGATGTCACTATACACTCAAGCTGTACATCCTCTCTATCCAACAACCCAATCTAGAACATTCATTCAGAGATGTCACTATACACCAAGCTGTACATCCTCTCTATCCAACAACCCCAATCTAGAACATTCATTCAGAGATGTCACTATACACCAAGCTGTACATCCTCTCTATCCAACAACCCCAATCTAGAACATTCATTCAGAGATGTCACTATACACCAAGCTGTACATCCTCTCTATCCAACAACCCCAATCTAGAACATTCATTCAGAGATGTCACTATACACCAAGCTGTACATCCTCTCTATCCAACAACCCCAATCTAGAACATTCATTCAGAGATGTCACTATACACCAAGCTGTACATCCTCTCTATCCAACAACCCCAATCTAGAACATTCATTCAGAGATGTCACTATACACCAAGCTGTACATCCTCTCTATCCAACAACCCCAATCTAGAACATTCATTCAGAGATGTCACTATACACCAAGCTGTACATCCTCTCTATCCAACAACCCCAATCTAGAACATTCATTCAGAGATGTCACTATACACCAAGCTGTACATCCTCTCTATCCAACAACCCCAATCTAGAACATTCATTCAGAGATGTCACTATACACCAAGCTGTACATCCTCTCTATCCAACAACCCCAATCTAGAACATTCATTCAGAGATGTCACTATACACCAAGCTGTACATCCTCTCTATCCAACAACCCCATTCTAGAACATTCATTCAGAGATGTCACTATACACCAAGCTGTACATCCTCTCTATCCAACAACCCCAATCTAGAACATTCATTCAGAGATGTCACTATACACCAAGCTGTACATCCTCTCTATCCAACAACCCCAATCTAGAACATTCATTCAGAGATGTCACTATACCCCACCAAGCTGTACATCCTCTCTATCCAACAACTCCAGTCTAGAACATTCATTCAGAGATGTCACTAAACACCATCAAGCTGTACATCCTCTCTATCCAACAACCCCAATCTAGAACATTTATTCAGAGATGTCATTATACACCAATCTGTACATCCTCTCTATCCAACAACCCCAATCTAGAACATTCATTCAGAGATGTCACTATACACCAAGCTATACATCCTCTCTATCCAACAACCCCAATCTAGAACATTCATTCAGAGATGTCACTATACCCCACCAAGCTGTACATCCTCTCTATCCAACAACCCCTGTCTAGAACATTCATTCAGAGATGTCACTATACCCCACCAAGCTGTACATCCTCTCTATCCAACAACCCCTGTCTAGAACATTCATTCAGAGATGTCACTATACACCACCAAGCTGTACATCCTCTCTATCCAACAACCCCAATCTAGAACATTCATTCAGAGATGTCACTATACCCCACCAAGCTGTACATCCTCTCTATCCAGAATCTTCTACATCTGCTGCTTGTGTCTCCCAATCGAGCATAGGTCCCTGTAGACTGGGTCTTGGGTGCAGCGGGCCACACAGGGTTTGAGGTGCAACAACTGATCCAGAGTAACACACATCAAGGTGACATAGTGATCTATACTGATGGGTCAGTGGTGAGAAACAGACAGAGTGGTTGGGGTTTCACTGCGAAGGCTAATGGATGATTCTTGAAAAAGGAGAGTATGGCATATGAGGCTACGACCTCCAGCATGAGAATGGAGGTGGAAGCAGTCACAGCAGCATTCCGTTGGTTAGAGGAGGCCACTGCAACACACATGGTCTTCATCACGGACTCAAGGAGTATGCTTAGTAAGTTGGAGAAAGGAATATTTCGTGTGGAATGGCTCACCTCGCTTCAGAGGTCACAGATTGTGAGTATTGCATGGAATTTTTGCCCTGGCCATGCGGGAGTGCGGAAATGAACAAGCTGATAGGCTGGCAGGGAATTAACCTCTTGGTGGTTGATTACCTATGGACAAGGGAGAGGTGGTCGTGTGCTTGTGGGACCAGGTGGAGAAGGTGGAGGAACAGATTGAGAACGGGTATGTGGAAAGGATGAGATTTCCGGGGATTGGCAGGGGTTCTGACAGCATCTCAAAACTGAGAGGGTAGACCGGAGAACTTTCAATCAGATAGCGGTAGGAACGATTAGTAGTGTGACTCTTCACTGGCTGTTGAATGAGGGTACAGAGCGCATATGGGAATGTTCTGAGTCTTGAGTGCAGTGATGTCGGTTCTTAGCTCAACTCAACTCAACTATTTATGCTTTATTCTATTTTGGGTGTAAAGTTTTCTGAGGGAACATTCTTAAAATCATCTTGTGCCTATTTTACATGACTGGCTGACCCTGGAGCCGTATTGTTGTTAGTTGCATGTTCTTTTCAGGATGTCACCAGAATTTTTTGGCTGTTTTTGAGTTTACTGTTCAGTAGTTTGCCATTGTTTTTTGAACGGCGGATGCTCATACCATTGTACGAAAACTAGCGCACAGTGAACTGCTTCCAAATTGTCAGCAGCAGTCCGAGGGTTACGAATGGAGCAGTGCTAAATATAAATAATAACACTAACAGAGTTGAATCTGGACCACTGCCTCGGCAAGCAAGTGCTCTAACCATAATGACACTGAGTTTCCTCTTACACAATCCATCCATCATGTGCCATGCCTGTAAGCGTGGGCGGTCATGATTCGCCATTTCACTCGATCATCAGAGTCATGGATAAGCTCAGTGTTCTTGTCTCGACCATGCCACATGGTCAAGCCATCCAGGTATTTACTTCTCTGTCTTCCCCTTGTTCTCTTTCCCTCGATTTTGCCAGCTGTCACCAAGTTCTATAATTTATTTCTTCTCATAACATGTCCAAAATATTTTGCCCGTCTTTGTCTAATTTCTCTAATCAGTTTACGATTTTCATTTGTTTCTTGTAGGACTTGATTGTTGGATTTTCTGTCTGTCCATATATGCAGTAGTACAGTCAAGGCCCATGAGACATGGTAAATGGTGCTAGCCCCATATTTGTAGATCATTCAACACTTGTTGGATGATGTGATTTATATCACTCTGTTCACCTTAACTTTCCAATAATACTCCAGTAATGTAAATGAACAAATCAGGAAGAACTTGCAGGCAACAGAGATGTTTATATCACTCTGTTCACCTTAACTTTCCAATAATACTCCAGTAATGTAAATGAACAAATCAGGAAGAACTTGCAGGCAACAGAGATGTTGTTTATATCACTCTGTTCACCTTAACTTTCCAATAATACTCCAGTAATGTAAATGAACAAATCAGGAAGAACTTGCAGGCAACAGAGATGTTTATATCACTCTGTTCACCTTAACTTTCCAATAATACTCCAGTAATGTAAATGAACAAATCAGGAAGAACTTGTAGGCAACAGAGATGTTGTTTATATCACTCTGTTCACCTTAACTTTCCAATAATACTCCAGTAATGTAAATGAACAAATCAGGAAGAACTTGTAGGCAACAGAGATGTTGTTTATATCACTCTGTTCACCTTAACTTTCCAATAATACTCCAGTAATGTAAATGAACAAATCAGGAAGAACTTGTAGGCAACAGAGATGTTTATATCACTCTGTTCACCTTAACTTTCCAATAATACTCCAGTAATGTAAATGAACAAATCAGGAAGAACTTGCAGGCAACAGAGATGTTGTTTATATCACTCTGTTCACCTTAACTTTCCAATAATACTCCAGTAATGTAAATGAACAAATCAGGAAGAACTTGCAGGCAACAGAGATGTTTATATCACTCTGTTCACCTTAACTTTCCAATAATACTCCAGTAATGTAAATAAACAAATCAGGAAGAACTTGTAGGCAACAGAGATGTTGTTTATATCACTCTGTTCACCTTAACTTTCCAATAATACTCCAGTAATGTAAATAAACAAATCAGGAAGAACTTGTAGGCAACAGAGATGTTTATATCACTCTGTTCACCTTAACTTTCCAATAATACTCCAGTAATGTAAATGAACAAATCAGGAAGAACTTGTAGGCAACAGAGATGTGGTTCCTGAGATGAGTGTTGCAAATTCCATGGACTGCCAGAGTAGCTAGCAACAATTACCTGAACGAGGCTAATGAAACTAGAACATTATATACAACAATAAGAAAGAGACAAACAGCTTTCTTTGGTCATGTGATGAGAACAGAGGTATTGGTGAAGATCGTCACGACTGGAAATATCGAGGGGAAGAGAGGCAGAGGTCAGCCAAGAGAAATGATGCTGGATGGACTGAAACGGTGGCATGGAAGAAAATCAGCAGCAGAGTTGATCCAGAACACCAAAGACCGAGATATTTGGAGAGACATGAACGCCTATGGGAGCTGGCATGGCACTTGATGATGATGATGATGGCTATTTTTGGCTGGGTCGAACTAGGTCACTGAAAATAAATCCTCGCCTCAAAGGAGATTTGAACGCATGGCCACTGAGTCGGCAGGTAAGCATTCTATCCACTGCACTGCCGTGTTTAAACAGAAACATGCGTAAACCATGATGGAAAGATTGGGGGGGGGGGGGGGGGGGGAGGGAAGAACAGGAGGAAGGCAGAGAAGTAAAAACCTGGATGGCTTGGCCACATGGCATGGTCAAGACTAGAACTGATCCACAACTCTGGTGATCGAGGGAGATGGCAAAACATGAAATGGTCAAGACAAGACCACAGAATTAATCCACGACTCCGGTGACTGTGTGAGATAGTGACACATGACCGCCCACGCTTATTGGCATGGCACATGATGATGATTACGTAAGCCATACTTGAACCAAACACAGCTCCTTCTGCCCTAGCCAGCTGTCACCTTAAACCTCCCAGCCATTCAAACAGTCAATAGCTGGAGAACTCTTGAGGCCACATAGCATGAGAAATACAAGCACATGTATTGATCGAAACTCATTGAAGTGAAGCATTTTTCATGGGTTTTGGTTTTTGTTCAAGGACCACTTTTATTGCACACTGATGTCTCCGTAACTGTTTCAGTTTTATTCCAGAGATGATAACACTGGCAGTGATGATGATAATAATAATACCAGTAATTATGATGATAATAATGATAACAATAATAGCAATGATGATGATACTAATGATAGCAATGATGATGATATTAATGATAACAATGATGATGATACTACAGATAGCAATGATGATGATGATACTCATGATAACAATGATGATGACACTAATCATAACAGTTATGATGATACTAATAATAGCAATGATGATGATGATACTAATGATGATGACAACAATGGTGATGATGATACTAATGATAACAATGATGATGATACTAGTGATAACAATGATGATGATGCTAATGATTATGACAACAATTGTGATGATCATGGCCATGATGATAATAATGATGATTATGATTATACTAATGATAACAATGATGATGATACTAATGATAACAATGATGATGACACTAATGATCACAATGATGATGAGGATACTAATGATAACAGTGATAATGATAGTAGTGATAAAAATCATGATGATTATACTAATGGTGATGATACTAATGATAACAAGGGTGATGATGATGATGATGATGATGATGATGATGATGATGATGATGATGATGATGATGATGATGATGATGATGATGACTGATGATGATGATGATACTAATGATAACAATGGTGATACTAAAGATAACAATGATGATGCTGATGCTAATGAGAACAATTATGATTATGATTACAATACTAATAACAATGATTATGGTGATACTAATGATAACAATGGTGTTGGTGATACTAATAATGATGATATTAATGACAACAATTATGATGATACTAATGATAACAATGATGATGATACTAATGGTGATGACAACAATGGTGATGATCATGGCCATGGTGATAATAATGATGGTTATGATTATACTAATGACAGCAATGATGATGACACTAATGATAACAATGGCGGTGATGATACTAATTATAACAATGATTATGATACTAATTATGATGATACTAATGATAACAATGATGATAATAATACTTATGATAACAATGATGATGAAACTAATTATAACAATGATGATGATACTAATGATAACAATGATTATGATACTAATGATAACAATGATTATGATACTAATGATGATGACAACAATGATGATGAACATGATGATTGTGATGAAAATGATGACAATGATGATGTTGATAATGATAATTAAGATTATGACAAAAATGATATTAATCATGATGATAATGATCATGATGAAAATGACCATGATAACAATAATGATGATGATAATGAAGTTGAGTGACTATTTCCCTTCCCCCCTCACAAATTCTCAGGAAATCCTGAAAATTATCAAGTACCCACTGATGGGACTGGAAATATCAGTGGCAAAAGAGCCAGAGACAGACCAAAAGAAATGATACTGGATGGACTGTAATGGTGGCATGGAGGAATATTATCAGCAGAATTGATCCAGAACACCAAAGTCCGAGATCTGTGTAGGGACATGAACGCCTACGCCAGCTGACAGGACACGTGATGATGATGATGATGATGATGATGATGATGATGATGATGATGATGATGATGATGATGATGACGACGACGACGAGAAAGCCAACTGTTGCCAGCAATGGGAATTAAACCCATGCCACTGTGTTTATTAACATGTGATCTAACCACAAGGCCACTGGGACTCGTCGTCTGTTTATCAAGTTATTGAGGAATAACATTGAACTGAACGAGCAGATCAGGGCTTCAACACAATCAGAAAGCACGCGGTAACATTGCCACAACAAAGACAAGAGCAAGAAAGAAAACAATCAATGACCCACTGTCTGCTATCAATCTCCTCTTCTATATTCATAACACAAAATGAGACTTCAATAAAATGACAATCAGGAGAAAGGGTGATTGACTGCCTTTCAAACTGGGCTTTCTTCGACCACAAATAATTTCTTCCTTCAATCAACAGCGTTGAATAGCCTTCAGGGGATTGATACCTCTTTTGCTGCGGGGATTTTGGGTTGGGGGGGGGGGGAGTGTAGAAGGGAGTGTAGGGGGTGTAGAAGTGGGGAGAGAGGGTTTGGTGGAGAGAGAGAGGGGGAGTTTGGTAGTGGAGAGAGAGAGGGAGTTTGGTAGTGGAGAGAGGGAGAGGAAACAAAGAACGATTGAAAACAAGCAAAGCAAAAATACTACGAGAAAGAAAGAAAGAAAGAAAGAAAGAAAGAAAGAGCATGGAGGAACACTAAGGGGGAACTGCCTGCAGCCTGGCCTTGCCTTACAGCCGACAAAGGGTAGACAACTGATGTCGGCCGCCAGGCAAGGGCGGTAAAACGACACGGACAGCTAAAACGTCACTGGTGGGTCCACCCACACACATCAGCGCTAATTACGGTGATTGACGCCAGCTCGCTAATTATTTATACTGCTTTCCCCCACCACAGCCGACGCTGATCGTGCATACATGAGGGAACGGAGGACGGAGGTCCGTGGAAGGTTCTAGACTGGCGTACAGTTCACATGTTCAGGACACGAATTGTTATCGTGTTGCAAGTGCAATGAGGATGATCCAACGAATTAACAAACAAAGCGGTGAACCAATCAACTGAGCAAGAAACCAAACAACCAACAAAGCAACCATCCAACCAAGCAACCAATCAAGCAACCGTCCATTCAAGCAACTAATCATCCAACCAACCAAACAAACAAGCAATTATCCAGCCAAGCATCCAGCCAAAAACAAAGAAATAACCATCCAAACAGACAACCAACCAAGCAATTAACCATCCAAGCAGACAACCAACCAAACCAGCAATTAACCATCCAAGCATACAATCAACCAACCTGACAGGCACCTTGCCTTCTTGACAGACGATAGTTTGTAAAATGGGGTTATCTCTCCATAAAACAACGCCTGGGCTCAATTTAGAGACCATATGTTGCCCATGCAGCATGATCCCTCTCTCGGCCTGTCTAGTTTACTCCAGAGGAAAGGTGACACCAATAAGTCTGGAACAAGACTAGCTGCAGAAGCTGCCGGATCAGCAAAGCAATGCTCTAACTGTCCGCCTGTCGGAGCTTAGATCCTAGACCAGTTACCAACCAAGGCTTAGGGCCTGGTCTGACCTGCCATGACATTTAGTCTTTAGGTTGCATTTCCTCACACCAGGATAAGTCTTGTACCCTCCCAATTGCGCTCTTCAGCCCGAAAGCCGTTGGTACAATGCGGGGTGTCAGGTTTGGTAAGCGCCGCCCAACATTCGGCGCTAACAGAAGCAGGTAGTACCTCTACTGTCATATGGTAGCTCAGTCATATCTGACTAAGGCCTGACATCAACCAACCAAACAAGCAATTAACCATCCAAGCAGACAACCAACTAAACAAGCAATTAACCATCTAAACAGACAATCAACCTAACCAAACAAGCATTAACCATCCAAGCAGCCAGCCAACGAACCAAACAAGCAATTAACCATCCAAGCAGACAACCAACCAACCAAACAAGTAATTAACCATCCAAGCAGACAACCAACAAAACAAGCAATCAAACAGCTAACAAGCAGCCAACGAACCAAGCAATTAACCATCCAAGCAACCAACCAACCAAGTAACCACCCATGTAACCAACCACCCAATCAACCATGTAACCAAGCAACCACCAAACCAGCCACCCAACCAACCATGCAACCACCAAACCAACCATGCAACCACCCAACCAACCATGTAACCAACCAACCACACAACCACCCAACCAACCACGCATTCACCCCACCAAGCCACCAGCCAACTACCCAGTCTACCCACGAACTAACTGACTAACTCTCCCATGTTACACGCGGCATGCGGATGACGCGACAGGCAACCAATCAACCAATGGCTGATAAATTGACTGACAGGCTAACTCTTTAGCACCTTACGTATTGCAGTGAGGACTATCCCACGATTAACTAGCTAACTGACTGATTATTTGACTAACTGACTGAGTGACTGGCTGACTCTTAGGGCGTTACACGTACAATGAGGATAATCCGATGACCAACTTAACTGATCATGAGAGTTTTGAGAGAACAATAATGGGGGGTATGTGCCTTGGAAGATAGGAAGAGGAAGGCCAAAGAGAAGATGGGTGCAGGATGTGGCGGATGATCTCCGGATGGGTGTATCGGACGCGGGACATCTTGCTTGTCATCGTGAAGTTTCCCGGGCGGTTGTTATGGGAGCTAGGTTCTGCAAAGGACACGCTACTGAATGAATGAATGAACTTAACTGACTGACTGAGGCAGCTAAACTAACTAAACAACTGACCCATAACAGCTAAGAATTCCATGGACGGCTAAGAATCGCATTAAAGGCTAAGAATTCCATGAGCGGTTAAGAATCCCATGGACGGCTAAGAATTCCATATGGAATAGAAAGAAAAAGCAGCGGCTGCAGCAGGATATAACAATATGAATTTGAAACAAATAGGTATATTAAACTCCTGCGAGATGAAACGTACTAAACAATAACATTACAAGGAGATCCATCGTATCGAGAAATACAGGTGAAAATCCGAAATCAGAAGCACTCAATAAACATATAAAATGAATGATAAAATAAAATAGACTACACACTTTGTCTATAACAACGAATAAACTACACTATTGTACGCGTTTGTGTGTAGTTTATTTTATTTTATTATTCATTTTATATATTTATTGAGTGCTTCTGATATCTTATTTTCACCTGTATTTCGCGATACGATGGATCTCCTTGTAAGGTATGTGGCACGTTGTTGATGTTATTGTTTAGTACGTTTCTTCTCGCGGGAGTTATATATACCTATTTGTTTCAAATTCATAAGAATTCCATGGACGGCTAAGAATTCCATGGACGGCTAAGAAGTCCATGGACGTCTAAGAATTCCATAAGCGGCTAAGAATTCCATAAGCGGCTAAGAATTCCGTGGACGTCTAAGAATTCCATGGACGGCTAAGAATTCCATGGACGGCTAAGAATCCCATGGACGGCTAAGAAATCCCATGGACGGCTAAGAATCCCATAGACGTCTAAGAATTCCATGGACGTCTAAGAATCCCACCGACGTCTAAGAATCCCAAGGTCGTCTAAGAATCCCATGGTCGTCTAAGAATCACACCGACGTCTAAGAATCCCATGGTCGTCTAAGATTCCCAAGGTCGTCTAAGAATCCCATGGTCGTCTAAGAATCCCATGGTCGTCTAAGAATCCCACCGACGTCTAAGAATCCCACCGACGTCTAAGAATCCCATGGACGTCTAAGAATCCCATGGTCGTCTAAGAATCCCATGGTCGTCTAAGAATCCCACTGACGTCTAAGAATCCCACGGTCGTCTAAGAATCCCACCGACGTCTAAGAATCCCATGGTCGTCTAAGAATCCCACCGACGTCTAAGAATCCCACGGTCGTCTAAGAATCCCACCGACGTCTAAGAATCCCACCTACGTCTAAGAATCCCATGGTCGTCTAAGAATCCCACCGACGTCTAAGAATCCCACCGACGTCTAAGAATCCCACCGACGTCTAAGAATTCCATGGACGTCTAATAATCCCACCGACGTCTAAGAATCCCACGGACGTCTAAGAATTCCATGGACGTCTAAGAATCCCATGGTCGTCTAAGAATCCCACCGACGTCTAAGAATCCCATGGTCGTCTAAGAATCCCATGGTCGTCTAAGAATCCCACCGACGTCTAAGAATCCCACCGACGTCTAAGAATCCCATGGACGTCTAAGAATCCCATGGTCGTCTAAGAATCCCATGGTCGTCTAAGAATCCCACCGACGTCTAAGAATTCCACCGACGTCTAAGAATCCCATGGTCGTCTAAGAATCCCACCGACGTCTAAGAATCCCACGGTCGTCTAAGAATCCCATGGTCGTCTAAGAATCCCATGGCCTCTAAGAATCCCATGGACGGCTAAGAATCCTATGGACCGCTAATAATTCCATTAACGGCTAATAATTCTATGGGAAGCTATTAATCCCATGAAAGGTTTAGAATCCCATGGACGGCTAAAAAAAACTATCAATATAAAAAAAGTGCTACAGAAGGCCAATTCAGTGTGAGAATCAGACAGACAGACAGACAGACAGACAGACAGACAGACAGACAGACAGACAGACAGCAGCAGGCAGGCAGACTGTGAGTCAGACAGGCAGACAGACATAAAGTAAACACCAAATTAATCTCATCACTGTAAACGAGACATCACTGGAAGCTGTGTGGAGCAACCAAAGAACCAGAACCCATAGATATACGCATCAACCACGAGGAGGCAGTAAACTGCACACATAACCCACAACACAATATGTATCAGCAAATACTCACAGAATCACTGGCAGCATTCACATCACCCAGAACCCGACCAGGTCTGTGAGTAAAGACTAGCGGAAGGAATACGCCACCATTGGCGTTCATCGGTGCACACTGGTCAACTCTGGCACATTGCCGATAAAATCCTGACGTGTTCAGTTAAAATACTGACAGCATGTCAATCAATCAATCAGGTGCCGTCTCCACTATGAATGTTGACTGCAATAGATCTACAACACTGTCTGTCTCTTGCTCTGACTGTACATTCTGTCAAATTGCTGTTCGTCCATCTCATGATGTTATCTTCCCCTTGTATCGTTGTCTACCTCTTGTCTTCAACCTTTCCCTCCAGTATAGTTTTTATAAGAGTGTTATGTCTTTAAAGGTCGCCGAAATATTTCACTGCCTCTTTTATATTTCTTTCATCAACTCTCTCTTCATTACCAGTTTTTCTAGAACCTCTGTATTTGATTGTTTTTGTCTCCATGCAATACGACATATTCTTCTGTATGCCCACATCTCCATGGCCTCTATTCAACTTATGCAGCCCAAGACATAGTCTACATATAAGTAACTACTAACTAGTCAGTAAATCAGCCAGTGATTAGTCAGTAAATCAGCCAGTGATTAGTCAGTAAATCAGCCAGTGATTAGTCAGTAAATCAGTCAGTGATTAGGCAGTAAATCAATCAGTGATTAGTCAGTAAATCAGCTTAGTAAATCAGTAAATCACTCTTCAGCTTATTCAGCGTCATGGGATGATTAATCGATTTAAGCTAATTCCCGTATCTGCCTTGGATTTATACATCGCCGAAATGTTGTCACTGCGTTATAATACAAAATAGTATGTTACCATATTAACAACTTGTACGTTATCTGTGACACATCCCTACTTCCCATTTTCCGTCACCCATTTTTGTTTGGTCCAAACCTAATTTTTTGTTTGGCACCGAATATGTTAAGTGAATACTTGTTTGCGCAAATGAAGAGTATAAATCTATAAATACCGACACATTCAATAAATAACTGTGTTTACATAACGAGTATAAATTTATAAATACCGACGAATTCAATAAATCACTGTTTTTAAATGACGAGTAGCCTATACATTTATAAATATCGAGGAATTCAATAAAACACTGTTTTTAAATGATCCGTAAGTACTGAATGATTCAGTTAATCACTATTGCAATGCATGCTCCTGGACCGGTACACACACAATAAGTGCACCACGGGCACGACAACAGCCGGGAATTAAGAACGCAGCCGCGAACAGCGGACGCACATTATCATTGTTGTGCTGGCATTTGATCAACATTGGCGAGGTGGCCGCTTTAACCAATCCATGTGTTGTGTTGTGTTGAATCATTACATGGTTACATCTTAAAGTGTTGAGTTAAGAACCGATATCACAGCACTTGAGGGGACGGAGAGGTGTTTCCAAGGCACCAGGGCCGGGATATATACTGGCCAAGACCTATTGACGCGTCCTCGTCGAGCGTCCTGGGCAACAGGTCCCTTCGCGGTCCTGGCTAAAGTCAATAGGATCGCCGATTCCTCCGAAGTCGGAGAGTGTCTGCCTGTACGGCGAGGAACCACCAGTCTGCACACCAATAAGCCAGACATGGGACAACGGATACTCATGCAAACCTCAGGTCCTGTATGACATCACACTGATGTTTGACAACAGGACGCCTTCATCCGACATACAGGACTTCGCGTTGGAGCTCAAACCAACGAACACAAGCAAGCACAGCACTTGAGACATTCCCATACGTGCTCCGTCCTCATTTTTAACAACCAGCGAAAAGTCCCAATACTAATGGTATCAGTTGCTTCAAAGCCACCAAAACCTACTCAAGACGACTACCACGTTAGGGACAGACCAGAACAAATCATTCTACGCCTCAGAACAGGTCACAATAGATTACGCAACCACATATACACAAAATTCAAGATTGACTAATCAGCCATGTGCACATGTAGATTGGCGCCGCAGACAGCAGATCACATATCTAGGCAAACCTTCTGGCCTAGAGAAACAACAGTGGAAGATAAACTCTATGGACCATTGAGTGAACTAAAAAAAGACAATTAAATTCATACAAGTGGCAACATTGCAGATATGGACACATTTCAAGCGAACAAAAGAAGAGGAGGAAATAAACCTATTGGGAAATAATGTAGACACACGTGGGGAAACATATATAGTTATTAAAATAAGCGTACAAAGGAGCTTCCATTGCTTTAGGACATTTTTGGAAGTAAAAGGAAGTTCAAGTTAGCACTAAATTGAGAATTGTTATCCCCAATGTTAAATCGGTACTACTTTATGGGTAAGAAACAAGGAGAACAACTAAAAGAATTACAAATATGCGAGAGGGCTTCAAATGAACACCTTAAATGAGGATTTTTTTAAATCTATTCTGGAAAAGTAAAGAGCAAATGTATCATTTTTCGATGTAGTCACCACGGCGTTCAATGCAAGTCCTCCAGTGCCGATAAAATGCGTGGATTCCTGTAGGAAAAAATTATGTTGGTCGCGTGTGTAACCATTTATGCACCACCTGCTGTACCTCTTCATCGGACAGAAAAGTCTGTTCTCCCCCCCCCCCCCCCCCCCCCCCACCTCCCGGCTCTTTGAGTTGTCCAATTATCCAAACAGGTGGCAATAACTTGGGGCTACGTGCGAGTACGGGGGATGTGGTAAACACAGAAACCGGAGGTGTTTGATGGTTGCAACCGTTGCACGGGCAGTATCGGGTCGAGCATTGTCATATTGCAAGAGAACAGCTTTATTCAGAAGTCCCGTCGTTTGGATTCGATTGCGGGATGAAGAGGATTCCTGAGAAGATATGTATACGTATCACAGGCGACAGTTCTCCCTCTTGGCATGTGGTGATCTAACATAATGTCTCGTTTATCTCAAAAGAGAGTTATATTAAAAAAAATATAGCATAACCTTCTCTGCAGATGGCTGCGTGCGAAACTTCTTTGGTTTCAGCGAGGAGGAATGGTGCCATTCCTTGCTCGCTCTCTTTCGTTTTCAGCTTGTGACAGTGAACCCAGGTTTCATCTCCAGTAACAATTCTCGATAGGAGACCATCACCTTCAGCTTCATAGCCTTGCAAACGTTCTTTACAAGCATCAACTACGTCATAGTTTCAATTCTGGAGTAAGCTGCGTGGCACCCATCTTGCGGACACTTTGCGGTATTGTAGCACATCATGGAAAATGTGGTACGATGAACCGTGACTGATGTCAAGAACTGCTGCAATGTCACTCACTGTCAATGGGTGGTTTTCCTGTACGAGCTCTTAACGGCTGCAATCGATTCTGGGGTCACTACTCGGTGTGCCTGACCCGGTCGTGAACAGTCTGTCACAGAAGTCAATCGGTTTTGAAACTTCCTACTCCACTCATACACTTGCTGGAATGACAGGCATGCGTCACCATACTGGACCTTCATTCGCCGATGAATTTCCATAGGTTTCCCGCCTTCATTGATAAAAAATCGGATAACAGAACGCTGCTTCTCTTTGGCGTATGACAAAAATGGGACGGCCATCTTTAAACTGTCCTTATTACATCACCGCGTTCGTCTGCACCGTGATGTCATGTGCTTAGCCCTCTTGACATCCTCAACAACAATACTGACAGGTTACAAGACAATGGTATGGTTATTATAATTTATTTCACACTATTACGGTTTTCATTTGAAGCCCCCTTATACTACAAACATTCACTAATTGGTGCCTGCCCAGAATAGTGGGAATAAAATGGTGTGACAGAATCACCAGCGTGGACCTCATGGAGAGAACTGAACAAATGCCAGTGAACCAAGAGGTGAGGAAAAGCTGCTGACACTGGATAGGACGCTCACTGAGAACCTGAAGACGAACGAACTTTATTTTCAAGTCACCAATTGGGCACTCAGGCCCGTCTTAGGCAACATAACTAGACACTCTCTTTTCTGTAATGTACGGGGCGAACGAAATAACGCGATACCTAAAAACTCATGGAGAGGAGAATTACAGACCAAAGATGAATAACATGAGCAGGATCTGTAAGAGAGCTGTCACCTAAGTTTCCAGTTTATTTCTCCTCATCAACCAATCAATCAGGTGCCGTCCTCACATGGAAGGTTGGTTGCAATGGATCTTCAAGACTGTCTCTGACTGTACATTCTGTCAGAGTGCTGTTCATCCATGTCTTGGTGTTATCTTCCGCCATGTATCGTTGTCTACCTCTTGCTCGCAGCTTTCAACGTTACCCTCCAGTAGACGGTACAGCCTGCTTTCTTTTAGCGCCGAATGTTGGGTCATAGTCAGATACGACTGAGCTACTGTATGACAGTAGACGGTACTACCTGCTTTCTGTTAGAGCTGAATGTTGGGCGACGCTCACAAACCCGACACCTCACATTGTGCCAATGACTTCGGGCGGAGGAGCGCGATTTAGAGAGTACAAGCCTTACCACAGTCTGGGGAAATGCAACCTAAGACTGAATGTCGTGGCAGGGCAGACCAGGCCCTAAGCCTTGGTCGGCAACTAGTGTAGGATTGAAGTTCCGGTAGGCGGACATTTAGAGTATTGCTTTGCTGATCTGGCAGCCTCTGCATCTTGTCTTGTTCCAGACGCGTTGGTGTTACCTTTCCGTCAGGAGTAAACTAGGCAGGCTGAGAGACGGATCATGCTGCCATGGGCAACACATGATCTTTAAATTCAGTCCAGGCTTTATGGTATGGAGAGGTATAACTCCATTTTACAAACTATCGTCTGCCAAGATGGCCATGTGCCAGTCAGTCGGTACACTTGATGTTCAACACAACGACGGGCATGTCCCTTGAGGAACTTGAGGAACCACTGCTAGCACCATCATATACCGTGCTAAACGACGCCGGCGATGATGTCTCGTCACAAACATCAGTTCTTGTGTTCTTGGTAAGTTCGTCCATGATTGTTTTCCATGCCACTATGTCAACTCATCTAGTATTGTCTTCACCCGTCTCTACCACCCTAAACCTTCCATGATGTCACATCCTTCTACATGCCCCCTCTACTCTCATAACATAGTCACACAACGATTGCCTTATCCTGATGTGAGCCATCAAATGTCTTCCGTGCCACTATGTCAACTCATCTAGCATTGTCTCCACCTATTTCTAATGTCCTAAACCTTCCAGGATGTCACATCCTTCTACATACCCTCCATACTCTCATACAAGTCACACAACAATGACTGCCTTATCCTGATGTGGGCTATCAAATGTCTTCCATGCCACTCTGTCAACACATCTAGCATTGTCTCCACGTGTCTCTAACGTCCTAAACCTTGCCGGATGTTACATCATTCTACAGAACCTATCTACTCTCATAACATAGTCACACAACGATGATTGCCTTATCCTGATGTATGACATTAAATGTTTTTTGTCAACTGGCCTCCTGCATTGCTTGGGGTATAATACAGGGAGGATCTAGATACAGCTGCATGAGACAGTAAAAGAAATTATGGTTTAGTGTGAGCTGGTTGCGGACCAATTCCCCAGTGAGGGATACAGAGCGAAAGAAAGTAGTACTTGGAGTGGATATTGGTCCTTTTAGTCGTATTTGAATATAAATGTTATAGACGGGTTCTAAGAATATATTGGATACAGAAAAGAACAAATGCATCCATAGGACAATATCTGAATACTGAAGAAGGTTGACTACTGAAGACCACAAAAAAAAAGAAAATTTAGATATTTTGGTCACTTAAAACGTCATGAAAGTTTTGAGAGAACAATAATGGAGGGGTATATGCCTGGGAAGAGGAAGGCTAAAGAGAAGATGGGTGCAGGATGTGGCAGATGGTCTCCAGATGGGTGTATCAGACGCGGGACATCTTGCTTATGATCGAGATGTTTTCTGGAAGGTTGTTATGGGAGCGAGGTTCTGCAAAGGACATGCTACCGAATGGATGACCGAATGAAGTCGTATTTGACAGTCTAACTCTAAGTCTTGGCATTCTATGCAAAAACCACATTTCTGTAGCCTCCCAGTTTGTCTCTACCCTCAGACATGTGGGTGTCTTTCCAGCGCTAGAGACGTCGTTGTAGAAGCAGTATAGCGGGAGATGTTAGTTGGATGGATGCAACTGGAATGTGAATAGAATACTGTTGTAGTCATCACAGCCTGACTTATGCCCATCAACATGGTTCATCCAATGTTACTGGACGCGTATGACCAAGGTCATCAAACTTCCATCTAATCAATGGCAGTTCATAAATAAACACACATAGTATTCTTAGTCGCTCATTGAAGGAGAACAATATAAAATGACACAAAGTAGTGCAGCTTTACATAACAGAGTTACGACGAAGAAGGACGTAGAGATTAGAGGACGCACTAGACAACATACAATTTGAAAGCCATAGTTATCGACTTTGATTTGAACCTGTCACCTCCAAATGATGACGGCGCCTCGATGCAGGAACGAGTGTATTTCAATGCATGACCAACACCCCCCAAAAAGTTGTCTTCATTAGCCAGGTCTATCATACAAATGAACCTTTTTTTTTTTTGCATATCCTTTACAAGACATCGCTGTCAACATCAGCATCTTTCAGCTGATTGTTGATTTCTTGGCAAAATTACGCTCAGTAGTTTGCCATTGCTTTCTGAGCGACCGGCTCACATACCCCGTAAGTTACCGACGTGGAGAGAACCTCTACCGATTCTCACGCAACGTCACGTTACTCATGAGAGTATACGGGATTACGGAGAAAGCCGTGTAACCCCTATAGGCTATACCAGGGAGACCAGCACAGATGAACCTACAACTATGGAATACAGACATAATTTGTATCAAACCATTGAGAGATCAATGGCAACACATATACTGTCCACAAGGCCACTTATCAGGCTGATCACATATTTATTACAGCAAGCATAAGAAATGAATTGATGATATCGTCATACTAGGATCAATTCATCATTTTCTCCTCCTAATTCTTCTTCCGCCGGCTTCGTGGCTTAGAGGTTATGACTTTTCTCCGTAATCGCGTATACTCTCGTGGGTTAACGTGATGACGGTAAGAATCAGCGGTGGTTCGAATCGCATCGATAACTTACGGGGTATGTGAGCCGGTCGCTCAGAAAGCAATGGCAAACTACTGAGCGTAATCTTGCCAAGAAATCAACATACAGCTGAAAGATGCTGGTGTTGACAGCTATGTCCTGTAAAGGATAAAAAAATTCTTCTTCCTCCTGGTCTTCTTCTTCTTCTTCTCTTCCTTCATCTAATTTTACTCCTGCTTCAATTTTCTTCTTTGTCTACTTCTGCCTTTAAGAATCTTAGTTGGGTATAACACCCACAACCACCACATGGCAAGTCCATTACAGGCCATTTCACAGTTGGTTGGAAGTTTGGCAGATTATTTCTATGAGAATTAATCATGACTTCGAGTCAGTAAGGGCAGTCTGTATCACTGCAATCTAAACAAACCCTCCCAAAGCCATTCAATACATGACCATATAATCATTGATTAGCATCGTTATAATCAGATTTTACGGGGTACACTCTGCTAATAATATAAATCAATTCCTTGTGAATTGAGATTGGCTGACTTAGCAGTACAATTACAACATAGCAAACAGCCAGTATAGGCTTGGATTGATTACAACGTCCTGTAAAACGATATGCAATTTTTCTAATGCAGTATTAATAGTTTCAGTGCCAAACTAACAGTAGATTTGAATCTAACAAAAATGGATGACAGAAAATGCAAAGAAGGAGTATGTCACGGTAATCACTTAAAAGTTATTAATTTGGTAGCAGACATGTTGAATTATATATCAAATTAAAGGGGGTTGCATAAGGAAAACTACTGTATATAAGCCCATGGCAGGAAGTCACCTAAGATGGTTAATCATCCCATGGCATTGAATCAGTTAAGAATCCACGGCATAACACCAGCAAACACATCACAATCAAATGTTTGAGAATATGCATCTGTCATGTGTTACACATGAATATCAATTGGGGACCCTTTGAGGCCACCAAGACTATTCATTTTCCTCAGAAACCACATTTCCACTGCCACTAATGCTTTTCAGCTTGTTTTCTCATTGTCC
This sequence comes from Cepaea nemoralis, assembly GCA_014155875.1. Classification (NCBI taxonomy): domain Eukaryota; kingdom Metazoa; phylum Mollusca; class Gastropoda; order Stylommatophora; family Helicidae; genus Cepaea; species Cepaea nemoralis. Next base: position 1,127,652 of record JACEFZ010024973.1, on the reverse strand, counting down.
ACGTTTCACATCCATATAAAAGTACAGGTTCTGTGAAGCACATCAACACTATTTTTCTCATCACAATTGACATCTTTTCTTATTGGTCAGTATGTTTTCCATCTCACAAATGGCTACATTAGCTAAGGCAATTCTTGTTATTATCTCTTCGAGGCGGGGCTGTGTGGCTCTTAAGGGGTCTGCGTGGTCTTGAGGTATGGTCTCTGCCTCGAGTGCTGGAGGTCCCGGGTTCAAGCCCCGGTGAGGACCCTGGATTTTTTCACGTGGACTTCTAATAATAAAATTTCCCCTGGTCTCTGGGTAGTGAGATCGGACGCCTGTGTGTATTGTTGCACATGCAAAAAATCCCTTGGCAGTTGGAAATCGAAAAAGAGTAGCCTAAAGGCGCTGCCCGGGCAAAATTTTGAGTTAAAAAATCTACCCAAAGTATTTCAGGATCCTCGCCGGTGCTACGGAGTTCATGCACTGATCTGAGTTTCTCCAGACTCAAGTTTGAGTTAGGAGGAGAACGGAGCACTTATGAGTTACACCCGTGTGACGTGATGTTGATCCATCGACTAAACTAAATTATCTCTTCGAGGCACATCCCATCAGATGTTATGACTGTTCCGAGATAGTTGTACTAAGACATAGTAGGGTTGGTATTAAACTGGCTACCTAGGGGGTCAGCATGGCCGAATGGATAACAACACACGTTCTTAAACATCTAGTGTGCTGACGCAAAGGTAAGGGATTCAACCCCTAAGCGGACAGTTGGATTAAAATGCTGACTTCTCGTCCTTGACTTAGGGACGTAAATTACAAGTACCTTTGCAGTCGGAGTGGGTTGACCTGACGGCAAGGGACACTGGTAATAGGGAAGGCTAATCCACATGCAAAATTCAGTCCAGTGCTAATAGAAGTATTGTGTAGGGACTACGTTTGAGTTTAAAGCGAGTGAGCAAAAAAATAAAACAACAACAACAACAAACAAACAACAACCAACAACAACAAAACAACACAAAAAACAACAATAACAAACAACAACAACAAAACAACAACAGACACACAATAACAACAACAACCAACAACAAACAACAATTACAACAAGAAAACAACAACAATAAACAACAACAAACTGGCTACCCCATCCCACAGAAACGATTAGCTAGAAAATCCAACCAATCAAGAACAAGTCTACATAAGGCTCGGCATGAGCTGGCTGAGGGCCATGTTCCATTGGAGACATGAAAGGCAGAAGAAGGATAAGGACAAACAGATGTACACCTGAGAAGATAACCCAGCCAACAAATGCATGCCTCAAGAAGTCAGATGTGTCGGCCAAAAGGTGCAAATATCCCAGCTCTGCTGTAAACAGGCACAACGCAATTACGTCTAAAACAACATTTCGGACGAACGCAGAAGAAGATGAAGAAGAAGATGTACACTGCAGTCAGAACCTAACATACCTGCCACACATACAGGTTATACCAGTGTTTCCCAACGTGGGGCCCACGCCCCACAGGGGGGCAATACGATTGTTAAGGGGGGCAGTTCGAAAATGTGTCTCCCAGTCATTAGTCCTTCATGTAAAGTAGACTATTTTGAATGACCATGGGAGTGATCACATGCCATGTTTAGTCCTGATCTCTAAATCCAGGAAAGTTAAGGCCGGGAGAGTGTGCAATACCTTCCGGTATGAGTTGACCGACAGCCTTCTTGGATGCCTCAGACAGGGGGCATGCAACAGGACCGTTAAAACTCCTTTTTTGCAGCCCCCATGGTGGACTCCAGAAGTAGACCATGCTTGGAAGGCAAAGAGAGCTGCAGTGAAGCAGCTAAGGAAAGTGCGACAGACACCCCGAAGCTCACGAGAGGCGGTGGATACAGCGGAAAATGTCAAGAGAGATAGGGTGGAGGTTTTCAAGCGCTTTGCTTCAGAGGTCAAGAACGCAAAATGGGAATGTTTCATGAAGGAGATTGGAGGTGATAAAACACTGCGATAATTCTGGAAACTGCACAGACAAATACAAAGAAAGGATCGGCCTATGACAGTGGGAACAATTTATAGAGATGATAGTGTGCGCGTGACAACGGACAAAGAGAAAGAGGAGGCGTTTCTCCAGAGATTTTTAGCGCAGACCAATCATAATGATGCAGACACCAGGGATACAGTTAGAGAGGAGTTATCTGGCTCCATGAAGAATATGCATTATGAAGACATCATACGGGTTGAAGATGTTAAACATATTTTGAAGAAGGCAAAAGCCCGATGGGGTTAGGTATGGCCACATGAAGGCTTTTGGGCGATGTAGACCAGAAGGAGATGACCGACTGCTTTAACAAGAGAATTAGGACACCATCAGTAACGCAGGACTGGGTGCACAGCTGTCTCATTCCTCTCCCAAAACCATTCAAGGATCATTCAAAGCTTAGCGGCTTTAGGATCATCACCCTTCAAAATACATTTGGGAAGGTTTTAGAGAAGATAGTCACGGTCAAGCTGAAGAGAGATTGAGACTGAAGTTAACTAAATTGGAACCTGACATAAAATCTCTTTGCAGCAAGCATCAAGCGCAGGGATCTCACTAAATTTAAATTATAAATAATTACTAATAATTAAAATAATATAGACAAATCTGTCATTAAAATTATTTTGTACTTGAATTTCAGTATGACTCTCTTAAGGTAGCCAAATGCCTCGTCATCTAATTAGTGACGCGCATGAATGGATAAGAGTCACTGCACGAGACTCTAGGCTACCATTTGTTTTGTAAAGAGTCACTATATTACAGAGTTTCCGACTTGGGTCAAGTTGGCGGGACATGTTTTCTTCTAACTTGACTAAAGACGGTTGATCGGCGGCTTGACAATCCACCACCATACAACTCCCAACTGTTACAGAATCAGATTTCTGGCTCCAAATGTTTGACGCCCGGCACAAACATAGAGAGCCATGACTTCTGCCCTATGCGCCAACCTAGGCACGAGAGGAAAGACAAGACAATTATATGTTTTGATAAGTTACTTACTGTGTTTGCTCAATAATTTCCTAGTGATTTCTTCCTAAAACCTATCATTCAAGTTGCTTTAGTGAACATTTTGATTTTTGAATATTTAAAATTATGTATATGTTGGAAGAGGGGAGGGGGCATAAAAATTTTAGAAAGGCTAAGGTGGGGCATAGCGCAAAAAAGGTTGGGAAACACTGGGTTATACAGAAAAGAGGAAATCTATCCTAAAAATAAGCAGGTTATACTACCCCCCCCCCCCACACACACACACACACACGCACGCGCACACACACACACACACACACACGCACGCGCACACACAATCCATTGCTAGCACTGCATTGTACAAACAAAGACATCAATAAGATTTTCATGTATTGTACACATTACACATTCATTCATTCATTCATTCATTCAGTAACATGTCCTTTGCAGAATCTCGCTCCCATAACAACCTTCCGGGAAATGTCTCAATCATAAGCAAGATGTCTTGCGGCTGATACACCCATCTGGAGATCATCTGCCACATCCTGCACCCATCTTCTCTTTGGCCTTCCTCTTCCTCTCTTCCCATATACCCCTCCATTATGTTCTCTCCAAACTGTCATGACGTTTCAAGTGACCAAAATATTTCTATTTTCTTTGTTTTAACATCTTTAGTAGCCAACCTTCTTCAATACTCAGATCTTGTCGTACGGGGGCATTTGTATCCAAGATATTCTTAGAACTTGTCTATAACATTTATATTCAAAGGCATTTATGAGCAGTTCAGCTTATTTAGTAAGTGTTCAGATCTCACAGATGTATGTTGCGATGGGAAAGATGCATGCTTTTAAAAATCTAATTTTTGTAGCATTGGAGGACGAAACATCAATAACATTAGATATGCAGATGATACAGTATTAATTGCAGACAATGCGCAGGACCTGCAACAATTAGTAGATGCGGTTGTTGTACACAGTGAGCAACTGGGGGTTAGAATTAAATTGTAAAAAGACTCAGGTTATGGTCGTCACTAGAAAGGAAGAAGTGCCACAATGTAATATACAAGTAAATGGAAATATTCTTCAACAAGTGAATCGGTACAATTATCTTGGAACAGTCATAACATCTGATACGAGATGCCTTGAAGAGATTAGAACAAGAATCGCCATGGCGAAAGTAGCCTTTAGCAAGATGAAAAATATTCTGACCAATAAAAAGACGTCAATTGAAACGAGAAAAAGAGTGTTGAGGGGATACATAGAGCCTGTTCTTTTGTATGGATGTGAAACTTGGACAATGAGCAGTCAAGCTGAAAAGCATCTGATGGCTGCAGAAATGTGGTTTCTGAGGAAAATGCAAAGAATACCATGGACAGACAGAAAAACCAATGACCAAGTACTACAGGAGACAAATGAACATCGTAAACTGATTGCAGAAATTAGACGTAGACAGTCAAAATTGTTTGGACATGTTATGAGAATAAATGGATTGGAGAACTTAGTGACAACTGGCAAGATCGAAGGGAACAGACCAAGGGGAAGACCGAGAGGAAAATACCTGGATGGCTTGGCACATGGCATGGACGAGACAGGAACACTGAGCTGATCCACGACTCTGGTGATCGAGTGAAATGGCGAGTCATGACCGCCCACGCTTTCCGGCATGGCACATGATTGATTGATTGATCTGTCCCACACAATTTATTCAGTTGTTTTAGTTTTTGAAGAGCAATAGATATGTGTCTTTTAATTTCTTTCATTGTATCACCATTGTTGGTAATTAATGACCCAAGATATTCAAAATTTTCCACAACCTTCAATTTTTCCTCATTTATATATATTTCTTTCTCCATATTAGTTTTATCTGTACTGTACTCTACACATGTGCAGCATATGAAAATATCATGTTATGCTGTTTCTCTCTTGCTGTTCACACAACACACAGTAAGGAAAGCTGCCTTTCAACTTATCATCAGATTCAATAAACAAATACAGTATCCCATGAAATGCTATCATGGAGATAGCAAGGATGGGTAGTATACTGTGACACTGACAATGTCCCCAATATCTTCAGTACAACTTCTTGTGCTGCATGGAAGATGCTAAGACACCAAGAACAGTTTCTAGTGCTGAATTGCAGACACAAAGAACAGATTCTCCTTTTGTATTGTAGTACATACACACATTCTTCCCCCCCCCCTCCTTTCCTCACTCCCCTCTTCCACAAACACACACACCACACACACAACAGTTGCTAGCATTGCATTGTACAAAGACACCAAGAACAACTTCATGTATCGTACTCTACACACAAAAACACCATCAATTCATGTATCGATACTCTACACACGAAAGATACCAAGAATAAGTTTACATATTGTATTCTACACACAAAGACACCAAGAACATCTTCATATATGGTATTCTACACACAAAGACACTAAGAACATCTTCATATATGGTATTTGTAACATGCCTGGGGTCATTAACATTACCGGCCCTGATAAATAATAGACGGAGGTAAAATGGGGGGGGGGGGCAAATGAGAAGACAGTAATGGAAGGGGAAGTCGAGGAGAAGTCAGCCGAGAGTATAGATGTAGGGCAGACAGTTGGAGCTGTGGGGTAGTGTGTGTATGTGGAGTCAGGAGACTGGATAAGACAGTTGAGTTTTGGGACCGGACAGTGAGGTCGGCGGTCTGGGAAATGGAATGACAGCGGAGTTGGGGAGAGAGCTCCAAGCTGTGTTTTTTCAGGGATTGTGAGTTTGAAGTTTAGACCCAGTGTGGGTTGGATCGAGTGAGTTCGGGCCGGGAGAGAGGCTGGTTAACTGTCGTGTGGGATGAGATGAAGTAGGCCTTGAGAAGGCAGTGTTATTCGAGTGTGAGGTTGTGACGAGGATATATTGTGGAAGTTCTGTTACTGGAGTTATATGTGTTGTGTGTTTCCGTGTTCATTCATTATTAAATGGATATTATGTGCGCAAACGGAATCTTGTTCAGTGACTGATACATGTGTACTACAGTAATGACTTGTGTTGTGGGACATGTGGCTAACCCAGCTTACCCTCTGTAGGGCTACAGAAGGAGCAGTAGAATCTAGACAACGACCAATCTCATTCTGTTGCAAAAGAGCTTGTGTCAGTATTCTACACACAAAGACACTAAGAACATCTTCATATATGGTATTCTACACACAAAGACACTAAGAACATCTTCATACATGGTTTTCTACACACAAAGACACTAAGAACATCTTCATATATGGTATTCTACACACAAAGACACTAAGAACATCTTCATATATGGTTTTCTACACACAAAGACACTAAGAACATCTTCATATATGGTTTTCTACACACAAAGACACTAAGAACATCTTCATATGTGGTATTCTACACACAAAGACACCAAGAATATATTTATATATGGTATTCTACACACAAAGACACTAAGAACATCTTCATATATGGTATTCTACACACAAAGACACCAAGAACATCTTCATATATGGTTTTATACACACAAAGACACCAAGAACAATTTCATGCACTTTAATCTACATGTAAATAGACCAAAAACTTTAACTAAGCAAATGTTAAAGGTTATTATAAAAATCTGAGACCTGTGGGGCTATTTCAATAATTAGATATAAATTATGTCCATATTGTATAGATGTGGTTTCAGGTGGATGACAGACCTGGCTAATTATGACACCTTGTTTAGGAATGTACAATTAGTACACTTCTTCCTGCAGTGAGGCGCTGTCGTCATTTGCAGGTGATCATTTTGAATCCCCGGATGGTAAGTATAATTGTCAATGTTTATGTTGTCAAGTGTGTCCTCTAATCTTTACTTCTTTATTCTACTTCTATGAATGCCAATCCGTACTTTCTATATTTCTCTAGCTGGCCAGCCCTGTGGCGAAGGGGTTACGGACGCAATTCAAATTCCTTCATACCGATTCAAAACACAACTGCGGGCGATTTGGCAGCAGACCGTCTTGAGTTGGGTTTCATACAATGGTATGTGTCCGGTTTTTCAATGGCATACTACTGATCGTAAACTTGTCAGAAAATCACAAACAGCCAAAACATCCAGGGAGTGACTGTGAAGTCCTATAAAGGATATGCAACAGAGGATTCACCAATCAATCAATCATTCAACTAGCACTCCTATAGCTGGCAACAAAGGTGGCTAAACTAGTACCAGTCCTTATGCCGGGTAAGGCCTTGAAGCACCTTTATGTGGTGCTGTCTACCCTCAGATGGGGTCTCCAGTCTGACGAGCATTCCAACGGTTGCCATGTCTCTCTAGTGCCTGTAATTTGCTTTTTATACACAGAAACATGCTTTGCCAGAATGAAAACACAAATGCAGAAATGTAATTGGACAGAAAGGAATAAACAAACAGAGAAATGTGATTTGGCAGAAAATAATAAACAAACAGAGAAATGTGACTGATCACAGAGGAATAAACAGAGAAATGTGATTGGAAGAGAGGAATAAACAAACAGAGAAATGTGATTGGACCGAGTGGAATAAACAACCAGAGAAATGTGATTGGACAGAGGAATAAATAGAGAAATGTGACTGGACAGAGAAGAATAAACAGAGAGAGAAATGTTATTGGACAGAACGGAATTAAACAAACAGAGAAATGTGACTGGATAGAAAGGAGTAAACAAACAGAGAAATGTGACTGGACAGAAAGGAATAAACAAACAGAGAAATGTGATTGGATAGAGAGGAATAAACAGAGAAATGTGATTGGACACAGAGGAATAAACAGAGAAATGTGATTGGACAGAAAGGAATAAACAAATAGAGAAATTGATTGGACAGAAAGGAATAAACAAATGGAGAAATGTGATTGGACAGAAAGGAATAAAAAAACAGAGAAATGTGATTGAACAGAGAGGAATAGACAGATAAATTTGATTGGACATAGAGGAATAAACAAACAGAGAAATGTGATTGGACAGAAAGGAATATACAAATGGAGACATGTGACTGGACAGAAAGAAATAAACAAACAGAGAAATGTGCTTGGACAGAGAAGAATAAACAAACAGAGAAATGTGCTTGGACAGAGAAGAATAAACAAACGGAGAAATGTGACTGGACAGAAAGGAATAAACAAACAGAGAAATGTGCTTGGACAGAGAAGAATAAACAAACAGAGAAATGTGATTGGACAGAAAGAAATAAACAAACAGAGAAATGTGCTTGGACAGAGAAGAATAAACAAACACAGAAATGTGATTGGACAGAAACAAATAAACAATCAGAGAATCGTGATTGGACAGAAAGGAATAAACAAATGGAGAAATGTGATTGGAAAGACAGTAGTAAACAAATAGAGAAATGTTACTGGACAGAAAGGAATAAAGGAATAAACAGACAAAGAAATGATCATCGGACAGAAAGGAATAAACAAATCGAGAAATGTGATCAGACAAAAAGGAATAAACAAATGGATAAATGTGATTGGACAGAAAGAAATAAACAGACAGAGAAATGTGATTTGGCAGAAAGGAATAAACAAATGGAGACATGTGACTGGACAGAAAGGATTAAACATACAGAGAAATGTGATTGGACAGAAAGGAATAAAAATAAATGTGACTGGACAGAAAGTAATAAACAAACAGAAATGTGATTGTTCAGAAAGGAAAAAAACAAATGCAGAGACATGATTATATAAAAAGGAACAAATAAATATAGAAACATAATGGGCCACAAAGAAAACAGGCATAATACAAACATATGACTGGTCAGAAAGAGTAAACAAACATAGAAATATGATTGGCCAAAAAAACAGGAAGCCTACCCTATTGAGCAAATTCTCAAATGAAGCTGTGAAACTTTTCTTGGCCTTGCTGCGGAGTCCCTCAAATATATTATGTTTATCTTCCAGTATGTTCACCTGGTGAGAAAACAAGAAGAACATTCTCTGCAACTTATCTTTGTCAATAAAGGCAAGGAAAATAGTTCTTAAGAGATATATTTAGCCAATCCTAATGTACGGAGGTGAGTCATGGACAATTAGCTGGCAAGTGAGAAATTATGTGACAGCTGTGGAGATGTGGTTTTACAGAAGAAGTTAGAGCACCATGGATGGATATAAAGAGCAATGAAGATAACGTGAATGAAGTTATCTCAAAAAGAGACTTGGTTACTCACATCAGAAGGCAGTCAACATTCTTCTTCTTCTTCTTCTTCTTCTTCTTCTTCTTCTTCTTCTTCTTCTTCTTCTTCTGCGTTCAACCGGAGTCCACATTATTTGGGCATGTCATGAGATGGGGAAAGCTGGAGTATATCATCACAGTGGGAAAACTGGAGGGAAAGAGATTCACGGGCAGACCAAGAGACAAGATGCTAAACCAGTGGTTCTCAACCGGTGGGGAATTGCCTCCCACCCCCTCCCTCAGGGTAGAATTTCAGGGCTTCAGGGAGGGGGGGGGGGGATATTAAGACCACAGATTGGCATGCTCAAAATGGCTTCAGGCACAATATCCTATTAAGTGACAATTCTTTGGTGTTTTAACTGTTTGTTTATTTAAATATGATAACTTGGTGTGTTAATAAAATATTTTGAATATAAAAAATGCACCTTTTGAGGCAGACAATTTTGGAAAGGGGGGAATTCTTCTTTCGTTCACTGGAAAGGGGGGAATGACATTCTGACATATGGTGATAGGGCGCATAGGCCATAAAAAGGTTGAGAACCACTGTGTTAGACAATATGACACTTTGCATGTAGGAACAGCAGTATCAGATATTACTGGCAGTACATGAGACAGAGGGCTGTGGAAATATGAGGGGGCATCAAATTAAAACCTTCAAAGTGTGATAGAAATTACAATAACCACGTCATTGTCTTGTAAACTGCCTATATTGTTGTTAAGGATGTCAAGAGGGCTAAGCACATGGCATCATGGTACAGATGAACACAGTGACATTGAAATGACAGTTTAAAGATGACCACCCCACCTTTGGCATGCACCAACAAGAGTTGCGTTCTGTTAACCGTTTTTTTTTATCAGTGAAGGGGTGAAATCTGAAGAAATTCACTGGCGAATGAAGATCCAGTATGGTGATGCATGCCTGTCAGCCCAGCAAGTGTATGAGTGGAGTAGGAAGTTTCAAAACTTTTTGGTCTGATGAAGAGGTACAGCAGGTGGTGCATGAGTGATTACACATACAACGAAGACAATTTTTATTTTCTACAGGAATCCAAGCACTTTATTGGTGCTGGAGGATTTGCATTGAACACAGTGGTGACTACACCGAACAATGATACCAGGCCAGCTTGCTAGTCATTGCACTGCCCTGGCTCCTACATCAATATGCACAAACACACGAGTAAATACTTACACCAGCCTTGCCAGCTTTGCTCATCTCCGAGATGTGGATGTGCTCTCTCTGTTTCCGTTCACACAAATGCCGCAGGAAGCTTATCATCACCTCCACCGACTCCTCAAACGACTCTGGTTCCTCAACCTGACACGTGTACAACATGAGCACAGAATTAGATGACTAGCTGCAACTAATGTGTCGCTCATGCTCTACTCAGTTATTTATGGGCAGATTTTTACTGCATGTGGCACCATACAGAATTTAATTACATTTAGTTCTAGATTTGATTTAATTATATTACTGGATACAGGAACAGAAATCGAACAGAACAGAATGGAACATCAAATGAAGAACGTTTTGTGCAATAAGTCATTGTCCTTGAAAGTCAGAAAAAGAGCACTTGCATGTTACTTAGAACCAATTTTAACATATGGCTGCGTGTCCTGGACAATTATTAAACAGGAGAGAAAAATCCCTGGAAGTCTTAGAGATGTGGTGCTATAGAAGAATGCTGAAAATTAATTGCACAGCCAAAATGAATAATGTGGACATTTATAATAAACATCATAAAGAAGCAGTCATTGTTTTTTCTTGGCCACGTTATGAGACGATGAAAACTGGAACATGTTGAGACAACCAGAAAGATTTGTGGAAAATGGGATAGAGGAAGACAGTGTGAGAAAATTCTTGACAGTCTTGTGTCATGGTACAGAAGAGAGTCAACACATGAATTGATCCATGCCATTGTAGATCGCAATTTGTGGAAAGGCATGATTGAAATAACAGCCTGAAATACTGCATTCTCATAACAACCACTTGGAAATAACAGCCTCAAATACTGGTATCTCATAACAAATACTTGGAAATAACAGCCTCAAATACTGGACTCTCATAACAAAGACTTGGAAATAACAACCTCAAATAATACAATCTTATAACAAACACTTGGAAATAACAGCCTCAAATTCTGGTCTTCCATGCTTTAGTAGTTAGCTTACAAACAGCAGTCATGAGAGAAATGTTCACATCTAAGTCAGAATGCTAGATGTTTGTGTACCTGCATCAGGCTGTTCAGCTCATTCAGCTCGTGGTCAGGCAGCAGTTGTACTTTCTTCACCAACAGATCATAGGCTGCTTGAGAAGGCATTGCTGGGACAGAGACAGGAGAGGATTTAAACTAACAATAAATAACACAATCTGAATGATATATCTCATCTTGTTCCTCTTGTACCTTACGGTGTCGAGGTGAAGCATAAACAGCGGGAGAGTGTCCGTTTATGGGCTTCGATTCCCATGGACTCTTTAATCCCTCTGTCTATTGTTTACATGGTCGGCCTATTCTGGTTCCATTTGGTCTGTACATCATTTCTTGTTATGATATACTGTCAATTGGTAGCCTAGTTATGTGGCCAAACCATTTCACTTGCTGTTTTCTAATGAAATCTAATGCTGCTATTACCACCATCACAATTCCATTTTATGTTCCTTACACACCTCGTCTACATTATTTATGTGGACTTGTAGTTCAGTTTCTGATTTTGCAATTAATGCTTGATTATCCACAAATATGAGTGATGATACATTCATTACTATGTAGCAAATATGAGTGATGATGCATTCATTATTATGTAGCAAATATGAGTGATGATTCAGTCACCCTTGTCAACCCTGCAAAGGCATCGGTTACATGGTTCTCCCTAAACAACCATATTGTGAACACAGACCTTCCGGCAATAACAATGGATATGAGCATTTTGAATAGAACCTAGTCAATGACATATCTTGGCATGAGGCTTGATCGTAGCCTGTCCTTCAGAGATCATGTCGATTATGTCATAACGAAAGCTTGAAAAGGTTTGTCAGCAATGAGAGTCATGGCGACTGCCAATATCGAGCAAAGACTGCTAATACTTCTATTCCAAGGACTGGTGCTTTCACGCATCGAGTATGCCCTGGCCATCCTCACTGTCAGCCCTACACAGATTGGAAGACTTGAAAAGGTACAAAACGAAGCCATGCGCATCATTTTGGGCTGCATGAGAGACACCAGCTGTGATGCAATGAGATACCTCCTTGACTTCCCGACAATGGAACATAGGATCAAGATCTGGAGAGCTTGTGCATACTTAACAATAAGTGCAGATGAGCAGCACCCTCTGCATGACGCTATATTCAGAGAAAAGGGTAACAGGCTAAAGAGGGGCAAATCATGGATGGGTCGGGTGGAAGATGTCGTCATACAGGTCTGCAGTCTTACCAGTATCAACCCCGGCAAGGAATGGGTGCTGGTGCCTCCGGCTTTTAAGTGCACTTTCTCCTGCATTATCACACTCGACAGACGGTGCAGAGAGCAGAACCCTGCCGCTGTCAATGCAGAGGTCAACGCGCTCATCTATGAACACTCAGATAGCCCCGACGTGCTCATCTATACAGATGGATCTGTTGTAAAGCAGCACGAGAAGTGCGTGGGCATTTACAGCCCATTCAGCGGGCCGAACCGTTCAAGAATCCAGTGGTGCCCACTCTATGACCACGAGCAGCATGACGATGGAAGTGATGGCAGTAACACAGGCTTTCATATGGCTGGAATCACAGCATTATACCAACGTGTGTGTACTAAGTGACTCTTCTTCTTTCTTCTTCGTTCATCCGGAGTTTTTTTTCGGACGTGATTGCGTTGTACCTGTTTACAGCAGAGCTGCGTTCTTGCGCCATTAGGCCGACACATCCGACTTCTGCGGGCATTTGTTGACCGGGTTAACCTTCCCGGCTAAGTGACTCAATGAGCATGATTCAGAAGGTCGAAGCTGGAGCTGTACGCAGACAGTGGACTGAGTCGCTGCGGAAGTCTGTTGTCCGTAAAGTCACCTTCATCTTCGTCCCGGGACATGCGGGAGTCGAGGGAAATGAACGAGCTGATAAACTGGCTGGCTTTGCACCCCCTGTAGATGGCCAGCCCATGGATCGTGCCGATGTTATTAACGCCCTTAAAGAAATGGCGAGAACAGAGGACTTTGACGTCAGTGAATCCACATTGCTGTCCAGGATGAAAGACTTGGGAGTAAGAATCGGCACGGCCAAATGCGAGAGGTACATTGGGAAAACGAGGTGCCTCATCAACCAACACAGATCTGGCACTATTAGCCACCGGACGCTGATGAATATGCTGGGGGGAGGATCTGAGCACCTATGGACCTGCCTGGAGTGCAATGAAGATACCCCAACTGATAATTGAACTAACTAACTGAACTGAAAATTCATTATTATTTAGCAAATATGAGTGATGATGCATTCATTATTATGCAGCAAATATGAGTGATGATGCATTCATTATTATGTAGCAAATATGAGTGATGATACATTCATTATTATGTAGCAAATCCTTGGAGGAATATCGCTCGCAGCAGTCTGCCGGAAAGACTTTTGATTCTTTTCCAGTGTATTCCCTTAGTGAATTTAAACACAGAAACCACATACAATATGTTGCATGATTTATTGCCTGAAATATTTCACTGCATCTCGCCATGTGTATACTGCATAGTGATATATCATATGAAGTGAATAAACAAATAATATTTTGGCTGAAATACTTAACCCTTTACAAGGCGTAGCGTCCGTTACCGGCCGATCTCTAAATACGAGCGTAACGGCCGATTCCGGCCGATACTATTATGCATTGTAAAAACGCGATCTCTCGGCTTTCCGACACTTCCGTCGGCTACTTTCACTTTCGCCCATAGCTTGACAACGTGGCCGCCATTTGTAAACGCGCTACAATGACTTTGAACAGACTTTTACGGACTTGTTTTGATAGTTTTTGGGAGTTTTACGCTGTTTTTCAAAATGGATTTCGGCGATTCTTCAAGTGATAGCCGAGATTTCGCTCTGTTCAATTTAAATGACATTAAAGGGCACGAAGTTGATTATTAATCGGAGCTAGATATCAGTGCAAAGCGTTACTTTGCATTAGCAGTCGTGAGTCGGACTTTAAAGAAAGTGATTATGATTCTGAAAATGTGTTTGTAAATTGCCGTATAGATGACGGAAAATCACAAACAACATGCTGTATTTCGTAAATATTTGTGTTCATATATGGATTACCGGCAACAATCACGTGAGTAACATATTCTGCATGCTTTTCCCTTCATTGTGTTGTTTATTTAACTAAAATCGGTTGACTAACACCTTGTTTGTGATGTTTTTACTAACGCGACCCGAAATTTTTACAGAACCTGAAAAAATCTTGCCCGTTCAGGGCTACAAAACGGACAAGCGTCTGCCCTGTAAAGGGTTAATGCATAGCCACTGATGTTGGAATGTGGAGTAACTTATCCAGTTCTCTGTCCCAAGCATGGCATGCCCCTGGGTGTCTAAAATGTCCTGTGTCAACCATCTGCCTCATCTTCATAGGCCATGTCTTTTTATAGGCCATTTTATTTGGATCTTGTTCAACCTGTTTTCAAAGAACTGGCTATAACTGAGGTCATTTTCTTTTTTTGGTTTTCTTTGTAAGTTTTTCCTTCTTTGCAGATGATTTTATTTGTCTGTATCGCTGCAGATTTACTGTATCTCCAGCCAGCTGGGGGTCTTTGCTGTGCGGGTTCAAATCCTTGGTAAGATGTGGATTTTTTTCTGTCGGGGGCACAAGAAAACCCTAACCTGCATAGATTGCAGTGACTGCACCAGCCAGGCAGCCTGAATTCCTCAGGCTCGAGACCCCCCCTGCCCTACACTGCAAGGTACTATAGACAGTAAATGACATGTCACTAGTTACTTATTTCCATACTACTTACTACTCCTATACTACTCACTACATGTATATTACTTACTACTGGACTACTCACTACATGTACATTACTTACTGCTACTGTACTACTCACTACATGTACATTACTTACTGCTCCTGTGCTACTCACTACATGTACATTAATTACTGCTCCTACACTACTCACTACATGTACATAAGTTACTGCTCCTGTATTACTCATTACATGTACATTACTTACTGCTCCTGTATTACTCACTACATGTACATTACTTACTGCTCCTGTACTACTCACTACATGTACATTACTTACTGCTCCTACACTACTCACTACATGTACATTACTTACTACTCCTATATTACTCACTACATGTACATTACTTACTGCTCCTGTACTACTCACTACATGTGCATTACTTACTGCTCCTGTACTACTCACTACATGTACATTACTTACTGCTCCTACACTACTCACTACATGTACATTACTTACTGCTCCTACACTACTCATTACATGTACATTACTTACTGCTCCTGTATTACTCACTACATGTACATTACTTACTGCTCCTACACTACTCACTACATGTACATTACTTACTGCACCTGTACTACTCACTACATGTACATTACTTACTGCTCCTACACTACTCACTACATGTACATTACTTATTGCTCCTACACTACTCACTACATGTACATTACTTACTGCTCCTACACTACTCACTACATGTACATTACTTACTGCTCCTACACTACTCACTACATGTACATTACTTACTGCTCCTGTATTACTCACTACATGTACATTACTTACTGCTCCTACACTACTCACTACATGTACATTACTTACTGCTCCTGTATTACTCACTACATGTACATTACTTACTGCTCCTACACTACTCACTACATGTACATTACTTACTGCTCCTGTATTACTCACTACATGTACATTACTTACTGCTCCTGTATTATTCAATACATGTACATTACTTACTGCTCCTGTATTACTCACTACATGTACATTACTTACTGCTCCTACACTACTCACTACATGTACATTACTTACTGCTCCTACACTACTCACTACATGTACATTACTTACTGCTCCTACACTACTCACTACATGTACATTACTTACTGCTCCTGTATTACTCACTACATGTACATTACTTACTGCTCCTGTATTACTCACTACATGTACATTACTTACTGCTCCTGTATTACTCACTACATGTACATTACTTACTGCTCCTGTATTACTCACTACATGTACATTACTTACTGCTCCTGTATTACTCACTACATGTACATTACTTACTGCTCCTACACTACTCACTACATGTACATTACTTACTGCTCCTACACTACTCACTACATGTACATTACTTACTGCTCCTACACTACTCACTACATGTACATTACTTACTGCTCCTGTACTACTCACTACATGTACATTACTTACTGCTCCTATATTACTCACTACATGTACATTACTTACTGCTCCTGTACTACTCACTACATGTACATTACTTACTGCTCCTGTACTTACTCACTACATGTACATTACTTACTGCTCCTGCACTACTCACTACATGTACATTACTTACTGCTCCTGTACTATTCACTACATGTACATTACTTACTGCTCCTGTACTACTCACTACATGCACACTACTTACTGCTCATGTACTACTCACTACATGTACACTACTTACTGCTGCTGTACTACTCACTACATGTACATTACTTACTACTCCTATACTACTCATTACATGTATGCTACTGACTACTCCTGTACTACTCACTACATGTAGACTACTTACTGCCCCTGTATTACTCACTACATGTACATTACTTACTGCTCCTACACTACTCACTACATGTACATTACTTACTGCTCCTGTACTACTCACTACATGTACACTACTGACTACTCCTATACTACTCACTACATGTACACTATCAACTACTTTTATGTCACATACCGTTGATCTCTTGACAAATTCGGTGAAGCTGATACAAGGGACATGATGTGCAAACCTGATGATGCGTGGCGGTGGCAGCAGCAGTGGCGGTTGTTGCTGTGGAAGTAGGAGTCCCACGTTTGTTGTAGGCCGCTGCAAAAGCCATCTGCAAAGTACTCATAATTTCTGCCACCTGAAAGATGTACCAGACATTGCAGCATTATAATTCTTCATCGTGTGCTAAGCTGAGAAGTGTTGGCAATCATGATCTGCCATCTCACACAATCACCGGGGTTCACTTGGTTTAGTTCTATGTTTTTGTAAACTGGCAAAGCCATATGAGATTATCTCACTGTCTTCCTCTTAATATGTTCCCATCACGTTTGCCAGTTGTAACTAAGTTTTCAAGATTATTTCTTCTCCAAACATGCCCAACCAGGCTTGATTGTCTACCATCTTTTTTTCTGTTCGCTCACTTTGAACTCAAGTGTAGTACATATACGTGCTACTGCTTCTAGTAGCACTGGACTGATTTTCACTTGTGGATTAGATTCCTCTATTACCTCGCCATCAAGTGAACCCACTCCGAATTCTGAGGTACTTTAATTTACGTCTCCAAGTCAAGGAAGAGAAGTCACTATTTTAGGCCAGCTGACCAGTGTCAGGGTTGAACCCGCAACCTCACCATCAGCACACACACCAGAAGTTATTAAGAACATGTTCTCTTATCCATTCAGCCATGCTGACCTCCACTGTCTACATCTATTTCTCAATTCAATTGATGGTGTTCATCTGCTTCTTAAAGCTCTGCCTCATGTCCTATCCATCTGTGCTTCTTAAAGCTCTGCCTCATGTCCTATCCATCTGTGCTTGCATTTGCTTTGCAGTGTCTGCAGAAACCACACTGCTTTGAGCTCACAGCTGACCCATGAAACCTTGGGTTAGTTCTCATAGTGAGAACAACTCAAACTTTGAATCCTCTTACCCCCTCTATTCATCACCTCAGCCATCTGTAATCTCTTCTAATGAATAATCCAGATAAAAGAGGATTTAACATGCTGGTCAGCTGGACTTAAATCTTGACTTCCTATTCAGAAAGCAATGTCAAAATAATGAACACAAAATTGCTATTTAAACCACAATAAGCCAATAGGTACCGGGGTTGACTGCAAACGACGTCTACATATTTTTATGTGAAGAACAAAATGATGTGATTGTTGCTGGTAACAAGAACATATAAAAGACATTTCGTCTAACGGGAAGAAATAGTGAAAAACAAGTAGACTGGACCGACAGTATTTGATTTTTTCATCTTTACTGTGAACAGGAAAAGGTCTACAATATGTTTATCCTATGCACCAAATGTAGAATACATCGCAGATTTGACACTTTCCCAATCTAATCATATTTGACAGTGTCTGCTGCATTGTCGGTGTTAAAACTGCCCATAGTTATACATGATTGTCTTTTGTTTACTGCTGATAAAATGAGCAAACAATACAACCTTATCAACACACTCTAAGTAACAACACATCTTGGTCAACACACTCCATGTAACAACACATCCCAGCCAACACATTCCAAGAACAAAATACTTCAAATAACAACACATCCCATCCAAAAAAACTATTCCAGTTTTCTAGTTTTTTATGGCACATCCAAAGAATGTTGATTTGCAACTTCTGATCTTACCAGGGGAGTTTAACCTCATGTCTCCACAACTGATACCCCAGCATGCTAACTACTCGGCCACATGCTTCTCTACTCAGTAGCATAAATGTGACCACGTGAAACCAAAAGCTATAGAAACAAAGAACAAACAGCAGTCAGGTGAAGCTCTTACCACTGATCCAGACAGGCATCGGAGGAGGTAGCAGATGAATCGAGACTCAGACTCCCTGGCCACAATGCCAAACATGTCCTGTCGGCGGCTTCCCTGTGGAGAGGAAGTCTGTTGAGTTCAGATTACTTAGGATTATCATCACTGCAAATCATATCCCACAGACACTCCGGTCTCATCAGTCATACAGCTTACAGCGGCTGATCTGTGTAGTGAGTGATGAGCCTCCTCATGTGACTGATGAGTACAGGATATGGGACCCACAGACACCAAAAATTAGGATAATTGCAGGTTACGGGACACAGAGACGCCAACAATGACGGTCTTTACAGGTTATGAGACCTAGAGATCAAAGCAATGAGGGTCATTACAGGTTATGGGACCCAGAGACCCCAAAAATGAGGTCATTACAGGTTATGGGAACCAGAGACCCCAACAATGATGGTCATTACAGGTTATGGGACCCAGAGGTCCCAAAAATGAGGGTCATTATGGGATATGGGACCCAGAGACCCTAACAATGAGGGTTATTATGGGATATGGGACCCAGAGACCCCAACAATGAGGATCATTACAGGTTATGGGACCCAGACACCCCAATAATGAGGGTCATTATAGGTTATGGACAAAGAAATCCTAACAATGAAAGTCTTTACAGGTTATGGGACCAAGAGATTCCAACAATGAAGGTCATTACAGGTTATGGGACCCAGAGATCCCAACAATGATGGACATTAAAGGTTATGGGACCCAGAGAACCCAACAATGAGGGTCATTACATGTTATGGGACCAAGAGACCCCCAACAATGAGGATCATTACAGGTTATGGGAACAAGAGAACCCAACAATGAGGGTCTTTACAGAATCTGGTACCCAAAAACCCCAACAATGAGGGTCATTACAGAATCTGGTACCCAGAGACCCCAACAATGAGGTCATTACAGGTTATGCAACCCAGAGAGTCCAACAATGTGGGTCTTTACAGGTTATGGGACCCAGAAACCCCAACAATATGGGTCTTTACAGTTTATGGGACCCAGAGACCCCAACAATGAGGGTCTTTACAGGTTATGGCATCCAGAGACACCAAAATGAGGGTCATTCCAGGTTATGGGAACCAGAGATCCCAACAATGAGGGTCATTCCAGGTTATGGGAACCAGAGATTTCAACATTGAGGGTCATTCCAGGTTATGGGAACCAGAGATCCCAACAATGAGGGTCATTACAGGTTATGGTAACCAGAGATTTCAACATTGAGGGTCATTCCAGGTTATGGGAACCAGAGATCCCAACAATGAGGGTCATTACAGGTTATGGGAACCAGAGATTTCAACATTGAGGGTCATTCCAGGTTATGGGACCCAGAAAACCCAACAACCATTATAGGTTATGGGACCAAGAGACCCCAACAAAGAGGGTCTTTACAGGTTATGGGACCCAAAGACCCCAATAATGAGGGTCTTTACAGATCCTGGTATCCAGTGAGCCCAATAATGAGGGTCTTTATAGATTATGGGACCCAGAGATCTCAACAGTGAGGTCATTACAGATTATGCAACTCAGAGACCCCAACAATGAGGGTCTTTACAGGTTATGGTACTCAGAAACCCCAACAATGTGGGTCTTTACAGGTTATGGGACCCAGAGACCCCAACAATGAGGGTCATTACAGGTTTTGGGACCCTGAGACCCCAAAACAAAGAGAGTCATTGCAGGTTTTGGGACAAATAGATCCCAAAACAAGGGTCATTACAGGTTATGGGAGTCACAGACCCCAACAACAAGGGTCATTTTACAGGTTATGGTACTCAGAAACCCCAACAATGTGGGTCTTTACAGGTTATGGTACTCAGAAACCCCAACAATGTGGGTCTTTACAGGTTATGGTACTCAGAAACCCCAACAATGTGGGTCTTTACAGGTTATGGGACCCAGAGACCCCAAAACAAAGAGAGTCCTTGCAGGTTTTGGGACCAAATTAGATCCCACAAACAAGGGTCTTTACAGGTTATGGGAGTCACAGACCCCAACAACAAGGGTCATTTTACAGGTTATGGTACTCAGAAACCCCAACAATGTGGGTCTTTACAGGTTATGGGACCCAGAGACCCCAAAACAAAGAGAGTCATTGCAGGTTTTGGGACAAATAGATCCCAAAACAAGGGTCATTACAGGTTATGGGAGTCACAGACCCCAACAACAAGGGTCATTTTACAGGTTATGGGAGCCAGACAGCCCAACAATGAGGATCTTTACAGGTTGTGGGAGGCAGAGATCCCAACTATTAGGGTCATTACAGGTTATGGGAGCCAGACAGCCCAACAATGAGGATCTTTACAGGTTGTGGGAGGCAGAGATCCCAACTATTAGGGTCATTACAGGTTATGGGAGCCAGACAGCCCAACAATGAGGATCTTTACAGGTTGTGGGAGGCAGAGATCCCAACTATTAGGGTCATTACAGGTTATGGGAGCCAGACAGCCCAACAATGAGGATCTTTACAGGTTGTGGGAGGCAGAGATCCCAACTATTAGGGTCATTACAGGTTATGGGACACAGAGACCCCAACTATTAGGGTCATTACAGGTTATGGGACCCAGAGACCCCAACTATTAGGGTCATTACAGGTTATGGGAGGCAGAGATCCCCAACAATCAGGGTCATTACAGGTTATGGGAGCCAGACAACAATGAGGATCTTTACAGGTTGTGGGAGGCAGAGATCCCCAACAATGAGGGTCATTACAGGTTATGGGAGCTAGAGACCCCCCAACAATGAGGGTCATTACAGGTTATGGGAGCTAGAGAGCCCAACTATTAGGGTCATTACAGGTTATGGGACCCAGAAACCCTAACAATGAGGGTTATTACAGGTTTTGGGACAAAGTGATCCCAACAGTGATGGTCATTACAAGTTATGGGATCCGGAGACCCCAACAATGAGGGTCTTTATGGGATATGGGACCTAAAGACCCCAACTATTATGATCATTTACAGGTTATGGCAGCCAGAGACCCCAACAATGAGGGTTATTGCAGGTCATGGTTTGTATGGTATAAAGGGTAATTGAAGAGCTGATCAATCTGGATGGGAAGAAGAAAAACAATGTAAATATAATGAAAAGTTATTATGACGACAATAAATATGTTTGTACTAAAGATTTAGTACTGAGTATATGGTGATGGCCATGTATTTTTAGACCAACTGGCACCAAGTGGGTGATATGGTGACCTTTACTACCCAGGAAACTACCTGGAAGCGATTTTAGGCTGGGTCAGCCTGTCACGGGCATGGTCGGACCCTGGTTTGGTGCCTGGGCTCATCACTTGCCAAAGTGAGGGAAAGACTGGCCACTTATTCCTTCTTGCTCTTGGTCTACAAAATGTGATGGTGGTATTTTTAGAACCTGAAAAAAAAGTTAGTTGCATATCCTTTACAGGATGTTGCAGTCAACCCCAACATTTTTGGGCTGTTTGTGATTTTTTGGCAAGTTCAGTAGTTTGCCAGTGCTTTCTAAACAATTGGTACTCATACCGTTATGAAAGCTAGTGTTTTCAAAATCGCTCACAGCTGTGTTTCAAACGCCGTCTGCAGGATTGTGAATTGCGTTCATAACACCTTTGCCAGAGCGTCGGTAACTTGAAAGAACAGGTCAATTAATGCCCTAAAGTAAAGGTCCCTTTTCTTACCTGCGATACAGATGATATGTCCTTGAACTTGAACTCCAGGAAGACCATCTTTTTATCCAGGTTAATCAGGGTCACTTCCTGTTGACCAATCTTCAAGACCATGGCCTGACCAACTTCCTGTCTGGCATGAGCAGAACTACCACTGTCATGAGAACTGCTGCTGTCATTACGCTGTCTGCCAAATATAGGCTCCTGGATAGAACCTCTTCTGGATTCAGACGCAGATGAATGACGACTACGAGACCCAGTCAGGGAGAAGGAATGCAATCCCCGCTGGAAAACCCTGAGATCAGGATTATTCAAGTCTTGTTCCACGGAGGAACTCAAGTTGTCTCTGCTGGGAAAACTAACTGCCTGCAAAGCCTTCTGCAGTGATGCTAACTGATCACTTTTACATTTGGAATCTTCTTCTCCTTTCAGTGAAAGATCTGACCCACTGGGAACACTTCCTCTCCGGCTGCCTTCAACATCGGCAAGTCTGTCCACCAGCATGCCCTCAGTATTACATCCCCCATGGGATGAGGCAAATTCAGCAGTTTCCAGGGTGTCTTTGTGTGTCTCTGTCTTGATGGAAGTCAGCTCTTCATCTGCATCATCCATGGTATCTGAGAATGAGCCAATGCTGGCCTCACTGGCATGACGCCGCCTTCGTGCTTCCAGTACCTAAGAGCCATACATATACATGAAATATCACCGCCAATGCAGAGAATATAACTACAACAACACAAAAACATTGCTACAATAATGTAAAATATATGGTTATTAAAACATTAAGTATGACTACAAAATAAAACTATGATTTGAATACAAAATGCAACTCATCATCATGTGCCATGCTGATAAGCATGAAGAGTCATGTTTCACTGTCTCAAACAATCACCAGAGTCATGAATCAGCATGTCTCGATCATGCAATGTGGCTAAGCTATCCAGATATTTACTTTTCTGTCTTCCCTATCTTTTCTTCACCTCAATCTTGCCAGCTGTCACCAAGTCTCCAGTTTATTTCTTCTCATAACCTGCCCAAAAGATCTTGATTGTCTACGTCTCATTTCTCCAATCAGTTTACAGTTTAGATTTATTTCTTGAAGGACATGCACATTGGTTTTTCTGTCTTTTCTTTGTATTCTTAGTATTTTCCTCATAAACTACATTTCCACAGCCATTAGATGTTTTTCAGCTTGTTTGCTTACTATCCATGTTTCAGATCCATACAAAAGTACAGGTTGTATGTAGCAATTCAACACTCTTTTTCTCATTGCAACTGACATCTTATTAATTGGTCAGCATGTTTTCCATCTTGCAACAGGTCACCTTGTCATAGTAATTCTTGTTCTAATCTCTTCAAGGAACCTTGGCTATTCCAAGATAACTGTACCAATTTACTTGTTTAAGAATATTAACGATTCAATTCTATGCCTGTATGCAAAACCAGACTTAACTTTCCGGGGCACGTTCAATTAATTAACTAAAAGTGTTGGTACTAGTAATGCACATTTATTATCTGAAAATAATAAAGCCAAGGCTGGTCTCCCTGGCCGAGGGGTTAGCAGCTTTCTCCGTAACCCCAAATACTCTCGTGGTTGACGTGAGCGCATGAGAATTGGAAGTGGTTCAAGTCGCGCCAGTGACTTATGAGAGTATGGAGCTGGTCGCTCAGAAAGTCGTGGCGTGCTGATGAGCGTAATCTAGCCTAGGAATCAACATACAGCTGAAAGATGTTGATGTTGACCGCAATATCCTGAAACAGGATGGAAACGCAGAAAGAAAAAAAAATAAAGCCAAGAAAATAAAATTTTTCACACTTCAAACACTTACATCTATTGTTTATATGAAATTGCACTACATTTGAACAATTTTAACAGCTACAGTAAACCATTAAAATGATGTGAAAAATGTGTGTTACAAACAGGGAATCGTAATTTAATTTATGATTGCGGAAAACAAAATTGCGAACATTCACAACCATTTGTGTGCTGTGTATGGAAGTTGTGAAATCAACACAAGTATAGTCCATACACATGCTACTACTTCTAGTTCACTGGACTGATTGTTGTGCATGGATTCACTTTCCATATTACCAGTGACCCTCGCCATCAGGCGAACCCACTCCGACTTCTGAGGTACTTGTAATTTACGTCCCCAAGTCAAGGGAGAGAAGTCAACATTTTAGTTCAACTGATGGGTGTAAAATAGTAAGCTTAGAGGAAATGCTCACGTATATTGTGTGTAACTAGAATTAATTTTGAATAATTAATAATTAGTTTCCGAGATATAAATAAATTATGGTGCATTACTTTCTGAGCGTCCTATGTAAGCATGCGTGTGGTTTTGCAAACTGCCTCCACGAGTCAAGGGACCAGACAATGTGTCTGTGAATATATCTTGTGACACTGTTAATGTCAGGGTCAGCTAATACAGAAGTCTTTCAACAATATTTTTTTTGGCGCTCGCTCACTTTTAACTCAAGTGTAGTTCACACACACACACACAACTTCTAGTAGTGTTGGACTTAATTTTGCGTGTGGATTAGCTTTTCCTATTAACAGTGTCCCTCGCCATCAGGCGAATCCACTCCAACTTCAGAGGTACTTGTAATTTACGTCCCCAAGTCAAGAACGACATGTCAACATTTTAGTCCAACTGTCCGGTGTAGGAGTTGAACCCCATACCTTAGTATCAGCACACCCGATGTTTAAGGACATGCATTCTTATCCAATCGGTCATGCTGACCTACTTTTAACAATATTAAATCATCAAAAACAGGTGGGCTCTTACCTCTTCCTCTTGTTTGATCTTCTCCAGTTCTCTTTTCTCCAGCTCTGCGATAATTTTCTCTGTCAGGCGGTCAATGTCATCGGAAGTCACCTTCTTGCCACCAACTTTGACCCGACCTACAAACTTCACCTAGTGCAGTCAAATATTATAAAATGAACTTCATTTTTATGATATGTTGAGTTGAGTTGAGATAAGAACTGACATCATTGCACTCAGGACATTCCCATACGTGCTCCATCCCCTTGTTCAACAGCCAGCAAACAGTCACACTGTTAATCATTCCCACTGCTATCTGACTGAAAATTCTCGTGGTCTTCCCTCTCAGTTATGAGATTCTTCCAGAACCCCTGCCGATCCTCCGCAATCTCATTCTTTCCACATACGGGTTCGCAATCTGTTCCCCCGCCTTCTCCCCCTCGTCCAACAGGTGCACGACCACCTTTCCGTTGTCCATAGGTAATCTACCACCAAGAGGTGCATTACCTGCCAGCCTATCAGCCTGTTCATTCCCCCCACACCCCTGCATGGCCAGGGCAAAATATCCATACATTTAAAGTGTAGACATTTGAATGGTTACATGCTTGTTTCCTCAGCTAAAAGGCTCTCTGGTTTACAACTATGTTGTATCCACTCCAATATAAGTATTCCTTATGCACAAAACTGTCATTAGTGCCTATAGTACTTTGAGGTGCAGGACGGGAGGCGGGGGTCTTGAGCCTAAGGAATTGTGGCATTAAGGACGCCTCACTAGTGCAGTCGCCACAAATTGTGTGGGCTAGGGTTTTACTTTTGACCCAGACAGAATAAAATGCTTCACTTTACTGAGTATTTTAACACAGTCTCCTAATCAGAAGCCTGATGTTCTAGCAACTCGGCCAGACACTCCACATTAACCTTATGTATGTTTGCACTAAATAAACATGTGTGTGCATGAGAGAGAGAGAAAGACAGAGACAGAGAGAGAGACAGACAGACAGACAGAGACAGAGACAGAGAGTGGGTGACAAAGAAAGAGATAGTGAGGGAGAGAGAGAGAGAGAGAGAGAGAGAGAGAGAGAGAGAGAGAGAGAGAGAGAGAGAGAGAGAGAGAGAGAGAGAGAGAGAGAGAGAATAGAGAGAGAGAGAGAGAGAGAAAGAAAGAAATAGTAAGACAAAGAGACAGAGATATAGAGTGAGAGAGACAAAGAAAGAGACATTAAGACAGAGAGACAGAGACAGAGTGAAAGAGACAAAGAAAGAGATAGTTAAAGAGACGGACATAGATTGAGAGAGACAAAGAAAGAGATAGTAAGACAGAGAGACAGAGATTAGGTGAAAGAGACAAAGAAAGAGACAGTGAGAGAGAGAATAACACTATCAATTTCTTATCCAAACCTAATTCAGACAGAGCAATCATCATCATCATCCTTTGGAGAATGTCGCTCTCGTCACCGCCTGCAGGAAAGACTCTTGATCCCTCACCACATCTTCAGCCTCAGGTATTTTCCATCCCAGGGTGTGATTTCAATGTCCTGTGTCCACCTTACTGTTGGCTGACCTTGCTTCCTATTGAAGGAACCATGTCTCCTTCCATCCCTGTTCCTTCTCAGCCATTGTGATGTTTCAAATGACTGTTAGAATCCAATTATGTGTCAGGTCTTAGTCAGATATGACTGAGCTACCATATGACAACTGACGGTACTACCTGCTTTCTGTTAGCACTGAATATTGGGCGGCACTTACCAAACCTGACACCCCATATTGTGCCAATGGCTTCAGCCGGAGCTGCACAATGGGGAAGGTACAAGCCATATCCTGGTGCGAGGAAATGCAACCTAAAGACTAAATTTTGTGGCAGGGAAGAGCAGGCCCTAAACCTTCATTGACAACTGGTCTAGCATCAAAGCTCTGACAGGCAGACAGTTAGAGCATTGCTTTCTGATCCAGCAGTTTCTGCAGCTTGTCTTGTTCCAGGTGTGACTTCCGGTCCCCAACATGACGGATAGGCATTTGAACTGTTAAGCCTCTGGAGTGTTTATGCTTCTGGCTACGGTTTGCAGTCACATTTTACCTCACGTTGGACTGGTAATGCATAGTTCCACCGCCTTGCTACTGAATTGAGTGCATGGCGTGACACTGTGAGCTGTTAATTTCGTTTGGAATGTTTTTTTCATCTGTCCGCTGTTGTTGTAGCGTGAACTGCATGTTCGGAACGATGGCAGTCGGCCTGTCACTTGGAATTGACTGGATTGCCTTTTTGGTTCATGAGTGCATTTTTCTCATAGACTCCTGGGTGTCGTTGCTGAAGCTACGGTGTTCATGCTTTGTGTGATGCTTTCAGTGGGCCGCCCTGCCGAAATGGACCGAGCCATATGGGATAAATCCCTGGGCAATGAAGTCAATCCTCTCGACTATTTTAATGCAGTAATGTGTGGCTGTTGGTTTTTCTAGTGACTACCGCTTCCATCGACAATGAACTATTTTCCGTGGAGGACTATTGTGTTGGCATTCTGATAGCGGCATTATGAATAGTGTACCTGTGTGGGCTATTGGCTTGTCGATACTCCTGTCTATTCCACTTTTCACATAGGGCAGTGAGGAACATTTCGTATGATATTCACTGGCACAGGAACGGAGCATAACGGGGACGACCCATTGCCGTGAAGTTGGAACCGCGACTAACTAACTAACTTTTTCCAGATGTATTGGTGTTACCTTTCCTCTGGAGTAAACTAGGCAGGCCAAGAAAGGGATCATGCTGCATGGGCAACACATGGTCTCTACAATTCAGCTCAGGCTTTGTGCTATGGAGAGGTATAACTCTATCCCTGGACAGCGTAAATTGGTCTGATCAGTCACATATGCTGCCGCCATCTCAGGGAGACGGAGCATCTATGGCTTTGCCTGAAGTTCTACAATCCTGATTCTTCAAAAACCATAAACTAATTCACACAGATTTTTATCAGATTAGCAACAGCACACCCAACCTCATATAAAGGTTTAGAACTGTCAGGATCTCCTCCATCCACTATGGGGCTATTGCTATCTATCACAGGCTGGCTAGTGGTGTCTCCAGGGCCAGGTTTGGCGGTGATGCCACGGGATGCTTCTCGGAGAGCCTGGAATACCTGTTGAATCTGTGATGCAAAACAAAGCCTGCAAGATTAATACACGATTTTCAAATTAATGTTGTTTGTGTTTTTTTTCTGCTGCTGTTACTGCTTAATAGGGTTTGCGAATAAATCATCAAAAATATAATGTGGAAATGGTCAGTTTTGCAAAAACACAACAAGTGACGATATGCACGCTGCAGCTAGACGGTCTTAACTGATTCACTGCCATACGGCACTTTATCGGCTGAATGGAACTACCCTGGACTACCATGCGCCCCTGCATCGCCTGAATGTTGACATTCATTATATGTTTCATTTCACGTATCTTCCGCAATTTTTAGTGGCCAGTAAGTGAAAATTTACACAGAGAATAGATATGCCTTTGAAATTTATCAGACAAAACATGCAGATCAAGCTTTGTGAAAGTGGTAAGTGGTTTAAGTGGATTAAGCTTTGTGAAAGTGGTTTAAGTGGATTAAGCTTTGTGAAAGTGGTTTGTTTTAATTATTTTAGTAATGCAATGCACTATGGTTCTCGACTCGTCGATTTACGCCAGATAATTGTGTTAAACAATTTTAGATTATAGTTATTCTGATTTCATGGAATTTTTGAAAGATTGTAAAACTGATAGCACATGCAGTAATGTGATTATTCAGTTAAATTATTTAGCATTATGGAAAACAAACAGTGGAAGTTCGTCATCAAATGATGGCCCATGTCAAATTATGCTTGCTCTAATGGGCCACACTTGTGCCCCTAAGTTTGCTTTGTCTATCACAAATAAGCTGAGGAGTATATTTAAATAATTAAATTAAAAAGAATAATACTTATAACAAAATAGAAAATAGTGTATATATTGTAATGAGTACAAATCTGCCTTGTGTTTTCCTGACTTTTTCCATTTTGTGTGATTTTTTTTTTTTCGTTCATCCGGAGTGTTTTTTCAGATGTGATTGCGGTGTGCGTTAGGCACCCTTGGGTTGAAAACCATTAGGTCACACATCCGGCTTTCGCGTGCATTTTTGACCAGGTTAGCAATCCTGGGAGACTCTCACTTTTGTGGTACCGTCCACATCCCAGCTGGTCAAGTTCGAACAGTCGAGGACTTCGGTCATCCCTCAAGAGAAGGAAGGCACAGTCCATAGCATTTTCCGCCATCCTAGGTTGCTTCCATAGTTGCAGGGCCGACACATAGCGCCCTGATACTGGGCTCACCGAGGGAATGGTCACGTAATGCTCATGGCTGCTTTAATTCCTCACTTCAATATATTGGGCATTTCGTTCGCCCCGGGCCGTTCCGGCACAAACCAGACAGGTCTGCAGAAGGTATTCACTCAGCGAGTTTTCGCACATGTGCTTGTCGTTGCGCCCATCAGAGCTGTTCCAGGCACGACAGACATTCGGAAAACTACCTAGTCAGAGCTGTTCCTAGCACAAGAGACATTCGGACGAGACATTTCACTCGGACGTAAATGTGTAGTGTCAATTTTTAGTTTGCCACCCGTAGGACGACACTTCCGGCTTCCGGCGGGCATTTTTTTAGTGAGGTTAGCTTTCCTCTGGTTTCGAGACACGTTAGACTGTTGTAATGTCACCCACATCTCAGCTGGTCAAGATAGAACAATCAACGAAATCGCGGTCGGCCCTCAAAGGAAGGCAGGGGCAGACCATGGGCATTATCTCGCTATCCAAGGAGGCTTCCATTATTGCAGAGCCGGCACATATTGCTCTGAGACTGGGCTCACCCAAGGAGTTTCCATGTCCTGCTCATGGCTGCTTTAGTTCCTCACTTCCATGTGTTGGGCATCCAACAAGCACACACCAGGAGCGGTCAGACTGCGAGCGACATCCACTCGATAAGCCTTTGCTTGTGACTTCAGACCACGCAATAGGTTTGCTAGCTGTGCGTTCCATTTCGCGTTGTTGAGATGTTCTTCCACTTTTGTCTACACTCTCTACGAGTTAGATACAGACAGTTTCCGTAACCATGTCCTTCGACTGGGGCACTTTTCTGACTTTTTTGTACTCGCTCACGAGGTAGGCTACATGTGCTGCCGGCTCAGCACCTTACCTTCGTGCAGCAGTGAACGAGAAACGGCCAGGCCCTCTCATCCGGGAATCCCTCATATCCCCCAGCTGAGAGCCTTCAAACATGTATCAGACCTGAGCATGTAGCTTTCTCAGTATCATATTTCTATTTTCCGGTAGACGGGTATCGGCCTGGCTCTCAGATCCGAGGGTTTGTGGCTTAGAGGCGTTCAGCCACAGCCCTTGACAGGGAGACTTAAGAGTTTTGTCCGGACCAAAAACGTCTGCCTTCGTGCACCTTTTAAACTTTTGACTGTTATCCTCAGTCTATACCTGCAGAGCAGCAGGTTGTGTCTCTCTTAGTCTGGTCCCTATCCCATAAGCTGTCCGATATGTAGTTTTTTATCCATCGGCAAGCAGATGGGGTCGACGGGACACGCAAGCTCCCTCACCACGTCAAGGTGGAGACACATCGGGGGAGTTGTGTGAAAATGATGTGCTTCAAAATATGATGTTTTGCTTGTGTTTTGATGGTGTTAAGGAGCAATTCTTGTGATATTGGTGAAGAAAAGTGGCGTATTTATCATTATTTAATAAATTTAATTGGATTATCATCAAAGATTGAGTAGTGCCTTGGTAAGTGGAAATTTTAAATAACTGTCACCTCTGTCTTCAAATTTTCTTTTACAAAATCTAACATTATTTTATTATATTTCTAACCTATAGCAATAGTAGCAAACTAACGTGTTCCTTCTGTACCCTTTAATTTGATATATGATACAATATAATAGCTACAATTTTAAACATTTTTGATCAATTCTGTGACAAACCCCTACTTCCCATTTTCTGCAATCAATTTCTGTTTGAATAACGAAGACACAAACAATAGATTGCACGATTTATTGTCTGGCATATTTCGCTGCATCTCGTCAGGTATATACTGCAAAAATCACACAACTCACGTGAATTAACTAGATAAATCCTTCAAGTTGAAATATACACATATTCGCACAGTAATGTCAATTATCTACCACGGTAATTTTAAGCTGACTAGCATGTCTTTCTGTTTGCACAATTCTGGCTAGCGTTGATTGATCATAATTGCTTCTGCAAATTTTAACAACTTAACTACAGTCCCTAAACTCAAGGTATTCATCTAGCTAACCTTTCGAGGGGATGACGTAATGCAACGTCTACAAGACCGGCTTATTACAGCAGTAGGCCGAACATTCTGTGCTGCAACTCCAGTCATTAGATATAAAACCGTACCGATTCCTAAACCAGCAGTCAAAGAGCCTGTTCCTCTGTACGCCACAAACAATTGTATTTACCAATTCACATGTAGATGCCAGGCCTTCTACATTGGTAGAACAGAGAGACAGCTTAACAAACGAGTATCAGAACACATACCTCAATGGGTCAACAAGATACAACACACAGGAGATGCTAGCCTCGTGGGGCTGACACACCGGAAGCTCCCGGCGTCTTCAATTGGTAGGCACATTGTCGAGAGCGGCCATGTGGTTGACAGAGACACTGCCATTCGCGTGTTGTTTAACACACAAAATACTCGCTTGTTAAAATTTGCAGAAACAATTATGATCAATCAATGCAAGCCAGAATTCCATTGGCACCTTGCCGTCTTGACAGACGATAGTTTGTGCTTTAAAAAGGCATAATAACTTTTAACTATGGCGGTAGCGAGTGTGACTGATAAGGCCAATTTGCGCTGTAAATGTCCGTTCACAGTGGGTGCATGTGAACACGTGGTCATTTCCACCATCATGCACCATCTTACGTCTCAAACGCTTGGTGTGTGACTTTTCTGCAATAATTTTCTCCTTTGACTTTATTCCATTTCTGATATTTGCCCTCCATGCAACACGTTCAGCGGCGACTTGCTCCCAATGTGCATTATCAATGCCTGTATCAATCATGTCCCGCTTACACACATCTTTGTATCGTAGTAGAGGCCGACCCTGAGATCTCTTACCCATCTGTAATTCACCAAAAAAGATATCCTTTGGTATTCTACCATCATCCATCCTCCTAAGATGTCCTATCCATCTAAGTCTACGAAGACTGAGCATGGAATAAACTGTCACACAACCTGATCTTTCCAATACTTCAGTATTTGTGATTTTGTCTTGCCACTTAATACCAAGAATTCTTCGCAGACACCGCATATGAAAGATGTTTAAATTGTTCTCTTGGTGTGAGTAAGTTGTCCAGGTTTCACTGCCATAGAGAAGAGTACTAAGGACACAGGCTTGATAGACAAGGACTTTTGTTTTGGCAGTAAGCTTCCTGTTCTCCCAGACTCTTTTTCTTAACCTGTTCATTGTTGTTGCTGCCTTACCAATCCGGATGTTGATTTCCTGATCTAGGGATAATTTGCTATTTACCACTGATCCTAGATATGTAAAATGGTCTACTATCTCTAGTTCGGCGTCGTCAATAAAGATTGATGGTACCTCATGTGCACCTTGTGACATAATCTGTGTCTTCTTTTTGCTAATTGTTAAACCAAATTCAGAACAAGCATTGGAGAATGCAGATAGTAGACATTGCAATTCTTCCTCAGAGTGGGTCGTAGCTGCAGCATCATCTGCAAAAAGCAACTCTCTGATCAGTACCCTCCTAATTTTGGTCTTAGCCTTCAATCTCTGAGCATTGTAGAGGCCACCATCTGAGCGTGAGTGAATGTATATACCACCATCCTGATCACGAAATGCATATTTCAGTAGAAGTGAAAAGTATATTCCAAAGAGGGTGGGAGCTAGTACACAACCTTGCTTAACTCCACTCTTGATTTCAAATTCTTCAGAAGTTGCACCATCAAACTTGATTATACCCTTCATGCCTGTGTGGAACGATTCCACAATGGACAGAAGAGTTGGTGGGCAGCCAATCTTCTTTAGTGCCTTGAACAGACCCTCACGACTGACCAAATCAAATGCCTTTGTGAGGTCGATGAAGGCAATAAACAATGGTTGATTCTGTTCACGGCATTTTTCTTGCATTTGTCGCAATGAGAATATCATATCAGTGGTAGACCGGTTCTGTCGAAAGCCACACTGTGATTCGGGGTAGACTTGATCTCCTAGGACTTGAAGTCTGCGCAGAACAATTCTGGCAAATACTTTTCCAACAATACACAGAAGTGAGATACCCCTATAGTTGTTGCAGTCGCTCCGATCGCCCTTGTTCTTGTACAGTGTTATGATGCTTGAATCTTTGAAATCCTGTGGGACTTGTCCTTCACGCCAGCATAGCTCTATTAGCTGGTGGATCTGTATAGTGAGTGTGTCTTGCCCACTCCTGATAACCTCTATTGGAATCCCATCCTTACCTGGAGCCTTGCCAGATGCAAGTTCATTTATAGCACACTTAACTTCTGTTATGGTGGGAAGTGTGTCCAGATGGTCAAGAGTTGGTAGAGCCTCTATGGCGTTGAGGGCATCATCCGCTAGTTTGGTCTCACTTGAGTAAAGCTCCAAATAGTGCTCTACCCATCTGTCCATCTGCTGTTTCTTATCAGTGATGACTTCTCCAGTCAAGGTTTTCAATGGTGCACTTCTTTTGATCACTGGACCACAAGCTTTCTTTATTCCTTCATACATGCTTCTTATGTCTCCCTTATCACTTGCGATTTGAATGGACTCACATAACTTGATCCAATAATCATTTGCACACTGCCTGGCAGCCTTTTGCACATCCTTCCTAGCTTGCCTTAGCTCACTCAGAGTGTTACGCGTTGGTCTTTCCTTGTTTCTTAAGAGAGCTTTCTTCTTCTTATCAATCAGGGGCTGCAGAGTCTCGCTGTTGGCCGCAAACCAGTCCTGCCTCTTATGATCCACAGTGCCGTAAACCCCTACGGCAGTTTTATAAAGAGTTTCCTTAATTTGACCCCACTTTTCATTTACTGTACAATTTTCTGGTGTATCAGTGAAAGCATCTTCAAGTTGCTGTTGAAACTGAAAGCACTTTTCAGGATCATGAGTGTTAATAATATTAATCCTGTGGCTAGATTTGTGTTTAGCTGTGTAGATTCTCTTTGGTCTCAGTCTAACCCTTGCAACAACCAAAGAATGATCCGTATCACAGTCAGCACTGTGGTAACTACGAGTCAATGATATATGGTTCAGATGTTGTCTCCGTGTGATGATGAAGTCCAGCTGGTGCCAATGGCCGGATCTTGGATGTTTCCATGTGACCTTATGCATCTCTTTTGTTTTAAAAAAAGAGTTTGTAATACATAGGTCATTACTGGTGCAATGCTCCAGCAGCCTTTGCCCATTTTCATTCATGCGACCGATGTTGTATTTTCCAAGGCACACTGGCCATGAACTTGAGTCCTTGCCCACACGAGCATTGAAATCACCGAGCATATAAATGTAGTCAGATTTTGGAACTGCCTTGATCACGGAGTCTAACTCCTCATAGAACAAATCCTTCACATCATCAGAGGAATCGAGTGTCGGTGCATATGCAGTAATAATGGTGGCAAACCCAAAAGAGGTTGCCAAGCGCAGGGATAATAGTCTTTCATTTCCTCCTGCTGGAATTTCAATCATTCCCAGTAGCGAATTCTTCACTGCAAAGCCCACACCGTGTTGCCTTTTTTCTGCCTGCCCTCTACCCTTCCAGAAAAAGGTGTAGTTGTTTTCCCTGAGTGACCCTTCCTCAGCGAGGCGAGTCTCCTGCAGGCCAGCAATATCAATGTTAAGACGATTGAGTTCGGCATCAATCACAGCCGTTTTTCTCACATCGTCAATATTGGTCAAGTCAGTGGAAAATCCTGGACACATGGTTCTCACGTTCCAGGTTGCAAGCCGTAGCTTGAGGTTTCTATTTTTATTTTTGTTTGTACCTGGTGCATTGGTTTTACAGCCTGCGATTCAGATTTTGTCCTAGCCCCAAGCACCCATTGAAGCAGGCAGGCTGTGGCGGATCAGCACCCAATTGGCTGGGGGCTGCCCAGCTTGAGGCGGGCGGTAGCTGATCAGTGACACCTATAGGTGTCTCCCACCGTCAGAGGCAACGCGTGGCGCCCCATGTCTACGCCAACTGACAAGGACTTATAACCCGTAACAGTTGCCTCTCGCTTTGATTCCGAGACCAGTTAAGACCAGGGATGGAGTTATTGCCTCTCCATAGCACAAAGCCTGGGCTAAAATATAGAGATCATGTGTTGCCCATGCAGCATGATCCCTCTCTCGGCCCGCCTAGTTCACTCCAGAGGAAAGGTAACACCCCTACATCTGGAACAAGACAAGCTGCAGAAGCTGCCGGATCAGCAAAGCAATGCTCTAACTGTCCGCCTGTCGGAGCTTCGATCCTAGACCAGTCGCCAACCAAGGCTTAGGGCCTGGTCTGCCCTGCCATGACAATTTTGTCTTTAGCTTGCATTTCCTCGCACCAGGGTAAGGCTTGTACCCTCCCAATTGCGCTCTTCCGCCCGAAGCCGTTGGCACAATGTGGGGTGTCGGGTTTGGTAAGCGCCGCCCAACGTTCGGCGCTAACAGAGACCAGGTAGTACCGTCTACTGTTATACGGTAGCTCAGTCATATCTGACTAAGACCTGAAGCCAGAATTATGCAAACAGAAAGACATGCTAGTCAGCTTAAAATTACCGTGGTAGATAATTGACATTACTGTGCGAATATGTGTATATTTCAACTTGAAGGATTTATCTAGTTAATTCACGAATGTTGTGTGATTTCTGCAGTATGTACCTGACGAGATGCAGCGAAATATGCCAGGCAATAAATCGTTCAATCTATTGTTTGTGTCTTCGTTATTCAAATTTCTGTTTGGTCCAAACCCACTTTTTTCTTTGACAGTAAATCAGTTAATAAGCATACAAAGGCAAAAAGATAATGATACATCATCATCATCATCAAGTGCCATGCCGGCTGGTTTAGGCGTTCATGGCTCTCCACAGATCTCGCTTCTTGGTTTTCTGGATCAACTCTGCTGATGATATTCCTCCTTGCCACCATCTCAGTCCATCCAGCATCATTTCTCTTGGTCTGCCTCTGCCTTTCTTCCCTCTCTGTTGTATATAATGTTCTAATTTCATTGGCCTCTTTTAGGCAGTCGTTGTTTGTTACTTTGGCAGTCCATACATTTGTTTCAGGAACCACATCTTCGTTGCTTTCAAGTTCTTCCCAATTTGTTCATTTACATTCCAAGATTCACTGCCATACAGCAAAACAGGTTCTATATAGCACTTCAGCACTCTCTTTCTTACATTCAATGATAGTGACTTATTGCATAAGATACTCTTCATTTTCTTAAATGCAGCTTTTGCTTGCCCTATTCTGCTCTTAATCTATGTTGTGCATCTTCCATTTGATGTTATAAACGCCTCTAGGTATTTAAAACTACCCACTTGGTTAAGAATTTCCCCTTCTATTTCACATTTTGGTGTCACCTTTCTCTTTGATATCACCATTGTTACTGTTTTCTTGATATTCAAGGCGAGTCCTTTCTTTGCACTCTCTGTTACTACAATGTCCAACAACTGTTGTAGATCTTGTGCATTAGTTAGTTAGTTGATATCCTTTACAGGACGCTGCAGTCAACACCAGCATTTTTTGCTGTTGTGATCTCTAGGCAAGTTTACGTTCAGTAGTTTTCCAGTGCTATCTGCATTATCTGCCACCAATAATGTGTCATCTGCATAGCGTATATTTTTTATATAAAAACCTCTGATTAGTATTCCTGGCTTCTATTTGATCTCTCTCATTAATACTTCACTATACAGGGAGAAGAGATCTGGTGACAAGACACATCCCTGTCATACTCCTAGCTTTATTTGTTCATAATTGCCCTCTTTTTTTCCCATTGTAATTGCTACTACTTGGTTCCAATAAATATTCTTTATTATTCTGAGATCTTGCCCATCATTTTTAATATCTTCCAACATTTTAATCAGTTCATCATGTCTTACATTATCAAATGCCATAATATAATCTATGAAGCACAAATATATGTCTTTCTGTGTCTTTAATTATCTTTCTATTAATGTCCGTAATGTATATATTGCATTGTTTTACCCTTTCCTTCTACAAAATCCATGCACTTCCAAGACAACACTCACAACTTCAGTAACAAACAATACTTGCATAAATACACCAATAATACTTACCACATCCTCACAATCAGCAAGATACACGTGGCATACAAAATCATCATCCAGCATCTCTCGGGTCAAATATCCGAAACATTTGGGATCTTGGTGTAGCTTGGCAAATCTGCTGACATGCCTTAAACTATGCTCAAACAGCAGCGGATTCCCCTCATGTCCAACCTCCTTGCTACTAACACAGATTGCCTCTCCAACAACCTCAAAAACTACCTCCCGTATGCATTTCTTCTGCCGATGTATTTCTGACATAACCCATGGCTGCATTGTCTGTGAATACAGTCGATTCATACACATGGATCCCAAGAACCTAACACAAAATTTTGTTGACGATTTGCTGTGCTCTGCGTTATTATTTGTAACGGGCACTGTATTACTTTCTTCCATTTTCCAAACTGTTAAATAGCTCCTCTATATTATATCACACAGTATTTCACCACAAAAAATTCCATCACAAAATTAGTACAAAATGTTAACCAGTATTAGCAACGTTCTGATATATAGTCAACTGTTCCAGCATGGTGATCTTTAGTCACGTGGGTGGGGCTGGGAATGGTAGTCCCATTAAAATATAAATGCATGAGAGTATTTTTTATTGTATTGGTGAGGCTGAAATATTTGTCCCGTTAAAACAATTATACTTGTTATGTGGTTGTTTCGGGATTTGAAATTTAAATATTGAGCACAACCCACTACTGGCAACGTCGATCGCATTCTGGTATCTTAGGTTCATACCAGAATGCGATCGACGTTGCCAGTAGTGGGTTGTGCTCAATATTTAAATTATACTTGTATCAAAGTTTTTATAATCATATGGGTATGGCTTAGCAGTCAGCATAAGGTCACCATACAATGGATACCATCCCACTGTGGAGTACCCAGAAACAACAGAGCTGATCGATTGGCGAAAGAAGGAGCAAAGGAAAAACTGCCTGATGTGCCTGTTAAATACCACCAAAAGAAACGAATAATCAAAACAATCAGAAAGCCGTCAAAACCTGCTCAAGATGACTACCACGTTATGGACAGACCAGAACAAGTCATTATTCTGTGCCTCAGAACAGGACACAATAGATGATGCAACCACATGTATACAAAAATTCAAGATTGGTGAATCTGCCATGTGCACATGTGGATTGGCATCGCAGACAGCAGAGCACATACTCCAAGACTGCCCAATAAACAACATATCTAAGCAAACCTTCTGGCCAAGGCAGACAACAGTGGAAGATAAACTCTATGGACCACTGAGTGAATGAACTAAAGAAGACAGTTAAATTCATACAAGAGACAATACTGCAGTTATAGACATATATCAAGCGAACGAAAGAAGAAGAATGTGGGTATAGCTGGGGAAAAATATACTTGTATGAAAGTCTATATAATCATATATGTGTGGCTTGAAATGTTTGTCCCATTAAAATAATTATATTTGTATCAAAGTCTTCATACTTATGTGAGCGTGGCTGGAAAATACAATTATATTTGTATTAAAGTCTTTATAATCATATGTGTGATGCAGGAAATGTTTGTCCCATTACAACAATTATACTTGTATCAAATTCTTTATAATCATATGGGGTGGTTGGAAATATGTGTCCCATTACAACAATTATACTTGTATCAAAGCCTTTATGGGTGTGGTTTGAAATGTTTGTCCTATTAAAACAATTATACTTGTATCAAAGTCTTTATAATCATATGGGTGTGGTTGGAAATGTGTGTCCCATTACAAAAATTATACTTAAATCAAAGCCTTTATAATCATATGGGTGTGGTTGGAAATGTGTGTCCCATTACAACAATTATATAAGTATGAAAGTTTAAAACCATATACTATTACAGAATTAACATAACATTGTTTACGTAAATGAATAAGATAAAAATGTGTAAGAGATATACACAAATAAGTGATGTTTTCGCAAGAACTGTGTCACAACGGATAGTCACAATTTGTCATAATTATTAACAGGTCCTTTCCAGAATGGCACTTTTCCTCAAGCCTTGCTTCTTTTGCCTCCTTACATAATATTCTGACTTGTCTGTGAATTTCTTCATATTTGACAGAATTATTTTTGTTGAGTCTTCTTGTTTCCAGGAGGTGTAAAATTTCTTCAGTCATCCATTTCTTACGACCCACCTTCTTTAATTTTGGAATAGTTGTTTCTGCAGCCACATTGATTGAATTCTTCAACGTTTCCCATTGATCATCCACATCCTGGAATAGGATCTCTAGATAAGACAATATTTCAAATCTGTTCTGTACTTCTATGTTGAATTTGTTTTGTATTTCCTTGTCATTACTCAATGTACACAAATCAAATGCTATATAGAACCAGTTTTGCTGTATGGCAGCGAATCTTGGAATGTAAATGAACAAATTAGGAAGAACTTGGAAGCAACAGAGATGTGGTTTTTAAGATGAATGCTGCGAATTCCTTGGAGTGCCAGAGTAACTAACAACGATTGCCTGAAAGAGGCTAATGAAACTAGAACACTATATACAACAATAAGAAAAAGACAAACAGCTTTCTTTGGTCATGTGATGAGAAGAGAGGCATTGGAGAACATCGTGACAACTCGAAAGATCGAGGGGAAGAGAGGCAGAGGCAGACCAAGAGAAATGATGCTGGACGGATTGAGACGGTGGCATGGAGGAATATCATCAGCAGAGTTGATCCAGAATACCAAAGACCGAGATCTGTGGAGAGCCATGAACGCCTACGCCAGCCGGCATGGCACTTGATGATGATTGATGTGTACAAATACAGACCATAAAAACGATTGGGTCTTACCTATTTTGTGTTTATTGTGTACAAATACAGACCATAAACATGATTGGGTCTGACCTATTTTGTGCTTATTGTGTACATATACAGACCATAACACACGATTGGGTCTGTCCTATTTTGTGTTTATTGTGTACAAATACAGACCATCAACACGATTTGGTCTGACCTGTTTTGCTTATTGTGTACAAATACAGACCATCAATACGATTGGGTCTGATCTAATTTGTGTTTATAGTGTACAAATACAGACCATCAACATGATTGGGTCTGACCTATTTTGTGTTTAT
This sequence comes from Cepaea nemoralis, assembly GCA_014155875.1. NCBI lineage: Eukaryota > Metazoa > Mollusca > Gastropoda > Stylommatophora > Helicidae > Cepaea > Cepaea nemoralis. The sequence goes on along the minus strand of JACEFZ010024973.1, from coordinate 1,086,924 downwards.
TGTGTACAAATGCAGACCATCAACACGATTTGGTGTGAACTATTTTGTGTTTATTGTGTACAGATACAGACCATAAACATGATTGGGTCTGACCTATTGTGTGTTTATTCTGTACAAATACAGACCATCAACACGATTTGGTCTGACCTAATTTGAACAGACCCCACTGTTCTTGAGTACAGAGCCAAGATATTCAAAGTTTGCGACATTTTCAATTTCTTTATTGGACAAGGCCCAAGGTTCGTACCGGAATATGATCAGCATTGCTAGTAGTGGGTTGAGCTCAATCTTCAAACCTCAAATCCCAAAATAACCAAATAAGTCAATGTCTTTATTATTGGTGACACAGTTGTTATTACTTTACAGCAAAGCTACTTGATTCAGACAGTGAAATAAATTCCCTGGTAAAAGAATCGAGATATGGTTTTTGGACAAAATGTTGACAACATCATGGACAGATTAGCTGATGCATATGTTACAAAATCACTCGTAACAACTAGAAGTAAAAGAAAAATTAAATGTATGGGACATATCAACAAACGAGGTAGATGGAGCATGTAACCTAGGACAGAATCTGTCTAGAGGAAGCAAACTTTACACAGATTCATGTCGGAGTCTGACACACTGATCTATGAGATGCAAAACAGGTGTTATGTGTTTTCCCTGAGAGTGGAACAAAGGGAAGAAGAGGAAGAAGTAGAAAAAGTGGAATTGGGAAATTATCCTTTTGTGGGAAGAGAGGTAGGGGAAGTCAGAGGAAGATGTATGTGGAAAGATGAAACAGCTGGGCTACAAAACATATTATGCGTAACTTCAACTTTAACACAATATCTGATGACAGCGGAGAGAACTGGAAAGTCACGATCAGCTGATGTCATCTGCACAAGGCAAATCCAATTATGATTATGTAGTGAAAAAGAAATGTCAAGAGTTATTTGCTAATTTACTAATTTTATTTCTGATGTGTGTAAGAAACTGGGCGGGATGTAAAACTGGTCACCTCTAACAGTTTCTCAACACCAACATTATTTGTTAATATTCTAACTTGATATGACACGCATCAGTAACCGATCAATATTTACTAATCTCACATAATAACGAATGACATACGTACATCATAACTGGGATTTTTGTCGCCCGAGAAGTTCACAGAGGAGTAGCAAAGATTAATGGTAAGTTACCGAGTTGTGTTGACTTATCCTCAAAACTGAAGACATTAAAACACAAGTTTTAACTCCAGAATCTGTAAATATTGGACACAATATACTGCAAGAAGGTTACACAATCACAAACTACACAAGAATACAATTTGTCGGAGTCAAACAATCGAATCGTCTGCAGTGAAATTAGTTCCCTCCCCACTCCGCTCTTCTCAACCGAAGTTAACATACATTAAAACAATGTTAAAAATATCAATCTGCAAGAAGTTTCAGTTTAATATTTACAATTGTAATTAAATTTCACACAAATATATAGATTAAATTAAATTTCTACCTCCATGATAATATATTATTTTATATAAACATATACCATTGCCTTAATTTAAATTGTGTGTTTTTGTTTTTAATATCAACATATTTTGATTTGATATGCAGGTGTGATTTTTGCTACCTGTAAGAAATATGATGGCGACCTCCTCTTCAATGTAAGAGTGTGTGTAGTTAATAATAATGAAGATTATAACATATTAAGAGATTGTATGCGTTTTCAAAAGTTTTATGGGGAGTTCTAGGCAATAGACTTGAATTGTTACAACACATTTTATTGTGGTAGATATATTTTCTTCTTAATTTTAATTAAGTTTGAGGTCGTTTATTAGAGAACAACCAACGCCAAGCCAAGGCTCAACTCAAGCAGGAAATAGGGTGTGACGACGACCAAGTTGGTCACCAACGCATGAGAGGTTTCGCCTTTTGATCACCTTAAGATGTCTTCTTTTTTCTGTTATATTTTCCACAACTTATTCATTTCTGACAGTCCAATCTAGCTTGTTCTTGTGATTTTACAATAACATCATATCTTGAATGCCTCTCTTCTACTTCTAGTCTTAACTAAATGGTAGATTTTTTTTTTCATATCCTTTTTTACAGGCCATCGCTGTCAACATCAGCATCTTTCAGCTGATTGTTGATTTCTTGGCAAGATTACGCTCAGTAGTTTGCCATTGCTTTCTGAGCGACCAGCTCCATACTCTCTAAAGTCACTGGCACGACTCGAACCGCTTCCAATTCTCGTGCGGGGTTACAGAGAAAGCTGCTAATCTCTCGGCCAGGGAGACCGGCAAATGGTAGATAGATCATAGATATTTAGATAAACATGCGAATGGCTTCTTAATCTTTGATCTGTTCATTGTGATTGTAATTCTAATTTCTGTCTCCTACCGAGCTTCTTACTTTGCAGTTTAACACAGATAGGTAGATTGTTTAATTTAATTTTTTTTTAATTTGAACAGTATACTAAATCACTATCACCAAATGCCAAGAAAAGAAAGTTTGTAGTTGTATGTCTCACTCTCACTACTTGTTTAAATAAGTATCAGGGTGTTGTTGGGGATGTAGTCTAGGGGACAATAACATATTGTCCCTTAGACTACATCCCCACCTTATTGAATAAGGTGGCAATCTGAAGGAGTGAAAAAGTTGGGGGGGGGGGGGGGGGGGGGGGAATCACTGGTCTATGTACTTTATTAAATGTTTCTAATTATGAAAAAATATGCTGGATATATCTGATAAAATTAAATCCAGTGGTACTTTGTTACAGCATTTATGATTTATGTTAACTCTAAGTGGATGTCTGTGTCAGGTCTTAGTCAGATATGACTGAGCTATTATATGACAGTAGATGGTACTACCTGCTTGCTATTAGCACCGAATGTTGGCGCTATGCTCACCAAACCCTTTGGGCAAAGGAGTGCAACTAGGAGGGTACAAACCTTATCCTAGTGCAAGGAAATGCAACCTAAAGACTAAATGGCAAGGCATACCAGGCCCTGGCTGAGTGGTCTCAAGGTATGGTGTCCGCCTCGAGTGCTGGAGGTCCCGGGCTCAGGCCCCGATGAGGACCGGGATTTATTTAAAAAATCCACTTGCACTTCCAGTAATAAAATTTCCCCTGGTCTCTGGGTAGTGAGATCGGACGCCCGTGTGTATTGTTGCGCACGTAAAAAATCCCTTGGCAGTTGGAAATCGAAAAAAAAGTGTAGCCTAATGGCGCTGCCCAGGCAAAATTTCAAGTTAAAAATCTACCCAAAGTATTTCAGGATCCTCGCCGATGCAACGGAGTTCGTGCATTGAGCAGAGTTTCTCCACACTCAGGTTTGAGTTAGGAGGAAAACGTAGCACTTATGGGTCAAACCGTGTGTCGTGATGTTGATCCAACGACTAAACTAATGGTTCATCAGTACTGCTGCATCAATTTTGGCGATGGTATTTTTCTGTTGCAACAATATGCGCTTGACCCCGCCGTGAATGTCCACTGGTCGACATCCTTCAAATGAAGGAAACTGAATCACCGCTCTTTGAGCTTCTGTAGGTGGATTTTGGATCAACCTGACCATTTTCTCATCGGTCAGAAACAGAACCTGTGCATCATGGGATGATAAGCACGTGCTCTTTTATTCATTGGTCAGTACTTATCACATGACTATGACATGATCATGTTCAACGTAAGCAATTACGCGTGGTGCGGCACGAAGGGATTTCAATTAAACGCTCCTATAATCCATTTGTAAACAATGAGCATGCAGAATTACAAACATGGGTTAATTGTTTCATAATAGAATAGCTAGGCATAATTTCACACCATGCTGGACTATTGTCATCCTGTTTATACATAATTTAATGTATCAAACTCAGCTATAACTACGTAGAAACAGCTGTTTCAGCCAGGTAACCCTTCCTTACCTTATATTTTGTTGTTCCAGAAATCTTTAATATTGGGCATGTTGTGCTGTGCCCCCTCTTCTCTCCCCCCCCCCTTTCTCTTCTTTTCATATTCTTCCTTAGCTGCCTGGTTTGTTGATAATGACTCCAGTCTGACTCTACAGCTACTATGATAACTGGCACTACTACCATTACTACGGCTACTAGTTGCTATTACAACTACCACTATTACTACTTGACATCCTTAACAGCAATATTGATAGGTTACAAGACAATGGTATGGTTATTTCTATCACACTTAATATTTTCATTTGAAACCCCCTCGGATTTCATGTTTGCTGGATGTACTATGATTTTCTTATACACATGCATCTGATTTTTAGTTTAATTCATATCTGTTTAATGTTTCAGATTTAATCCAGAGATGTCGTAAATCTGGAATTTGATAATTCAATCAAACAAGTTAATCTCTCTGGAAAATATCTTCGAGGATGGATGAAGTCAGTGAACCTGAGTCATCAAAGATGGATGGAAGTGGTGTTATAATGACGACAGAAGATCCGGTTTTGCTTGTGAAACATCAGAAAGAGACCAAGGATGGGCATGGACAAGAAAATGGTTATATTTCACCTGATCAGCATAAGTCAGACAGTACGTTAAGTGAAGATATTGCTGTTGACAAGCAGCCTGATGATGGCAATTGTACTGGTGGCAGTTCATCAGGTGTTATTGACTCTACTGGCGTACCGTCTCAGGAAGAAGAGTCATCGGTGGAAAAATCACACAAATGTGATGTTTGCGGGGTTGGATTTTCACGTTCCCACAACTTGAAGATTCATATGAGAGTGCACACTGGGGAGAAACCTTACAAATGTGACATCTGCGATGCCTCGTTTCTGATTCGAGGTGACCTCAGCAAGCATCAAACTATGCATACAGGAGAAAAACGGTTTAAATGTGATGTATGCAACATGAACTTCACTCACAAAGGTGGGCTGAGCCGCCATCAGTTGATACACAACGGAGAAAAGCCGTTCAAGTGTGACATATGTGGCGTTGGGTTTACCCGCAGTTATCACCTGAAAGGTCATAAGCGTATGCATACAGGAGAAAAGCCATACAAATGTGACCTTTGTGATATGGCGTTCGCTGAACGTAGTGGTTTTATTCGGCATAAGATAATACATACCGGCCATAAACCATATAAATGTGACGTTTGTGGAATGGCATTTACACAGTGTGGTGGTTTGAGTAGACATCAGATCATACATACGGGGGAGAAGCCTTTCAAATGTGATGTATGTGGTATGGGGTTTACTCGGATACATAATCTCCAGGTTCATGTGAGGGTTCATACGGGGGAGAAACCATACAAGTGTGGTAGGTGTGGTTTGGAATTTTCATGCAGTAGCAGTTTGCAAGGTCATACAAGAATGCATTTGGGGGAGAAACCATACAAGTGTGATGTGTGTGGTATGAGTTTTACTTGGCGGGGCGACGTAAGCAGGCATAAGAAAATTCATACGGGTGAAAAACCTTATAAATGTGATGTTTGTGGTATGGAGTTTACTCGCATTCATAATCTTCAAGTGCACGTAAGAGTGCATACGGGAGAGAAACCGTTTAAATGTAATTTATGTGGTATGGAGTTCAGTAGCGGGGGTAATCTACAAGGACATATACGAATGCATACCGGCGAGAAACCACATAAATGTGATGTTTGTGGTGTGGGGTTTACCCGCAGAGGTGATCTGACAAGACATCGAATCATTCACACCGGAGAGAAGCCATACAAATGTGACATTTGTGACTTGGGGTTCACACGGTGTAATAATCTCCAGAAACATTTGGCCATGCATGCGGAAGACAACCCTTTCAAGTGTGACATATGTGGTGTGAGCTTCTTCCGGAGTGCCGACCTCAGCCGCCATCGTATAATACATTCTAAGAACAAGCCATACAAATGCAGTTACTGTGGCGTGGAATTTACACACAGTAACAATCTGCAACAGCATATAAAAATACATGCGAGAGACAGGCGGTTTACCTGCGACATTTGCGACCACAACTTCAAATCTGAGGAATCTCTACAGGAACATAAAAAAATGCACATGGGAAATGATGGTTCTGTAGCGGATACCTCTATAGGTGTGTGAAAATACGTATATTAATTCTTTCAATACCATCAGCCATTACCACTACCATATTTCATGCAACATTTGAGACCGCAACATCAAATCTGATGGATCTCTGAATATAAAACACACATGGGAGATGATGGTCCTGTAGTTGATACCTCAGTTGAGATGTGAGCATAAATATTAACTCCTTCAATGCCATCAGCAGCAGACAGTACTACATTGGATCAGGAATGAAGCGTGGGTAGTAACTGTTTTAAATATTTCAAATATCACTAGAAAAAATGCGTTGGAAATTGACAGACTACAGCTAGAACTATAGGCACGTCTTTTGTTGAACTATAAGAGCTCAGTGGCTAGCGCACTTGCTTGCAGGCTCGATGGTCTTGGGTTTAAATTCTTACAGAGGCGGATTTTTAACTTGACATTTGCTCTCATGTTGATCCTGCTTAAAATGGGTAACAGGAAAAGTATTGGGAAGTAAGTGTCTGTCCACAACCTTCTGTCTCATTTGCTGCCAATCATTTCTGATACCAACTGTCCTCTATGCCATGATATCAAACTGTCCAGCATCTTTTCTCTTGGTCTCCATCTGCCTTTAATCCCCTCCAACCTGCCTGCTGTGACGACATACTCCAGCTTTCCCCTTCTCATAACATGCCCAAAGAATGTGGGCCATCGTCTTCTGTTGCAAGTAATCAGTCACTTTGTCACTTAACTTCTTTCAAGATGTTTTCGTAGTTCTTTCTGTCCATCCATAGTGCTCTCATTCTTCTAAAAAAAACAGAAACATCTCCGCAGCTTCCACAATTCCTCCGACGCAAAAATCAGTTTTCTGCTTTTTGTTTTTAATAGAAAAAGTAAAATAATTTACATGTAAATGTGTAAGTTTTTGTAATATAACAACAGAACTTCAAAAAATATGCTAGCAGTTTATATGTGAGAGAAAACATGTTGCTATTTATATATGATATGGGGTCTGTTGACAATGAGGTACCTAAAACTGGAGAAAACATGGCCCACCTGGGCCTGATGTCAGCCTATCTGTATGTGCTGTGCTGAACAATGACCTGGTTGCATGCTGATATGTCTCCCCATATTTTCCCCTGGCCGTGCGGGAGGAATGAACAGGCTGATAGGCTGGCAGGGAATGCACCTCTTGGTGGTAGATTGCCTATGAATAAGGGAGCGGTGGTCGAGTGCCTGTGGGACCAGGTGGACAATGTGGGGGATCAGCAGGCGTTCTGGAAGAATCTCAAAACTGAGAGGGAACACCAGGAGAACTTTCAATCAAATAGTGGTGGGAACGATAAGTAGTGTGACTCTTTGCTGGCTGTTGAACGAGGGGATGGAGCGCATATGGGAATGTCCTGAGTGCTGTGATGTCGATTCTTAGCTCAACTCAACTCAGTCTCTCCCATAGTTCCAACATGTCTTGCCCACCCCAATGGTTTAAGGACTTGGAGAGGATAAGGAGAGCACTGGGGGGGGGGGGGCCTGAGTGGTCTAGAGTTATGGTGTCCACCTCGAGTGCTGGAGGTCCCGGGTTCAAGCCCCGGTGAGGGCCATGATATTTTTCACGTAGACTTCTAATAACAAAATTTCCCGTGGTCTCTGGGTAGTGAGACCGGACGCCCGTGTATATTGTTGCGCACTTAAAAATGCCCTTGGCATTTGGAAATCGAAAAAGAGTAGCCTAACGGCACTGCCTGGGCAAAATTTCAAGTTAAACATCTACTTAAAGTATTTCAGGATCCTCGCCGGTGCTATGGAGTTCGTGCACTGAGCTGAGATTCTCCAGACTCACAGTCTTAAGTTAGGAGTAGAACGCAGCACTTATGGGTTACGCCCGTGTGTGTGATGTTGATCCGTTGACTAAACTAAACAAACAAGTAGAGCGCTGCAACACCGTTCCTGCGGAGATGGTACCAGGTCCAGAGAAGAATTTACATCAACCTCGCCCTGGTAGATAGAAGGCCTTTTCATGGCTGTGACACCCTGAATGTCAGTGCATCAGATTTAGACGAGTTAAAGCTCATAGTTTTCATAGGGTTCATAAACTACCAGCCATGTCTTAACCATAAAACTCATAGTTTTCTGTAGGGTTCATAAACTACCGGCCATGTCATCACCATAACACTTAGTTTTCTATAGGGTTCATAAACTACCAACCATGTGATCACCATAACACTTTTAGTTTTCTATAGGGTTCATAAACTACCAACCATGTGATCACCATAACACTTTTAGTTTTCTATAGGGTTCATAAACTACCAACCATGTGATCACCATAACACTTAGTTTTCTATAGGGTTCATAAACTACCAACCATGTGATCACCATAACACTTTTAGTTTTCTATAGGGTTCATAAACTACCAACCATGTGATCACCATCTCAACATAAACATAGATACTTAATTCTTATGATCAGAAAGAGTTGTTTTGAATTCATTTTCTTCAAAGAAACTGTCTCAGCAGACATACGAGTAGTATCTTTTTGAATTTACTTTCTTCATGGAAACTGTCTTAGCAGACATGGTATCTTATAAATTTACTTACCCACTGACTTGTGAAAGAGGAGACATGATGTTAGTGAAAATTAAGCACAGAAGCCATACACAGTAACTTGTATGATTTATTGCCTTCTTCTGATAGCGGCTGGCAGAGTGGCTAGAATACTGGACTCAGCATACGGGAGGCCCGGGTTCGAATTCTCTGTAAGGTGTGGAGTTTGTTCTGTCCGGGGCAAAAAGAAAACTAACCTGCACAGTTCGCGGCGACTGCACTCGCCATGCTGCCTTAATTCCTCAGGTTCAAGACCTCTTTGTCCTACACCCAAGGTACTATAGGTAGTAAATGACAGTTGTTGTTTTCTGATAGTTTATCATATAAGCAAGTTTTCCTTATTCACTTCACATGATATATAATTATACAGTATGCACCTGACGAGATGCAGCGAAATATGCCAGGCAGTAAATCATGCGACCTGTTTTTTGTGTGGCTTCTGTGTTTAAAGCCATATTGTTTTGAATTGTTTGTCCCGCTGAAGTTGTCTGAAGGGGGTGATGTTGGTTTGAATTCACAATCCCACTGAAATTGTGTATGACACATACGTGATACTGTTTTGAATTTACATTTTGATGAAATTATGTCTGAGCTGATGTGAAAATTGTTTCTGAGATTACTGTACATGTAGACATTATCAAATTCTTCATCAGCATTATAACATTGCTGCTTGATGTCCTTATGTTTACTCCCTGACTTCGTTAGTCTTCACTCAATATATTGTATACTTTGTTCTGTTGTATATATATATATATATATTTATACACTTATCAGCTGCTGTCTAAAAGATCCATCTGTGTAGATAAGCACATCAGAATGTTCACTAATGAGCTCTTTGACCTCTGCATTGACAGCAGCAGGATTCTGCTCTCTGCACCGTCTGTTAAACGTGACAATGCAGGAGAAAGTGCAATTAAGCGCTGGGGGAACAGACATCCATTCCTTGCCTAGGGTTGATATTAGTAAGACTGCAGCCCTACCTGACAACATCATCCATCCTACCCACCCATGACTTGCCCCTCTTTATCCTGTCACCCTTTTCTCTGAATAGAGCTTGACGCAAAGGGTGTTGCTGATCTGCACTTATTTTCAAGTATTCATGAGACCTCCAGATCTTGTTCCTAAGGTTAGAGTAGAGACTTATAGTGGCATTTATAACTGTGTCGGAGCCGTATTCAACCGCTTGAAGCTAGTTTGTGCTTGCTCTAACTCTTACTATCCCAGACAGTTGTAATATTAACTCTTCAAGGTCAAAATGCCAGTGTTTTGTTTGTTTGTTTTTGTTTTTGTTTTTTTTTTTTTTTTTTGGGGGGGGGGGGGTCATTACTTCCAAGCATGTTGGCATCTGTGGCTTAAGGGTGGTGGACACACTTTTGCGATACCAACATATCAGGGTCAAGGTCAGCTGCAGGCGGTTTGGGAGCAGATCAGAATTGTTGGTTGGTTTTCACGATGAATGAGTGTTGGCTGTTCAGAAAGCAATCGCAAACTAAGTTAGTTGCATATCCTTTACAGGAAGTTTGCCGTCAACACAAGCCTTTTTTGCTGTTGTTGATGTCTTGGCAGGTTTATGTTCAGTAGTTTGCCATTGCTTTCTGAATGACCAGCACCCATATCATTTTGTACCCACACACAAAAAAGTGCAGCGCTGTCTGCTGCCAAATCATGCGCAGCTGTGTTTCGAACACGGGTATGTGGGATCACAAACCGCAACCATAACTCCTTCACCATGGAGACCGCAATCACAAACTATTAAATGTAAATATGAGATTAAGACAGTTGTATTATTGGTTGTATCTTTATGAATGAAAACCGTAAACTGATTAGATGTAGACAGTCGCAATTTTTTGGACACTTTATGAAAAGAAATAAATTGGAGAACTTGGTGACAACTGGCAAGATTGAGAGGACAAGTACAAGGGGAAAGCAGAGAAGTAAATACCTGGATGGCTTGACCATGTGGTGTGGTCGAGATAAGAACACTGAGCTGATCCACAACTCTGGTGATCACGTGAGGTGGCGAAACATGGCCGTCTGCGCTTATCGACATGGCACAGGATTATGATGATGATGATGATGGTCTTACAAAATCTAATGTCTCTAATCAGTTTACGGTTTTTATATCTTTCTTGTAGGACTTGGTCTTTGGTTTTTCTGTCTGTCCATGGTATTCTTTGCATTTTCCTCAGAAACCACATTTCCACAGCCTTTAGATGTATTCAGCTTGTCTGCTCATTGTCCACGCTTCGTATCCATACAAAAGTATAGGTTCTATATAACACTTCAACATTCTTTTTCTCGTTGCTAATGTCTTTTTTATTGGTCAATATATAATGGGCGTTCATTTGAAATCCGTTCGTGCCGCAACGCGCGTAATTGCGTACGTTGAACATGATCGTGTCATAGTCGTGTGATAAGTACTGACCAATGAATAAAAGAGCAAGTGCTTATTGTCCCGTGATGCATAGGTTCTATTTCTGACCTTTAAGAAAATGGCCGGGTTGATCCAAAATCCGTCCAGAGAAGTTCAAAGAGCGGTGATTCAGTTTCTTTCATTTGAAGGATGTCGACCAGTGGACATTCATCGAAGAATGCAGGCAGCGTACGGTAACAAATGTGTGTCAAAGACAACAGTGACAGTTAGTTAGTTAGTCAGTTAGTCGCAGTTCCAACTTCACAGCAACGGGTCGTCCCCATTATGCTCCATTCCTGTGCCAGTGAATATCACACAAAACACTCCCCACAGGCTGGGCACGAATGTTTTGGAAAGGACGTCGGTTCACGACAGATCTTCGACAGCCGGGTCAAGCGCATACTGTTGCAACAAACAAAAAAACCATCGCCAGAATTGATGCAGCAGTTCAGATGAACCGTTGTCGAAGCATATGTTCGCTAGTGAAAGAATTTGATGTGTCAATAGGGACAATTCAAAAAGTCATTCGTAAGAAACTGCAATATCAGAAGGTGTGTTCACATTGGGTACCACGGATGTTGACCAAATAGAGGAATGCATGGGATGGTGTTTGAACCACTTGCTGCATTACAGAGTGGAGGGTGATGCATTTCTCTTCCTCATAGTGGCAGGCGATGAATCATGGTGTCACCATTTTGAGCCCAGCAGCAACAGAGAGAGCATGCAATTGAAGCATGCTGGATCACCAAAAGCCAAAAATTCAAGTTACAGGTTTCCGTTGGTAAGTTTATGCTGAGCGCATTTTTTTACTATGAAGGGCTATTGTTTGCCGATTTTAAAGAACCTGGTATCAACATCAATTCTACCCATTACTTGCAAACACTAGACAAGCTGCAAAAAGTCATCAAGAATAAACGACCCTGCATGCTTTCTCGCGGTGTGATTTTGTTGCACAATAATGCTCGTCTGCATGTCGCAAAGATTGTGCAGGAAGCATTAGCAAGGAAAAAGTGGGAAATTCTGCAACATCCAGCCTATAGTCCTGATTTGTCACCATGTGATTTTCATTTGTTCTGACCTCTAAAAAAAGCTCTCATGGGGCAATGATTTTACACAGATGCAGACGTAATGAACGCGGTAAACACTTGGTTCAGTGAGCCACCACAATCCTCTTTTGCATACGGCATTCGCCTACCTAAGCAATGGGATGCTTGCCTGAATGCCTTCGGCGACTTCTTCTGACCAACCCATGGTGCATAATTCATTCAAAATTGATGCTTTGTTTAATTCTGCCACACCTGTTAATGTTTCTTTCATGCTTTTGTAATAAAGCCATTGGAATGGGATTCAAATGAACACCCCTAATATTTTCCATCTTGCAAAAGACTACCTTTGTCATGGTGATTCTTGTTCTAATCTCTTCAAGGCACCTCCTATCAGATCGTAAGACTGTTTCGAGATAATTGGACAAGTTCATTTGTTTAAAAATATTCCCATTTACTTGTATATTACATTGTGGTATTTTGTTCTTCCTAGTGACGACCATAATCTGTGTCTTCTTACAATTTAATTCTACCCCTACTTGTTCACTGTGTGCAACAACCACATCTACTAAATGTTGCAGATCCTGCTCATTGTCTGCAATCAATACTGTATCATCTGCATATCTAATGTTATTGATGTTACGTCCACTAATAGTGATTCCTCTCATATCTTCTACATTTTTGAAAATATTTTCGCTGTATAGACCACATCTCAACCCCTCAAGGTTTTTCTACTCTGTCTGCGATATTTTCAAGCATACTAGCCACTGTTCTAAATGTCAGCCGGGCTTAATGCGCTTGTGTTTTGGCTTCCGATACACTGATGGTGGGGTTGTGGGTTCAGTCTACACATTTCGACTTCTTGTTCAGTGTTGAGTCAAGAACCATCACAACACTTAGTACATTCCCATAGTGTTCCGTTCTCATCAGCAACAGCCAACAGAGAGTCCTAATATTAATGGTCTGATTATATGTCCGTCTGGTCTTTCCTAGAGTCCTGAGTGTCGGTCGGATCCTTCTGTCATTCCCTGCAATGCCATTCTCTCCAAGCCGTGATGATCTAACTTCTTGTTCAGAAAGCAATGGCAAACTACTAAACATAAAATTGCCTTGTAAATCAAGCTGGGGTTGCTTGTGACGTCCTGTAAGAGGATATGCAACATTTGTTTAGCTACTGTGCTACCTCGCCTCCCACTGGAAATTTACCTGTGTTTATTCTGAAACCTCTGACTATTTTATGTCAGTGCATATTTATGTATCGTTGTGTTTGAGACATTAAAATATACGTTGTTTTTTTTTTTAAATATTTAGAGAGAAAGTATATCTACATATTAAACAGTAAATTGACACAGATTACTTTGTTCTCATAAATTTGTGTTTCTCTATGTTCAGAAATGTGTGTTTTTCTGCGTTCAGAAATGAAACCACAGATTGGTAAACACAGGTGCATGATGGTGCAGAATATCATTGCACGCGGGACATGAATTGATTAACATTAAATACAACTGTGAGAAAGAGGCATTATACAACTGTAAGAAAGAAACATTATACAACTGTGAGAAAGAGACATTATACAACTGTGAGAAAGAGACATTATACAACTGTGAGAAAGAGACATTATGCAACTGTGAGAAAGAGACATTATGCAACTGTGAGAAAGAGACATTATGCAACTGTGAGAAAGAGACATTATGCAACTGTGAGAAAGAGACATTATGCAACTGTGAGAAAGAGACATGCAACTGTGAGAAAGAGACATTATACAACTGTGAGAAAGAGATATTATACAACTGTGAGAAAGAGATATTATACAACTGTGAGAAAGAGTCATTATACAACTGTAAGGAAGAGATATTATACAACTGTGAGAAAGAGTCATTACACAACTGTGAGGAAGAGATATTACACAACTGTGAGAAAAAGACATTATACAACTGTGAGAAAGAGAAATTGTACAACTGTGAGAAAGAGGCATACGGCTGTGAGAAAGAGACATTATACAATTGAGAAAGAGGCATACAACTGTGAGAAAGAGACATTATACAACTGTGAGAAAGAGGCATTACACAACTGTGAGAAAGAGACATTATACAACTAAGAAAGAGATATTATACAACTGTGAGAAAGACATTATACAACTGTGAGAAAGAGACATCATACAACTGTGAGAAAGAGACATCATACAACTGTGAGAAAGAGACATTATACAGCTGTGAGAAAGAGACATTATACAGCTGTGAGAAAGAGACATCAAAGTTATACTGTGCAACTGTGTGTAAGAGACATCATACTGTACAACTGTGAGAAAGAGACATTATACAACTGTGAGAAACAACACAATTTGTAAGAAAGAGACATACAGCTGTGAAAAAGCAACATTATACAACTGTGAGAGGAGACCTTACACAACTGCAAGAAAGAGACATTATATTACGATTAGAGACACTGCTCTTTGGTCGTGTAATGAGAAGAAGCGCATTTGAAAAAGTGACGAGTAGACAGATCATCGACAGAAGCGGCAGACAGGAACTATGTAGGGTGAAGGAGTAACGTCACTACAACTAATCCAGAACAATGAGAACCGAGATCTGCGGAGACACAGGCATCAGAGGTAGAAAAGTATATACATAATTCAAGGACAAGCATACTTTTTGTGTTATCAAATTTGGTCTACGAAAACTGGTAAAAGTGTCCGGTTACGTGAAACTTTTTTACCCCTGACATAAATGCTGCGCACTATTTGGCAAGGTGCATGATAACGATGACGAAGGACATGTCTGGTTGTGTGGTTATCTCCTCTTTAGTGTACAGTCACAAACTGTGCCAGACCGATATCATCACTGTTAGAAATATAATCATGTCCCCAAAACGACAGATAATAAATAACATAGTCATACCAATCAATAAAAAGTTAAGTTAGTTGCATATCCTTTACATGACGTCGCAGTCAAGCCCAGCATCTGTTGACTGTGATTTCTTGGCAACGTTATGTTCATAGGTTTGCCATTGCTTTTTGAACGACCGGCACTCATACCATTTTATGAAAACCACACAAGCCGGTCTGTGCCACAACATAAAGTTCGCTCGCAAAGTTGGAGTACTCGAGCTGTCTGTTAACTGATTAACTATTAGAATACCCGCCAAAACAATGATCATACACACTCACACAGGCGTAAAGGTTGGGGGAGGGCTGGTGTCAAGTATATAAAACATATTTGAAACCTTAAAGTGAACGCCCTGGATGACTTGTATCGCATTAAGTTAACTAGGCGCCATATTTCACAAATAGAGCACAAGTGCAGCGAAACCTTCCTTGTGCTTCCCTGCTCCGTGTATCACCATGTCCAATGTGTCTGCAATAGCATGTAGCCATTTTCATGCTGGTCTCTTCTCCACATTCTTCGGCAAGTTCTATGCTCTTTAGTAAACACACCTGTTGGTTAACTTCTTCAGTTTGGCCCACCCAAGATTTCCCTCTTTTTTTTTTTAACCTATATTTCTTTGTTCTCTTAATAGCATTGTGCAGTGAATGTTGTGTATCGGCGTTGACTCGATGTTATGCACTTGCGCGGCACATCCTTATTCTACACTCCATTGTCGGAAAATCAAGAGGGTTGTTCATCGCCTTGCATGCCTTCACAGTGTATGAACGGCTTTCTTCCCGACCCGGTACCAGAGGGCCGCCTTCGTGGATACTGTTTTGCAGAACTCTCCTTAATTAGTTAGTTAGTTAGTTAACTAGTTGGTTGGTTGGTTAGTTAGTTAGTTAGTTAGTTAGTCGACAGATCATCCTCTCTGCACATCGAACCATCCAGTCCATAAGTGATCCCCTCCTCAGTAAATCCCGCAGCGTCCCCGGGAAGGTTAACCCGGTCAACAAATGCCCGCAGAAGTCGGCCTAACGGCGCAAGAACGCAGCTCTGCTGTAAACAGGCACAACGCAATCACATCCGGAAAAAAACTCCGGATGAACGCAGAAGAAGAAGAAGAATCCCGCAGCGTGAAGCGGCTAACGACACCAGTTTTGTGTTGGTTTATTAATCATTTCTGGCTTCCTGCATAGTGTGCTTGTTTGACCACCACTCTTTTAACTTGCTGTTCTCGCAATCTGACCATGGTTGTAGATTAACAGTAATCACTGGGTTCTCGCAAGTCTTACTTCTCGTAGAGCATTCAGAATGTTAGCCTGGTCCATGGCTCGCCCACCCTCCACAGTAGCCTTACTTGCAAGCCTGTCAGCCTGCTCATTTCCTTGTACACCCGCATGCCCTGGTACGAAAATGAAACTAATCTTTGCCAGCCGTGACCACCCCAGAGACACCAATCACTGTCTTCGAACCCACCCCATCTCTATCTTCCTGAGCATACTCATTGAGTCACTAAGGAAACATGCCCTAGTGAAGGTCTGTGTCTCGAGCCATGTTATTGCTTTACTTACTGTCGTGGCTTCCATAGTCAGACTACGTGTGGTCAAGGCAAAGCACCAGAATCTTCTTCCACAATTCTCTCTCCAGCCTAAGCCGCAAAGGCTCTCCTTCCCTTTTGCAAACTTGGAAACCAACAGTGTGTGCAATGCCTGTACCTAGGCTCACATCAACAGAGGAGCGTGACTATCTTTGAACGGTTGGCAATAATAAATACCTAAGCGCGGTAAAGAGAGGTGGTGAGACCAAGAAGAAGATACTGAACAGTATGACGTCATGGTATGGGGTAACACCAATATCAGGTGTCATGGGCAACGAGAACAAAGAGTTGTTTAAGTGCTACATAGAACCAGTAATATTGTATGGATGTGCAGCGTGGACTATGAGCAGATAAGTTGGAAAACTTCTTCTTCTTCTTCTTCTTCTTCTTCTTCTTCTTCTTCTTCTTCTTCTTCTTCTTCTTCTTCTTCTGTGTTCATCCGGAGAGTTTTTTTTTTTCCCGGACGTGATTGCGTTGTGCCTGTTTACAGCAGAGCTACGTTCTTGCGCAGTTAGGCTGACACATCCGACTTCTGCGGACACTTGTTGACCGGGTTAGGTTAAGCTTCCGGGGAGATGTGGTTTCAGATGAAAATGCAAAGAATACAATGGACAGACAGATAGACTAATGACCAAGTCCTACAAGAAATAAATTAAAACCGTAAACTGATTAGAGACATTAGATGTAGACAGTCAATTTTTTTTTGGTTACGTTATGAGTAGAAATAAATTGGAGAACTTGGTGACAACTGGCAATATTGAGGGAAAAGAACAAATTAAAGGCAAAGAAATAAATACCTGGATAGTGTGGCCATGTTTAGTGATCGAGACAAGAATACAGAGCTGATTCACAACTCTGGTGATCGTGTGAGATCACGAAACGTGTCCACCCACGCTTATCGGCATGGCACATGATGATGAATGTGCACAAATGACATAATGCTATGGACAGACATGATCACTAACGTCACACGACATGCACAATATAAAGTCTATAAATATTCCACTCATAGAGCGATTCTCCAAATTCATCATTTGGCCTTGGTACTTGCAAACTCCTTGCAATAACAATGATACTGGATGGACAGAGACCGTGGCATGAAGGAATATCGTCAACAGAGTTGATCCAGAACACCAAAACCGCGATCTGCGGAGAGACATAAATGCCCACGCCAGCTGGCAGGGCACTTGATGATGACGATGATTGCAACCTCTGTGGCCAATGATGAGTAAAAGTTATTTACGTATCCTTTACAAGACGTCGCAATCAACACCAGCACTTTTTGTTGTTGTGATTTCTTGGCAAGTTTACGTTCAGTAGTTTGCCATAGCTTTCTAAACGACCGGCACCCATACTAATTCGTAAATAGCAACGCAAGACGGTTTGCTGCCAAATCACCCGCAGCTGTGTTTTGAACGCAGGGTATGGGGGATTGTGAACTCCGTCAGTAACACCTTCGCCATGGAGTAGGCCGATTGAGATTTTTTGTAAAATGCATACCCTATTTACAGGAATTCTAATCGGAGGTTATAATATAAACAATATACGCTTATGACACAGTATTGGTAGCGGATAATGCAACAGACCTACAACAATTGTTAGACAGTGTTGTAACAGAGAGTGCAAGGAAAGGACTCTCCTTGAATATCAAGAAAACAGTAACAATAGTGATATCAAAGAAAATAGTAACGCCCAAATGTGACATAGGAATAGAAGGGGAAATTCTTAACCAAGTGGATACTTTTAATTACCTAAGGGCATTTATAACACCAGACGGAAGATGTACAACAGAGATTAAGAGCAGAATAGGGCAAGCAAAAGCCGCATTTTAGACAAGAGTATCTTATGCAATAAGTCACTGTCAACGAATGTAAGAAAGAGAGTGCTGAAATGCTATATAGAACCAGTTTTGCTGTATGGCAGTGAATCTTGGAATGTAAATAAACAAATTAGGAAGAACTTAGAAGCAACAGAGATGTACTTCCTAAGACGAATGTTGCGAATTCCTTGGACTGCCTAGAAAGAGGCTGATGAAACTAGAACACTATACCATATGCAACAATAAGAAAGAGACAAACGGCTTTCATTGGTCATGTGATGAGAAGAGAGACATTTCGGAACATCGTGACAACTGGAAAGAGCGAGGGAAGGAGAGGCAGAGGCAGATCAAGAGAACTGATGATGGATGGATTGAGACGGTGGCATGGAGGAATATCATCAGCAGAGTTGAACCAGAACACGAAAGACCGAGATTTGTAGATAGCCATGAACGCCTACGCCAGCTGGCAGGGCACTTAATGATGATGATGATGATGATAATGATGATTTACAGGACATCGCCATCAATACCAGCACTGTACTGCTGCTATTGATGTCTTGGCAAGTTTACGTTCAGTAGTTTGCCAGTAGTTTGCCGGGGGGCTGAGTGGTCTCGAGGTATGGTGTCCGCCTCGAGTGCTGGAGGTCCCGGGTTCAGGCCCCGGTGAGGACCGGGATGTATTTAAAAAATCCACCTGGACTTCCAGTAATTAAATTTCCCCTGGTCTCTGGGTAGTGAGATCGGACGTCCTTGTGTATTGTTGCGCACGTAAAAAAATACCCCTTGGCAGTTGGAAATCGAAAAAGAGTAGCCTAACGGCGCTGCCCGGGCAAAATTTCGAGTTAAAAATCTACCCAAAGTATTTCAGGATCCTCGCCGATGCAACGGAGTTCGTGCATTGAGGTGAGTTTCTCCAGACTCAGGTTTGAGTTAGGAGGAAAACGGAGCACTTATGGGTTAAACCGTGTGCCGTGATGTTGATCCAACGACTAAACTAGACTAAACAGTTTGCCATTGCTTTCTGGACGACGGGCTCCCTTACCAATTCATTAAAACCCAGTGCAACGCGGTCTGCTGCAAAATCGGTCGCAGTTGCGTTTCGAACGCGGGTAAGCGGACTTACGAATCACGTCCGCAAGCTATTCGCCACGGAGACTGGCCGATGGTGATTTTTTTTTTTTAAATTCGCATATCCTTTACAGGACATCGCTGTCAACAGCAGCATCTTTCAGCTGTCTGTTGATCTCTTGGCAAGATTTCGCTCAGTAGTTTGCCATTGCTTTCTGAGCGGCCGGCTCAGTATCCCGCAAGTCACGAGCGGGGGTCGAACCGCCTCAGCTCTCGCTCCGCTACGAGACTCTGCGTGATAAACGGGATTATTTAGAGAAAGTGTTGTAGCCCCTCAGCCAGAGAGACCGGCCGATGGTGATTAGTAAGTAAATATTACGAAGCACATGCAGAGACGCTGTGGCCATGGCCAGTCGGTAAATGTCCTTACAAAAAACGCGTGACGTCGCATCAAGGGAAACTACTCAGAAAAAACCGAGCTTGCGTCTTGGTGTCTGTCTATAATCAACAAACATGGCGACTCGGATGGGGTAGTTGGAGACGACCAGGATTTCCGTGAATGCTAGTCTAAACCCTGGCTTCTGGGCTGTATTCCTGTTGAATACAGCGTGTACTATTAGAGAAAAGACTGTTGTTTTAGTCTGCCATGTCAGGTAATGTTTGCTTCGGAAATAATTCATATCAACAGCTGCAGAATGTAGTGATTTATTCTGATGCAGACATTTCTATGTGCATCTATTCTAGTGCCTTCAATAAACTGTCAAACATCTGGAAGTCAAAGACACTCAGCAAACACACGAAACTTAAAATCTTCAACTCTTGTGTGATTCCAGTGTTAACGTATGGATGTGAAATTTGGAAATCAACGGTAGCTTTAGATAAAAAAATTAGACAATTTTGAGAACAAATGTCACTCTTAGAAGACTTCTAAACATCCACTGGACAGACTTCAGAACCAATTCGCAAATAAGACAAGAGACTAAGCAAGATACAGTATCCAATTTCATAAGAAGACGCCGTTGGAACTACATCGGCCATGTACTCAGAATGGACAAGACAAGACTCCCCTACCAAGCCCTCATATGGTCACCAGTAGGGAAAAGAAAACGGGGAAGACCAAGAGAGACCCTGCGTAGAACCATCATTAGAGAAGGCTCATTCAATGGCCAAGTAAATATCCAAGATCTACAACAGGTAGCAGCGAACCGCCAGGCATGGAGAGTCAGGACGTCTGCCTTATGCGCCGCCTTAGGCTCAAGAGGAAAGACTAACTAACTAAGACATTTCTAGTTTCTTCTAGTCTACACATCAAACTTTAAACCAAGAGTATAGATACGTTTAATATTAATAATAACGGGCACCTGTGCTTGCGAAGACATATGTCCTGGTTCTATCCTCAGAAGCGGCAAATTTATTGGATGCAATCCAGTCTCATAAACCTGGGTGCCGAACAATAATAATATAATTTTTTATTTTAGGAAAAGAAGGAAAGCTACCCCAGTTTTTAATAAAAGTAAACTAAAAGTAATCCCATACCAGATACTCTGAGATACTATATTACTCATGGATTATGAAATGTTAGGAATTCACACATGAAAGTTTAGCCAGACTGTCCAGCATATTTTCTCTCATGACTTTCTTCCCCTCCCACTTTCCCATTCTCACGACATACTGCAGCTTTCCCATTCTCACGACATACTGTAGCTTTCCCATTCTCACGACATACTGTAGCTTTCCCATTCTCACGACATACTGCAGCTTTCCCATTCTCACGACATACTGTAGCTTTCCCATTCTCACGACATACTGTAGCTTTCCCATTCTCATGACATACTGTAGCTTTCCCATTCTCACGACATACTGTAGCTTTCCCATTCTCACGACATACTGTAGCTTTCCCATTCTCATGACTTGCCCAAAGAACGTGGACTGTCTCCTTCTGATGCAAGTAACACTAAAAATAAAGTTAAAAATATCATACTGTATCAAGGACAAGTCTCTAATTTCTAAATGAAAAAAAAAAAAAAATAAGGGAGTCTCTGTGGCGAAGTGGTCAAGCCGTTTGACTTTTGCTCAGAAGGTTGTGGGTTCGATTCCGGGCCACGTCCTTCGGTTTACGAGTTAAATGTTTCTGAGACGCCTGAGGGTCGTTGTTAAAAAGCTACGGAGTTTGTGCTTTGTGCGACGCTTTCCATGCTGCGGAAAGAGACCGAGCCATATGGGATAAAACTCGGTGCAATGAAGTCGACCCTGTCAACTTTTAAGTGACTTTTTAAAATGAAAAATAAAACATTTCTTTTATTAGAACACCCGAGATTAAGCATTTATAATGGGCATCAGCACGACCGAATGGATACGAGCACTCGTTCTTAAACGACCGGTGTGCTGATGCCAAGGTAGTGGGTTCAACCTCTACACCGGTCAGTTGGTCTAAAATGTTGACTTATCGTCCTTGACTTGGGGATGTAAATTACAAGCACCTTAGAAGTTGGAATGGGTTTGTCTGATGGCGAGGGACACTAGTAATAGGGAAAGCTGACCCGCATGCAAGTCATTCCGGTGCACTAAAAGTAGTAGCACGTGTATAAACTGCGCTTGAGTTCAAAGCAAGCGAGCGCCCAAAAACAAATAATTTGGGATGATGGTGACACCGATATACACTACTGGGTCACTTGTTGGGCATCAAAGTTGGGCACAGGCACACTTCCATGGAAGATTCGTTAAGGCAGCTTGTGGTGCCATCATTATAACTATAAGCAACATAACAGTACGGTCATCTACTGCATATAGTACCTTGCAGCATAGGGAAGGAAGGTCTTGAACCTGAGGAATTAAGGCTGGGGTTGATTGCGAAGTCCTGTACAGGATATGCAACTACCTTTAATATTCTGTATAATATTTACTTAGTATTCTGACTTCTATTTAATATACAGTATTATTACTTCTATTTAATATACAGTATTCTAAATATTAAATGCTTGTTCATTTCAGTAGAAGCTGCACTACTACCAAGAAACAAGAATTCACATTAATGACACAATACTTCTAGTGAACAAGAATCATCATGAAAAGAAAAGCATGCAGTTCAGCAAATGGGCATGATTTTGGATGATACAGTTAAAATATGATTTGACTGAAGAGTATAGTCTTGATACGATATACATCTATGTGCTGTCACACATAATCAAATGGGCACAGACATGACATTATCACATTTCCAATACTGTTTTGTTGTAAGCATATTATTCGGTAGTGTAGATCGGAATAGAGATGTATGAGCCTCATCGCCAGAGTAGAAAAGAATAGAAGGTTTAGCTTCATTTGCATTTGAAGTATAGGATTCTTAAATGAGATTAGAAACTTGAGCCTTATCTACATTTGGGGCTTATGATTTGTTAGAGTAGATAAAGAAATTTCAGCCTCATCTTTTTTTGAAGTATAGTATTCTTAAATGAGATTAGAAACTTGAGTCTCTTCTACATTTATAGAAGGTAATTTGTGAGGATAGAGAATAGAAACTTCAGCCTCATCTGTATTTGGAACATAGAATTTATAAATGAAAATAGGATTCATTAAGGAGATTAGAAACTTAAGCCTTATCTACATTTGGAGATTGTAATTTGTGAGTGTATAGAATAGAAACTTCAGCCTTATATTTGTTTGGAACATAGGATTTATAAATGAGAATAGGATTCATTAAAGAGATTAGAAACTTGAGGCTCGTCTAGATTTGGGGCTTATGATTTGTCAGCAAAGATGAGAATTGAAATTTGAGCCTCTCCATATTTTGAGCTTATGATTCGTGACTGTAGATGATAAAATAAACTTCAGCCTCATTTATGTTTCAAACATAGGATTCATAAATAAGATTAGATAGTTCAGCCTCACCTACATTTGAAGATTATAATTTGTGAGTGTAGGTGAGAATAGAAACTTCAGCTTCGTCTATGCTTGGAGCATAGGATTCATAAATGAGAATAGAAGTTTCAGCCATATCTACAGTTGGACTATGTCCATGTTTGAATATTTATCAACACTAGGCCTGGAATCTGTTGTCGTGTCCGTGGGAGATGCCTTTGCAGCTTTCCCCCCAACTCACTATCTGGTGTTGTTGATTAGAGTATGCACAGAGTTCCTGTTGGACAGGGCGGCGCTGGTCATCCTGTCATTCCTGCTGGGTGTGGTCGTGGTACTGGTCACCCAGGTATGTGTGTTCTGGAGCTATTTCAACAACGCGCCCACTTTACCACCTCCCAGGTTTGAGGATGTGCGCCCGCAGCTGCCAGAGGTTAGTGTTGTCCTTAGATTTTAGAGATGTTTAGTATTTAGAGTTCTTTAGATTTTAGAGTTTATTAGTTTTTAGAGTTTTAGAGTTCTTTAGCTTTTAGAGTCCATTAGACTTGAGTTTTTAGAGTTCTAGATAATTTAGAGTTTTAGAGTTCAATGGTTTTTAGAGGTCTTTAGGATGTAGGGTTCGGTTGGATTTAGAGTTTAAAGTGTGTCGTAATTTTTTCATGGCAATTATTTTCTCTATTCCCTGTGACCTCCTTAAAGTTACTGTTACTTTCAGAAATCTGGCGTTGGGTTTAAACCCCCAGCAGGCCGCCAGTTGGGACCACAAATAAGTTAACTAACAAGTTAGTTTCATGTTCTTTATGGGATCTTGCATTCAACCCGAGCATTTTTTTTCCTGACAAAGGGAATACATTGTTTAGAATTCCTAGAAAAGGGTAAAATTAACCAGAACCCATTTTATGAGGAAATTAGACACAGACAATCTAGATTTTTTGGGCACGTTATGAGGAAAAATATAAACTGGAGAACTTGGTGTCAACTGGCAAGATTGAGGAGAAAATAACAAGAGGAAGGCAGAGAAGTAAATATCTGCATGGTTTGGCCACATGACATAATCAAGACAAAAACAGAGCTGATCTATGATTATTGTGATCGTGTGAGATGGTGAAACATGACTATCCACCCTTATCACCATGGCACATGATGATGATGATTTTAGGGGACTTAGTCGGCCGCAGGGACATAGTGGTAGAAAAACTTGTGACAATACTACGGATTGGACATGGGCCACTGTCATCATAGGCAAGTGTACTAAATACTGTGCCGCTGTGTCTATGTGACAGAATACAATTCTACCAAATGTTTCAGGTGCTGATGTCACGACTTGACCACAGCAGTTTGAAACAGAAGGAAGATTGTGTCTGGCTGAACTTCCTGCTCCAGTTTCTGTTTTCTGAGCTACGGGATTCGTTGTTGGTGAGGAGGTCAGTATCATTGTTGTATGTTGTTGGTGAGGAGGTCAGTATCATTGTTGTATGTTGTTGGTGAGGAGGTCAGTATCATTGTTGTATGTTGTTGGTGAGGAGGTCAGTATCATTGTTGTATGTTGTTGGTGAGGAGATCAGTATCATTGTTGTATGTTTTTGGTGAGGAGGCCAGTATCATTGTTGTATGTTGTTGGTGATGAGGTCATTATCATTGTTGTATGTTGTTGGTGGGGGAGGGGGTTCAGTACCATTGTTGTTTGTTGTTGGTGAGGAGGTCAGTATCATTGTTGTTGGTAGTGAACAAAAGAAGAAGAAGAAGAAAACATATTTTGTTGGTTAGGAGGTCATTATCATTGTTGTATGTTGTTGGTGAGGAGGTCAGTATCATTGTTGTTGGTAGTGAACAAAAGAAGAAGAAAATATATGCTGTTGGTGAGGAGGTCAACATCATTGTTGTTGGTAGTGAACAAAAGAAGAAGAAAATATATGCTGTTGGTGAGGGGGTCAGCATCATTGTTGTTGGTAGTGAACAAAAGAAGAAGAAGAAGAAGAAAACATATTTTGTTGGTTAGGAGGTCATTATCATTGTTGTATGTTGTTGGTGAGGAGGTCAGTATCATTGTTGTATGTTGTTGGTGACTAGATCAGTATCATTGTTGTATGTTGTTGGTGAGGAGGCCAGTATCATTGTTGTATGTTGTTGGTGAGGAGGTCAGTATCATTGTTGTATGTTGTTGGTGGGGGAGGGGGTTCAGTACCATTGTTGTTT
Source organism: Cepaea nemoralis (assembly GCA_014155875.1). Classification (NCBI taxonomy): domain Eukaryota; kingdom Metazoa; phylum Mollusca; class Gastropoda; order Stylommatophora; family Helicidae; genus Cepaea; species Cepaea nemoralis. The sequence goes on along the minus strand of JACEFZ010024973.1, from coordinate 1,061,480 downwards.
GTTGTTGGGAGGAGGTCAGTATCATTGTTGTTGGTAGTGAACAAAAGAGAAGAAGAAGAAGAAAAACATATTTTTGTTGGTTGGAGGTCATTATCATTGTTGTATGTTGTTGGTGAGGAGGTCAGTATCATTGTTGTTGGTAGTGAACAAAAGAAGAAGAAAATATATGCTGTTGGTGAGGAGGTCAGCATCATTGTTGTTGGTAGTGAACAAAAGAAGAAGAGGAAGAAAACATATTTTGTTGGTTAGGAGGTCATTATCATTGTTGTATGTTGTTGGTGAGGAGGTCAGTATCATTGTTGTATGTTGTTGAGGAGGTCAGTATCATTGTTGTGTATTGTTGTTGAGGAGGTCAGTATCATTGTTGTATGTTGTTGGTAATTATATTTCTTTTGGTTGATTTACATATCGTAGCTGAGATAGCATTCTGTTAACGTCACCAAACCCAACACCCCACATTATGCCAATGGTTTCAGGTGGAGGAGCACATTTGGAAGGGTACAAGCCTTATCCTGGTGCGAGGAAATGCAACCTAAAGACTGAATGTCATGGCAGGGCAGACCAGGCCCTAAGCCTTGCTAGGCAACTGGTCTGAGATTGAAGCTCCGACAGGCGGACAATTAGAGAATTGCTTTGCTGATCATGTGAGATGAACCTGGTTTGCCTTTGATGCCATAATATCTGATTGACTCTCAAATGTATGCCGAAGTTGGACATATTGATCTGGAGTTAGAGAGATTCTTTACTTGACCTGGGGCACTCTCCTTCCAAAGAGGAACAAAGAAGGGGGAGGATGTGAATAAGTTATGACAAGAAGAAGAGGCAGAAGAAAGAGGAGGAGGATGATAAAAAGAAGGAAGATGAGAAGAAGGGGAAGAAGAAAGAGGAGGAAGATGAGAACTATTCTCTACTACTAAGGGGAAGAGGATGAGAGGTAGAAGAGGAAGTGGATCAGAGGAAGGGGGAACGAATGAACGAACAAACAAACTTTATTTTCAAAGTTTTAAGAATTGGGCATGCAGGCCCGTCTAACATTCTGACCTTCTATCACTCTCATAAATTATTTCATCAAGGCTAACTGAGAACAACAACAATATAAAAGATATGCTTTATTAACCCTTTACAAGGCATAGCGTCCGTTACCGGCCGGTCTCTAAATACGAGCGTAGCGTCCGATTCCGGCCGATACTATTATGCATTGTAAAAACGCGATCTCTCGGCTTTCCGACACTTCCGTCGGCTACTTTCACTTTCACCCATAGCTTGACAACGTAGCCGCCATTTGTAAATGCGCTACAATGACTTTGAACAGACTTTTACGGACTTGTTTTGATAGTTTTACGCTGTTTTTCAAAATGGATTTCGGCGATTCTTCAAGTGATAGCCGAGATTTCGCTCTGTTCAATTTAAATGACATTAAAGGGCACGAAGTTGATTATTAATCGGAGCTAGATATCAGTGCAAAGCGTTACTTTGCATTAGCAGTCGTGAGTCGGACTTTAAAGAAAGTGATTATGATTCTGAAAATGTGTTTGTAAATTGCTGTATAGATGACGGAAAATCACAAACAACATGCCGTATTTCGTAAATATTTGTGTTCATATATGGATTACCGGCAACAATCACGCGAGTAACATATTCTGCATGCTTTTCCCTTCATTGTGTTGTTTATTTAACTAAAATCGGTTGACTAACACCTTATTTGTGATGTTTTTACTAACGCGACCAGAAATTTTTACAGAACCTGAAAAAATCTTGCCCGTTCAGGGCTACAAAACGGACAAGCGTCTGCCCTGTAAAGGGTTAAGACATGGAAGAAATGCAAAAATCACTACTACATGACTCACTAAAATTAATTAGTGATGTGGCAGTTGTTATTAGCTATGGGGAACATACTGTCTACCAAAAAGGGATTGACTGTTATACTAGGGTTTTATTCTTGTTATTCTTGTTATTATTAGAAGGAGAAGAATAAGAAGGAACATGAGAAGAGGGAGAAGGAGGAATGAACAAAAGAAAGAGGGTGAGTGGTAGAAGGGGAAGAGGATGAAAGGAAGAAGGGGAATAATAAAGAAGAGGAGGAATAGAAGGAGGAGGAATGAATAAAAGAAAGGGTAGAGGATGAGAGGAAGAAGGGGAAGAATAAGGAAGAGTATCAGAGGAAAGAGAAGGAGAATAACCGCATGCCCTAACGCTACATGGCTAAACGCAAGATCATAAGATCACAAGCCGACCTAACTAATCAAGGGCCTGGGTATAAATATGAGGGCTTGGGAATTCTCCATTAGATTTGTCTTTTGGAAAAATCAGGTAAAAAGCGATTTCATATGCAAATATCATTTATCGATAATTCTTGATTCTTTTGCTGTTTAGAACTTCCTATGAAGGTATTTCCTAGTAACTATTCAGCTAAGTAACATCATTCTTTATACATTCGTGCAGCCTTTCATTTCGTCTGATGTATGTCACATCAATGAGAGATAGTGTTGTCTCATTTTGTTGTATATAGTTGTATGAGGGGAAGAAGGGGAAGAATAAGGAGGAGGATGAAAGGAAGAAGGAGAAGAATAAGAAGGAACTTAAGAAGAAGAAGGTAAAGAAGAAGGTATGGAAGGTAAGAAGGATAAGTTCAACTTATGTTTAGTTGTGCAGGTGGGAATATGTTAGCCAAGTAGATGTCATATGTTGTTCCATATTGTCATACAGATGTAGGAACATATATGTTTATATGTGAGAATATTTGTATGTACCCTGTTGTTGTCAGAATTTGGTTTATCTTGTAGGTTTCTGACCAAGAAAATCCAGCTGGAATTTGAAGAGGTTCTCAAGTCAAGGAGTGGGGTGCTTGTGGATGAGTTGTTTGTGAGTACAGGTTGTTGTTTATATGTGCATTGTTAGTCTTGTAATGTCATACATACATTGTTCATCTTCTGATGTTATACATGCATTGTTCATCTTCTGATGTTATACATACATTGTTCATCTTCTGATGTTATACATACATTGTTCATCTTGTGATGTTATACATACATTGTTTATCTTCTGATGTTATATGTGCATTGTTTATCTTCTGATGTTATACATACATTGTTTATCTTGTGATTTTATATGTGCATTGTTTATCTTCTGATGTTATATGTGCATTGTTCATCTTCTGATGTTATATGTGCATTGTTCATCTTCTGATGTTATATGTGCATTGTTCATCTACTGATGTTATATGTGCATTGTTTATCTTCTGATGTTATATGTGCATTGTTCATCTTCTGATGTTATATGTGCATTGTTCATCTTTTGATGTTATATGTGCATTGTTCATCTTCTGATGTTATATGTGCATTGTTCATCTATGATGTTATATGTGCATTGTTTATCTTCTGATGTTATATGTGCATTGTTCATCTACTGATGTTATATGTGCATTGTTCATCTACTGATGTTATATGTGCATTGTTCATCTACTGATGTTATATGTGCATTGTTCATCTTCTGATGTTATATGTGCATTGTTCATCTATGATGTTATACATGCATTGTTCATCTTCTGTTGTTATATGTGCATTGTTCATCTTCTGATGTTATATGTGCATTGTTCATCTACTGATGTTATACGTGCATTGTTCATCTACTGATGTTATATGTGCATTGTTCATCTATGATGTTATATGTGCATTGTTTATCTTCTGATGTTATATGTGCATTGTTCATCTACTGATGTTATATGTGCATTGTTCATCTACTGATGTTATATGTGCATTGTTCATCTACTGATGTTATACGTGCATTGTTTATCTTCTGGTGTTATATGTGCATTGTTCATCTTCTGATGTTATACATGCATTGTTCATCTTCTGATGTTATATGTACATTGTTTATCTTCTGATGTTATATGTGCATTGTTCATCTTCTGATGTTATACGTGCATTGTTTATCTTCCGATGTTATATGTGCATTGTTCATCTTCTGATGTTATATGTGCATTGTTCATCTTCTGATGTTAAATGTGCATTGTTCATCTTCTGATGTTATATGTGCATTGTTCATCTTCTGATTTTTATATGTGCATTGTTCATCTTCTGATGTTATACGGGGCATTGTTCATCTTCTGATGTTATATGTGCATTGTTCATCTTCTGATGTTATATGTGCATTGTTCATCTTCTGATGTTATATGTGCATTGTTCATCTTCTGATGTTATATGTGCATTGTTCATCTTCTGATGTTATACGTGCATTGTTCATCTTCTGATGTTAAATGTGCATTGTTTATCTTCTGATGTTATATGTGCATTGTTCATTGTCAGGGTCTTAAACTTGGCTCGCTAACCTAACACATGTGAGACAGTACAAGTACAACGTGATTGGACGTAAGACTCACCGACACACCGTTCAATGGATTTATTCACATATCAAATACAGAACGATGATCACAACAATATACATGTAATACTTCAATACACTTACATCCACAATACAGCTCACAAGTCTAACACTCAAGATGTCCAGACACTCGACTTTCAAGCACAGAAAACCACACAACGCCTTTCTCTCATCATACGTCTGTCCGAGTCGAAGTCCCAGAGCTGTCTGCCGCTAGTTCGCAACTTGCCTCCCACCTGAGGTGGCTTCACGAGGCATGCGTGCGTCTTGCGTCGTCCTGGCCTGACCGCTGGTCGCTCGTCAGCCAGCAATCTTGCAGGCCGGTAACTACTACTCGCCTGGCGGCGTAACGAAGTTGCTGCATCCCTGCTGGGAGCTAAGTCGCCTGGCGGGCGTAACGATGTCACTGCATCACTGTACCCTTTCTGGACTCTGACACGCTCCCCCGGCAAATTCATGAAAGATGTCATCTTTCATGTATAATATATGTACACACTGGGTTAATATTCTAACCTTGTCAGAGTCTACCCTTCTGTTGTTATATACATTGGTATCAAAATACAAATAAATACACATATGCCATAGAAATATATAAGAAATGGAAGTTGCATTCAACGACATGTGGTGTTCAACCTTTAACACATGTCAGGTTTCATCCTCTCGATGGCTGATTACCTCAATTGCATTAATGACCCAGTCAGATCGGTAGTACCAGCTTCACGCATCTACCTCGCAGCATTAAAAAAAAAAACGTAATAATATGGTTCTTGAAACAAAAACCATCTAGCTAGACCGAAATACGGCTTTATATAAGTCGTATAAAACGCTCAAACCCTGACCTTATTTGGCCAGTAGCTCTTGTGTTGGTCTGCAATGTCGGTAACACTCTGCCATGCCCAGTAGATGGCTACCTGTTGTGTCAACAATCTGGCAACAACATGGCTATTTACACGCAACACATTACTGAATACATTTCAAATTATGGCCCTTTGTGTAATGCTGTAATAACAAATAAATGAAAGGGGAATAATTTAAACATTTATGAAATACAATAATTTACAATAATTATCCTATTTCTTAGCGTCATCGCTTGACGTTTCTTCATATTAACGAGAAAAAGTCGGTAATATGAATACATTAATCAAGATATGATTCTAAGATTACACTACTTAAATATATAAACACACAATTCGTGTATTTAACTTTGTTGATTCCTAAAGATTTTAGAATCGTCATAGCTTTTTAAACTTTTATTTGTCGTCTGCTAATTTTGCTCTAAATTTCTAACTAATCCGGAAGTACACACGAACACTAAAACCAGCTGATGTTTAAGCTTGTAGAACACACTTGTTCCGGTCTGATCTAGTTACGGAAAGTACAATGTTCTCACAGTTCATGTGTTGGATGTTTCACTACAAAACCTTCTGGATTACGATTGACTGTTCATGTGTTGGATGTTTCACTACCGAACATTATGGATTTCGGTTCACTGCAATGGTGTAGCTGTCAATGTTTAGTTTACACGTTCACACACGTCTTTAAAATATCCCTGGAATGTTCCACACGCAGATGTCACTGTCAAATTGGATAGTTCGCTTACGGTAAGTTTTTGAGCGAATGTGACACTGTTCTTGTTCTTGATATATACAATTAATAAAGTTCGCTTTCTACCACACACTACACAATTATACACGACAATCACTACATGAATTAGTAAAATAAGAACACTATATATAATGGGAGTAACCCCTATCACATCATATTGTAGACATTGCACAGCTTTTTGTGAATGGAAAAAATTATTCACTGATGAATGCTGTGTCGGTCTGAGTGTATTTGTACACACTGCACTCAGACATTGGTGCTTACTGGGTCGGTCGGACAACGGGACAAAAGATCGGCAATTGAATTGGTTCTGCCTGGGATATGTCGAACCTCAAAGCTATAATCTTGAAGTTTAAGAGACCAGCGCGCTACCATATGATTTGAAGGTACCCCTGAATTTATAAATCGTAAAGGGCTGCTGTCAGATTCCACGATGAAATGGCGTCCTAGAAGAAATCTGGACAATTTTGTTATACCCACCACTAAAGCTAGGGCTTCCAATTGAGGTATAGACCACGCCCGTTCTCTGGGCTTTAGTTTCCTGGATACAAAGTACACGGGATGGAGGATGTTATTGTACTCTTGTAACAAGACTGCTCCAATCGCCACGGAGCTAGCATCTGTACGCAATCTGAAAGGTAAATGGAGGTTGGGCAATTTCAGGATGAGATTATTTAAACTGTTATCAGAAAAACACGCTAGTACTTTATTGAATGCAATTTTTAGGCATTCATTGTTTACAATTTTCTCTGGTTTATCTTTTGTTAGTAAATTAGTAAACACTTCGGTCAGTTCGGAAAAATCAGGAATGAACTGCCGGTAATAGTTTATCAGTCCCAACAAACTTCTGACTTGTTTTTTTGTAGTCGGAAGTGAGAGTTTTAGTATCTTGGACACAATGTTATCGTCTGTCATGACAAAGCCATTGGATATTTTGTACCCCAAGAAGGATATTTCCTGGTAGGCTATGTCTACTTTCGCAGGCTTCACTGTCAGTCCGTGCTGTCTAATACGTTCAAATGTCTGTTCTAACGTCTTAATGTGCTCTGTCATTGTCTCTGTGTGAACACAGATGTCGTCGATATAGCAGATTATGTTAGGAATGTCTACTAGAAGAAGTCGTGTCATACGTACGAAGGTGGCAGGGGCATTGACAAGCCCAAATGGAAGTTTGCACCATTCGTACAGTCCCCAAGGTGTGGCAAATGCTGTCAGATGTCTGCTCTGTTCGTCTACTGCTATTTGCCAATATCCTTTCGTCATATCTATCTTCGTAAAGAACCTAGCGTCTGTCAGTTCTGTCAGAAGATCGTCAGAGTTAGCCATTGGCTCAAGATCTAGAACAGTTATTTTATTGAGCTTTCGATAGTCGATACACAGTCTTATTGTATTGTCCTTTTTGCGTACTATGACCATTGGAGATGAGAAGTCTGATTGGGATCGTCTTATGATGTTGTTTTTCTCTAAGTTGATGATCTCCTGATGTAAATGTTCTTTGTAATGTAATGGGATGGTGTATGGTCTGCATCTTATGGGTGTGTTTGATGTGAGTGTGATATGATGCTGTACTAATTCTGTTTGTCCTGGGTTGTTGGAAAAGATGGTGTTGTACTGTTGTATAAGCTGTTTGCAACTGTTTGTCTCTGCTTGAGTTAACTTTGGGTTGATTTTAATCTCCTTCAAGCAGTTTGTCGTGTCTAATGCAGGTGTTGGAATCTCGTCACTAACATCGTCATCTTCGTGATCTATTATCACTGTACAAGCTGTCGTATCGTCTTGTTCGTTGTCTCTGTTGTGGTATGGTCTTAGCATATTTATGTGAAATATTTTGTGTTTGTCTTTTATTTGGATTTCGTAGTCTACAGGTGAAATCTGTCTCGTCACTTTAAAAGGTCCCTGCCAAGAATCAGTCAATAAGTGTCTGTCACTAGGTAGTAGAAGAAGAACGTCCTGTCCAGGTGTCAACGTTATTGTCCTGTTACCTTTGTCAGCATACTGTCTATAAGTAGCACCAGATAATTTTAGTGCATTCTTTGCAATAATACACGATTTGATGATTCTTTCACGCAATGATGTAACATATACGTATGATGATATGGGTTTAAGTACTGGAGTAGAGTCAGTTAACATTTGGTGATAAATAGTCAATGGGCCACGTGGTTTGGCACCATAGATAAGTTCAAAAGGAGAGAAACCGGTACTAGAATGTGGTACCTCGCGATAAGCAAAAAGAATAGCTGGTAGATATAAATCCCAGTTATTGGGGTGCTCTTGCGTTACTTTTGCAAGCATGTGCTTTAGATCCCCGTTAAATTTTTCTATTACTCCACTAGAGTGAGGATGGTACGGGGAATTGAAACATTGCTTCACTCCCAACATTTTGGTGAAAGCTTGGGTAGATGCGGCAATAAACTGAGTGCCCCTATCAGATTGGATAGTGTCTGGAAAACCTATCCGAGAAAATATATGGAAGAACACTTCCATTATATCATTGGCAGTTATGTTCTTTAGCGGAATAGCTTCTGGCCAGCGACTACATTGATCAATGACAGTTAGAATATATTTATTCCCTCTAGTTGTTGTATGATTAAGAGGGCCCACTATGTCAACAGATAGTTTTTCAAAAGGTCGACTGGCTAAGTCAGTAACTTGTAACTTTGCCTGTGGGTGTTTACCTTTTTTTACCAGTTTCTGGCAGGTGTCACAACTTCTGCAATATTCTTTAATGTCATTGCAAAATTTGGGCCAATGAAACTGTGTCAGTAACCTTGATCTGGTCTTAACGTATGCCATATGCCCTGCAAGAGGTATATCGTGGGCAAGATGTAAGGCTTGCTTGCGATAATTAATTGGCAATACAGTTTGCTCTGTTGTATTGTCACCTCTGGTATAATACCTGGTGAGTATATCATTTTTCACAGCAAAATGCCATTTTGCATTCTTGGTTACCTTTGGCTTTTGGCCGATCAGATTAAAGTATTTTGACAATGAAGGATCAGCTTTTTGAGCTGTTACAAACGTTTCCTTCATGGTGTTAGTAGGTAGTGATACTGGGCTAAGCATTTGTATAGCCTCAGTTTGATTACTTTCATCTTGCACTCTAGCAGTAGATCTAGTTACTGCGTTCACACATTCAATGATATCAGATGGTGATGGAACAATGTTATCAATGATGTCATGAGATGTTAGTGCTACATTAGCTACCATACAATCAATAGGTGGTGTGACATTATCAATGATGACATTTGATGGTGATGTTATGTTATCATCAATACACAGAGATGTTATGTCATGAGGTTTATCATTCACCTCTGGCAAATTTCCAATAATTACATCACACACTGGGTTTGTTAATGCAGCGCACTTTACTTTCCCAGTGAGGAAAGGTGTTTCAATATATGCCCATGCTAGTGGGTATTTCTCAATATTGCCTGAGAATGTTCTGCATGTTACGTGCCTGCCTGTATAGTCTGTAGGCATTATGAACGTTCTCTTCAGACCAATGAGTGAACTGCCCGTGTCACGAAGGACTGTAGCAGACTTGCCATTCACATATCCGTGATGGATGATTATCTTGCCTTTTGAATCTACTACCAAATTAGCTTCTTCATTGGCAATAGGGATGGCGTGACCGCATGTTAAAATACCATCTTCATAGAAGGTGTTACAAACAGAACATTTATTTGCGCTAAACATGTCAAAAGCCTGTGCTGAGTTCACAGGATGTTTCTCTGGCTGTTCTTCATCAGACGACGAACTGTCAAACAAGGCGGCATTTGCTTTGTTGGTCATTTGCCTGCCTTTACAATCTTTCCGATGGTGTCCGTACGCCTTACAGAGGAAACATTTACGCAAACTTCTGAAGGATTTACGCTCCTTATCTTGTCTGTTTACCATGTTTAGTAGGTAAGTATGGTATCCTGGGTGCTTATCGCACATTTCATTCTGATGATGTGAAAATTTACAATAGTTACAGTGATTAAATTTCTCAGAGGTAGGCCTATGAGGTTTCTGCCTACTATAGGGTTTGTCATAGTTAGCCGCTGCTACAAAATTAATGTCAGTAGCTTCACTGGCAAAACAATGTTTGTTGGCTGTGTAATACGCCGAACCACGTCTCTCAATCTCATCTACACTAGTGCATTCATTCTCTTGCAAAAATTTTGAAAATGCTGATGGAATGGATGAAATGATTTTATCTCTAATGATCAGATCTTCTAGTCTCTGATAATTTTTGTCAATTTTAGCTGCTGAAGTCCATTTGGTAAATATATCTCGGACTAAGCAGAGGTAATCAGAGAACGTTTGAGTCGGTTTTGGGCTCAACTTACTGAATTGTTCTCTGTAACCTGCCTCATCTAACATAAAATGTGCCATAATCTTAGATTTCAGATAATGGTAATCTTTTCTGAGGTCTTTGGGGATGGTTTCAATGACTTTAAGAGGTTCCCCTGATAAACTCCTCATATAAACAATATTCCATTCAGACAGTGGAACTTGGTAATGTTCCATTAAAGTTTCAAAATTTTGGGTAAAGGCTGCGATGCAGTCACCCGAGGTATAATTACGTACAATACCTTGATATTTCTTGTACTGGTTTTCTTTCTCCAGTCTCTCAGATTTCTTAGACTCTTTGTTAATGGCAGTCTCAGTGTCAAGTTGTTTTATCTTTAACTGTAACTCCAGTTCTTCTCTCTTACTCTGAGCTGCTATTTCTGCCTTCTTCAGCTCACTATCTATCTCAGCTTGCTTTGTCTTTGCAGCCAGTTCTAATTCGGCTTGCTTTAAGGCGGTCTCTGCCTCTACTTGCTTGGCAATTCTTTCCGTCTCTGCCTGTTTTAAAGCTCTTTCAGCTGCTCTTTCATCACGTTCAGCAGCTTTCTCGCGAAGGTGTTCAGAGTATTTATTCTCACTCCACTTTGTTAACTCATCACCTGTTAACTTTAATTTTAACCCCATATCGATGAAATCATTCAATGAAGACATGATGGAAAAATGTCACTGAACTATTAGCCACACAAAATATGTTATAAGTGGTTAGTAATGAACAATTTACAATTGATTTCTATTGACAATACGTGCCTAAAATTGCATCCTTAAAGTAAATGAAAAGAAAAATATACTCAAGTGCCCCGGATGCGGTGAAGAACGGTTGGAAATCGGGCTAGGAACTGTAGGGTCGCTACTTCGCAAACACAAATGACCTCTACGGCAAGGTTTCGGATGGTACGGAAAACCTGCTTTGTTTTTGGAGGAAAATAAATTAGCGTCTATTTGTTGGTGTGTGCTTGCTTGTCACTAAGTATTGATTAGGTTTGTATGGCGTTGAGTGTAGTTGTAGGTCGTAAGTTTGTCCGTCAACAATTTTTTTTTTTCCAAAACACAAGTCACTTTCTTTCCAAAACTTTCTGCTTCCGACAACTCAATGCACGAAGACAATCTACATGTATCTCAACACTCTACAACATTGATGACACATCACTTACATCAAGATGACATTCAGTAAGGACATAGACATCAAGTTTACAAGATGGCGACAAGGTCACAATGGCGACAAGATCACAATGTCGACAAGGTCAGAACGGTGACAAGTTTCACAAATCACAAATGTTTTACACGCTTACAAGATCAAACAATATGTATGCACTGTACGTTTACAAATAGTCTTACACATGTTTAAACAATGTAGTAAATTTATCAAAATGAGCCTTCCACGATCACATTTACATGTACTATAAAGTTTGACAAAAATTCTAAGTTCACAAACTCTAGTTTTAAATCGTTAATCACATAAACACGTTCATTTCAAAGCCGGACGAATGCCACCACGTCCACACATGTCAGGGTCTTAAACTTGGCTCGCTAACCTAACACATGTGAGACAGTACAAGTACAACGTGATTGGACGTAAGACTCACCGACACACCGTTCAATGGATTTATTCACATATCAAATACAGAACGATGATCACAACAATATACATGTAATACTTCAATACACTTACATCCACAATACAGCTCACAAGTCTAACACTCAAGATGTCCAGACACTCGACTTTCAAGCACAGAAAACCACACAACGCCTTTCTCTCATCATACGTCTGTCCGAGTCGAAGTCCCAGAGCTGTCTGCCGCTAGTTCGCAACTTGCCTCCCACCTGAGGTGGCTTCACGAGGCATGCGTGCGTCTTGCGTCGTCCTGGCCTGACCGCTGGTCGCTCGTCAGCTAGCAATCTTGCAGGCCGGTAACTACTACTCGCCTGGCGGCGTAACGAAGTTGCTGCATCCCTGCTGGGAGCTAAGTCGCCTGGCGGGCGTAACGATGTCACTGCATCACTGTACCCTTTCTGGACTCTGACATTCATCTTCTGATGTTATATGTGCATTGTTCATCTTCTGATGTTATGTGTGCATTGTTCATCTTCTGATGTTATATGTGCATTGTTTATCTTCTGATGTTATATGTGCATTGTTTATCTTCTGATGTTATATGTGCATTGTTTATCTTCTGATGTTATATGTGCATTGTTTATCTTCTGATGTTATATGTGCATTGTTCATCTTCTGATGTTATATGTGCATTGTTTATCTTCTGATGTTATATGTGCATTGTTCATCTTCTGATGTTATATGTGCATTGTTTATCTTCTGATGTTATATGTGCATTGTTTATCTTCTGATGTTATATGTGCGTTGTTCATCTTGTGATTTTATATGTTATTGTTCATCCTATGATGTTATATGTGCATTGTTCATATTGTGATGTTATACATGTATTGTTCATCTTCTGATGTTTTAGTGCATTGTTCATCTTGTGATGTTATATGTGCATTGTTCATCTTGTGATGTTATATGTGCATTGTTCATCTTGTGATGTTATACATGCATTTTCACCTTGTGATGTTATACATAGATTGTTCATCTTGTTATGTTATACGTGCATTGTTCATCTTCTGATGTTATATGTGCATTGTTCATCTTGTGATATTATATGTGCATTGTTCATTTTCTGATGTTATATGTGCATTGTAAATTTTCTGATGTTATACGTACATTGTTCATCTTCTGATGTTGTATGTTGGCTTGACCAACTTGAGAGTCCAGGCTAATTACCATCTTCTGATGTTGTATGTTGGCTTGGCCAACCTGAGAGTCCAGGTTAATTAACATCTTCTGATGTTGTATGTTGGCTTTGCCAAACTGAGAGTCCAGGTTAATTAACATCTTCCGATGTTGTATGTTGTCTTGGCCAAACTGAGAGTCCAGGTTAATTAACACCTTTTGATGTATGTTGGCTTGACCAACCTGAAAGTCCAGATTAATTAACATCTTTCAATGTTGTATGTTGGCTTTGCCATTCTGAGAGCCCAAGCTAATTAACATATTCTGATGTTGTGTGTTAGCTTTGTTGGCTTGGCCAACCTGAGAGTCCAAGTTAATTAACATAATCCGATGTTGTATGTTGGCTTTGCCAACCTGAGAGTCCAGGTTAATTAACATAATCTGGTGTTGTATGTTGGCTTGGCCAACCTGAGAGTCCAGGTTAATTAACATAATCTGATGTTGTATGTTGGTTGTGCCAACCTGAGAGTCCAGGTTAATTAACATAATCCGATGTTGTATGTTGGCTTGGCCAACCTGAGAGTCCAAGTTAATTAACATAATCCGATGTTGTATGTTCGCTTTGCCAACCTGAGAGTCCAGGTTAATTAACACAATTTGAATCCTCTTTATATATGAGGTTGGGTGGCAGTTCCCTTCACCACCACCTTTCATTATAAGACAACCCTAAGATAATTAAGAAAATTGTCTGGTGCCCATGTCTGTGTGGCTGGGGTCGAACACTGATCCCTTCTGGTCAGACAAAATTATCCTACCTCTGCTGGGGATATCTCTATAAGTGCTTCAGTCTCCTCTCATAGATCACACAAGGAGAATCTCAGCACAGTGCACAAATCCCAACCCCTGTCTTCGCAGGCAAATAAACTAACCTCTGTGTCACTACAGCTCCTTGTATCATGTAGACGTGCATTACGTGGTTTATTTCCAGTTAAGAGACTATCACCTGGGCGACAAGTTTCCAGTCATCACTGGTGTGTCTGTGGAAAGATCGGATGTGTTTAACGACACCATACAGGTCAGAGTTCACAAATAAATAGTGTGTCATATTGAACAGGTATTCCTGGCTTTGTGGGATTCATTGTAATTGCTTAAGCAACCCAAAAGAATAGTGAAAATCACACTTATATCTTAACATGGCAAAAACAAAGATAATGCATACAGATAAAACTAATATGGAGAAAGAAATATATGTTAATGAGGAAAGATTGGAGGTGGTGGAAAATTTTGAATATCTTGGGTCATTAATTACCAACAATGGTGACACAATGAAGGAAATTGAAAAGACAGATATCTATTGCTCTTGCAAAACTAAAACAACTGAATAAATTGTGACGTGGGACAGATAGACCTACAAAAATTAGACTTTTAAGAGCATGCATCTTTCTCATTGCAACATACGCCTGTGAGACCTGGACATTTACTAAACAAGCTGAACAGCGCATAAATGCCTTTGAATATAAATGTTATAGATTGGTTCTAAGAATATCTTGGACACAGAAAATAACAAATGCATCTATACAATTAGGTCTGAATATTGAAGAAGGTTGGCTACTGAAGACCATAAAGCAAAGAAAATTGAAATATTTTGGTCACTTGAAACGTCACGAAAGTTTGGAGAGAACAATAATGGAGTGGTATATGCCCAGGAAGATAGGTAGAGGAAGGTCAAAGAGAATATGGGTGCAGGATGTGGTAGATGATCTCCAGATGGGTGTATCAGACGTGGGACATCTTGATTGACCGAGAAGTTTTCCAGAAGGAGTGAGGTTCTGCAAAGGACATGCTACTGAATGAATGAAGCATATATCAACACTACATATCTTCCGGGGAATAAGATTATGGATCGGTTACAAATCTAGAATGGGAGAATGGCATCTTCGGAAACTCATACCAGTCCTTGAATTGAAAGACATAACATGGCATACAGTCCTTGGATTGAATGACATAACATGACATATAGTCTTTGGATTGAATAACATGGGATGATGTACAGCTTTGGGGTTGAATAACTTGTTGTGACATACAGTTTTTGGATTGAATAACATGGTATGATATGCAGTCTTTGGATTGACTAACATGGCAGAAAGTCCTTGGATTGAATAACATGACATAAAGTTTTTGGATTTAATAACGTGACATAAAGTCTGTGGATTGAATAACATGACATAAGGTCTGTGGATTGAATAACAAGACATAAAGTCTGTGATTGAATACTCAGACACGACATACCAGACTGTATTTTGAATGACATGATAAGTCTTTGAACCTGACAGAACATGACGTATAGGTCTTTTGATGAATAACCAGACATGACATGTGCAATCATTACAAGAGCTGATTGATGATTGTTGGAAGTGAACATATTTGGCTTTCCCTGGCATTTAAATGTCAAGGTCATACAGTGACATCATGGTGGTTGGTTATTTCTTGTGGGTGGGAGATTTGAAAGTGAAGGTCATACAGTGAGATGGTAATTGGTTGTTTCTTGTGGGTGGGAGATTTGAAAGTGAAGGTCATACAGTGAGATGGTAATTGGTTGTTTCTTGTGGGTGGGAGATTTGAAAGTGAAGGTCATACAGTGAGATGGTGATTGGTTGTTTCTTGTGGGTGGGAGATTTGAAAGTGAAGGTTATACAGTGAGATGGTAATTGGTTGTTTCTTGTGGGTGGGAGATTTGAAAGTGAAGGTCATACAGTGAGATGGTGATTGGTTGTTTCTTGTGGGTGGGAGATTTGAAAGTGAAGGTCATATAGTGAGATGGTGATTAGTGCATTGGAGTAGAAGATTTGAAAGTGAAGGTCATACAGAGAGATGGCGATAGGTTGTTTCTTGTGGGTGGGAAATTTGAAAGTGAAGGTTATACAGTGAGATGGTGATTGGTTGTTTCTTGTGGGTGGGAGATTTGAAAGTGAAGGTTATACAGTGAGATGGTGATTGGTTGTTTCTTGTGGGTGGGAGATTTGAAAGTGAAGGTCATACAGTGAGATGGTGATTGGTTGTTTCTTGTGGGTGGGAGATTTGAAAGTGAAGGTCATACAGTGAGATGGTGATTGGTTGTTTCTTGTGGGTGGGAGATTTGAAAGTGAAGGTCATATAGTGAGATGGTGATTAGTGCATTGGAGTAGAAGATTTGAAAGTGAAGGTCATACAGAGAGATGGCGATAGGTTGTTTCTTGTGGGTGGGAAATTTGAAAGTGAAGGTCATGGTGATTTGTTGTGTCTTGTGGATTGGACTTGTGTCAGGTCTTAGTCGGATATTACTGAGCTACCGTATAACAGTAGACGGTACTACCTGCTTTCTGTTAACGCCGAACGTTGGGCGGCGCTTACCAAACCCAACACCCCACATTGTGCCAACGGCTTCGGGTGGAAGAGCGCAATTGGGAGGGTACAAGCCTTACCCTGGTGCAAGGAAATGCAACCTAAAGACAAAGTGTCAGGGCAGGGCAGACTAGGCCCTAAGCCGTGGTTGGCGGCTGGTCTAGGATCGAAGCTACGACAGGCAGACAATTAGAGCATTGGTTTGCAACTTCTGCAGCTTGTCTTGTTCCAGATGTAGAGGTGTTACCTTTCCTCTGGAGTGAATTAGGCAGGCCGAGAGAGGGATCATGCTGCATGGGCAACACATGATCTCTATATTTTAGCCCAGGCTTTGTGCTATGGAGAGACAATAACTCCATCCCTTACAAACTATCTTCTGTCAAGACGGCAAGGTGCCAATGTGGATTGCAGATTTGAAAGTGAAGTTCATACAATGAGATGGTGATTGGTTGTTTCTTATTTTTGGGAGATTTGAAAGTGAAGGTCATGGTGGTTTGTTGTTTTTTTATGTGGGTAGGAACAATATTGTAACAGTACAGCGAAGGGACGATGGACTATCAACAACTCCAAGACGGTTCCAGCTCCATGTTACTTTATTCAGAATCAAGCCAGATGTTGCTCAGTTAAATCATACGTCCATCTCTTCTCTAGTCCCCGATGTTAACTGATCCGTAACAACAAACTACGTCACGACTTGAGCATCTTTCTTCCCATTCTACCCTGATGCTCAAGCGTGCTGTAGTTTTGCCCACCCCATATACTCTTACTGCTACAATATCTGTACAGAGGTGAACATTGTTGTTGAAACAATTTAAATACTCGTTCACTCTGTATTGTCCTGTTTTAAACTGAATTGCAGTTGACAGAATGTATTTGTGTATTTAATTGCTCATAGACTTTAGATCTCAAGGCTGACTTAACCTACGATGGAGGATTCCAAATCGCCATTGATGCAGCCTTGCCTTTTCATCGTATGGCTTTTGTGTCTGTGAAAGTGTTAAAGCTTCGAGGAGTGTTGCGGCTGCAGTTCACACAGCTGCCATTCAGCCATTGGAATGCATCTTTTTATGAGGTAATTATCGTTTTGAGACTTAAAATGTAAAGGACACTTTTCCACTCCTGAATCTACCCCCCCCCTCCCCCCCCCCCCCCCCCCCCCCCCCCCTCCCCCGTTTGTTCTCTTTGAACTCTAGGATAGTCCATACATGTGCTACTACTTCTAGTGCACTGCACTGATTTTTGCGTGTGGATCAGCTTTCCCAATAATCAATGCCTCTCGCCATCAGACGAACCCACTCCGACTTCTGAGGTACTTGTAATTTACGTCCCCAAATCAAGAATGAGAAGTCAACATTTTAGTCCGACTTTCTAGTGTTGGGTTGAACCCACTACCTCAGCATCAACACATGGAAATTTAAGAACAAACACTCTTATCCATTCAGCCATGCTGACCTCCTATTGAAGGCATTTGTGTGTATGGTGCTATGGATTTTTATGGATTAGCCGGCATTCGATGGACGATGTGGTCAGCATCATGCCAACCTCATATGAAGCTGATAAACTTATACCTCGGCTGAAATACAAAGTACATAGTCGCTGAAAGTGCAAATGTGGAGAACCGTTATCCCCACTGAAGTCTAAGACTTAACAGGAAGTTCTTCTGTTTGCATAGCAATGACTGGAATCACCTAATAGATAATGTTTCGATTTATTTGAGCATCAAACTTAATTTAAAACTCTTCTTCCAGAAGATTTAGCAACCAATCAATCATTCAACTAACCAATCAATCATTCAACTAACCAACCAATCAACTAACCAACCAACCAATCAACCAACCAATCATTGAACTAACCAACCAACCAGCCAACCAACCAACCAATCAATTAACCAACCAGCCACTCAACCAACCAACCGACCAACCAACCAAAACCCTTCCATCAGTACTTCAGTGTGATCACCATTAATGTGACATGTACATGTGACGGTGACTGTCTACAAATGTCCGTGTCTTTACTTGCAGGAGCCAGAACTAGAACTGGATGTCACAGCACAGCTGGATGGTCGTCCTATGCCCAAGCTGAGGAATATCATTGCCAACCAGGTGAGCTGAAGGCCTACGAGTGCATGTCTGTCTTTTAGATTAGTTACCTTCATCATAATCACGGCCAATTGGAGTAGGTGTTTATGTCTCTCCACAGATCTTAGTCCTTTGTCATCTGGATCAACTCTGCTGATAATATTCCTCCATGCCACCATCACAGTCCATCCAGACTCATATCTCTTGGTCTGCCTCTCTATCTTTTTCCACTGATCTTTCCATTTGTCACAATGTTCTCCAATGCCACTCTTCTCATCACATGATCAAAGAATGCTTTTTGTCTCTTTCTTGAGTTGAGTTGAGTTGAGGAGCTGAGTTGAGCTAAGAACTGACATCACTGCACTCAGGACATTCCCACACGTGCTCCATCCCCTCATTCAAAGACCAGCGAAGAGTCATACTACTAATCAGTCCTATTGCCAACTGATTGAAAGTTCTCCTAGTCTTCCCTTTCAGTTTTGAGATTTATCCAGAACCCCTGCCAACCCCTCACCATATCATTCTCTCCACATACAGGTTCTCTGTCTGTTCCACCGCTTTCTCCACCTGGTCCCACAGACACTCAACCACCTCTCCCTTGTCCATAGGTAATCTACCACCAAGAGGTGCATTCCCTGCCAGCCTATCAGCCTGTTCATTCCTGTGCACTCTCACACAGTACTTGCAACATGATGGTCATGGACACAAGAAAGAATAAGTGGAAGAATGGGATGGCAGTGGCTAATAGGCTTGTCTGCCGACCCAGTGGTCATCATCATCATCATCTCATCGTGTACCTTGCGGTCCCGGGAAGGTTAACCCAGTCAACAAATGCCCGCAGAAGTCGGATGTGTCGGCCTAATGGCGCAAGAACGCAGCTCTGCTGTAAACAAGCACAACACAGTCACATCCGAAAAAAAAATCCGGATGAACGCAGAAGAAGAAGAAGTACCTTGCGGTGTCGAGGTGAAGCATAAACAGTGGTAGAGTGCATGTCCATCATGTCATCTTGTCCCCCTTGTATCTTGCGGTGTCAAGGTAAAGCATAAACAGCGGGAAAGTGCCCATCCATCATCTTGACATAATCTGTTGTTTGTTGAAAAAAAACCAAGACTGACCAGTTATTGGCATAATCTATTGTATGTTGTAAAAACAGACTGACCAGTTGTTGAAATAGTATTTTGTATGTAAATGCAACTTCCTTCTTCGATGATGAAACCATCAACTGCCTTCCTCAAGTTCCCACCAATGAGACACTTGATGACCTGCCAACCATAGTGGAAATAAACAAAGCCATCCAGCAACTCTCCAGCGGCAAGGCACCTGGTCCTGACTCCATCCCAGCAGAGATATACAAGGCAGGTGGGCCGGTCCTAACAGAGCAGCTTCACCAAGTCTTCACAAACATATGGATGAACGAGACCATGCCACAAGATTTTAAGGACGCGTCAATAGTCCACCTTTACAAACGTAAAGGAAACTGCCAATCCTGTGACAACCACCGAGGCATCTCCTTGCTTTCAATTGCAGGGAAGATACTCGCCAGAATTCTTCTCAATCGCCTCACAGCCCATCTCGATCAAGGTCTTCTTCCTGAGAGTCAATGTGGCTTTAGAAAAGAACGTGGAACTGTTGACATGATTTTCGCTGCAAGGCAGCTGCAAGAGAAATGTCAGGAACAGAACTGCGAAATGTTCTCCACTTTCATTGACCTTACCAAGGCTTTTGATACAGTCAGCAGAGAAGGACTGTGGAAGATATGGCAAAATATGGCTGTCCACGAAAGTTTGTCCAAATAGTGCGGCTATTTCATGACGGCATGCAGGCAAGAGTACAGGAAAATGGTGAACTGTCTGAACCCTTTCCTGTCACCAATGGAGTGAAGCAAGGATGTGTCCTGGCACCAACACTGTTCAGCCTCATGTTTTCAGCCATGTTGATGAATGCCTTCGAGAACGACGACATTGGAATAGACATCAACTACCGTATGGATGGAAAGTTATTCAATCTCAGAAGGCTGAAAGCTAAAACCAAAATTAACATCGGCACCGTCAGAGAGCTCCTGTTTGCTGATGATTGCGCTCTATACGCCAACTCAGAGGCGGACATGCAACATAATGTTTCAGCTTTCTCACATGCCTGTGCCAACTTTGGGCTCAATATCAACTTGGAGAAGACTGTAGTTATGTACCAGCTAGCTCCAGGGAATAATCACACTGTGCCGAATATCAAAGTGAATGATCATAGACTAAGTGTTGTGGACAAATTCACCTATCTTGGCAGCACCGTGTCACAAGCTGCCACAATCGATGACGAAGTGAATGCAAGAATATCCAAGGCCAATGCAGCCTTTGGCAGACTGTACAAGAATGTATGGGACAGAACTGGAATAAGCCTGCAAACAAAGCTAAAAGTCTACAAAGCAGTTGTATTATCCACACTGCTATATGCTTGTGAAACCTGGACTGTTTATCAGCGACACGCTAGGAAATTAAACCACTTCCACACAGTCTGCCTAAGGAAGCTACTGAAGATTAAATGGCAAGACAAGATTCCAGACACTGAAGTCCTAGAAAGAGCATCCATGCCCAGTATCCACACTCTACTGATGAAGAATCAGATTCGCTGGGCTGGTCACTTGACTCGCATGCCAGATCACAGGCTCCCTAAACGAATTTTTTACAGCGAACTGCGTTGTGGTAAACGCTCCCAAGGTGGCCAGAGGAAACGTTTTAAAGACACTCTGAAAATTTCACTGAATGCTTTTGGAATTCATCATGACACCTGGGAGGCTGCAGCCAGAGACCGAAATTCGTGGCGTGCATCATTGCGCAAAGGTGCAGTCATATGTGAGGCAACCAGGACTGCAAGAGCTGTGAAGAAAAGGCAGGACAGAAAAACCACTGCAGGAAATCCTCCTCCAGAGACGTCAAGCATTCTTTGCCCACATTGTCAAAGAACATTTCAAGCCAAAATAGGCCTTATCAGCCATCTTAGAACCCACGGCTCCACACCTTCAACCCCACTGGATGAAATGAATGGTCATCATCATTCTTGATGGACAAACAACAACATTTTGTATGTTATAAGAACAGACTGACCAGTAGTTTACATAATCTGTTGTATGTTACAAGAACACACTAGCCAGTGTGTGACATAATCTGTTGTATGTTGTAAGAACACTCTAACCACACTGTGATATAATCTGTTGTATGTTGTAAGAACACACTTAACACTCTGTGACATAATCTCTTGTATATTGCTTTTTACCAGATTCTTGTTGGTAAAAGTTGTTGACATAATCTGTTGTATGTTAAAAGAACACACTAGCCAGTATGAGACATAATCTGTTGTATGTTGCTTTTTACCAGATTCGCAAGATCATCCGTAAGAAGCACACCCTGCCGATGTACAAGATGAGGTATAAACCGTTCTTCCAGCCTCGGCCAGACCCAGGGCTGGCCAGGGACACTCGAATCCACATGGATGGTGCCACGTTGGGCTGTGGCATTCTGGAGGTGACTGTAGTACAAGCCAACCGGCTACCAATGGTTGTGAAAGGAGCCAAGGTTTACTGTACTGTGTCTGTAGGTGTGTACTCCTTCCTTGTTTATTCTACTGTTGTCACACCTCATTATTGTCATTGCTGAGAATCGAGTTTTGATTCATATAAGATCCTCGCCATGATCATTATTATTTTGTTGGCTCATAGAGTTTGCCAGGGTAAAGGTTCACAGGAGTTGGCATTGTCCTGGTACAGAAACACTTGATGAGTGTCGGTGGTCTGACATAGGTGTTTACACAGGTGTGACCTCAAGCTGTGAGTTGGCTGAGTTTATGTGGTTTACTAGAACAGTCTATTTCCAACTTTCTCACTCCTCCATCTACCTTTCCAAGAGTCACAGAGTGAGAGATATAGACTTGACATATCGCCGAACATTTTTATGTTCTCTATTGTACTGACACAGTTACAATAAGCATACATTCACTTTTACATTAAAACAATTCTATATCACATCACCTAAACATTTGCTGAAACTATTACACAAAGACACCTGTATAAACTGGCCATTTCCAAAACTAATCTAACCCGGTCCACTCTCGACCACGGTCAAACGCAAAGTGCTCCGTTTTAAGAGAGACACTTCTCTCCTGACCACTGCCAAAGTCATGTTTCACCCCATAAGGTGTGAATGTGATCAGAGCTCACAGACCAGCTCCTGCAAGTTATGCACCTCAGAAGTCAGTGTGTCTATCTTCTGTATCTATTTGTTCAGATTTACTTTCTGTAAGATTCTATTCATCTATAGATAAGCTGTCTTTCCTCAAACTTTTGCCAGGGCTGTTTCTTTATGGCCTACTCTTTACATTTTCCAACTGCTGTTCAGTTTATAACATGCGGTTCATCTTGCACTCGGAACCTCTTGTTGTTTGCCCATATCCAAGAAGCTTTGGTATCTGAATTCACTACCCAGGAGATCAAGAAGATGAACAGGTTGATAGCCTAGTAGGGAATGCACCTCTTGGTGGTAGATTGTCTATGGACAAGGGAGAGGTGGTCATGCACCTGTGGGATCAGGTGGAGGAACAGATTGAGAACCCGTATGTGGAAAGAATGAGATTGCGGGGAATCGGCAGGGGTTCTGGAAGAATCTCAAAACTGAGAGAGATGACCAGGAGAACTTTCAGTCTGATAGCGGTGGGAACAATTAGTAGTGTGACTCTTCACTGGCTGTTGAACGAGGGGAAGGAGTACGTATGGGAATGTCCTGAGTGCAGTGATGTCGTTTCTTAGCTTAACTCAAGGAGATGTTATGTTCATTAGAAATGAATGATTCTCATAAAAATTCCTAGCTCTATGCTGCTTCATCATCAGCATCATGTTGAATGGCAAGGTATGAGCGGTAAAGGTTTGCCTTCTCACACAATTATAAGTCTTCAGTCAGGCCTGTGTAGGTCAGCATGGCCGAATGGATAATAACGCGTGTTCTTAATCATCCAGTGTGCTGATGCCGAGGTAAGGGGTTCATTCCCTACACTGGACAGTTGGACTAAAATGTTGACCTATCTGTCCTTGACTTTGGGATGTAAATTACAAGTACCCCTGAAGTTGGAGTTGGTTTGCCTGATGGCGAGGGACACAGTTAATAGGGAAAGCTAATCCACATGCCAAATTCAGTCCAGCACTACTAGAATTAGTGTGTATGGACTACGCTCGAGTTCAAAAACGAACAATTGCCAGAAATAAATCTGGCCTGTGTTCATGTCCCATTTCTGCCACGTGGCCAAGCCATTGAGGTATTTACCTCTTTGTCACCCCCTTGCTTTTTTCCCCATCAAGTTTGCAGTTGTCACTAAGTTTTGAAACTTCCTACTCCACTCATACACTTGCTGGACTGACAGGCATGCATCACCATACTGGGCCTTCATTCGTCGATTACTTTCTATAGGTCTCTCCCCTTCTGGATAAAAAAATGGATAACAGAATGCTGCTTCTCTTTGGTGCATGTCAAAAGTGGGGCGACCATCTTGAATATGTCCTCATATGATCCCGTGATTGTCTGCACCATGATGTCACATGCTTAACATTCTTGACATCCTTAACAACAGTATTGGCAGGTTACAAGACAATTATTGTAATTTCTATCACACTTTAAAGGTTTTCATTTGAAGCCGCCTCATATTAATTAGGTGCTGTTTCCACAATGAAAGTTGGTTGAATGAATCTGAAACACTTATCTGTCTCTTGTCCTAACTGTACGTTCTGTTAGATTGCTGTTCGTCCATCTCTTGATGTTATTTTCCCACTTGTATCGTTGTCTACCTCTTGCTCGCTTTCCTTCAACCTTACTCTTCAGTATGGTTTTGATAAGAGTATTATGTCTTTTTACATGGCCAAAATATTGAACTTGCTTCATTTTTATTTCTTTCAGTCAACATTCTTGTCATTCCAGTTTTTCTAGAACCTCTGTATTTGATTGTTATTGTTGGCATGAAATACGAAATATTCTTCTGTATATGCACATCTCCAAGGCCTCTATTCGACTTTCTAATTGCTTGTTCAATGCCCAGGCTTCTACACCATATAGTAGTGTTGAATATACATAGCATTTGACAATTCTCATTTTTAATGTTTTGTTAATCTCTCTAGATGTTAATACTGATTCATCGGCTCCTATATATATTATATATAACCTTCCGTAGACATTATGAAAATAAAATCTACAAATTAGGCTCTAAGGTTGTTTTAACCTGGCATATTTGCAGATGAGTTGCCATGGAAGGAGCAGATGTTAAAGGAGAGGAAAACCAGGATTGTGATAACTGTAGAACTGGTGAAGAACTCCAGTGATCAGTCTCTGGGGATGACAGTGAAGGATGTAAGTAGACAAATTTATGTTTAAGTAGGAAAAAGAGTGTTGAGATGCTACATTGAACCTGTACTTTTGTATGGATGTGAAGCGTGGACAATGAGCAGTCAGGCTGAAAAAACATCTGATGGCTGTAGAGATGTGGTTTCTGAGGAAAATGCAAAGAATACCATGGACAGCCAGAAAGACCAATGAACAAGTCCTTCAAGAAACAAATGAAGATCGTAAATTGATTAGAGAAATTAGACGTAGACAGTCAAAATTTTTTGGGCATGTTATGAGAAGAAATGTATTGGAGAATTTGGTGACAACTGGTAAGATCGAGGGGAATAGACCAAGGGGAAGACCTAGAAGCAAGTACCTGGATGACTTGGCCTTGTGGCATGGTCGAGACAGAAACACGGAGCTGATGCACGACTCTGGTGATCGAGTGAGATGGCAGAACATGACCGCCCACGCTTACCGGCATGGCACATGATGGATGGATGGAGGCCATTCCCCAGCACACCCACATGACCAGGGCAAAAAATCCATACAATTCTCACAATATGTGACCTCTGATTCTGAATCCTTTCTCCACCTTACTAATCATACTCAGTGAGTCTGTAATGAATGCAATGTTTGTTGCAGTGGTCTCCTCCAACCATCGGAATGCCGCTGTTACTGCTGCCTCCTCCATTCTCATGCTGGAGGTCAGTCTCATATGCCAGACTCTCCTTTTTCAAGCATCGTCCATTAGCCTCCGCAATGGAAAACATACTGCCTCACAAGAGTTCAAACATCTGACCCCAGGGCTGGCCAGCTAGTGTGCTAACTTGCCTATCTCATAAATAACCTTAGCTGCAAAATCCAGCCAACCATGAGCAAGTCTGCAAATAACAGAATAAAAGGTTTAAAAGGCAAAAGGGTTGACTTCATTTACCAAGTTTTATCCCATATGGCTTGGTCTCTTTCTGCAAAACAACCTACCAAAAGCCTCGCACAAAGCACAAACTCTGTAGCTCCAGTGATGACCCCCTAGGAGTTTCCGAGACAATTGCTCTCGTGAACCAAACGATGTAAAATGAATTGAAACCACAACCTTCGGAGCATGAGGCAGGCAGTATAACCACCCCACCACAGAGACTATTAGATCTAAAAAAATTATTAAATAAAAAAGAATAACTCAGGCCTACCAAGATGAAGGAGGCTTTTATAGAAGAAGTATGACGCCATGCGCAGAAAGCCGTAAGTAGCCTGGGCTACCCACTTACCTCCTTCCACCCAGGAAATCTCCATAATTGGCACCTGAAATATTAAATCTATGTGTGAATTTGGAAAGGTAGCACAGGTCTAGTAATCTAGGTTGCTTCTAAAAATACTGTAGAATTTTGGCCATCATAGACCATAAATTTAGGTAGGGAAAATCCCAACTGCACCTCCCAGTGGTAGAGGATGGGAAACATGCCACGGTGGGGCAAACGCAGTCCTGGGGACAGAGTATCCACCAGGATAAGTGGACAACTCTGCAGCTGAGCAGAGCAGGGCACTCACTTTTCCTGACAGTTAGAAGTGGCTGTCAAAGGCAGAGGTAAAAGACCCCCTTGTGGAGTGGAAGATAAGGGGAAACCCACCATATTATCTTCGGAAGATTTCATTAATAGTCACGTATCAGAAACTAAAGCCTGAGATATGTGGGGAGACATGAATGCCTACGCCAGCTGGCATGACACTTGATTATGGTTATGATTATGATTATAGCACAATGCAATTTACAAGTAAATGGGAATGTTCTTAAATAAGTGAATCAGTACAATTATCTCAGAACAGTCATAATATCTGATGGGAAATGTCTTGAAGAGATTAAAATAAGAATCGCCATACCGAAGGTAGCCTTTTGTAAGATGGAAAACATACTGACTAATGAAAAAGATGTCATTTGCAACAAGGAAAAGAGTGTTGAGGTGTTACATAGAACCTGTGCTTTTGCATGGTAGTGAAGCGTGGACAATGAGCAAAGAGGCAGAAAAACATTTGATGGCTGTGGAAATATGGTTTCTAAGGAAAATGCAAAGAATACCATGGACAGACAGAAAAACTAATGACCAGAGTTCCTACAAGAAACAAATGAAAATCGTAAACTGATTAGAGACATTAGATGAAGACAGTCAAAATTTTTGGTCACTTTATGAGAAGAAATAAATTATAGAACTTGGTGACAATTGGCAAGATTTAGGGGAAGAGAACAAGGGGAAGGCAGAGAAGTAAATACCTGGATGGCTTGACCACATGGCATGGTTGAGACAGAAACATGGAGCTGATCCACGACTCTGGTGATCATATGAAATGGTGAGACATGACCTCCCATGCTTATTGGCATAACACAGGATGATGATGATATACTACAGGTGGTAGAAGACTAATATTGGGAGAACATGGAGGGAGCTGCAGGAGTGAGTTGATTGATGGTCTGTGCCTCGATGGGGGATGAAGGACAGATGATGATGATATTGATGTCTTCTCCCAGGAGCTGATACCTGACAGGCTTCATCCGGTTGTGATGATTGGCGAAGTCAGTGTGGGCTCTCCAGCTCACATGGCTAACATTCAACAGGTAAGGTTATAGTGTTCATGCACAGTCTTATTTCAGTGTCTCTATAATGTCTTGTTTCAATCTCTGCATAAAGTCTTGTTTCAGTGTCTCCATTATGTCTTGTTTCAATGTCTCTATTATGTCTTGTTTCAGTGTCTCCATTAAGTCTTGTTTCAATGTCTGCTTAAAGTCTGCCCTCAGTGTCTTAGTGGTGCACGGGAATTCCTTATGAGAAGCCCGTCACATAGTGGAACGGAAGTGTTCAGAAGTGCCATACATTACTGTAAAACAAGTTTATTAGCTTGAATTCAATACATTTTTGCCAAAACATCAAAGAAATTTCACCGCTTTCAATGATTTCAGTAGCCTTTGGACCTATCAAAGACATATTTCAGTATCTCCATTATGTCTTGTTTCAGTGTCTCCATTCTGTCTTGTTTCATTGTCTGCATAAAGTCTTGTTTCAGTGTCCCAGTAAAGTCTTGTTTCAATGTCTGCATAAAGTCTTGTTTCAGTGTCTCCATTAAGTTTTGTTTCAGTGTCCCTCCAATAATTTTTATTTCATTGGCTCCATTAAGACGTGCTTTAATGTCTTCCTCCATAAAGTCTTGTTTCAGGAAAGTGACTCCATAAAGTGATATTTCAGTGATTTTGTAAAACAGTATTTTGGTGACTCTGTAAAGCTTACTTTACTGGCTCCATAAGGGATATTTCAGTGATTTTGTAAAACAGTATTTTGTGACTCAGTAAAGCTTACATTAGTGACTCCATAAGTGATATTTCAGTGCTTTTGTAAAACAGTATTTTGTGATTCAGTAAAGCTTATATACTCCATAAAGTGATATTTAAGTGATTTTGTGAAACTGTATTTTGGTGACTCAGAAAAGCTTACATCAGTGACTCGATAAAGATCCCTGTAGAGATATATTTCAGTGACTCCACTCCATAAAGATCCCTGTAGAGATATATTTCAGTAACTCCACTCCATAAAGATCCCTGTAGAGATATATTTCTATGACTCCACTCCATAAAGATCCCTGTAGAGATATATTTCAGTAATTCCACTCCGTAAAGATTCCTGTAGAGATATATTTCTATGACTCCACTCCATAAAGATCCCTGTAGAGATATATTTCAGTAACTCCACTCCATAAAGATCCCTGTAGAGATATATTTCTATGACTCCACTCCATAAAGATCCCTGTAGAGATACATTTCTATGACTCCACTCCATAAAGATCCCTGTAGAGATATATTTCAGTAACTCCACTCCATAAAGATCCCTGTAGAGATATATTTCTATGACTCCACTTCATAAAGATCCCTGTAGAGATATATTTCTATGACTCCACTCCATAAAGATCCCTGTAGAGATATATTTCTATGACTCCACTCCATAAAGATCCCTGTAGAGATAAATTTCTATGACTCCACTCCATAAAGATCCCTGTAGAGATATATTTCAGTAATTCCACTCCATAAAGATCCCTGTAGAGATATATTTCAGTAACTTCATTCCATAAAGATCCCTATAGAGATATATTTCTATGACTCCACTCCATAAAGATCCCTGTAGAGATATATTTCTATGACTCCACTTCATAAAGATCCCTGTAGAGATATATTTCTATGACTCCACTCCATAAGATCCCTGTAGAGATAAATTTATATGACTCCACTCCATAAAGATCCATGTAGAGATATATTTCAGTATAACTCCACTCCATAAAGATCCCTGTAGAGATACATATTTCTATGACTCCACTCCATAAAAAATCCCTGTTAGAGAGCATATTTCTATGACTCCACTCCATAAAGATCACCTGTAGAGATATATTTCTATGACTCCATTCCATAAAGATCCTTGTAGAGCATAAATTATTGCTATGACTCCCACTCCATAAAGATCACTCTGTAGAGATATATTTCAGTAACTCCTACCTACATAAACCGATACCCCCTGCAGAGATATATTTCAGTAACTCCACTCCATAATAGATCCCTGTAGAGGATATATTTCCTATGACTCCACTCATAAAGATCCCTGTAGAGATATATTTCAGTAACTACTCCACTCCATAAAGATCCCTGTAGAGATATATTTCAGTAACTCCACCTGCATAAAGTCACCCTGTAGAGATATATTTCTATGACTCCACTCCATAAAGATCCCTGTAGAGATATATTTCAGTGACTCCACTCCACAAAGATCCCTGTAGAGATAAATTTCTATGACTCCACTCCATAAAGATCCCTGTAGAGATATATTTCAGTAACTCCACTCCATAAAGATCCCTGTAGAGATATATTTCAGTGACTCCACTCCATAAAGATCCCTGTAGAGATATATTTCAGTGACCTCCATTAAAGTGTGTGTAAAGGTCTTTTACTGTTGTACTTTTACCAGTCTCAGATGGTTACCAGATAATATCATAGAAGTAAAGGCAGTCAGATTGCTATTGACCACAATACCTATCAAGTGCTTATTGGTCTAAAATTATGGTCCCATAGTGCATTCACAAATGTTTGTCCCTGTTAAAAATCCATAACTCAGTAACCAACTGGGGGAAAATGATGAGATTTAGCATAAACCTTATTATTATTTACACCCAACAAAAATATATTTGTTCTGTAGATTGTACAGCAGATCTCAATATTTTGTTTATATGCGGTAAATAATTTATGAGTCAGGGATGGAGTGCAGTTTATGAAATGTATTACATATTCACATGGAAACGTCAGTGTTCAACAATGAATATTCTCCGTGGTGCACAGGAATTTCCTTATGAGAAGCCCGTCACATGGTGGAACGGAAGTGTTCAGAAGTTACGTGCATTACTGTAAAACAAGTTTATTAGCTTGAATTCAATACATTTTTGCCATAACATCAAAGAAATTTCACTGTTTTCAATGATTTCAGAAGCCTTTGGACCTATCAAAGACATATTCCTTGGGTGGAAGTAAATATAAGACGGCAGGAAAAATTTCATAACAATACAACAGATACTTTAAAAATAATTGAACGTACATGAGGGCAAACATCGTCCATGCCCAGTATCCATACTCTACTAATGAAGAATCAGCTTCGCTGGGCTGGTCACTTGACTCGCATGCCAGATTACAGGCTCCCTAAACAAATTTTTTACGGCGAGCTGCGCTGTGGTAACGCTCCCAAGACGGCCAGAGGAAACGCTTTAAAGACACTCTGAAGATCTCACTAAAATCTTTTGGAATTCATCATGACACTTGGGAGACTGCTGCCAAAGACCGAAATTCGTGGTGTACATCATTACGCAAGTGTGCAGTCACTTATGAAGCAAACAGGACTGCAAAAGCTGTGAAAAAAAGACTGGACAGAAAAACGACTGCAGGAGATCCTCCTCCTAGACTGTCAAACATTCTTTGCCCACATTGTCAAAGAACATTTCGAGCCAAAATAGGCCTTACCAGCCATCGTAGACCTCACGGCTGCAAACTGTCAACCCCACTGGATGAAATGAATGGTCATCATCATTCTTGATGGACAAACACTATAGCACCATTTACCCAAGGAGCTATGACAGCTCAGTGGCTAGCATGCTTGCCACTGTTCCCAATGGTCATAGGTTCAAATTTGCATTGACGTACACTTTAAAAACTGACTCAGTCTGAAATGGTACCAGGAAATGTCCAGGAAATACATGTTGCTTTTGTGATATTGACTATGTCAGTCATTCAGTGCAGATTCATTCATTCATTCATTCATTCATTCATTCATTCATTCATTCATTCATTCAGTAGCATGTCCTTTGCAGAACCTCATCTTCCATAACAACCTTCTGGAAAACTTCTCGATCATAAGCAAGATGTCCTGTTTCTGACACAACCAACCATCTGGAGATCATCCGCCACATCCTGCACCCATCTTCTCTTTGGCTTTCCTCTTCCTCTCTTCCTAGGCATATACCCCTCCATTATTGTTCTCTCCAAACTTTCGTGACATTTCAAGTGACGAAAATATTTCAATTTTCTTTGGTTTATCGTCTTTAATAGCCAACCTTCTTCAATATTCAGCTCTTGAAGTATGGATGCATTTGTTCTTTTCTTTATCCAAGATATTCTTATAACTCTTCTATAACATTTATATTCAAAGGCATGTATGCACTGTTCAGCTTGTTTAGTAAGTGTCTAGGTCTCACAGGCATAGGTTGCAAGTGGGAAAGATGCATGCTCTTAAAAATCTAATTTTTGTAGTTCTATCTGTTCCACTCACCAATTTATTCAGTTGTTTTAGTCTTTGAAGAGCAATATACATTTGTCTTTTAATTTCTTTAATTGTGTCACCATTGTTGGTAATCAGTGACCCAAGATATTCAAAATTTTCCACCCTCCAGATTAGTCTATTCAAATATGGCGCTAGCACTGTATATCCAACATGCTTCAGATGCCCTTTATTTGACTTTGACCAGATACCTAAGATTCCTCGTGGCGGGGAAAGAAGAGTTTCATCATCATCATGTGCCATGCCGATAAGCATGGGTGGGCATGTTTCGTCATATCACACGATCACCAGAGTTGTGGATCAGCTCTGTGTTGCATTGGCTCAACTGTGCCACGTTGCCAAGCCATCCAAATATTTACTTCTCTGCCTTCCCCTTGTTCTTTTTCCCTCAATCTTGCCAATTGTCACCAAGTTCTCTCATTTATTTCTTCTCATAACATGTCCAAAATATTGTGACTGTCTACATCTGATTTCCCTAATCAGTTTAAAGTTTTCATTTCTTTTTTCTTGTATGGCTTGTTCACAGGTTTTTCTGTCTGTCCATGGTATTCTTTGCATTTTCCTCAGAAACCACATTTCCAGTCACGCCATTTTGAAACTTCCTACTCCACTCATACACTTGCTGGACTGACAGGCATGCATCACCATAGTGGACCTTCATTCGCTGATGAATTTCTATAGGTTTCGCCCCTTTCTGATAAAAAGAATGAAAAACAGAATGCTGCTCCTCTGGTGCACGTCGAAAGTGGGATGGCCATCTTTAAACTGTCCTTATGTCACTGTGTTTGTCTGCACTGTGATGTCACATGCTTAACACTCTTGACAGCCTTCACAACAATATTTACAGGTTACAAAACAATGGCGTGGTTATTGTAATTTCTATCACACTTTAAAGGTTTTCATTTGAAGCTCCCTCATACCTAGTAAAATATGCCCAGAACACCATAAGGTGGGAAAATGGGATCTCATTTTTTTAATGTGGTGTTGGGTTAAAGGGTCAAACCCCATCCTTATTGGATCTCTAGTCAGTAGAATACACATCAGCATTGGCCAAAAGTCTTGTCATGCCCTAGAAAGTTTGCTGTCAGACCCACCACTGTCTGTGTAACTACTAGTGTAGTGTTGCAGGTTGCTAAAGTTTGGTCCTCATGTTTTTACCCACAGGGTGATATTTTGGCTGGGGTTGCAGGCAACAAGGTCACGTCTGCCAAACAAGCCATGAAGAATCTCAAGTGGGCCAAGGACAGGTCAGACATTGGCTGTTTTTTTTTAATTGCTGTCTTATGTTAGTTGTCACATTTACCCACTGTATCATAGGTCTTACTAGAACTTTTTATGTTTGTTCCTGTCAATTGTTACATTAACCCACTCCATTCTAGTTCTTACTTTTGTTCTTTATGTCTGTCTCTGTCAGTTGTCACATTAACCCACTCCATTCTAGTTTTTTTTCCTCCCCATATGCTGATGATACAGTATTACTATCCACATCACATGATGGTATAGAAAAACTAATAATGTCAATCCAAAAGAATAGTAAAAATCACAACTTATATCTTAACATAGCAAAAACAAAGATAATGCATACAGATAAAACTAATATGGAGAAAGAAATATATATTAATGAGGAAAAATTGAAAATTTAGAATATCTTGAGTCACTAATTACCAACAATGGCGACACAATTAAATAAATTAAAAGACAAATATCTATTACTCTTCAGAAACTAAAACAACTGAATAAATTGTGGAGTGGGACAGATAGACCTATACAAGTTAGATTTTTAAGAGCATGCATCTTTCTCACTGCAACATACGCCTGTGAGACCTGGACACTTACTAAACAAGCTGAACAGCGCATAAATGCCTTTGAATATAAATATTATAGACGAGTTCTAAGAATATCTTGGATAAAAAATAGAACAAATTAATCCATACAACAAGAGTTGAATATTGAAGAAGGTTGGCTACTAAAGACGATAAAACAAAGAAAATTGAAATATTTTGGTCACTTGAAACACTGTGAAAGTTTGGAGAGAACAATCATGGAGGGGTACATGCCTGGGAAGAGAGGAAGAGGAAGGCCAAAGAGAAGATGGGTGCAGGATGTGACGGATGATATCCAGATGGGTGTATTGACACCGGATATCTTGCTTATGACTGAGAAGTTTTCCGGAATGTTGTTATGGGAGAGAGGTTTTGCAAAGGACATGCTACTGAATTAACCGTTGGGACAAAGTACTCCACATTCAAACAATATCAGTGACTGGGTATTTAGTATTTCTGTCAAAGTATTTATTCATTATTTGTTTATTGACTTTATGTGATGTATAACCCTGCAGTATGTACCTGATGAGATGCAGCGTAATATGCCAGGCAATAAATCGTGCAACATATTGTTTATGACATCTGTGTTTAAAATGTTTACATTTCTTGACCTGTTTACATTTCTTGACTTGTTTACATTTGCAGAATTCAAATCCAGGTTGAGAGGTCTGGTCCTGAGATACCCACATCAACATCAACAAAAGATGAGATATTGCCACAAGTAAGTGACCTACAGGCTGTGGTAACAATTCATGTCTCTTCCTCCTCCTTCATCTTTCTCCTCTTCCTTCTTCTTCCTCTTTCTCCTCTTCCTCTTCCTTCTTCTTCTTTCTCCTCTCATTCTCATCCTCTTTTCCTGGTCCTCTTCGTTCTCGTCTACTGTCTTCTCACTTGCTTCTCATCTCATTTGTCTTCCGCTTCTTCAACCTTCTCCTCTTCCTACTCCTTCTTCCTTTTTCTTCCTCCTTTCATCCTCATTCCCTCTCCTCGTGGTCCTTTTCTTACTCTTCTTTTTCCTATTGCTCCTCTTCTTCTTCCTTCTTCTGTTCTTTTTCTTCTTTCTCTTGTTCCTCATCTTCTTCCTTATCTTCGTCTTCTCATTAAGAGAAGAAATAAACTGGAGAACTTGGTGACAACTGGCAAGATTGAAGGGAAAATAACAAGGGTAAAACAGAGAAGTAAATATATGGATGGCATGGTCTGGACAAGAACACAGAGCTGATCCACGACTCCAGTGATCATGTGAGATGATGAAACATGACCGCCCACGCTTACCGGCATGATGAATGAATGAATTCTTTAGGTGCTTGGTCTGTAACAGATATTAGTTATCATGAATCTTCACATGTACATCTGATATTTGATTGATGTTACTGATACTTTCACTGTTCAATTTGTTGCCCATCTGTTTCAGCTGTAATCTTTCTCTGCATCTCTTGTCTAGTATTTCCCCACATAAGGCTAATGTCTCTACCTCTGCATCTCTTGTCTAGTATTACCCCACATAAAGCTAATGTCTCTATCTCTGCATCTCTTGTCTAGTATTTCCCCACATGAAGCTAATGTCTCTATCTCTGCATCTCTTGTCTAGTATTTCCCCACATAAAGCTAATGTCTCTTTCTCTGCATCTCTTGTCTAGTATTTCCCCACATAAGGCTAATGTCTCTATCTCTGCATCTCTTGTCTAGTATTTTCCCACATAAGGCTAATGTCTCTACCTCTGCATCTCTTGTCTAGTATTTCCCCACATAAAGCTAATGTCTCTATCTCTGCATCTCTTGTCTAGTATTTCCCCACATAAAGCTAATGTCTCTATCTCTGCATCTCTTGTCTAGTATTTCCCCACATAATGCTAATGTCTGTGTCTCTGCATCTCTTGTCTAGTATTTCCCCACATAAGGCTAATGTCTCTACCTCTGCATCTCTTGTCTAGTATTTCCCCACATAAGGCTAATGTCTCTATCCCTGCATCTCTTGTCTAGTATTTCCCCACATAAGGCTAATGTCTCTAACTCTGCATCTCTTGTCTAGTATTTCCCCACATAAGGCTAATGTCTCTATCTCTGCATCTCTTGTCTAGTATTTCCCCACATAAGGCTAATGTCTCTATCTCTGCATCTCTTGTCTAGTATTTCCCCACATAAGGCTAATGCCTCTACCTCTGCATCTCTTGTCTAGTATTTCCCCACATAAGGCTAATGTCTCTATCTCTGCATCTCTTGTCTAGTATTTCCCCACATAAGGCTAATGTCTCTATCTCTGCATCACTTGTCTAGTATTTCCCCACATAAGGCTAATGTCTCTATCCCGCCCTTTCTGGTGATATTTTTTGGGGGCGCTTACTCACTTTGAACTCAAGCATAGCCCATACTCACTACTTCTAGTAGCACTGAACTGAATTTTGAGTGTGGATTAGCTTTCCCTATTACCAATGTTCCTCGCCATCAGGTGGAGGTACTTGTAATTTACATTGTCAAGGACGAGAAGTCGACATTTTAGTCCAATTGTCCGGTGTAGAGGTTGAACCTCTTTCTTCGGCATCAACATGCCAGATGTTTAACAAAGCTCATTCTTATCTATTCAGCCATGCTGACCTCTTTCTGTTAATTGATATTCACCCACATATTTCATGATGTTTTGTTTATGATGTTTATGATTGATCTAGTAACTGCAGATTTCAACACCTGGTCATATATTTTCTTCTCTGTCCTTCTTCATCATCATCCAGTGCCTTGTCGGCTGACTTGGGCATCATGCCTCCCCACAAATTACGATCTCCGAAGTCATGGATCAGTTCATTTGTTGACTCCTTTCTGTGCCATGACACAAGACTGTCAAGAATCTTCTCCCACTGTCTTCCTCAATCTCTCTTTCTGAAATCTTTCCGGTTGTCACAACATGTTCCAGTTTGTGTCTTCTCATAACGTGGCCAAAAAACGACGACTGCCTCTTTCTGATGTTTGTGATAAGTTGTCTTTGCCACTCAGCTTCCCTTAAAACGTCCTGATTTCTCATTTTGGCTGTCCAATTAATTTTCAGCATTCTTCCATAAAACCACATCTCCAAGGCTTCCAGGGTCTTTGTCCTTAGGATACTCAAAAAACACACCTCCATCTCCTGCAGCTTCTTCAGTTTCTTTACTCAGTGTCCATCATTTGCATCCA
Organism: Cepaea nemoralis; assembly: GCA_014155875.1. Classification (NCBI taxonomy): domain Eukaryota; kingdom Metazoa; phylum Mollusca; class Gastropoda; order Stylommatophora; family Helicidae; genus Cepaea; species Cepaea nemoralis. Next base: position 1,024,784 of record JACEFZ010024973.1, on the reverse strand, counting down.
GAGAGGAACAGACAATGTACAACTTATGTCTGTCTTTACACTTTTAATTGATTCGATAAATTAGACATAAACAGTCAAGATTTTTGGGGCAGTTTTTGAGGAAAAATAAACTTGGAAACTTAGTGACAACTGGCAAGCTTTTGATGGGGAAAAAGGCAAGGAGAATACAAAGAGATAAATACCTGGATGACTTGGCCTCATGAAATAATTGGGTCAAGGGGACAGATATGATCTGAGACTGGTGATCGTAGGAGATGGGGAACCATGACCGCCAGTAATTATTGGCATGGCACATGATCAAGGTAATGTTATACTTTATACATAGTGTTATTGCTACTTTCTGCCTCATATAAACATTGAAAGAAGTATCATTAATATGAAAGATGTATCATTAATGTGAAAGATTTATCATTAATGTGAAAGATTTATCATTAGTGTGAAAGACTTATCTTTGGTAAACAGTTGTATTATTAATGTGAAAGAGTTTGTATTTGTGTGACAGGTTTATCATTAGTTAAAGATTTTCGTTAATGTGAAAGATTTATCATTAATGTGAAAGATTTATCATTAATGTGAAAGATTTATAATTAATACAGAAGATTTCTTCTTCTTCTGCTGCGTTCATCCGGAGTTTTTTTTTGGGATGTGATTGCGTTGTGCCTGTTTACAGCAGAGCTGCGTTCTTGCGCCGTTAGGCCGGCACATCCGACTTCTGCGGGCATTTGTTGACCAGGTTAACCTTCCCGGGGATACAGAAGATTTAATTTAATGTGAAAGATTTCAAATTTGTCATTAATGTGAAAGATTTATCATTAATGTAAAAGATTTATCATCAGTGAAAGATTTATCAGTAATGGCTGTTTGCAAAGAACAGTAACACTGTAATCTGCCATTCATGTCGTAAGAGGCAACAAATGAGGGTTGGTGTGAGATTGACTACCTCATCTTGTAGTAAAGTTCAGCTGCACAAATCTAACCAATTATGACCAAGCCTATAAATGCTTGGTGTAAGTTGTGGGCTTTGGCTCCTTTGGGAGATGAGAGACAGAAGAAGAAGATGAAAGGTTGATCTATAGTTGAAATATTTATCATTAGTGTGAAAGATTTATTATTGTTGTGAAAGATTTATTATTGTTGTAAAAGATTTATCATTAATACGAACAATTTGTCAATAGTTGATATATTTATCATTAATGTGAAAGATTTATCATTGGGGTGAAAGATTTATCATTGGTGTGAAAGATTTATCAATACTTGATATATTTAAAATTAGTGTGTAAGATGTATCATTGTTGTGAAAGATTTATAATTAATATGAAAGATTTATTAATAGTTGATATATTTATCATTGATGTGAAGGATTTATCTTTAATATGAAAGATTTATCAATAATTGATATATTTAAAATTAGTGTGTAAGTGTTATCATTGGTGTGAAAGATTTATCTTTAATATTAAAGATGCATCAGTAGTTATTTATTTATCATAAATGTGAAAGATTTATCATCCATGTGAAAGATTTATCAATGTCTGATGTATTTATCAACAGTGTGAAAGATTTGTTGTTTCTTTTGTCCAGAAAGCCAGCAGCTGGCATGACGGATGTATGCCCGAAAAAAATATGGAGGCCGATATAATCTCGAACCCAGGTTCTAATTCGTCTGCTCCTTCACAGTTCAGTTCAGGGTCACCCAAGTTCAGGAGTAAGGTCAGAGAGGTTGTAAGAGGAGGAGCAGAATGGGTAGAGATTGTGTGAAAGATTGGAGAAAAGTCTAGAGCAAGAGTTAAGATGTGTAGAAGATTGGAATAAATATGTGAAGTGGGAGTTGAGATTGTGAGAAAGATTGGAGAAAGATGTAGAATGGGAGTTAAGATTGTATGGAAGATTGGAAGAAAGATGTAGATTTACAATTGTGTGAAAGATTGGAGAAAGATGTAGAGTGGGAGTTAAGATTGTATGGAAGATTGGAAGAAAGATGTAGATTTACAATTGTGAGAAAGATGTTGAGTGGGAGTTAAGATTGTATGGAAGAAAGATGTAGATTTACAATTGTAAGAAAGATTGGAGAAAGATGTAGAGTGGGAGTTAAGATTGTATGGGAGATTGGAAGAAAAATGTAGATTTACAATTGTGAGAAAGATTGGAGAAAGATGTAGAGTGGGAGTTGCATAGAGCATGAACTCCTGTAGCTTCAGTGGCAACTTCTCAGGAGTTTCAGAGACATTTACACTCATGAACCAAATGACAAGTCTGGGAAAAAACCCACAACTTTTGGAGTGTGAAGCGGGTGGCATAACCACTTGACCACGGAGGCTGTCGAGTGGAGTCAGATTAGATGTAAAGATTATGTAGGTGTGGAGTGGAAGTTGAATGGAGGATTGGAAAACAGGCATGGAAGTAGAGTAGAGATAGTTTATTGAAGAATGGAGTTTAACTGAATAAGTGACAAGGGATGCTGAATCATCTTAAGCGACTTCCGGTATCTGCAATGGGTTTATATGTCACTGACATGTTGTCATTATATTCTAATACAACATGTCTGCTACTATATTAACAACTTGTAAGTCATAACAATGACACACCATTACTTCCCATTTTTCGCCATACATTTTTGTTTGGCACTGAAATCTGTTAGCAGATTGCAAGAAAGAAGGTGAAAGCTTCAGTATATAAAATAAACACTAGAACTCTTATGAAGATGTCTAATGTTGATTACCTGTGTATGCTGATGGTGATATAACGATGTAGTGTGTGTGGTTCTGCAGGCTGGACATCAGCAGCCGAGCTCTCAAGGGAGAAAAACAACACTGAGAAATGCTTCAGTGGTAAGTTTGCACGCTGGACTCTTTGGTTGCTAGGTTTGTGTTAGTGCAGCCACTTATTTGGTTGGTTGTCTGGCTGAGTTGTTTGCTGGCTGGATGGTTGGTTAGTTGTTTGGCTGGTTGGTTGGATGACTGGCTGGCTGGCTGGCTGGTTGGTTGGTTGGTTGGTTGGCTGATTGGTTGGCTGATTGGTTGGCTGGCTGGCTGGTTTGAATGACTGGCTGGCTGGTTGGATGATTGGCTGGTTGGTTGGATGACTGGCTGGCTGGCTGGTTGGTTGGCTGGCCGGCTGATTGGTTGGCTGGCTGGCTGGCTGGTTGGTTGGCTGGTTTGTTGGATGACTGACTGGCTGGTTGGTTGGTTGGTTGGTTGGTTGGTTGGTTAAATGACTAGCTGGTTGGTTGGATGATTGGCTGGTTGGTTGGTTGGCTGTGATGACTAGCTGGTTGGTTGGATGATTGGCTGGTTGGTTGGTTAGCTGGATGGTTGGTTGGTTGGATGTCTGGCTGGTTGGTTGGATGACTGGTTGGTTGGTTGGTTGGATGGATGATTTGATGGCCAGCTGGTTGGTTGGATGGCTGGTTGGTTGGTTTTAATGGTCAGGAAGTTATGCACACAAAAGACAGGCATGGTTGGATGAACGTTCGATACCTGGACTCATCATTCACTACAGGAGGGAAAGACTGACCACCTAATACTCCCTGCACTCAGGCTTGTACGTGTGATGATCCTAACACTTCACGTACCCAGACTGGGAGCTGAATAGGAGAGATGGTTGGGAAAGGGAACTAGTCACTTCATCATGCCTTGACCTAGTGCATGTGAGGGCTGAAGACTTCATGCTCTGATGTCAGCCTCCACTCCATTTCACTCTTCAACACAATCTTTACTCCAACTACGGCTTTACTCACAATCTAGTCCTCTCTTCTACACAATCTCAACTCCCCTCCACTTCACTCTTCAACACAATCTTTACACCAGCTACAGCTCTACTTCAATCCAATCCTTTCTTCTACACAATCTCAACTCCCACTTCACTTCACTCTTCAACACAATCTTTACTCCAACTACAGCTCTACTCCCAATCCAATCCTCTCTTCTACACAATTTCAACTCCCACCTCACTTCACTCTTCAACACAATCTGCCATATGATTGCCTTGACCTTCAGCTGTGGGGTGATACATTCCCATCATGCATCCTGTGCTACTCTCTCTCCAGAATCCCCAGTGGAACCACAAGTTCATCTTCTCCTGTGGACTCGTCTGTCAACTACCTCAATATCTGCCTGTGGAGTAAAGGCGGTGATCGCACAGACAAATCAGAGACCATCAGCACCACCAAACAGGATGTCCTCCTGGGTTATGTGAGTTGTTGGGCTAGAACCACTGTTTTCTATAAACACCTAATCATATCTTATTCAATCATTCTTCTTGTGTTGCCTTTTATCCCCTATTGGGGCATATCATGTTCAACCTTTCTTGTGCTGCGAGAAAGAAGAGGACCAGGAAAAGGGGAATGAGAATGAGAGGAGAAAGTAGAAGGAAGAGAAAGAGGAAGAAGGAAGAAGAAAAGGAGAAAGATGAAGAAGAAGGAGGAAGAGACATGAATCGTTACCACAGTCTGTAGGTCACTTACTTGTGGCACCAACAATATCTCATCGTCTGTTGATGTTGATGTTGATATGATCATCTCAGGACCAGACCTCTCAACCTGGAATTGAATTCTGCAAATTTAAACAAGTCAAGAAATGTAAGCAGGTCAAGAAATGTAAGCAGGTCAAGAAATGTAAACATTTAAACACAGAAGTCATAAACAATATGTTGCACAATTTATTGCCTGGCATATTACGCTGCATCTTGCCAGGTACATACTGCAGAATTCACACAACACAAAGTAAAATGATAAGATAAACCCTTCAAGCTGAAATATACACATATTCGCACAGTAATGTCAGTTGTCTACCACAGTAATTTTAAACTGACTAACATGTCTTTCTGTTTGCACAAGGCTGACTTATGTAGGTTAATTATTATGGTTTCTGCAGACTTTTAACACACTACTATTTTGTGTGTTGAACAACACACGGGAGGCACTGTCTCTCTCAATCACATGGCCGCTCTCCAGAAAATGCCTCGCGATTGATGAAGTGGGGATGTTCCGGTGTGTCGACCTACCTAGGCTCACATCGCCTGTGTGTAGTATCTTGTTAATCCAGTTAGGAATGTGTTCAGCAACCCTGCTGTGTAACTGTCGCTCTGTTTTGCAGATGTAGGTAGACTCGCACCTGCATGTAAATTGGTAAATACAATTAGATTTGGCGTACAAAGTGATAGGTTCTTTAACTGCTGGGGTGCGAATAGGTATGGTTCTGTACCCAATAACTTGAGTTGCAGCACAGAATGTTCAGCACAAGCCTGCTGTGATGAGCCGGTCCTGTAGATGTTGCATTACGTCATCCCCTTATCCTACATAAGCCAACCTTGTGCAAACAGAAAGACATGTTAGTTTAAAATTACTGTGGTAGACAATCGACATTACTGTGCGAACATGTGTATATTTCAGCTTGAAGGATTTATCTAATCATTTTACTTTATGTTGTGTGAATTCTGCATTATGTACCTGACGAGATGCAGCGAAATATGCCAGGCAATAAATCGTGCAATCTATTGTTTGTGTCTTCGTTATAGAAATATCTTGTTCAGCCTGTCTTCTTGTACTGCCTCTTATCATGCAGTGTATGTCTATACATTGTTCAACCGTTCTTCTTGTACTGCCTTTTATCCCCTGTTGGGGCATATCTTCTTCTTCTTCTTCTTCTTCTTCTTCTTCTTCGTTCATCCGGAGTTTTTTTTTGTGGATGTGATTGCGTTGTGCCTGTTTACAGCAGAGCTGCATTCTTGCGCCGTTAGGCCGACACATCCGACTTCTGCGGGCATTTGTTGACCGGGTTAACCTTCCCGGGGATATCTTGTTCAAAGTTTCTGGGTTATATGATGTTTAGTTCACGGATCAACATCATGGCACACGGGTTAGTTTGTTAGTTAGTTAGTCGCAGTTCCAACTTCACAGCAACAGGTCGTCCCCATTATGCTCCGTTCCTGTGTCAGTGAATATCACACAAAACGCTCCCCACTGCCCAATGTGAAAAATGGAAAAGACAGGAGTCTCGACAAACAGCAGCCCGCACAAATACACTGTGCATAATGCTGCCGCCAGAATGTCAACACACCAGTCCCCCACGAAACACCCAGTTAATTTCTGATGGAATCAGCAGTCATTTTCCTATCTGGATGTTTCCTAGATGTTCACCCACACAGTCCACGAAAATACAGTTCATCACCGACGGCAGTGGTAGTCAACCAGAAGCCCAGCAGCCACGCGTTTCTGCATAAGGCAAAAACCGGTCAACTCTGGGACATAGCCACCTGCCATCGCCCTGAACACGCAGTCACGTTCCAAAAAACAACAAACTTGGGCAGATTCAAAACCACTTCACACGAAACTCACAGCTCACAGTGTCGTGCCACGCACTCACTCAGTAGCAGGGCTACGGAACCATCAAGCCTCCTTAGTCGCCTCTTACAACATGCGTGGTAGGCTACAGTGTTGCTATTCTTTGCTTCCCTTATGGGCCCCGGCAACACACGGGAGCAAGTTCTACTCCTGTCTCAAGCCTGAGTCCAGAGAATCTCAGCTCAGTGAACGGACTCTGTAGCACCGGCGAGGATCCTGAAATACTTTGGGTACATTTTTAACTCGAAATTGTGCCCGAGCAGCACCGTTAGGCTACTCTTTTTCAATTTCCAACTGCCAAGGGATTTTTTTTACATGTGCAACAATAGACACGGGTGTCCAATCTCACTACCCAGAGACCAGGGGAAATTTTGTTACTAGAAGACCACGTGAAAAAATCCTGGCACTCACTGGGGCTTGAACCCGGAACCTCCAACACTCGAGGTGGTCACCATACCTCAAGACCACTCAGCCCCCCCCCCCCCCTAATATGTTATTGTTGTATTTGTATGTTATTGTTGTTGTATTTGTATGAACCCCCATTATATGATGTGTAATTGTCGATGACGAATCAGTGTAGCTGAATTAGGGACAGGCCTGCAAGTACTCACTCTCTTCTAGCAGAACTTGAAAGTTTAGATGCTGATTATCCCTGGTAAGAATTGGTTAGCTCACACTCTGAATTATAATGTAGATACACAATGTCTGTTATTATACACATATGTCATGATTGTAACAGACTCACAGAGTAAGATGAGAAAGACGCAGACAGGCTTGCTTTGGGCGGAGTGGCAGGCTTGAATTCAACAATAAAATACAGAGAGCATCTGTTGGATTTTCCCCCAGGACATGCTGGTGTGGTGGGAAACGAGCAGGTGGACAGATTGGCTGGGTCTGCACACCTAGGTGTAGGGAGTGACCAGAGGATCTGGCCGAACACTCAAAACTCTGAGGAAAGGCCAGATGGACGCATAATAAGACTGCTATTGGTAGCATTACTACTGGGACTCTTCGCTGGCTGTTGCAGATGAGGACAGAGCATGTATGGGAATGTCCTGAGTGCTGTGATGTTGGTTCTTGACTCAGCTCAAGCTGTTATTATTTAAAATACTGGATTGTTTGTTTCTTTATTCATTTTTTAAAGTGATTAGAACATTGTTGTTATTGTTGTTATATTTGTATGTTATTGTTGTATTTGTATGAACCCTCATCACTCTACTTGATCTCTTTTGTACAACTTGAAGAATTTAGGGAGTGGTGATGTCTTTGTTTTCATCCTGGTAGACGAAACAGTACTCTCTCTTCCATCATGCACATGAGGTACTCTTGCATCAGTGCCAGGCTTGGGTACTTAATGTCTGCCATCATGGAAAGGATTTGCTGTGATTCTCTTTCAGTCTTGAAGCATGCCAAGTGTTTGATCTCACCAGGCTTCATTACAATGGAAGCAGTGAACCCTGGGCAAGTGAGATCACATCATCCCAGGCTATATGTCTTCTAGCAAGCTGTTTAAATATTGCTCTGCCTTGTTACCTTCTATCACGCAAGGTCCTTTTTCTGTAATCATCACTCACAGTCAGCTCTCTAGCGAAGGGGTTACAGACGCAGTTCAAAATCCCACATACTTGCATTCGAAACACAGCTGTGAACGATTTGGCAGCAAACCGCCTTGCATTGGTATTTTATTAAATGGGTGCCGGTTGTTCAGAAAGCAATGACAAACTACTGAACATAAACTTGCCCAGGAATCACGAACAGTCAAAACATGTTGGGGTTGACCTCTATGTCATGTAAAGGTATACAACACTCACACCCTTCCTAGCAATAGCAAAACCTCGATCTTCTCCTGCCCTTTATTCCCTCCTCTCCCCCCCCCCCCCCCTTTCCATTGGGCATATGGCCTCAACCAATTCATGCCTTTCCGTCCTATCTTTTGCTATCACATGCGGGTCCCTCCATGTCCTCCCATGGAAGACATAAAGTTAATTAATTCCCAAATCATATCTCTCTGCCTCTATTTCTCTGTTGATGTTTCACATATTGTATCTTCCATAGATAAATCTACCTTTAAATGTGCTGTAGATAATCTACCGTTTATAAGTTTTATAGACAGACATATCTCTTTATATTCCTTAGATAAGCCTACCTTTATATGTGTTGTTGATAAGATATCTTTATAAGTTTTATAGATAAACATATCTCTTATGTTCCATAGATAAGCCTATGTGTTATATGTTCCCATGGGCAAGTCTATTGTTAGTTAGTTATCTGTTGGGATATCATCCTTGCTCTCCGGACATGTCCATAGGTGCTCACATCCTCCCACCCCAACATATGCCTCGGCATCTGGTGGCTAATTGTGCCAGTTCTGTGTTGTTTGATTAGGCCCTTCAATCTCCTTATGTGTCTCTTGTGTCTGGCTGTGTCATTTCTTACTCCCAAATCTCTCATTCTAGACAATGATGTGGATTCACTGATATTAAAATCCTCTGCTCCCAACATCTCTCTAAGGGCATTAATAATATGTCCACCTTCATATGTCTCACAGATATTTATTTCTGACATACAAAAATCTAACATTCTCTCACCTACAAGTTCCTCTTTGCTAGTCGTATGAGTAATCCCAGGTTTGTTATCCCACAGGTCAGCCTCCACCTAGATGAGATCTACCTCCACAGCCTTGTCACACTCAATGGGACCATGTATGATAGAGTCAAGTTAAAGCATGGACACTACAAGACAGAAGATGAGTATGTTGTAGCTTTCACCGGCATTCCTGTTTTCTTTCTTACGCTTTCTTTTCTGTAATATCGGTAAACCACCTGAAATAAAAACCTCAAGCCTGGTGGAACGAAAGAGAATCTCTGGAACGGCTGAAGAGCCTATCACAAGACATTGCCTGATAGTGTTGTCATTGAAAACTGCAGTCGCAACAAGAAGAATAGAGGTCAGCTTGGCTGAATGGATAATAGAGCTAGTTCTTTAACATCTGGTGTGCTGATGCCAAAGTAGCAGGTTAAGCCACTACAGCGGTCAAGTGAACTAAAATCTTGACTCCTTGTCCACAATTTTGGGATGTAAATTGCAAGTACCTCTTAAGTCTGAATGGGTTTTCCTGAGAGCGAGGAACACTGGTAATAGGGAAAGCTAATCCACATGCAAAATTGAGTCCTACTAGAAGTAGCGTAAATAGACTAAGCTTGAGTTCAAAGCGAGGAAGTGCAAGAAATATGAAAGGATAAAGAAACAAGAAGAACAGTACAAGTGTGTACACAGTTCCAGTAAATAGAGTACAAGATACACGTCAACAAAAATGCAGTACTCAGTATTTTTGTGATCATCTGCTCTGTGGGACATCCTGGGTAGACACTAGTCTGTGGGACATCCTGGGTAGACACTAGTCTGTGGGACATCCTGGGCAGACACTAGTCTGTGGGACATCCTGGGCAGACACTAGTCAGTGGGACATCCTGGGCAGACACTAGTCTGTGGGACATCCTGGGTAGACACTAGTCTGTGGGACATCCTGGGTAGACACTAGTCTGTGGGACATCCTGGGCAGACACTAGTCTGTGGGACATCCTGGGCAGACACTAGTCTGTGGGACATCCTGGGCAGACACTAGTCTGTGGGACATCCTGGGCAGACACTAGTCTGTGGGACATCCTGAGCAGACACTAGTCTGTGGGACATCCTGAGCAGACACTAGTCTGTGGAACATCCTAGGCAGACACTAGTCTGTGGGACATCCAGTGCAGACGCGGGGACATGCTGGGCAGAAACTAGTCTGCGATATCCTGGGCAGACACTATTCTGTGCGACATCCTGGGCAGGCACTATTCTATGGGACATCCTGGAGTAGAAACTAGTCTGTAGGACATTCTGGATTAACTAGTTTTGCCAGTAAGCTAGTCTCATCAGCAAGTAATGATAGTTTTGTCTTTAGTTCTTTTTTTTTTTAAAGGGTCAATTTGTTTCTCTCTTGTGACAACCTGGTAAAAAATAGGCACTGTCACAATAGTTTACATTGTTTTGTAAAAGAAACAATCTGTTTACCTGCAGACTGGTGAAAATCTGGTCAATTCACAAAGGCTGGGATCCGAACCAGATGTATGGTGACATCTCCTTGGCCTTCCACTACATTCCCACTGACCTAACCCAGGAGCAGAGGCGTGTCTTCAGTGGCAGCAAGACCTCCTCAGTCAGGCTGCAGAATGAACTTTTTGAGAGATACAAAGCAGATGAGGATGAGCGGGGAAAGCCATCACCAGCAAGGATGCCTGAGGATCTGAAGAGGTACTTTCAACGTGATTTGTGATAGCTGAACTACTTAAATCGTATGTTCAACGTGATTTGTGATAGTTAAACTACAGAAGTGGTATGTTTACCATATTTTGTGATAGCTAAACTATAGAAGCGGCATGTTTACTATAGTTTAGTTTAGTTTAGTCAATGGATCAACATCACGGCACATGGGTGTAACTCATAAGTGCTCCGTTCTGCTCCTAACTCAAGCCTGAGTCCGGAGAATCTCGGCTCAGTGACAAACTCCATAGCATCGGCAAGGATCTTGAAATACTTCGTGTAGATTTTTAACTCAAAAGTTTGCCCTGGCAGCGCGGGTAGGCTACTCTTGTTCAATTTCCAACTGCCAAGGGATTTTTTACGTGCGCAACAATACACACGGGCGTCCGATCTCACTACCCAGAGACCAGGGGAAATTTTGTTACTAGAAGTCCACGTGAAAAAATCCTGGCCCTCACCGGGGCTTAAACCCCAGACCTCCAGCACTTGAGGCAGACACCATAACTCGAGACCACTCAGCCCCCCCCTCTTTGTTTACTATATTTTGTGATAGCTAAACTATAGAAGTGGTTTGTTTACCATACTTTGTGATAACTAAACTATAGAAGGAGTATGTTTACCATACTTTGTGATAGCTTAACTGCAGAAGTGGTATGTTTACCATACTTTGTGATAGCGAAACTATAGAAGCGATATTTTTTTACCATACTTTGTGATAGCTAAACTATAAAAGAGGCTATGTACCCTGGATGGTATTCAGTAATTTCTCTGTTGCTATCTTGATTGCCTGGATTTCTTCTTCACAGTTATGGCAGTATTGTCCTGTTGATACTCTGGCCGTGTCCCTAGTACTTTTGGGTATTCTGTGTGCACTCCTGCTCCTCCATTTGGAACAGCATTGCATGGAACGATTGTTTTCAGTCTCATCTCATCTCATCTCATCTAGTTCCTCTTGTACTTTGTAGTGTCGAGTTGAAGTATAAACAGCTTCATGTATCGAGATTCCCATGGACTCAGCTATTCCCTCTGTCCATCGTTTATGTGGTCGGCCTTTTCTGCTGCTTCCATTTGGTCTATACGTCATTGTTTGTTATGGTATACTGTTAGTTGCTAACCTATTTACATGGCCAAACCATTTGACTTGCTGCTGCCATATAAAATCTAGCTCAATGAAGTTGACCCTGTCAACTTTTAAGCGACTTTTATTTCCCGTTAATTCTTCTGTGTCCTGTTCATCATGCGATGTTCTTGCGATCTCTATTTTCAGTGACTACATGAAATATTTGTATTTCTTATAACATCATGATGTGTGCTTCTCTGTATCACCACTTGCTGTGTTTTACTCTACACATTTGTTCTTCTCTGTATTATCACCACTTGCTGTGTTTCACTCTACACATTTGTTCTTCTCTGTATCACCACTTGCTGTGATTTACTCTACACATTTGTGTTTCTCTGTATCACCACTTGCTGTGATTTACTCTACACATTTGTGTTTCTCTGTATCACCACTTGCTGTATTTTACTCTATATATTTGTGCTTCTCTGTATGACCACTTGCTGTATTTTACTCTATATATTTGTGCTTCTCTGTATCACCACTTGCTGTATTTTACTCTATATATTTGTGCTTCTCTGTATCACCACTTGGTGTATTTTACTCTATATATTTGTGCTTCTCTGTATCACCACTTGCTGTATTTTACTCTATATATTTGTGCTTCTCTGTATCACCACTTGCTGTATTTTACTCTATATATTTGTGCTTCTCTGTATCACCACTTGCTGTATTTTACTCTATATATTTGTGCTTCTCTGTATCACCACTTGCTGTATTTTACTCTATATATTTGTGCTTCTCTGTATCACCACTTGCTGTGATTTACTCTACACATTTGTGTTTCTCTGTATCACCACTTGCTGTATTTTACTCTATATATTTGTGCTTCTCTGTATCACCACTTGCTGTATTTTACTCTATATATTTGTGCTTCTCTGTATCACCACTTGCTGTATTTTACTCTACATATTTGTGCTTTCTCTGTATCACCACTTGCTGTATTTTACTCTATATATTTGTGCTTCTCTGTATCACCACTTGCTGTATTTTACTCTATATATTTGTGTTTCTCTGTATCACCACTTGCTGTATTTTACTCTACACATTTGTGTTTCTCTGTATCACCACTTGCTGTATTTTACTCTATATATTTGTGCTTCTCTGTATCACCACTTGCTGTATTTTACTCTATATATTTGTGCTTCTCTGTATCACCACTTGCTGTATTTTACTCTATACATTTGTGTTTCTCTGTATCACCACTTGCTGTATTTTACTCTATATATTTGTGCTTCTCTGTATCACCACTTGCTGTGTTTTACTCTACACATTTGTGTTTCTCTGTATCACCACTTGCTGTATTTTACTCTATATATTTGTGCTTCTCTGTATCACCACTTGCTGTATTTTACTCTATATATTTGTGCTTCTCTGTATCACCACTTGCTGTATTTTACTCTACATATTTGTGACTGCCCCAGGGACTTGAATGAAGGCCATCACCAGTTCGACAACACAACTTTCATGACTGCAACATTTTGTGACTACTGTGGCAAGAAGGTGAGCTTTGCATTGTGGCTGAGGTGGTCTATTCTCAAGTGAGCATTGTCACTTTGTTAACTTATCTGATATTACAGCCTTGTTATTATCCTGAGTGGGGCCCCCAGACAAAGTCCGTGCCTGTGGCGTACAAGCAAAGTTCACGAAGCTGTATGATTTTCTTGTATGCATGTAGAAAACATATTTCTTCCGAAGCTATCAATGCAGACAATTTGACATTGTGGTTCCAAAAGACAATAAAACAAAGAAATTTGAAATATTTTGGTCACTTGAAACATGAAAGTTTATAAATGTTTTGCATATCCTTTACAGGACATCGCTGTCAACATCAGCATCTTTCAGCTGATTGTTGATTTCTTGGCAAGACCACACTCAGTAGTTTGCCATTGCTTTCTGAGTGGCCAGCTTACATACCCCGTAAGTTACCGGCATGATTCGAACCACTACTGATTCTCACCGTCGTCACGTTACTTATGAGAGTATACAAAATTACAGAGAAAAGTCGCTAACCTCTAGGCCAGGAAGCCGGCCATGAAAGTTTGGAGAGAACAATAATGGAGAGGTATATGCCTGGGAAGAGAGGAAAGAGAAGGCCAAAGAGAAGATGGGTACAGGAGTGGCAGATGATCTCCAGATGGGTGTATCAGACACGGGACATCTTGCTTATGACCGATAAGTTTTCTGGAAGGTTGTTATGGGGGCGAGGTTCTGCAAAAATAACTACCCTGATATCACGGATCCACCCAGCCTAAACTGGGTGCCAGGAAATGTTCTGGAAAGAAAGGTGGTCAGTGTTACAGCAACCACATCACCCAGTGAGTGCTGATTGGCCTACAAATATGGAACCAACACCATATACCCCCGGAAGCTGCAGTAGCATAGTAACTAGACACTCTCCTGTCAAACCAAGTGTTGTGGGTTTGAATCCACGTTTGAAAAAATAAAAATAAAAAAATTAACCAGGTCGTCCCATCTTAAAATAGGTACGAGAAAATGTCTTGGGTAGTCAAGTCAGCTGGTATAATATTGACCACATCACCCTCTAAGTGCTGGTTTATTATATACAAATATGGGTTTAGCACCATATGCCCAGGCCTTATACTGTGTAAATGGGTCCTTTGACTGCCAGTACCCAGTGCACCTCATGATTGGGGGTACTTTACTTTGACTAGCAGTACTCAGTGCCACTCATGGTTGGGGTACTTTACTTTGACTACCAGTATTCAGTGCCCCTCATGATTGGCATACTTTACTTTGACTACCAGTACCAAGTGCTCCTCATGATGGGGGTACTTTACTTTGACTACCAGTGCCCAGTCATGATTAGGGTCCTCTACTTTGACTACCAGTACCCTGTGCACCTCATGACATGGATGGGGGTACTTTACTTTGACTACCAATATCCAGTGCCCTTCATGATAGATGTCCTTTACTTTGACTGCCAGTACACAGTGCACCTCATGATGGGGATCCTTTACTTTGACTGCCAGTACCCAGTGCACCTCATGATGGGAATCCTTTATTTTGACTACCAATACCCAGTGCACGTTAAGATGGGGAGGGGGGGGGGGGGAAGGTCCCTCTACATTGACTACCAGTACCAAGTGCACATCATAAGGGGGGGGCCTTTACTTTGACTACCAGTACCCAGTGCACATCATGATGGGGGTCCTTTGACTACTAATACCCAGTGCACTTCATGATGTTGGTCCTTTACTTTGACTGCCAGTACCCAGTGCACCTCATGATGGGAGTACTGTACTTTGACTACCATAACCCAGTGCACTTCATGATGGGGGTCCTGTATTTTAACTACCAGTACCCAGTGCACTTCATGATGGGGGTCCTGTACTTTGACTACCAGTACCCAGTGCACTTCATGATGGGGGTCCTGTACTTTGACTACCAGTACCCAGTGCACTTCATGATGGGGGTCCTGTATTTTAACTACCAGTACCCAGTGCACTTCATGATGGGGGTCCTGTACTTTAACTACCAGTACCAAGTGCACTTCATGATGGGGGTCCTGTACTTTGACTACCAGTACCCAGTGCACATCATGATGGGGGGGGTTCTTTGACTACTAATGTCCAATGCACCTCATGATGAGGTCCTTACTTTGACTGCCAGTACCCAGTGCACCTCATGATGGAGGTCCTGTACTTTGACTACCAGTACCCAGTGCACTTCATGATGGGGGTACTGTACTTTGACTACCAGTATCCAGTGTACTTCATGATGGGGTCCTGTACTTTGACTACCAGTATCCAGTGCACTTCATGATGGGGGTCCTGTACTTTGACTACCAGTACCCAGTGCACTTCATGATGGGGGTCCTGTACTTTGACTGCCAGTACCCACTGCACCTCATAATGGAGGTCCTGTACTTTGACTATCAGTACCCAGTGCACATCATGATGGGGGTCCTTTGACTACTCATACCCAGTGCACCTCATGATGGGGGTTCTGTACTTTGACTGCCAGTACCCAGTGCACTTCATGATGGGGGTACTGTACTTTGACTACCAGTACCCAGTGCACTTCATGATGGGGGTCCTGTTCTTTGACTACCAGTACCCCATGCACTTCATGATGGGAGTCCTGTACTTTGACTACCAGTACCCAGTGCATGTCATGATGGGGGTTCTTTGACTACTAATACCCAGTGCACCTCATGATGGGGGTCCTGTACTTTGACTGCCAGTACCCAGTGCACTTCATGATCAGGGCACTGTACTTTGACTACCAGTACCCCATGCACTTCATGATGGGAGTCCTGTACTTTGACTACCAGTACCCAGTGCATGTCATGATGGGGGTTCTTTGACTACTAATACCCAGTGCACCTCATGATGGGGGTCCTGTACTTTGACTGCCAGTACCCAGTGCACCTCATGATGGGGGTCCTGTACTTTGATTGCCAGTACCCAGTGCACTTCATGATGGGTGTCCTTTACTTTGACCACCAATACCCAGTGCACCTCATGACATGGATGAGGATTCTTTATGTTATTGGTTTGATGAACATAACAGAGTCCACAGCCTGGTCATCATTTGTTTTAGTTGTGCAAAACTTTCTGGGTAACTTTACAGCAGACAATTATTCTGAATTAGTTGAAAACATGTCAATTTTGTGTAAGCTTGGATGCAACATGAGCATAAAATTGAACTACCTCCATAACCATTTACATTTCTTTTCCGAGAATCTTGGCGACTTTAGTGAGGAGCTAGGTGAAAGATATCACCAAGATATAAAATCAACGGAAGAGAGATACCAGGGACTTTGGGTGCCCACAGATCGCAGATTACTGTTGGACCCTTAAGCATGATTGTCCGGGCTTATCACATTCCAGGAAGTCCTCAAAAAGAAGCTTTTTGTGTGTTGACTACAGATAAAAAATGCTAGTGATAAAGTTTTAATACATGTTTAGTGTTTTATATGAAGGCAATAAATTCACAGTAATTACATATACTATGAATGCAGATTATAGTCAAAATGCCACTGAAGCACCTAACTCTAGGCTTGTACATAACAATTGCCCCACTAAGAAGGTCATTCTTAGTTATCTCAAAAATTAGAGCTGATAGAAAAACATCCAATTACATTTTTAGAATCAGCAATACAAAATTACCCAAGAACAGCTATACAATTGAAGGCACCCAAATGTGTGTAGACCAGTATAATCAGCGTGGTGATGATGCCAGTGATTAAAATGATGTTAATAATGATGATACTCTGAGCTGAGGTGCCTGCTTCTTTTTCTCAGATCTGGATGAAGGAAGCCTTCAAGTGCCAGACCTGTAACATGGCGTGTCATAAAAAGTGCCTGGTCAAATGTCTGGTGAACACTGTCTGCACTGAGTGAGTCCACACTTCACGTCTGCTTCGCTGAGTTCATTTCTTCACCTCTCATCATTATCGTCGTCACCCTTATCATCATTATCATTGTTATCATCATCGTCGTCATCATCATCATCATCATCATCATCATCAGCTAGTGCCGTATCTACAGTGACGGTTTCTAGTAATGGATCTCCAGCAGTTTCTGTCCTCATTCTTGTTGTACATTCTGCTAGGCTGTATCCTGACCATATCTTGATGTTGTGTGCCCTGACTCTTTGTTGTACATTCTACTAGGCTGTAATCCTGACCATATCTTGATGATGTGTGTCCTCATTCTTGTTGTACATTCTACTAGGCTGTAATCCTGACCATATCTTGATGTTGTGTGTCCTCATTCTTGTTGTACATTCTGCAAGGCTGTATCCTGACCATATCTTGATGTTGTGTGCCCTGACTCTTTGTTGTACATTCTACTAGGCTGTATCCTGACCATATCTTGATGTGTGTCCTCATTCTTGTTGTACATTCTACTAGGCTGTAATCCTGACCATATCTTGATGATGTGTGTCCTCATTCTTGTTGTACATTCTACTAGGGTGTAATCCTGACCATATCTTGATGTTGTGTGTCCTCACTCTTGTTGTACATTCTACTAGGCTGTAATCCTGACCATATCTTGATGATGTGTGTCCTCATTCTTGTTGTACATTCTACTAGGCTGTATCCTAACCATATCTTGATGTTGTGTGTCCTCATTCTTGTTGTACATTCTACTAGGCTGTAATCCTGACCATATCTTGATGTTGTGTGTCCTCATTCTTGTTGTACATTCTACTAGGCTGTAATCCTGACCATATCTTGATGTCTTCTATTCTCACTCTTTGTTGTACATTCTACTAGGCTGTAATCCTGACCATATCTTGATGTCTTCTATTCTCACTCTTTGTTGTACATTCTACTAGGCTGTAATCCTGACCATATCTTGATGTTGTGTGTCCTCATTCTTGTTGTACATTCTACTAGGCTGTAATCCTGACCATATCTTGATGTTGTGTGTCCTCACTCTTGTTGTACATTCTACTAGGCTGTAATCCTGACCATATCTTGATGATGTGTGTCCTCATTCTTGTTGTACATTCTACTAGGCTGTATCCTAACCATATCTTGATGTTGTGTGTCCTCATTCTGGTTGTACATTCTACTAGGCTGTAATCCTGACCATATCTTGATGTTGTGTGTCCTCATTCTTGTTGTACATTCTACTAGGCTGTAATCCTGACCATATCTTGATGTCTTCTATTCTCACTCTTTGTTGTACATTCTACTAGGCTGTAATCCTGACCATATCTTGATGTTATGTGTCCTCATTCTTGTTGTACATTCTACTAGGCTGTAATCCTGACCATATCTTGATGTTGTGTGTCCTCATTCTTCTTGTACATTCTGCTAGGCTGTATCCTGACCATATCTTGATGTTGTGTGCCCTGACTCTTTGTTGTACATTCTACTAGGCTGTAATCCTGACCATATCTTGATGATGTGTGTCCTCATTCTTGTTGTACATTCTACTAGGCTGCAATCCTGACCATATCTTGATGTTGTGTGTCCTCATTCTTGTTGTACATTCTGCAAGGCTGTATCCTGACCATATCTTGATGTTGTGTGCCCTGACTCTTTGTTGTACATTCTACTAGGCTGTATCCTGACCATATCTTGATGTGTTGTCCTCATTCTTGTTGTACATTCTACTAGGCTGTAATCCTGACCATATCTTGATGATGTGTGTCCTCATTCTTGTTGTACATTCTACTAGGGTGTAATCCTGACCATATCTTGATGTTGTGTGTCCTCACTCTTGTTGTACATTCTACTAGGCTGTAATCCTGACCATATCTTGATGATGTGTGTCCTCATTCTTGTTGTACATTCTACTAGGCTGTATCCTAACCATATCTTGATGTTGTGTGTCCTCATTCTTGTTGTACATTCTACTAGGCTGTAATCCTGACCATATCTTGATGTTGTGTGTCCTCATTCTTGTTGTACATTCTACTAGGCTGTAATCCTGACCATATCTTGATGTCTTCTATTCTCACTCTTTGTTGTACATTCTACTAGGCTGTAATCCTGACCATATCTTGATGTTGTGTGTCCTCATTCTTGTTGTACATTCTACTAGGCTGTAATCCTGACCATATCTTGATGTTGTGTGTCCTCACTCTTGTTGTACATTCTACTAGGCTGTATCCTGACCATATCTTGATGATGTGTGTCCTCATTCTTGTTGTACATTCTACTAGGCTGTAATCCTAACCATATCTTGATGTTGTGTGTCCTCATTCTGGTTGTACATTCTACTAGGCTGTAATCCTGACCATATCTTGATGTTGTGTGTCCTCATTCTTGTGTACATTCTACTAGGCTGTAATCCTGACCATATCTTGATGTCTTCTATTCTCACTCTTTGTTGTACATTCTACTAGGCTGTAATCCTGCCCATATCTTGATGTCTTCTATTCTCACTCTTTGTTGTACATTCTACTAGGCTGTAATCCTGACCATATCTTGATGTTGTGTGTCCTCATTCTTGTTGTACATTCTACTAGGCTGTAATCCTGACCATATCTTGATGTTGTGTGTCCTCATTCTTGTTGTACATTCTACTAGGCTGTATCCTGACCATATCTTGATGTTGTGTGTCCTCATTCTTGTTGTACATTCTACTAGGCTGTAATCCTGACCATATCTTGATGTCTTCTATTCTCACTCTTTGTTGTACATTCTACTAGGCTGTAATCCTGACCATATCTTGATGTTATGTGTCCTCATTCTTGTTGTACATTCTACTAGGCTGTATCCTGACCATATCTTGATCATCTATTCTCACTCTTTGTTGTACATTCTACTAGGCTGTAATCCTGACCATATCTTGATGTTCTGTGTCCTCATTCTTGTTATACATTCTACCAGGCTGTATCCTGACCATATCTTGATGTTGTGTGTCCTCATTCTTGTTGTACATTCTACTAGGCTGTATCCTGACCATATCTTGATGTTGTGTGTCCTCATTCTTGTTGTACATTCTACCAGGCTGTAATCCTGACCATATCTTGATGTTGTGTGTCCTCATTCTTGTTGTACATTCTACTAGGCTGTATCCTGACCATATCTTGATGTTGTGTGCCCTGACTCTTTGTTGTATATTCTACTAGGCTGTAATCCTGACCATATCTTGATGTTGTGTGCCCTGACTCTTTGTTGTATATTCTACTAGGCTGTAATCCTGACCATATCTTGATGTTGTGTGTCCTCATTCTTGTACATTCTACTAGGCTGTATCCTGACCATATCTTGATGTTGTGTGTCCTCATTCTTGTTGTACATTCTACTAGGCTGTAATCCTGACCATATCTTGATGTCTTCTATTCTCACTCTTTGTTGTACATTCTACTAGGCTGTATCCTGACCATATCTTGATGTTGTGTGTCCTCATTCTTGTTGTACATTCTACTAGGCTGTATCCTGACCATATCTTGATGTTGTGTGTCCTCATTCTTGTTGTATATTCTACTAGGCTGTAATCCTGACCATATCTTGATGTTGTGTGTCCTCATTCTTGTACATTCTACTAGGCTGTATCCTGACCATATCTTGATGTTGTGTGTCCTCATTCTTGTTGTACATTCTACTAGGCTGTATCCTGACCATATCTTGATGTTGTGTGTCCTCATTCTTGTTGTACATTCTACTAGGCTGTAATCCTGACCATATCTTGATGTTGTGTGTCCTCATTCTTGTTGTACATTATGGTAGACTGTATCCTGACCATATCTTGATGTTGTGTTTCCTCATTCTTGGCTGTATCCTGATCATAGCTACCTGTTGTCTTTGCATTTGTATCTGTGCTACCCCCCAGCTCAATTGCACTAAATTGTCCCTCCATTATGATTTTCAGTATATTTTTATAAATGCAACCTAAAAACTAATTGCCATGGCAGAGCAGACCAGGCCCTAAGCCCTGGTCTGCAATTGGTCTAGGATCGATGCTCTGACAGGCAGACAGAGCATTGCTTTGTAGGTTCTGCAGCTTGTCTTGTTCCAGACGTATTGGTGATGCCTTTCCTCTGGAGTAAACTAGACAGGCTGAGAGAGGGATCTTGCTGCATGGGCAACACATGGTCTCTAAATTCAGCCCAGGCTTTGTGCTATGGAGAGGTTTACCTCCATTTTACAAAGTATCGTCTGTCAAGCCGGCATGGTGCCAGTCATGAAACCTCCTCTTGCCTTTTGTATTTTTATTTTAATATCTATCTGTTCACCCATCTTCGTCTACATTGCTTCCCAGATTAGGTGTATAATTCTGCCTCTTCAGGTGAGGTTTCCCCAAGAAAGATTGGGTTGTCATTTCCTGAGTTTATTCTCATTATCTTTGTCTTATGGAGAAAGAAATATATATTAATGAGGAAAAATTGAAGGTGGTGGAAAATTTTGAATATCTTGGGTCATTAATTACCAACAACTGTGACACAATGAAAGAAGTTAAAAGATGAATAGCTGTTGCTCTTCTAAAAGCTAAAACAACTGAATAAATTGTAGCATGGGACAGATTTAAAAAAAAAAATTAGATTTTTAAGTGCATGCATCTTTTCCATTGCAACATACACCTGTGAGACCTGGACACTTACTAAGCAAGCTGAACAACGCATAAATGCCTTTGAATATAAATGTTAAATATGGGTTCTAAGAATATCTTGGATACCGGAAAAAAAAATGCATCCATACGACAAGATCTGAATATTGAAGAAGGTTGGCAACTAATGACGATAAAACAGAAAATTGAGATTTTGGCCACTTGGAATGTCATAACAGTTTAGGAGAGAACGATAATGTTGGGGTATATGCCTGGGAAGAGAGAAAGAGGAAGACCAAAGAGAAGATGGATGCAGGCTGTGGCAGATAATCTCCAGATGGGTATATCAGACGCGGGACATCATGCTTATGACCAAGAAGTTTTCTGGAAGGTTGTTATGGGAGCGAGGATCTGCAAAGGACATGCTACTGAATGAATGAATGAATCTTTGTCTTTCTCATTATGAGTGGTTAGACCATGTTGTTGCGACCTCCCACCTTGTGTGGATAGTTTATCTTGTATCTGCTTTCATGTGTGGGGCAGGAGGGCAATGTCCTCAGCAAGTCCAGGTCATCGAGCTGTTCTGTCAGTCCATTGAATTCCATGGCTAATAGTAGTTAAGAATCGACTCTGCATTTGATGTACTCAAATCTCATTCATAGTGGACACTCACTCGTCTGCTGGCCTGGTGTCATAGGTTTGAATCCACATCAGGGCAAATGGTTAAAATTGTCCTTGACTCCCAGTTAGTTAGTTAGTTAGTCGCGGTTCCAACTTCACGGCAACAGGTTGACCCATTATGCTCTGTTCCTGTGCCAGTGAATATCATACAAAATGCTCCTCACTGCCCAATGTGAAAAGTGGAATAGACAGGAGTCCCGACAAGCCAACAGCCTGCACAGGTACACTGTGCAAAATACCGCAGTCAGAATGTCAACACAAAAGCCCTCCACAGAAAATACAGTTCATCGTCGATGGAAGCGGCAGTGACTAGAAAACCAGCAGCCACACATTACAGCATTAAAAAAGTAAAGAGGATTGATTTCACTTTCCTGGGATTCATCCCATGTGGAAAGCATCGCACAAAGAACGAACACTGTAGCTCCAGTGACTGATATACCATCTAGACTGTGATATCTTTCAGTGCTGGGGCCAAGAAGAGGAGCTCCGTGGATGAAGCTTGGGAGCCCCTGGCAACCACTGGCAAGTTGAAACGTCCGCTCGTGGCCGATGAGGTGGCCAAAAACTTTGGATGTAAGTTGAGACGTTGTGTTGTTGGAAGTTGTGAATTTAAATTGTATTTTTTTTTTTCTTTTTTGAGCTCGCTCACTTTGAACACTAAGCATAGTTCAAACACACTACTTCTAGTAGCACTGGACTGAATTTTGCTTGTAGATTAGCTTTCACTGTTAACAGTGTCTTTCACCATCAGACGAAACCACTCCGGCTTCAGAGATACTTATAATTTACATAATTTTACGTTCTGCTGTGCAGAAAAAAAATGAGAACAATGAAAAGAAAATGAAAAAAAATGTGTTACTTTATCTCAGAATCCCAGACTGTGATACTCTGTATGACAGCCTGAGTTTCTGAGATAAGTAGCACACTGTTTTCATCTTGCCATTCTTCTTATTCCATTCTCATGCCTTAATGTAGTCACTGTAGTGTCATGTCAATCAACATTTTAGTCCAACTGGCAGGTGTAGGGATTGAACCCACTACCTTAACATCAGAATTCCGGATGTTTAAGAATGGTTGCACTTATCCATTCGGCCATGCTGACCTGCTAAAATGTAGTTCATGGGCACAAGTTGTGGCAAAAGTTGTCAGAAACTGTATAAGCTGAGACTCAAAGCTGTGGTTTCCCATTGTACATTTGAACAAAGAAGACACAAGCAACAGATTGCACCATTTATTGCCGGGCATATTTTGCTGTAATGGGAATACTCAAAACAAAAAAAAACAGTTTATACAGAACAACACTACAGCTGTGAGCACTTTACATAGAACAATACAACAGCCGTGAGCATTTTATATAGAACAACACTACAGCTGTAAGCACTTTATATTGACAATACAACAGCCGTGAGCACTTTACATAGAACAACACAACAGCTATGAGCACTTTATATAGAACAACACAACAAACGTGAGCACTTTACATAGAACAATACAACAGCCGTGAGCACTTTACATAGAACAACACAACAGCTATGAGCACTTTATATAGAACAACACAACAAACGTGAGCACTTTACATAGAACAATACAACAGCCGTGAGCACTTTACATAGAACAACACAACAGCTATGAGCACTTTACATAGAACAACACAACAAACGTGAGCACTTTACATAGAACAATACAACAGCCGTGAGCACTTTACATAGAACAACACAACAGCTATGAGCACTTTATATAGAACAACACAACAAACGTGAGCACTTACCGTAGGTCATGAAGTGATCAAGCTATAGTCTTACTCTGAAGGTCAAGGCTTGTTTTCAGACTGTATAAGAAAAAATGGGTATAAAAAGAACACACAAAAATGACTACGAAGCTCGGCACATAACAAAAATAATATTTAAAATATGAAAAAACACGGGCAAATGTTTCGACTGAAGTCTATATCAGCTTGACAACAAGAACGAAATGATTAAAATATAGAAATCAATGAACAAAATGATTAAAATATAGAAATAAATGAACTTAATGATTAAAATATAGAAATGGATGAACGAACTGATTAAAATATAGAAATAAATGGAAATATGATTAAAATATAGAAATGAACGAATGAACTGATTAAAATATACAAATAAATGAACGAAATTTTTAAAATGTAGAAATAAATTAACAAAATGATTAAAATATAGAAATAAACAAAATTATTAAAATATAGAAATAAATTTTAAAAATAATTAAAATATAGAAATAAATGAACAACATTATTAAAATATAGAAATAAATTAACAAAATGATTAAAATATAGAAATAAATAACAAAATGATTAAAATATAGAAATAAATGAACAGAATGATTAAAATATAGAAATAAATAACAAAATGATTTAAATATATAAATAAATGAACAAAATGGAGTGGTTACTTCCCCAGAGACGCTGGACAATCCGTTGTCTCTCTTTTATCGTGACCTCATTAGTTTTTGTACAGAATGAGGAAGCCGGTTTCGCCCCAACCCTCATCATTTGCCTCTCATGACATTCATGGCAGATTGCAGTGTTACTGTTATTTGCATGGTGACACATTTCTTGATGGATCATCACACTTGTGGCTGCTCGAGTGGGTGATTGAGTACTAGTTGGTCGCAGTAAACACAGAGGTGGATGGTTTCACTGAAGGAACAATTCTTAACAAAGTGGATAATTGTATATACCTAGGGGTGTTTATACCATCAGACAGAAGGTGCACAGCAGAGATTAAAAGCAGAATAGGGAAAGCAAAAGCTACATTTCAGAAAATGAAAAGTATTTTATGCAGTAAGTCACCATCATTGAATGTAAGAAAGAGAATGCTGAAGGAATATAGGACCGGTTTTGCTGTATGGCTGTGAATCTTGGAATGTAAATGAACAAACTAGGAATAGATTGGAAGCAACAGAGATGTGGTTCCTGAGACAAATGTTGTGAATTCCTTGGACTGCCAGAATAACTAACAATGATTGCCTGAAAGAGGCTAATGAAACCAGAACATTATATACAAAATGTGAAAGAGAGAAACAGCTTTCTTTGGTCATGTGATGAGAAAAGAGGCATTGGAGAACATCATGACAACTGGAAAGTTCGAGGGGAAGAGAGGTAGAGGCAGACCAAGAGAAATGATGCTGGACGGATCGAGACGGTGGCATGGAGGAATGTCATCAGCAGAGTTGATCCAGAATACCAAAGACCGAGATCTATGGAGAGACATGAACGACTACACCAGCTGGTATGGCACTTGATGATGATGATGAAACATAATGTGTGCCTTAGACTGCTGTATTGTCTGTTTAGTGATGTCATAAATGTGGTGTTCAGTTGATGATACTTATTGCTGGCACTGGTGTTCTATCTGACAGTTCAAGATGAGGATGCCACTTCCCAGGATGGTCTGGTCCCCAGTGATGTAAGCTTCTGCTTGTTTACTTGTCTTTTCTTTTGCGCTCGCTCGCTTTGAACTCAGACATAGTCCGTACTTGTGCTACTACTTCCAGTGCGCTTGACTGAATTTTGCGTGTGGATTAACTTTCCCTATTACCAGTGTCCCTCGCCATCAGGTGAATCGACTCTAATGTCAGAGGTATTTGTAATTTATATCCCCAAGTCAAGCACAAGATGTCAACAGTTTAGTCCAACTGACCAGTGAAGGGGTTAAACCCACTACCTCGGCATCAGCACAAAGGCTATTTAAGACCGGGTACGTCTATCTATTATCTGACCTCCAAACTTATTTTTAGGGTAATTACTATCAAACTGATAAAGCCAAGCAGGCACATGTACACCCGCATTGTGCTTGCTTTTGTTTTATATGATAATATTCAACCTCACATTGGTGGTGAATTGCTCGGCAAGGGCGTCGATGAAGAGCGCAGCCAGCTGCTTAAATGAACGTGTTTTGTAAATATCGATGGTAGGTGACATCCCTACCATGTTTGTAACTGGTAATGGGGAAGCTTGTGGTACTCCTGTCCGTGAGTGTGACGTATTAAGTGACATAGTTTTTTTTTGTTTTTTTTAAGCATATCCTTTTACAGGACTTAGCTGTCAACACCAGCATCTTTCAGCTGTATGTTGATCTCTTGGCAAGATTACGCTCAGTAGTTTGCCATTGCTTTCTGAGCGGCCGGCTCAGTATCCCGCAAGTCACGAGCGGGGGTCGAACCGCCTCAGTTCTCGCTCCGCTACGAGACTCTGCGTGATAAACAGGATTACAGAGAGAAAGTGTTGTAACCCCACAGCCAGAGAGACCGGCATAAGTGACATAGTGAGGTTGACATATGTGGTTTCTCATGAGTCATGAGTGAGTGTGATGTAGCAGTGGTAGCAAATACAAAGGGTCTAAGTAGGTCAGGAAGGTATGACAGGTCTAGCAAACCAGCAGGAATTTACTTGATCCTAGACAACACTGCACACAAAAATGTAGAGGTAATTAAAGGATCAGTGCTAGTCAAAAGCACTGGAACTCCAATGATTGCTCTCCATAATGCCTTACAGCATAAGTGGAAAACAACAACAACAATAGCAACTATCAAAGTCAGCTTTTAAATGTCTTGTGTAGCTGTCCAGATGTGTGAAAACTCATTTTGGCCATCTAAGACAGAAAAGAAATTCAATATAAACATCACATGAAGATGGTAATTCTTCTTCTGTCCAGATTTAAAAAAATTATGATGACGTGTGAAAAGAAACTCATTATAGTCATCAGACACAAAAGGTAATTCTTATCTGGCCTTGTCATGAGTTGAGAAACTGAAAAAACTATCATCCTCATGTGCCTTGCTGATAAACGTGGGTGGTTATGGTTTACCATCTCACAAAATCTCCACCGTCCTGAGAAACCACATTTCCACTGTCCTGAGAAACCACATTTCCATTGTCCTCAGAAAACCACACTCCCACTGTCTTCAGAAAACCACACTTCAACTGTCTTCAGATTTCCACTGTCCTCAGAAACCACATTTCCACTGTCCTCAGAAACCACATTTCCACTGTCCTCAGAAACCACATTTCCACTGTCCTCAGAAAATCACACTTCCACTGTCTTCAGAAAACCACACTTCCACTGTCTTCATAAAACCTCACTTCCACTGTCTTCAGAAAACCACATTTCCACTGTCCTCAGAAACCACATTTCCACTGTCCTCAGAAACCACATTTCCACTGTCCTCAGAAACCACATTTCCACTGTCCTCAGAAAACCACATTTCCACTGTCCTCAGAAAACCACACTTCCACTGTCTTCAGAAAACCACATTTCCACTTTTCCCAGAAACCACATTTCCACTGTCCTCAGAAAACCATATGTCCACTGTCCTCAGAAAAACCACAGTTCCACTGTTCTCAGAAACCACATTTCTACTGTCCCCAGAAACCACATTTCCATTGTCCTCAGAAACCACATTTCCACTGTCTTAAGAAATCTCCAGTTATGGATGAGGTCTATGTTCTTGTCATAAGTTTGCTATGCGGCCAAGCCATTTTCCTCAGAAACCACATTTCCACTGTTGTCAGAAACCACATTTGTACTGTCCTCAGAAACCACATTTCCACTGTCCTCAGGTACCACATTTCTACTGTCCTGAGAAACCACATTTCCAATATCCTGAGAAACCACATTTGCATTTTCCTCAGAAACCACATTTCCACTGTTCTGAGAAACCACATTTCCATTGTCCTGAGAAACCACATTTCCACTGTCCTCAGAAATCACATTTCCACTGTCCTCAGAAAACCACATTTGCACTGTCCTCAGAAACCACATTTGCACTGTCCTCAGATACCACATCTCCACTGTCCTCAGAAATCTCCAGTCTTGGATGAGGTCTGTGTTCTTGTCACAAGTTTGCCATGTGGCCAAGCCACTGTCCTCAGAAAACCACATTTCCACTGTTCTCAGAAACCACATTTCCACTGTCCTCAGAAACCACATTCCAGAAATCTTCAGTCTTGGATGAGGTCTATGTTCTTGTCATAAGTTTGCTATGCGGCCAAGCCATTTCCCTTAGAAACCACAATTCCACTGTTGTCAGAAACCACATTTATACTGTCCTCAGAAACCACATTTCCACTGTCCTCATGTTTATTATCATTTTCCTGTTTTCTTATTTCATGTTTCTGTTTTCTTATTTCTATGCTCCTGTTTTCTTATTGTCATGTTACTGTATTCTTATTGTCATATTACTGTTTATTCCCATGTTGCTGTTTATTCCCATGTTGCTGTTTATTCCCATGTTGCTGTTTATTCCCATGTTGCTGTTTATTCCCATGTTGTTGTTTATTCCCATGTTGCTGTTTATTCCCATGTTGCTGTTTATTCCCATGTTGCTGTTTATTCCCATGTTGCTGTTTATTCCCATGTTGCTGTTTATTCCCATGTTGCTGTTTATTCCCATGTTGCTGGTTTATTCCCATGTTGCTGGTTTATTCCCATGTTGCTGTTTATTCCCATGTTGCTGTTTATTCCCGTGTTGCTGGTTTATTCCCATGTTGCTGTTTATTCCCATGTTGCTGTTTATTCCCATGTTGCTATTTTTCCCATGTTGCTGTTTGTTCCCATGTTGCTGCTTATTCCTGTGTTGCTGCTTATTCCCATTTTGCTGTTTATTCCCGTGTTGCTGTTTATTCCCGTGTTGCTGTTTATTCCCATGTTGCTGTTTATTCCCGTTTTGCTGTTTATTCCTGTGTTGCTGTTTATTCCTGTGTTGCTGTTTATTCCCATGTTGCTGTTTATTCCCATGTTGCTGTTTATTCCCATGTTGCTGATTATTCCCATGTTGCTGATTATTCCCATGTTGCTGCTTATTCCTATGTTGCTGCTTATTCCCATGTTGCTGCTTGCTTATTTTCCTATGGCTGTTTGCAGGCTGGCATGAATGCAAGCGAATCTTTGCAGAACTTAACCTCCCTGTTTGACGGCATCTACACCGAACCTGATCAGAAGATGTTGCCCAGCCTGAACCGCGCAGACCCGACGCAAGATGTGAGTGCTTATTGTGCCAGAGGATTACATTTCTTTGTTTCTGTGTTTGTTACAATACTGTCAGTCGCTGTGATAACCACAGATCGTTTGCTATATTAGTTTGGAAAAAGTAGACAGGGGCGTCTATGCAACAGCTCATCAAAAGGGCTTGTTACTGGCACCTGGCTATCTTGAGAGACAATAGTTTGTTATATTGTGCTTCCAAAAAGGCATAATAACTACAGCCCATGTTGGTAAGGCCAGGGATGGAGTTATACCTCTCCATAGCACAAAGCCTGGGTTGAAGTGTAGAGACTGTGTTGCCTATACAGCATGATTCCCTCTCTCGACCTGTCTAGTTTACTCCAGAGGAAAGGCAACACCAAAAAGTCTGGGACAAGACAAGCTGCAGAAGCTGCCGGATCAGCAAAGCAATATGCCAAGTGTTCATCTGTCAGAGTTTCGATCCTAGATCAGTTGCCAACCAAGGCCTAGGGCCTGGTCTGCCCTGCCATGATATTTAGTTTTTAGGTTACATTTCCTCACACCAGGGTAAGGCTAGTACCCTCCCAATTGCTCTCCTTCACCTGAAGCAGTTAGCACAAAGTGGGGTGTTGGGTTTGGTGAGTGCTGCCCAACATTCAGCGCTAACAGAAAGCAGGTAGTACTGCCTACTGAGAGAACAAACGAGCAAACTATATTTTCAAAAGGTTCAGAATTGGGCACGCGGGCCTGTCTGACATTCTGCCCTTCTTCTCTCTCTGCTCTCATACATTATTTCATTCATACATCGCTTATGAAACTAATCTTAGACAACAATGAGAACAACAGAACAATATGCATTATAAAGATGTGGGAAATGTGCAATAATCAATAATACACAACTCACTAAAACTAATTTTTGACATGACAATTATATGAGGAGGAATTCAAAAGAAAGGCTTAAAAGTGATAGAAATTACAATAACCATGCCATTGTTTTGTAACCTGTTAATATTGTTAAGTTTATCAAGAGTGACATCTCGGTGCAGATGAACACGGTAACATCATAAAGAGTTTAAAGATGGCTGCCCCACTTTTGGCATGCACCAAAGAAGAGCAGTGTTCTGTTATCCGTTTTGTTATCAGTGAAGGGGTGAAACCTATAGAAATTCATTGGTGAATGAAGGTCCAGTATGGTGATGCATGCCTGTCAGTCCAGAAAATGTATGTGAATAAGAGGATTACAGAGTTGGGATCACTAATGTCCACTCCAAATGTGACACCTTAAGTAGAGGATTACAGAATTGGGATCCCAATGTCCACTCCGAATGAGACACCTTAAGTAGGGGATTACAGAATTGGGGTCACCAGTGTCCACTCCAAATGAGACACCTTAAGCAAAGGATTACAGAGTTGGGATCACCAATGTCCACTCCCAATGAGACACCTGAAGAAGAGGATTACAGAGTTGGGATCACCAGTGTCCACTTCCAATGAGATACCTGAAGAAGAAGAACCATCCACAACTGGACTCATAAACCACACAAAGCGAGTCCATCCTTGAGTTGTGCATTAGACAACAGGAACATTGAAAGCTGCACACACACCAGGCACTAAATCCACATTATACCTTTTTGATGAATTTTAATATGAAAGAGGTCAAAATCACCTTATTGTTATTGTCTCTACAGGTCAGCTCTGTGACAAGATTTCGTGGCCTGAAAGAGCAGACTGACCGCATGAAGGACAACGTTCTCAAACACCTGCGCAAGACCAAGATACCAACCTCCTTCAATGACAAGGCCATAATGTCAGCAAAGGAGCTAGGCGCCAGGTTGTATGTTGACATGGAGCCTACATTACGCAAGGACAAGCTTGAGGAACTGGTTAGATTTTTTTTCATGTACATTTTTATATACTTTTTTGGACAACATTTATTTTTATGTGATAGGGATGTCCAAGTGGTGATATGGATGTGAAAACTGTGATGCAAAAGCGATGATAGGGAGTCAAAGCTGTGATGATTTTTTTTAGTTCCATGTCCTTCACAGGACATAGCAGTCAATCCCAGCATTTTGCTGTTTGTGAGTCCTGGACAAGTTTTAAGTTCAGTAGTTTGCCATTGCTTTCTGAACAACTGGCACCTATACCTTTTCGAAAAAACCAGCACCACTTTGTTTCGAACCCGGATATATGGGATTACGAATCGCGTCCGTAACCCCTTCACCACAGAGACGGTAAAAGCTGTGATAGGGATGTCAAAGTCAAGATAGGGGTGTTAAAGCCATGATAGGGATGTCAAAGCTGTCATAGGGATGTCAAAGCTGTCATACGGATGTCAAAGTCAAGATAGGGGTGTCAACGCCATGATAGGGATGTCAAAGCTGTCATAGGGATGTCAAAGCCATCATAGGGATGTCAAACATGATAGGGATGTCAAACATGATAGGGATGTCAAACATGATAGGAATGTCAAAGCTGTCATAGGGATGTCAAAGCTGTCATAGGGATGTCAAAGCTGTCATAGGGATGTCAAAGCTGTCATAGGGATGTCAAAGTTGTCATAGGGATGTCAAAGTCAAGATAGGGGTGTCAAAGCTGTCATAGGGATGTCAAAGCTGTCATAGGGATGTCAAAGCTGTCATAGGGATGTCAAAGCTGTCATAGGGATGTCAAAGCTGTCATGAGGATGTCAAAGCTGTCATAGGGATGTCAAAGCTGTCATAGGGATGTCAAAGCTGTCATAGGGATGTCAAAGCCGTCATAGGGATGTCAAAGCCGTCATAGGGATGTCAAAGCTGTCATAGGGATGTCAAAGCCGTGATAGGGATGTCAAACATGATAGGGATGTCAAAGCCATTATAGCGGTGTCAAACATGATAGCGGTGTCAAACATGATAGCGGTGTCAAAGCCATGATAGCGGTGTCAAAACTGTGAAAGGGATATCAAAGCTGTTATAGGGATGTCAAAGCCATGATATAAGTGTCAAAGCCGAGATAGGGGTTTCAAAACCATGATAGGGGTGTCAAAGCCGTCATAGAGATATAAAAGCTGTGATAGTGGTGTCAAAGCCATGATAGGGGTGTCAAAGCCATGATAGGGATCTCCAGGCCAGGGTGATTTAACTGTTCATTCACTCTCGAGGCCAGGGTGATTTATCTGTTCATTCACTCTCCAGGCCAGGGTGATTTAACTGTTCATTCACTTTCCAGGCCAGGGTGATTTGTCTGTTCATTCACTCTCCAGGCCAGGGTGATTTGTCTGTTCTTTCACTCTCCAGGCCAGAGTGATTTATCTGTTCATTCACTCTCCAGGCCAGGGTGATTTGTCTGTTCATTCACTCTCCAGGCCAGGGTGATTTGTCTGTTCTTTCACTCTCCAGGCCAGGGTGATTTGTCTGTTCTTTCACTCTCCAGGCCAGAGTGATTTATCTGTTCATTCACTCTCCAGGCCTGGGTGATTTGTCTGTTCATTCACTCTCCAGGCAAGGGTGATTTATCTGTTCTCCCCCACTGACATCATTCCACAGGGCCCTGACCACATCATTCCACAGGGTCCTGACCACAACTGCCTTATTGTGCACCAGTAACCCACCTAGTGTCACAGACTCGGCCAGTCTGTCTGCCCATTTCCTACAATGCCAGCATGTCCTGGACCAGTCTGTCTGTCTCCTCATTTCCCACCACATCAGCATGTCCTGGGGAAAAGATCCAATGGCAATGCCCTTGTCTTTGATGTTTGAACTGAAGAATGCTACTCTACAATAATGATATGTACATACTGTCAGTGCTCTAGCCAGCGGAACATCACGGTGACTGCCTCCACCGCCATTCTCAGACTAGATGTGATATCATATGTATGTGTTAAAAACATTGTATGTTGCTTATTATGAAATAAATGCACAGACATGTGCCTTGCCCAGAGAAAGTGAAACATGCAGCTCTATTTCCGCAAACAGAAAAGAAGCACCAAAGGGCCCCAATTATAACAAGTCGTCATACTGACAGTTGAAGTGGCTTGAACATGCTCTTCCTCAAAACCTGCCAGGTGCAACATTATGTAACTATCCTGCTTGCAGGTGTAACATTGTGGAACTGTCCTACTTGCAGGTGTAACATTGTGTAACTATTCTACTTGCAGGTGAAGAAGCTAGACCAAGAGCTCAAGGCCGAGATGGAGAACAAGGAAGCTGTTGAGCATGAGCTGAACGTTCTGGAGGCGGCTGACCAGAAAGCCCCAAGTTCAAAACGTAAATCTGAGATCAAATCTCTAACGAACAAAATTGTGAAGTCTGTGGAGAAGCAAGACGCGATGAGACTGCTGATGCTGCAGTACTGCTCTGGTCTGCAAAATTGTATCAATTCGCTAGAAGCAGACGTGAATGTCTTGAGAAGTAAGCCAGAGTTCATCGACAGAAACCAGACTTTGCCGAAGGATTCTGAGCAACCCAAGGCTTCACGTTCAGGAGCTGTTGGAGGGTTTGTGCGCAGGGCCAGTACTTCCGTGAAGGAGAAAATGTCATTCATTAAGAAAGATTTTGGAAAGAAAGGAGGAAAGATGGAAGAAGACCATAAGACTCCTGCTTCAAAGAGTAATAATAACAGTGGTCTCGCTGCCATAGAGGAAGGTGAAGTGGTGTCTTTGCAGGACAGCCTAGAGGAAGAGGTCACGCTTCAGCTGACATCCAGAGACAAGGACAAAGACTACGTGGACAGTTTTGCAGACAATACTGACAATATTGATGCCAGAGAAGTTCTGGGATGGTGGAAATGCCTTCAGAGATGAATGATGGTTTGTCAGCTGAGAAGCAGCAACCGGTGATTGAAATATGTGTTGATGACGCAAGTATACCAGAAGCCGATGAGGAAACTGCCATAGAGAGCTGCGATCCTAATGAACCAAACATTCTTTCGCAGATAGATTCAGGATTACCAAGGTCGAGTTCCGATTCCAGACTTGAGATGAGCAAGATGTTTAATCTCCGACCAGAAGACATTCTCCGTTACCATGGGACATCCATGCCCAAATTTCTAACCAGCGACGATTCCGACTCAGAGTCAGATTACTTGGTTATTGATTCCAGTGACGAGCATGTCGTCACGGACAGCTCAGACAGTGAAAATGATGGCGAGAATGTTGGCTTCAAAGATGGGAAGAAGAAATCTCCGAATGATGATGATGATGATGAAGTACCAGGTCAGCACCGAAACACAGTTCAACATTTACAGACGTTTCAGGTGTAGAAATACCATGGTTTAGAGATTATTTTCATATTTATCCCTTTCTGCCCAGGCAGGTGTTCTTCTGACTTTGATTTCTCATTGGAGCATAGATGGGCTCCCAATTGGCTTTTATTTATTACATGTGAATACACAAGACAGAGGGTGTTGTAGACTTATTGCATTCGACCTGCCTAGGGAAGATGGCACTAGATAGAAAGGTGTGGTGGAGTAGGTTAAAGAATTCATGTCTGTGGTGAAACCACTTTACTGACAACTGATGTATAGGAAGTTAAAGCAACAGCTGTATATGACAGGTAGAGTTAAAGCAACAGCTGTATGTGACAGGTAGAGTTAAAGCAACAGCTGTATATGATAGGTAGAGTTAAAGCAACAGCTGTATAGAACAGAAAGAGTTAAAGCACAGTTGTATATGACAGAAAGAGTTAAAGCAATAGCTGTATATCACAGATAAAGTAACAGCCGTTTATGACAGATGGAGTTAAAGCAACAGCTGTATATGACGGGTAGAGTTACAGCAACAGCTGTATATGACAGGTAGAGTTACAGCAACAGCTGTATATGACAGGTAGAGTTAAAGCAACAGCTGTATATGACAGGTAGAGTTAAAGCAACAGCTGTATATGACAGGTAGAGTTAAAGCAACAGCTGTATATGACAGATAGAGTTAAAGCAACAGCTGTATATGACAGGCAGAGTTAAAGCAACAGCTGTATATGACAGGTAGAGTTAAAGCAACAGCTGTATATGACAGGTAGAGTTAAAGCAACAGCTGTATATGACAGGTAGAGTTAAAGCAACAGCTGTATATGATAGGTAGAGTTAAAGCAACAGTTGTATATGACAGAAAGAGTTAAAGCAATAGCTGTATATCACAGATAAAGTAACAGCCGTTTATGACAGATGGAGTTAAAGCAACAGCTGTATATGACAGATAGAGTTAAACTAACAGCTGTATAGAACAGAAAGATTTAAAGCAACAGCTGTATAGAACAGAAAGTGTTAAAGCAACAGCTGTATGGAACAGAAAGAGTTTAAGCAACAGCTGTATAGAACAGAAAGAGAAATAACTAGAACAGTGTGGGTGAGTTCATTTAATCCCTGGCTGGAACAGAAAGAGTTTTAAAAAATATTACAGGGTCCACAGATATTTTGCAATTTTACATTGTACTATTATTGTTGTTGTTTTTGATTCCTGAAATATTATTTGAGCTGTGTTTGTTAAAATTTTCCTTTCCTTTTGTTACATTTGTTTCTTTGCTTGTGCCCCAAACATTCCAGAATTTGTTGTCGTACAGATGTATGTGTGCGAAGACATCTCGGTGCCCCACTGTTGGATGGTGTACAGCGACTCATGTGCAATAATATAAATATTGCAGAACTGATAGCTTTTATTGGTGTGTTCATGTCTTTCATCAATTTTGAAGTGAAATTATGCATTCTTTTTTTGTCATTCATCCAATTTGCTGAAAGTTGCAAACTTGTATTGCTTTATAGTTATTAATTCAATTTTTTTGGGTGTGTTGTGAGAAGAAATAAACTAGAGAACTTGGTGACAACTGACAAGATTGAGGGGGGAAACACCAAGGGGAAGGCGGAGAAGTGAATATCTGGATGGCTTGGCCATGTGGTATGGTCGAGACAAGAACACAGAGCTGATCCACTGCTCAAGTGATCATGTAAGATGGCGAAACATGACGCCCATGCTTATCGCCATGACACATGATGATGAGTTTATTACATTGCCGAGAAATGTGACCCTCGTGTGTGATTTGTTATTGCTTATTTCACTCGCTTGAATTTGTAACGTTAATTATGTGGAAATAGTGTCTGTAGGTGGAGTCTGACACTGTTATAAACAAATAAATGTAAATTCTGATAAGGGATAGCATTTGTTTCCTCTGATGGCACTAGTTCCTCTGATGGCGCTAGTTCCTCCAATAGCATTAGTTCCTCTGATGGCACTAGCTCTTGAAATGGCATTTATTTCTCACGTGTCACTTGTTCCTCTGATGGCACTTGTTTATGTGATGGCACTAGTTCATAGAATGATATTTGTTCCTCACATAGCACTAGTTCTTCTCATGGCACCTGTTCCACCAGATGGACACCACTAGTTCATGTTGCAAGTATTTGTTCTTATGGCAATAGTTCCTCCATAGAACTAGTTCCTCCAATAGCTCTAGTTCCTTTGATAACACTAGTTCATGTGATGGCACTAGTTCCTCCACTAGCACTAGTTCACAGTGTGGTATTTGTTCCTCTGATGGCACTAGTTCTTCCTATAGCACTAGTTCCTCTTATGGCATGTTATTCTCCAAGGGAACCTATAAGATACCAACATGCTTTGCTTACCACTGTCTCCACATTGAACTTATAGCAGTTCATGTTAGCTTTGAGCTCCTGTTGTAGAACATGTGAGCTATTTCAGTGGTGGTGGTGGTGGTAACACCGCCGTATGAAGAACATGGCACAACAGCAGCAGCAAGCACATTTCACATACGAGCAGGATTCAAGTGAAAACCTTAAAAATGTGATAGACATTACAATAACCATGCCATTGTCTTGTAACCTGTCAATATTGTTGTTATGGGTGTTAAGCGCATGACATCATGCTGCAGGCAAACACAGTTTAAAGATGGCTGCCCCACTTTTGACATGCACTAAAGTAGAGTATCAGTATTTTTGATCAGTGAAGGGGTGATACCTAAAGAAATTCATTGGTGAATGAAAGTCCAGTATGGTGATGCATGACTGTCAATCCAGCAAGTACATGAATGGAGTAGAAAGTTTTAAAACGGTGTGACTTCTGTGACAGACTTTTCGGTCCGAAGAAGAGTACAGCACACGCGACCAAGAGACTTTTTGCCTACGGGAATCCAAGCACTTTATTGGCGCTGGAGACTTGCATTGAACGCAGTGGTGTGCATCAAAAAGTGATACTTTTGTTCTATACTTTTTCAAAATATATTCACCAAACAAACAAACAAAACATTTTCAGGTTTTCATTTGAAGCCTCCTTATACAAATGTTAAGAGCAAACATCTTTCCTGTGGCAACATACGGATGTCAGTCATGGGCCATTATTATTTTGGGCGCTCGCTTCTATGAACTCAAGCATAGTCCACACACACTACTTCTAGTAGCACTGGACTGAATCTTTGCGTGTGGATTAGCTTTCTGTATTAACAGTGTCCCTCGCCATCAGGCATATCCACTCCGACTTCAGAGGTACTTGTAATTTATGTCCCCAAGTTAAGGACAAGAGGTAAACGTTTTAGTCCAACTGTCCGGTGTAGGGGTTGAAGCTTTTACCTCGGCATCAGCACACTGGATGTTTAAGAATGCGCATTCTTATCCATTCGACCATGCTGACCTACTTGGGCCATTTTGATATCACTGAAGAAGAAAATTTGGTTGTTTTTTTAAAAAAACTTAAATGGTAAGGAAAAATGTCTAGAATGTGATGGATTTTGATGAAAAATACTGATAATTCTACAAGATCTGACCATTAGATTAAAACTGTCTTACACACGGTAACATATCAAGGACACTGACAGACTTTGGCCATGTTAAACATCAGTGGCTTAGAGTGAACTGTCATGGCAGGCGTTGTTGCTGGTAGAAGAGGCTGGGGATTGACCAGCACCAAGATAGACATGAGACATTGCAGACAGATTAGGCATGAAAATGTGGATATTATGTAGCATAGGGGGTACGTTACAAACTGCTTCTGTGGCCTGTTTATCTGTCAGATGTTGTATACTTTAGGATAGAGAATATATTACAAACTGCTTCTGTTGCCTGTTTGCCTGACAAAAGCATGTATACTTTTAGCATATAGCATATGTTACAAACTGCTTCTGTCACCTTTTTGACATATATGTGTATACTTTTGTCATAGAAGGTGCATTATAAACTGCTTCTGTCACCTGTCTGACATATATGTGTATACTTTTATCTTAGAAGGTACATTATAAACTGCTTCTGTCGCCTGTTTGTCTGACAGATATATGTATACTGTTATATTAGAAGGTAATTTCAAACTGCTTCTGTCACCAGTTTGTCTGACAAATACACACATACTTTTATCACAGAGTGTACATTATAACAAGCTACTTCAGTTTTCTGTTTGTCTGACAGATATACACATATTTTTATCTTAGAATGTTACGTTATAGGCTACTCCTTATATTTGTGTGCAAGTCAGCCATAACGATATCTTAATTTCAATGTTACATTTATTTAAGTTTGCCTACAAATTCATATTTCCTTTATTTAATGTAAAATATATTTTTATCGTGCAAATTAATACAAATTTGTAGTCTTCCTTGTTTCTTCTCTAAATTTGTTGAGGGTCTTTCATCTCCTCTGTTTCATGATGACGTTATGTATTTTTTAAGTGTTATATTTTTAAGTATTGTTCAAAACAGGCAGATAAGTGGGCACTAAGTAGAGTGTAGGGTAAAGAGTGAGTGGATCTGTTGGTGGCAAGAGCAACAGAAGTTGGAATGCTCATGATGAACAAGGGAGGTATCTTGAAGACTATCAATGACTGCTAGTTGAAAACACAATAACGGATGAAACACCCTGCTTAAGGATGCTTGAGTTTGGGTGTATGCATAATTCCAGCAAGGAGGGAATGGACACATTTTAAGTCTTTATAACCTACTTTACTGGAAATATCAGAATCTACATCTTGTGACATGCTGAGGGAATTGGAACATATGTGGTTTTATCTAAAGTGCTTTTTTTTTCGTTCACTCACTTTGAACTCAAGAGTAGTTCACGCTGGACTGATGTTTGCATGTGGATTAGCTTTCCCTATTACCAGTGTTCCTTGCCATCAGACAAACCCACTCTTACTTCTGAGGTACTTGTAGTTTACTTCCCTAAGTCCAGAACGAGAAGTCAACATTTAAGTCCAACTGACCGGTGTAGGGAGAGAACCCACTACCTCACCATAAGTGCAAGAGAAGTTTAAGTCCAACTGACTGGTGTAGGAAGAGAACCTACTACCTCACCATCAGTGCAAGAGAAGTTTCAGTGCCAGTTCTCTTACCCAAAAGTGCTATGATTCAGTATTGAGTGTGATTCAAGCGGTTATGTTTACAAGCTGTGTCTTGTTCATATTTATATTGAGACGTTGAACCTTGCTTGAATACACGGCCATAGCTTGATTATATGTTTTGTGGGATGATTGTCAAGTTCCTGTCTAGCTGGTGATTCCAGAGGCAAGATGACTACAGAGCAGAGAGTATATGGGTGTGGCTTGAAGATTATGACTGGAGATTAAGGCAGTCACTGCATCTTCTGGTGGCTTTCTGGTTGCTGTCTTCTCATCTTCTTCCTCTTCCTCCTTGACTTCTTCTTCCACCTTCTCCTCTTCCTCCTTGTCTTCTTCTTCCTCCTCCTTCTTCTTCCTCCTCCTTCTTCTTCCTCCTCTTCTTCTTTCTCTTCCTCCTCATCCTCTTTGCCTTCTTCCTCCTCCTTTCCTTTCTCTTCTTCTTCCTCTTCTTCTTCCTCTTCTTCTTCCTTCTCCTCCTCTTCCTTATTCTCTTCGCCTTCTTCTTCCTCTTCCTTTTCTTCTTCCTCTTACTCTTCTTTTTTTTCTTCATCTTCTTCTTTCTCCTCCTTCTCATTGCCTTCTTCTTTCTCCTCCTCTTTCTCATCTTCTTCCACTTACTCTTCTTCTTCCACTTACTCTTCTTCTTTTTCTTGTCCTTCTCCTTCTTCTTGTCCTCCTTCTTCTTCTTCCATTATGCCCTAATGGAGCATAACTCTTCAATCCACTCACACCAAGTACTGCCTCCTTTCGATTTGTTCAAGATTGGTGGATTTTGACTTGTTCAAGATTGGTAGATTTTGACTTGTTCAAGATTGGTGGATTTTGACTTGTTCAAGATTGTTGGATTTTGACTTGTTCAAGATTGGTGGATTTTGACTTGTTCAAGATTGGTGGATTTTGACTTGTTCAAGATTGGTGGATTTTGACTTGTTCATGATTGGTGGATTTTGCAGCTAAAGTTTTCTATGGAAAGAGGTAGCCAGTGTGCCAACCTTCCTTAACCATTTCTTATGACATCATGGTAGGTTACATTGTTAATATTCCTAGCTTCTGTTATGAGCCTCCGATAACACGTGAGGACTTTATCAATCTGTAGCTAGTCACAGATATAGGTAATTGGACTCTCCTGGGTGTGATGTTTGTAATTGGACTCTACTGGAAGTGATTTTTGTAATTGGACTCTTGCAGAGGTGATGTTTGTAATTGGATTCTTGCAGAGGTGATGTTTGTTGGACTTTCCAAGAGGCAATATGAGTAATTGGACTCTCCAAGAGGTTCTGTTTGTAATTGGATTCTCCAAGAGTTGATGTTTGTAATTGGACTCTCCAAGAGTTGATGTTTGTAATTGGACTCTACACGAGTTGATGTTTATAATTGGACTCAACAAGAGGTGATGTTTTTAATGGGACTCTCCAAGAGGTGCTGTTTGTAATTGGACTCTCAAAGAGGTGATGTTTGTAATTGGAGTCGCCCAGAGGTGATGTATGTAATTGGACTGTCCAAGAGGTGATGTTTGTAATTAGACTCTTGCAAAGGTGATGTTTGTAATTGGACTCTCAGAATGATGATGTTTGTAATTGGACTCTCCAAGAGGTGATGTTTGTAATGGACTTTCCAATGGGTGATCGATGTAATTGGACTCCAAGAGGTGATATTTGTAATTGCATTCTCCAAGAGCTGATGTTTGTAATTGGACTCTCCAAGAGTTGATATTTATAATTGGACTCTCCAAGAGCTGGTGTATGTAAGATTTGTACTCTCAAAGAAAAGAGATTATATTTGTAACTGGACTCTCAAAGAGATGATGTTTGTAATTGATCTCTCAAAAACAATCAACTCTTTGAGAGTCCAATTACAAACATCAACACTTTGAAAAGATGTTTCCTGATGTTTGTAAAAGTTGGACTCTCAAAAAACTGATATTCCTGGATATTTGTAAGAGTTGATCTGATTTAATTTGATGCCAGACTAAATGCCCCTTTTCTTATCTACAACCTAGAGTAGAAGAGGAATGACAAAATCTGCATGGAAAATCCAGACAGTTTGTGTATTTATAGCCTTTGTGTATACTCCTATCTGTTCCACTTTTGACATGGGCAGTGAGGAGCATTTTGTGTAGAATTTACTGGCACAGGAAGGGCGCATAATGGGGAGGCGCTTTACCGTGACGTTGTAACTGTGACTAACCCTTTGTGTTTGCCTTGGTGGTTTAGAGAATACAGTAATAGGAGTCTTGGTTGCAGGAAGAAGAGGCAGGGGATAGCCAACATGACAGCAAGCACAGGATGATAAAGGCGCCCTGGGCTTGATGATGATAAAGGCAGCCTGGGCTTGAGGATGATAAAGGCAGCCTAGGCTTGAGGATGATAAAGGCAGCCTAGGCTTGAGGATGATAAAGGCAGCCTGGGCTTAGGATGCATCAGGCATGGACACTGGTAGGAGATCGGGTCTTTCTGGTAGGCTGTAATGAGGGTGTCATGCTGTACACGGATAGCTAGTGTCACAAGACACATTGGACACATTGCAAGTGTCACAACACACATTGTAAGTGTCACAACACAGATTGGAGACATTGCAAGTGTCACAGCACACATCGGACATATCGCAAGTGTCACAACACACATTGGAGACATTGCAAGTATCACAACACACATTGGACAAATCGCAAGTGTCACAACACACATTGGAGACATTGTAAGTGTCACAGCACACATCGGACATATTGCAAGTGTCACAACACACATCGGACAAATCACAAGTGTCACAACACACATTGGGGATATTGCAAGTGTCACAACACACAGAGACATTGCAAATGTCACAGCACACATCAGACAAATCGCAAGTGTCACAACATACATTGGGGATATTGCAAGTGTCACAACACACAGAGACATTGCAAGTGTCACAGCACACATCAGACATATCGCAAGTGTCACAACACACATTGCAGACATTGCAATTGTCACAGCACACATCGGACATATCACAAGTGTCACAACACACATTGGAGACACTGCAAGTGTCACAACACACATTGGAGACATTGCAAGTGTCACAGCACACATCGGACAAATCGCAAGTGTCACAACACACATTTGGGATATTGCAAGTGTCACAACACACATTGGAGACATTGTAAGTGTCACAGCACACATCGGACATATTGCAAGTGTCACAATACACATTGGACAAATCGCAAGTGTCACAACACACATTGGGGATATTGCAAGTATCACAACACACATCGGACAAATCGCAAGTGTCACAACACACATTGGGGATATTGCAAGTGTCACAACACACAGAGACATTGCAAGTGTCACAGCACACATCGGACATATTGCAAGTGTCACAGCACACATCAGACATATCGCAAGTGTCACAACGCACATTGGGCCGAAGGGCAGAAGCCCACATATCACTGAGTGGATAACAGCAATAACTTGCAAGTGTCACCACAAGGCATTTTACCACAGGGCCAGTGTCTATGTATCACTGAATTGATAACAACAGCAATAAGATATAGCTTGCATATAAGATTGCAAGGCATTTGGCTGAAGTGTATAAATCAACATGCCACTGAATTGATAACATGACTGGCATCTGGCCATCTTGACAGACGATAGTTTGTAAAATGGAATTATACCACTCCATAACACAATGCCTGGGCTGAATTTAGAGACCATGTGTTGTCAATGCAGCTTGATCCCTCTCTCGACCTACCTAGATTACTCCAGAGGAAAGGTAACACTAATGCATCTGGAACAAGATCAGCTGCAAAAGCTGCTGGATCAGCAAAGCAATACTCTAACTCCGCCTATCAGAGCTTCCATCCTAGTCCAGTTGCCGACCAAGACTTAGGGCCTGGTCTGCCCTACCTTGACATTGAGTATTTAGGTTGCATTTCTTCACACTAGGGTAAGACATGTACCCTCCCAATTGCACTCCTCCGCCCGAAGCCATTGGCACAATGTGGGGTTTGGTGAGCACTGCTCAACATTCTGCACTAACAGAAAGGTAGTACTGTCTACTGCCATACCAATCAATAACAACAACAACTTGCTATGTGATAATGATGATGCCAGATTTAAAGTGCTCATCCTCATCTGCATCCTAGTGTAGAAGAGGACACAGAGAAAGAAAGAACAAATTTATTACTCTTGCTCTGTACTTTTTAAGAATATGTGGGTAAATTGGGAACAGAATTATTTTTATACAATATGCTTACTTGAAATTATTTCACATATTACCTTATTGTGAATTTGATATCACATGTTCATGTGTTCTTGTCATGCTCTGCTTCT
This sequence comes from Cepaea nemoralis, assembly GCA_014155875.1. Classification (NCBI taxonomy): domain Eukaryota; kingdom Metazoa; phylum Mollusca; class Gastropoda; order Stylommatophora; family Helicidae; genus Cepaea; species Cepaea nemoralis. The sequence continues at coordinate 980,774 of JACEFZ010024973.1, read as the reverse complement.
GTTGATATTAATTTTAAACGTGTTCTTATATTGTTGTGGATGTTATAAAATGATTGTTTAAAATACTCTTAAATTGTTGAATATTTGATGATATTATTTCACATACTGTTATCTTGCTGCCTGTTTCTTGATAGCATTGTTTCACATACTGTTATCTTGCTGTCTGTTTCATGATAGTATTGTTTCACATACTGTTATCTTGCTGTCTGTTTCATGATAGCATTGTTTCATGTGGTGTTATCTTGCTGTCTGTTTCATGATAGTATTGTTTCACATACTGTTATCTTGCTGTCTGTTTCATGATAGCATTGTTTCATTGGTGTTATCTTGCTGCCTGTTTCATGATAGCATTGCTTCACATACTGTTATCTTGCTGTCTGTTTCATGATAGTATTGTTTCATGTGGTGTTATCTTGCTGCCTGTTTCATGATAGCATTGCTTCACATACTGATATCTTGCTGTCTGTTTCATGATAGTATTGTTTCATGTGGTGTTATCTTGCTGCCTGTTTCATGATAGCATTGCTTCACATACTGTTACCTCGCTGCTGTTTCATGATAGAATTGTTTCACATGCTGTTATCTTGCTGCCTGTTTCATGATAGAATTGTTTCACATACTGTTATCGTGCTGCCTGTTTCATGATAGCATTGTTTCACATACTGTTATCTTGCTGTCTGTTTCATGATAGCATTGTTTCACATACTGTTATCTTGCTGTCTGTTTCATGATAGCATTGTTTCACATACTGTTGCTGTCTGTTTCATGATAGCATTGTTTCACATACTGTTATCTTGCTGTCTGTTTCATGATAGAATTGTTTCACATACTGTTATCGTGCTGCCTGTTTCATTATAGCATTGTATCATGTGGTGTTATCTTGCTGTCTGTTTCATGATAAACATTGTTTCACATACTGTTATCTAGCTGTCTGTTTCATGATAGCATTGTATCACGTGGTGTTATCTTGCTGTCTGTTTCATGATAACATCACACATGTATTTGGTCCCCCAGTAACACACATTTTTGATCCCCCAGTAACACGCATTTGATCCCCCAGTAACACATATTTGATCCCCCAGTAACACACGTCTTTGATCCCCCAGTAACACACGTTTTTGATCCCCCAGTAACACACATATTTGATCCCCCAGTAACACACGTATTTGATCCTCCAGTAACACAAATATTTGATCCCCCAGTAATATGTATTTGATCCCCCAGTAACACATATTTGATCACCCAGTAACACACGTATTTGATCCCCCAGTAACACACATATTTGATCCACCAGTAATACACGTATTTGATCCCCCATAAACACACGTCTTTGATCTCCCAGTAACACATATTTGAGCCCCCTGAAACACACATATTTGATAACCCAGTAACACGTATTTCATCCCCCAGTAACACGTATTTGATCCCCTAGTAACACATATATGATCCCCCAGTAACACACGTCTTTGATCCCCCAGTAACACACATATTTAATCCCCCAGTAACTCGCGTATTTGATCACCCAGTAACACATATTTGATCCCCCTGTCACACACGTATTTGATTCCCCAGTAACACATATTTGGTCCCCCTGTCACACATATTTGCTCCCCCAGTAACACATATATTTGATCCCACAGTAACACATATTTGATCCCCCAGTAACACATATTGATCCTCCAGCAACACACGTATTTGATCCCCCAGTAACACATATTTGAGCCCCCAGTAACACACGTCTTTGATCCCCCAGTAACACATATTTGATCCCCCAGTAACACACGTCTTTGATCCCCCAGTAACACACATTTGATCCCCCAGTATCACAATATTTGATCCCCCAGTAACACATATTTGATCCCCCAGTAACACATATTTGATCCCCCAGTAACACGTATTTGATCCCCTGGTAACACACATTTTTTATCCTCCAGTAACACACATATTTGATCCCCCAGTAACACACATTTGATCCCCCAGTAACACACGTATTTGATCCCCCATAAACACACGCTTTGATCCCCCAGTAACACATATTTGAGCCCCCTGTAATACACATATTTGATCCCCCAGTAACATGTATTTGATCCCCCAGTAACACATATTTGATCCCCCAGTAACACATCTTTGATCCCCCAGTAACACACGTATGTGATCCCACAGTAACACACGTCTTTGATCCCTCAGTAACACGCACATTTGATCCCCCAGTATCACACATATTTGATCCCCCTGTCACACACGTATTTGATCCTCCAGTAACACTTATTTGATCACCCAGTAACATGCGTATTTGATCCCCCAGTAACACACATTTGATCCCCCAGTCACACATATTTGATCACCCAGTAACACACGTATTTAATCCCCCTGCCACACATGTATTTGATCTCCAAGTAACATGTATATGATCACCCAGTAATACACATATTTGATCCTCCAGTAACACACATATTTGAACCCCCAGTAGCACACGTATTTGGTCCCCCAGTAACACATATTTGATCCTCCAGTAACACGTATATGATCCCGCAGTAACACACATATTTGATCACCCAGTAACACACATATTTGATCCCCCAGTAACACATATTTTATCCTCCTGTCACACACGTATTTGATCCCCCAGTAACACATATTTGATCCCCCAGTAACACATATTTTATCCTCCTGTCACACACGTATTTGATCCCCCAGTAACACGTATTTGATCCCCCTGTCACACACATATTTGATCCCCCAGTAACACATATTTGATCCCCCTGTCACTCATGTATTTGCTCCCCCAGTAACACAAATTTGATCCCCCAGTAACACATATTTGATACCCCAGTAACACATATTTGATCTCCCAGTAACACATATTTGATCCCCCAGTAACACGTATTTGATCTCCCAGTAACAAACATATTTCATCCTCCAGTAACACACATATTTGATCCCCCAGTAACACATGTATTTGATCCCCCAGTAACACACGTCTTTGATCCCCCAGTAACACATGTATTTGATCCCCCAGTAACATATGTATTTGATCCCCCAGTAACACATATATTTCATCCTCCAGTAACACATGTATTTGATCCCACAGTAACAAACATATTTCATCCTCCAGTAACACACGTCTTTGATCCCTCAGTAACAAACATCTTTGATCCCCCAGTAACACATGTATTTGATCCCCCAGTAACAAACATATTTCATCCTCCAGTAACAAACATATTTGATCCCCCAATAACACACGTCTTTGATCCCCCAGTAACACATGTATTTGATCCCCCAGTAACACACGTCTTTGATCCCCCAGTAACACACATATTTAATCCCCCAGTAACTCGCGTATTTGATCACCCAGTAACACGCGTATTTGATCCCCCTGTCACAAACGTATTTGATCCTCCTGTTACACACATATTTGATCCCCCGGTAACACACGTCTTTGATCCCCCAGTAACACACGTCTTTGATCCCCCAGTAACACATATTTGATCCCCCAGTAACACGTATTTGATCCCCCTGTCACACATGTATTTGATCCTCCTGTTACACACGTATTTGATCCCCCAGTAACACACGTATTTGGTCCCCCAGTAACACACATATTTGATCCCCCAGTAACACACGTGTTTGATCCCCCAGTAACACATATTTGAGCCCCAAGTAACACATGTATTGGATCACCCAGTAACTCGTATTTGATCCCCCAGTAATACGTTAATTTGATCACCCAGTAACACATAATTGATCCCCCTGTCACACACATGTTTGATCCCCCAGTAACATATGTTTTTGATCCCCCAGTCCGGGAAGGTTAACCCGGTCAACAAATGCCCGCAGAAGTCGGATGTGTCGGCCTAACGGCGCAAGAACGCAGCTCTGCTGTAAACAGGCACAACGCAATCACATCCGGAAAAAAAAACTCCGGATGAACGAAGAAGAAGAAGATCCCCCAGTAACACATATTTGATCCCCCAGTAACACGTATTTGATCCCCCTGTCACACACGTATTTCATCCTCCTGTCACACACGTATTTGATCCTCCAGTAACACACGTATTGTGTCCCCCAGTAACACACATATTTGATCCCCCAGTAACACATATTTGAGCCCCAAGTAACACATGTATTGGATCACCCAGTAACACGTATTTGATCCCCCAGTAATACGTTAATTTGATCACCCAGTAACACATAATTGATCCCCCTGTCACACACGTATTTGATCCACTTGTCACACATGTATTTGATCCCCCAGTAACATGTTTTGATCCCCCAGTAACACGCGTATTTGTTCCCCCAGTAACACATATTTGATCTCCCTGTCGCACACGTATTTGATCCCCCAGTAGCACGTATTTGATCCCCCAGTAACACGTATTTATCACCCAGTAACACACAGATGTTATCCTCCAGTAACACACGTATTTGATCCCCCAGTAACACATATTTGATCCCTCAGTAACACATATTTGATCCCCCAGTAACACATATTTGATCCCCCAGTAACACATATTTGATCCCCCATTAACACGTATTTGATCACCCAGTAACACACAGATGTTATCCTCCAGTAACACACGTATTTGATCTCCCAGTAACACGTATTTGATCCCCCAGTAACACATATTTGATCCCCCAGTAACACATATTTGATCCCCCTGTCACACACGTATTTGATCCCCCAGTAACACATATTTGATCCCCCTGTCACTCACGTATTTGCTCCCCCAGTAACACATATTTGATCCCCAGTAACACACGTCTTTGATCCCCCAGTAACACACACATTTGATCCCCCAGTAACACGTATTTGATCATCCAGTAACACGTATTTGATCACCCAGTAACACACGTCTTTGATCCCCCAGTAACACACACATTTGATCCCCCAGTATCACACACATTTGTTCCCCCTGTCACACATGTATTTGATCCCCCAGTATCACACATATTTGTTCCCCCTGTCACACATGTATTTGATCCCCCAGTAACACGTATTTGATCACCCAGTAACACGCATATTTTATCCCCCAGTAACACATATTTGATCCCCCTGTCACACATGTATTTGATCCCCCAGTAACATATATTTGATTCTCCTGTCACACACGTATTTGATCCCCCAGTAACACATATTTGACCCCCCTGTCACACACATATTTGATCCCCCAGTAACACATATTTGATCCTCCAGTAACACACATATTTGATCCTCCAATAAAACATGTATTTGATCCATCAGTAACACGTATTTGATCCCCCAGTAACACATGTATTTGATCCTCCAGTCACACACGTATTTGATGTGAAGGAATATTTAGTCAACTGGCAATATTTGGAATAATGAAAACACAAACAATACGTCACACTGTTGATCTGGCATTTCCCCGTGCACCTTGCCAGGTAAATCAGTCAACATAAACAGCAGCAAACAGTGAATCCTTGATTGATTAAAGTGCCCATAGGATGATTAATCGTCTTAAGTGACTTCCTGTCTCTGCCATGACCTTATGTACAGTAGTTTCCTTAAACAATTCCCTTTAATTTCATATATAATACAATATGTCTGATACCATTTGACAAATTTTAAGTCATAACTGTGATACACCCCAACTTCCAATTTCCCGCCGTCTATTTTATTTGGAACTGAATCTTGTAAAGACGAAGTAGATAACACACATGTAACCGCGGCAGTTTTACACCCGAATCTTAGTTCTCTAATGCTGTTGTGTGGAGGAAGTTGAAAAACATCTGATGGCTGTGGAAATGTGGTTTCTGAGGAAAATGCAAAGAATACCATGGACATACAGAAAAACCAATGACCAAGTCCTACAAGAAACAAATAAAACCCGTAAACTGATTAGAAAATTGGACTTAATTTTGACACGTTATGAGAAGAAATATATTGGAGAACTTGGTGAGAACTGGTGAGATTGAGGGAGAAAATAACAGGGGGAAGGCAGTGAAGTAAATACCTGGATGGCTTGGCCACGTGGCATGGTCGAGACAAGAACACTGAGCTGATCCACGACTCTGGTGATCATGTGAGATGACGAAACATGGCCGCCCACGCTTATCGGCATGCCACATGATGATGATGATTATGTGGATAACATAATAATCATCACCTGAGTGGAGCAACAAGCGACATCGTTCCATGCCATTATGAACCAGACAAAATATAACATCTCCTTGTCTGTGGAACATGAACACAACCAAGCTTTGCCGTTCCTAGACATTATAATCAAGCATAGAGACGATGGCACCATCCAAAGATCATTTAGTGCAGGGGTGGCCAACACGAGGCCCGCGGGCCGCATGCGGCCCGCCACGGGTCATGTTGCGGCCCGCGGAGTGGGAAGCGACGGCGTGGTCGATACTGTAGCACGCTTGCTTGTTAAATTTCATTTAAAAAAAAAATTAAGTGCGTGGCCCGGCAGGAAATATTATTTCTGAAATTTGGCCCGCCCGCTGAAAAGGTTGGCCACCACTGATTTAGTGTAAAGAAACACGGATGGACCAATACTTGAATTTTTAAAACTTCGTATCCGTCGTGTGCAATGGTGACCTGGTACATACCCTGTTTAATTGCACCAGGAATATACGCACCCAAGAAAGACTGACAGAGGAACGTAAAACTCTCAAGAACCCCGTTATATCTGAATGTTTACCCTACTGCAGGGGTGGGCAATCTTTTTGTGCGGAGGGCCGCATTGACAAATGTAAAGCTATGGGGGGGGGGGCATATATATATATATATATATATATATATATATATATATATATATATATATATATATATATATATATATATATATATATATAATGTCCATTGTGTTTACAGCAACCTATCACAATAAGTAATTATTAATTATTTATAGGTTATTAAGCAATATAAATAACTAATTATTGCAATTTTATTTTACTTACACACTTATATATTTTTTATTTTTTTTTAGCATATCCTTTTACAGGACTTAGCTGTCAACACCAGCATCTTTCAGCTGTATGTTGATCTCTTGGCAAGATTACGCTCAGTAGTTTGCCATTGCTTTCTGAGCGGCTGGCTCAGTATCCCGCAAGTCACGAGCGGGGGTAGAACCGCCTCAGCTCTCGCTCCGCTACGAGACTCTGCGTGATAAAAGGGATTACAGAGAGAAAGTGTTGTAACCCCACAGCCAGAGAGACCGGCACTTATATATTACATTTGACAATATGGACAAAAACTTTTACTAATGTGCTAACACGATTTTACAACTTGTTATTATAACAAATATTCTTTATTATCTATCAATGGCTTTAATTTAGACATAAACCGACTACATTGTCACTATAATTGTTGATTTCTAATGAGATGTATGTAATTGCTTGCAATTTTTGACAATACTCTTGAAATCTGGAGCAAGTTTACTTGTTTAAATTTGCATGACAGCATGCAAGGTGCAGTCCGACAATAAAGACCTATTCTTAGATTTGTTGATCTTCAAGCAAGAGAATGCTTGTTCGCAAATGTATGTTGATCCAAACAATGATAAAAGTTTAGCTGCAAAGTTTTTCAAGTTGGGAAATGATTCTTGTGATAAAGATCCATAGAAATCCAGCAAACCATCTAACTTGAATTTCTCTTTCAGGTCATGATCTGCTTGTAAGTCAAGCAGCTCCAACTGTATGTCCTCTGTGGCTGTATCAGCTTCTGCACTAAAAGGGGAACTGAGAATATTGAACTGTGGCTCTAAGTTCTTGAAATCTTGGAATCTCCATCCAAATTCTTCAATCAATGCATCTAATTGGGCTTTGTACTTTTCAGTCATTTCACCAGAAATGGTTTCTTGTTTCAGCAAAGGGAAGTGACAAAATCTTTTTTCACTTGCTTGTCTGGAGAACAGTGAGAGTTTTGCCTGAAATGATTTTACATGTACATACAATTCATGTGCAAACACACCATTGCCCTGAAGTTTGACATTCAGTTCATTTAACTTTTCCATAATTTCAATGGCAAACATAAAGTCTAACTTCCACTCTTTATTGACAATGTTAGTATTAAAGTCACATTCAATGCCCTTCATCTCTAGGAACATCACTATTTCTTCTCTGAGTTCCCACACTCGCCTCAACACCTTGCCGAGACTCAGCCATCGAACACTGGTGTGGTACAGGACATCGGAATGTTCAGTTTCCAAATCGTCAAGTAATGCCTTGAACTGTCTGTGATTAAGTCCTCTTGATCTGATGAGGTTGATGACACTGACAACTGGGTCAATAACATGCTTGATATTCAAAACAGTTTTACACAGACTTTCTTGATGAATCACACAGTGAAGTGGTAATAATGTGTGGTCTGGATATTCTGCTTTAATCTTATCACTTATCAACTTTACCAGACCTACATTTTTTTCCAGTCAAAGCACGAGCTCCGTCAGTTGTAACACTTGCCATCTTGTTCCAAACCAACCCAGTTCTTTCAATACAGTTAGTAACAGCATTGAATATATCATGGGCTGTGGCTGTGACTTTGAGTGGCTCAACATTCAGTAACTCTTCAGTGAGTTTGAAAGAAGTGTTTATTCCACGTATAAATATCAATAATTGGGCAGTATCATGTACATCGGTACTCTCATCCAATGCAAGAGAGTACCACAAAAATTGTTTACTTGCATCTTGAAGTTTATGCATCAAATTGTCACTTATCTTGTCAACACGTCTGACCACAGTTCTCCTTGATAAAGTAATGTTGTCAAATCTGTTTTTTTTTGTTCTGGACACATAATGTTTGCTGCATCTAGCAAACATTCCTTGATGAACTCGCCATCAGAAAATGGCTTGTTCTGTTTTACAATTCTGTGTGACAGCACAAGACTAGCTTCAGTTGCAGCATCTTGAATTGAAGACTGTTTAGTGAAAACAGTTTGCTGTTTCTCCAAATTTTTCACCAACTCCAGGCATTTCCTTTCCCTCCCTTCGGTTGTTAAATTGTATCCGAAATCGGAATGTTTTGTTTGATAATGTCTTTTTAAATTGTACTCCTTGAAGACAGCCACTGACTCACGACACAACAAGCAAACTGATTTGCTACCAACTTTTATAAAACAGTACTTAGTTGTCCATTCATCATTAAAAACACGGCATTCATCTTCAATCTTACGTTTGTTATTGACACTCATTGTTTTAATAAAATTCGAACAGTTAGAATTGTACAAAACTTTAAAACGGAAATGAAACAAAACCTACTTCCGGCTGTGTGTGAAAATAAAATATTCGGAAAACAAGTAGTAAACTCAGAACAAATTTCAGAAATATATCAAGACTACTACAACAAATAAATTAATTTGAACATTGTAAATGTGGAAATAATTTATAACAGCAAAAAACTTTTAAATTTAATATTTTCTTGCAAAATAAATCATTTTATTCACCGGAGAAATATCTGTTTTTCATAAAATCATCCTTATTAAATTTTTACATGTCGATAAATATTTCTCTATATGAAAATCGATAAATTCGCATTTTAGCATTACATGGTTCCAAATGTTGCTGTATGTAGCCGGGGGCGGGGTTGGGGTGAGCGCCCAACCTTGCATAAATACCCCAATGGCTCGTGCATTCATCACCTATGCAGCAAAAGTCCAACTCCTGGCCTTCTCGTGGCGGAACTGTTTTAACTAACAGGAGAAGGGGCGGCGGCGAGTCACTGGCGCCGAGAAATAACCAGAACGCTCTAGATGTGTATGCACGTACATGCATGCGCAGACATGTGTGTGCGTGCCTACACACCTAAACTCGAGTAAGACCACAGTCTGCTCTAGCAAAGGAAAGGTGCTGAAGACGGAGGCAACCAGCCAGGAGGCGCACCACAGAAATCAGGATGCCACGCAATCACGCGTAATGAAATATGTCGACTACTGCTAAATGTTATGGTGCTCGCCCTGCTTTGGACCCCCAGGCAGGTGCAGTGCCGGGCCCTATGCCTCGAAAGGGTCCAACCACAGCTACTGGAGGTCCTTCTCAGATGTCCTGTGGAGCCAGGGGACCTGAGAATAGAGCGTCTGGCCATACCAAACAAAGACTAAAACTAATGCACTGGAATGCGGAGGGAGTCAGCAACAAAAAAATAGAACTAGAAAACATCTTGGACCAAGAAAAGGTAAGCGTATGTTGCTTGCAAGAAACTCACCTCAACGAAAACGAAATGATGTCTGGGAAATTGCCAGTACTAAGGACACTACTTTCTGAACTTAGCAGTCAGCATAAGGTCACCATACAGTGGATACCATCCCACTGTGGAGTACCCGGAAACGACAGAACTGATCGATTGGCTAAGGAAGGAGCAAAAGAAGAACAGCCTGATGTGCCCGTTACATACCACCAAAAGAAAAGAATGATCAAATCAGTCAGAAGGCCACCAAAACCTGCTCAAGACGACTACCACGTTATGGACAGACCAGAACAAGTCATTATTCTGCGCCTCAGAACAGGACACAATAGATTACGCAACCACATGTATACAAGATTCAAGATTGGTGAATCAGCCGTGTGCCCATGTGGATTGGCGTCACTGACAGCAGAGCACATACTCAAAGACTGCATAAATTACATGTCTAGGCAAACCTTCTGGACCAGAGAGACAACAGTGGAAGATAAACGCCATGGACTGCTGAGTGAACTAAAAAGGACAGTTAAATTCATACAAGAGGCAACATTGCAGTTATAGACATATTTAAGGCGAACGAAAGAAGAAGAAGAAGCATTACATTACGAAGGTCAAGGACTGTTTACAAAAATAGATAATTAGAAAGAAATGTTATCAAAAATGTAAAAACAACCATAACGGTACATGAAATTCTGTAAAATTCAACAAAATAACTTAAAAATGAAGTAAAAATGTTTATGTCTAAATGCCCTCGTGGGCCGCATAAAATAAGTTGCCGGGCCGCATGCGGCCCGCGGGCCGTAGTTTGCCCACCTCTGCCCTACTGGATTCATAAAGCTCCACTAACATCCACTGACACCAACTCCCAATGAAACATCAGCTCCAAAACTCAAGGTATTTATTCAATTAATGTCGATGGTATGACGTAATACAACATCTACATGATCAACCCACAATGAAATATAAGTTCCCAAACTCAAGTTATTTATTCAGTTAATCTTTCAATTACAATGACAATGACAGAAAAAAAAAAGAGAAAAGAAAAACAACAACAGAAATAAGATTCCTGAGAAGAATATTCAATGTGTCAAGAAGAGAGAAAATCAGAAATGAAGAAATCAGGATTAAAGTAGGGGTTATAGCAGCGCTAGATTTTATTAGAAGACAGCAGGTCAAATGGTTTGACCATGTAAATAGGTTACCAACTAACATTATACCACAACAAGCAACGATGTTTTAGACCAGATGGAAGCAGAGGAAGAGGACGACCACGTAAACGATGGACAGAAGGAATAGCAGAGTCCATGGAAATATCAATATAGGAAGCCCATAAGCGGACACTTTCCCGCTGTTTATACTTCACCTCGACACCGCAAGGTACAAGAGGACAAAGATTAGATTGATGAGATCTTTCTAGGATATCACGTAATGCGACATCTGCAGGGTCAACTCAAAACAGCAGTTGGCCAAACGTCCTGTCTTGCAGCTCCAGATATTAGACACAAAACATCAGTAAAATAACTTGCTTCTCTGCAATCTAAGTCTAAATGTATTTAACAGTTCCAATGTAGGAGCTAGCTATTCGACCTACATTGGCAGAACAGCGAGGCGGTTAAACAATAGGTAGAACAAGTCCTGAGCTGGGAAGCAAACAAATCAAAGAATATTTTGGTAACTCAATAAAGCCAACGAACAGAAAGTTACCCTCATTTGTCATTGCACATCAATTGCTGGACTCTGGTCACGTGATTCGTAACAATAATGCATTATGTATGTTGTGCCACATACACAATGGATGATTGTTAAAATTCTCTGAAGCAACTGCAATCTGAATGGCTAACCCATTGCTTTGTAAAAAAAATAATAATGTGATAGTCAGTTTTAAATTACCGCTGTTGCCTTTGTTGTGTATTTGAGATTTAAGGATGCATTGTTTGTTTCATGTTATGTTGAGTGACTTATTATGCATCTGACGAGGAAAAGCAAAAACTGGCAGGCTTAAATTGTGCGGTCTAATGTTAGTGTTTCATTATTAAAATTCACCACACGAAAATATTGTTTTTAGTATAAGAAAATATTTGATTGAAAATCTCATTTATTGTGCAATATTTCTATTCATATTTTAAATTTTGTTCTTACGTTTGTTTAAATTTGATAAATCATGCTTTCTTGTACACAGTCTGCGTGTGTGTCCCTATCTGATCTAAGTAATAAATGTTATAACATGTTGATCCCTGTTCAGCTTTGTTTGTCTGTCAATGGTTGATTGTTATGTGTAGCTGTCTGCGGGAGCGTATGTGTATGCTCTTTGTGTGTCTGTGTGTGATAGAATCTATTGTTGTATAATATAGCTAGGAATATGCTCCCATGTGTGTGCATGCTTTATGTGGGTCTGTGTGTGATAGAATCTGTTGTTGTATATATAATATAGCTAGGAATATGCTCCCGTGTGTGTGCATGCTTTATGTGTGTCTGTGTGTGATAGAATCTATTGTTGTATAATATAGCTAGGAATATGCTCCAATGTGTGTGCATGCTTTTTGTGTGTCTGTGTGTGCCGGAAGCTATTCTATTGTTGTATAATATAGCTAGGAATATGCTCCCATGTGTGTGCATGCTTTATGTGGGTCTGTGTGTGATAGAATCTATTGTTGTATATATAATATAGCTAGGAATATGCTCCCGTGTGTGTGCATGCTTTATGTGTGTCTGTGTGTGATAGAATCTATTGTTGTATAATATAGCTAGGAATATGCTCCAATGTGTGTGCATGCTTTATGTGGGTCTGTGTGTGATAGAATCTATTGTTGTATAATATAGCTAGGAATATGCTCCCATGTGTGTGCATGCTTTATGTGTGTCTGTGTGTTCCGGAAGCTATTGTTGTATACTATAGCTAGGAATATGCTCCCATGTGTGTGCATGCTTTATGTGTGTCTGTGTGTGATAGAATCTATTGTTGTATAATATAGCTAGGAATATGCTCCCATGTGTGTGCATGCTTTATGTGTGTCTGTGTGTGATAGAATCTATTGTTGTATAATATAGCTAGGAATATGCTCCCATGTGTGTGCATGCTTTATGTGTGTCTGTGTGTGATAGAATCTATTGTTGTATAATATAGCTAGGAATATGCTCCCATGTGTGTGCATGTTTTATGTGGGTCTGTGTGAGGCGGAAGCTATTGTTGTATAATATGGCCAGGTGTGATGCTGCCATGCTTTTAGTGGGTATGTGTTTGACAGAAGCTATTGTTGTATTATTAGCTAGGAATATGCTCCCATGTGTGTGCTTGCTTTATATAGGTCTGTGTGTGATAGAATCTATTGTTATATATTATGGCCAGGAGTACGCTGCCATGCTTTTAATGGGTCTGTGCGTGCCAGAAGCTATTGTTGTATTATTTAGCCAGGAATAAGCTGTCATGTAGCCTCACGCATGTTCATGTCCAGGGTGTCGTTAGTGTTCCATGTCCACCTTCACGTGGGTAAACCCCTGCTTCCATGAACCACGCCTTCTATTGCTGTTCTTTCTCAGCCGCTGTCATATTTAAACACAGAAGCCACAAACTATATGTTGCACGATTTATGGCCTGGTATATCTCGCTGCATCTCGGCAGGTAGATACTGCAGAGTTATATGTCACATGAAGTTAGTAAACACATAATTCTTTGGTTGAAATACTAAATACATGGTCACTGATGTTGATCGAATGCGGAGTACGTTATCTCTATGGAAGTCGAAAATTCAAAAGGAAGTCCTTCTGTTTGCATAACAACGGCTGGAATCGCTTAATTGATAATGTTTCAGTATATCTTAGCAGTCATGTATTGTTAATAATTTGTATAGAACCAGCTTTAACATATGGCTGCGAATTATGGACAATTAGTGAACAAGCAACGCTCTTGAAGCCGCAGCAGACGAAGAAGGGAAAGACATAGAAAAGGAAGAAGAAGAGGAGAAGAAGAAGAAGTGGAACAGGTCGTTCTTCTTCTTCTTCTTCTTCTTCTTCTTCTTCTTCTTCTTCTTCTTCTTCTTCTTCTTCTTCTTCTTCGTTCATCCAGAGTTTTTTTTTCGGATGTGATTGCGTTGTGCCTGTTTACAGCAAAGCTGCGTTCTTGCGCCGTTAGGCCGACACATCCAACTTCTGCGGGCATTTGTTGACCGGGTTAACCTTCCCGGGGAGGTCGTTCTATACATCCCAAACCTCGGTTCTCTTCTGTTGGTAAATAAAAACAGTGGTGACAACACGACGTGTCATGGCTAGTATATGATAGAAGGTTTTGAGGAGTACACTGTCTTTGCTCCTAAAGCTGTCCCTCAGTCTTCTAGTTTAGAATATTGTCTTTTCATTCCAATAGACACAAGCTCTTTGTCTTACTGAAGATTTAAAACATGTCCCTGAAGTGACAAATACACATTCTAACTTGCACTCCTGTGTGTGCTTTTTTTTTTTTTTTTGCTCGCTCGCTTTGAACTTAATTGTAGTCCTTACACACGCTTCTAGTAGTGCTTGGCTGAATTTTTTTTTGTGGGATCGTGTGTATAGTTTGGAAGAACAGAGTTGAAATTAGTTGAGCTAAGAACTGACATCACTGCACTCAGGATATTCCCATACGCGTTCCGTTCCCTCCTTCAACAGCCAGCGAAGATTCACACTACTAATCGTTTCCACTGCTATCTCATTGAATGTTCTCCTGGTCTTCCCTCTCAGTGTTGAGATTCTACCAGAACCCTTGTCGATCCTCCGCGGTTCTCAATCATTTCTCCCGCCTTCTCCACCTGGTCCCACATGCGCACGACCACTTCTTCCTTGGCCGTAGGTAATCGACCACCAAGAGTTGCATTCCCTGGCAGCCTATCAGCTTGTTCACCCCCCTCCCGCACCCTCGCATTGCTGTCGACATCAGCATCTTTCAGCTGATTGTTATTTCTTGGCAACATTACGCTCAGTAGTTTGCCATTGCTTTCTGAGCGGCCGGCTCACATACCCCGTAAGTTACCGACGCGATTCGAACCACTGCTGATTCTCACCGTCGTCACGTTACCTACGAGAGTATACGAGATTACGGAAAAAAGTCGCTATATTTAGGCCAGGAAGCCGGTAGGCACCCCCGCATGGCCAGGGCAAAAAATCCATTAAATTCTCAGAATCTGTGACCTATGAAGCGAGATGAGCCATTCCACGCGTAACATTCCTTTCTCCACCTTACTAAGCATACTCCTTGAATCCGTGATGAAGACCATGTGGAAGTACATATGCATCATCATTGCCTAGCTAGAGTGGTGAGGCAGGCAGTGACCAGAGGATCTGACCGATACTCAGTACTCTGAGGAAAGGTAACATAATCAGATTGCTACGGGTAACATTAGTCCTGGGACTCTTCGCTGGCTGTTGAATATGAGAACAGAGTACATATAGGAATGTCCTGAGTGAGGTAATGTCGGTTCTTAACCCGAACTCAACTTCTGTAACTGCGCTTCAACCCCCAGCGTCCAAAACCACGGTGCGCAATTGCATCGAAATCTGCTTGTGTATCCGACGCTGAATAGTGCTCTTGTGTGTTCTATAACAGGAAGTAGGCAATAGCTTCGATCAACCATCTTAGATTGATATGTACAGCGTACTCACTCTTGACAATGTGTAAGTCTGCGTCGACAACATTCACACTTCTGACAGTCCAGTAGGAAATAGGTTACGCTCGCAAACTGAAAGGACCATTAAAGTACTGTATTGTACTTTAAACCATTTGCCGGCTTCTCACTGAAGGTTTGAGACAATGGACCCCCAAAATCCCCCCCCCCCTTTTCTGTCTGTGATTGTACACTAAACTTTGACAAACTTCAATCTTCCGTCTCTTGTTGTTATCTTCCAACTTTTATCGTTAAAACCTTTAGCTCGTATGTCTCCAGTTATCCTCCTAGTTTTATCTTATTAAAATGTCAGTTGCGTATCATTTACGTCGCAGTCAACCCCAGCATTCTTGGCTGCTTGTGATGTCTTGGTAAGTTTACGTTCAGTAGTTCTCTACTGATTTCTGAACGACCGGATCTCATAACATTGTATAAAAACCAGCGCAAGGCGGTCTGCTTCCAAATCGCCCACAGCTCTTCTACATCTGATCTTTTCAGTAGTGCCGTATTCTACTATACTCTTGTTCTAGTTGTATGACCAAAGAATTTCTTTCTCTTTTAGTTAAATATAATGTTTTAGTGTTTGTAGCCTCGTCCAGGCAATAATTGTTAGTTTTACTCTGACAATCCAAGGTATTCGCAACATTCCTTCCAAAAACGACATCTCCGTTACTTCCCTGCGTTTCCTAATTTGTTCATTCACATTTTAATGATTCACTGTCATACACCAGAGCGGGTCCCCCCCCCCCCCACCCCGTCAATAGTTTCTTTTACATCCAATGAAAGTGACTTATTGCCAATAAGATACTTTCTATCTTCTGACACTGAACCGTTGCTTGACCAATTCTGCTCTTAGAAATAAACTGGAGAACTTGGTGACAACTGGCAAGATCGAGGGGAAGGAACAAGCCAGGTGACGGCAAAGAAGTGAATACTGGATGGCTTGGCCACGTGGTATGGTCGAGACAAGAACGCTGAGCTGATCCACGACTCTGGTGATCGAGTGAAATGGCGAAACATGACCGCCCACGCTTATCGGCATGGCACATGATGATGATGATTCCGCTCTTAACTGATACAGTACCGAAGGATAATATATCGCCAAATGTGACATCTCATCTGTACCGAAGGACGATATATCGCCAAATGTGACATCCCATCTTTACCGAAGGACGATGTATCGCCAAATGTGACATCCCATTTGTACCAAAGGACGATATATCGCCAAATGTGACATCCCATCTGTACCGAAGGACGATATATCGCTAAATGTGACATCCCATCTGTACCGAAGGACGATATATCGCCAAATGTGACATCCCATCTGTACCGAAGGACGATATATCGCCAAATGTGACATCCCATCTGTACCGAAGGACGATATATCGCCAAATGTGACATCCCATCTGTACCGAAGGACGATATATCGCCAAATGTGACATCCCATCTGTACCGAAGGACGATATATCGCCATACTAGGGTCATGGTGCTATTTGTTTTGTGTCGTGGTGTCTTCCACAATTTCAATGCTCAGTGAATGGACATTTATATGATAATACTTGTTTTATTTATTGTGTACCATGATTGGTCCAAACCTTGTTCTTGTTTGGTACTGAATCAGTTAATCTATGTCACTTATCTTCCATCTGATGTTATGAGTGTCTAATATATATTTGAATTTATTATCAGGGGAAAGCGTTTTTCATTCTATTTCAATATCATATTTTGGCGTTATATTTTTCTTTCATATAACGTCAATGAGACTACCGCAGTCTGATAAAAACATAGCCTACGATGAGGCCAAGAGATGTATACGAAACAATTGTAGAACCACATGGAAATCAGAGCAGCCAGGCCTACCTGAAAGATAATGCATGTTACTAACTGCAATGAAAAGAAACAAAATAATAATCTTCAGACTCCGCAAAGGACGCCCAGGGTGAACTACCACAAGTTTAATGAACTAAAGATAGGAGATACGTCTGAGGGGAGATGCCTTGAAGAGATTGTAACAAGAATCGCCATGAAGACGGTAGCCTTTTGCAACATGGAAAACATACTGACCAATAAAAAGATGTCAATTGCAACGAGAAAATGAGTGTTGAGGTGCTAAAAAGGACTTGTGCTTTTGTATGGATGTGAAGCGTGGACAGTGCGCAAACAGACTGAAAAACATCTGATGGCTGTGGAAATGTGGTTTCTGTGGAAAATGAAAAGAATACTATCGACAGACAGAAAAACCAATGAGCAAGTACTACAAGAAGCAAATGAAAATCGTAAACTTATTAGAGAAATTGGAAGTAGACAGTCACAATTTGTTGGTCATATTATGAGAAGAAATAAATTGGAGAACTTGGTGACAACTGGAAAGATCGAGGGGAAGAGAACAAGGGGAACGCAGAGAAGTAAATACTAGAATGGCTTGGCCACGTTGCATGGTTGAGACAAGAATACTGTCTCTGGTGATCGAGCGAGATGGCGAAACATGACCGCCCACGCTTATCGACATGGCACATGATGATGATAATGAAGATATGAGACACTGAGGCATGTAACTGTGGAACTGGTAAAATAACAGCTAAATGTTGTATATATGAGTGTCCAACATATGCAGAACAGAGAAAACCATGTTGGCTTACACTAAACCTGTGTCTTAGATTTAAGAACGCACTCACTCTATTGGGATGTCAACAAGCTCCAGTTGATTGTTGTTTTCTTTGCATTTATTCATATTGACACCTGAAGGTGAAAGAAGAAGAAATGAAAAATTAAAACATTTTAAACATTTAAAAATTTAAAATAGAAATAAAATTGACGGTCCCCGGGAAGGTTAACCCGGTCAACAAATGCCAACAAATAGAAGTTGGATGTGTCGGCCTAACGGCGCAAGAACGCAGCCCTGCTGTAAACAGGCACAACGCAATCAAGTCCGGAAAAAAACGCAGAAAAAGAAGAAGAAATTGACGGTTATTATTGTCTGTAGTGGGCGTGGCTTATTGTATAAACAACATCATCATACTCTTTACAAAGACCCAATAAACTTTCTTAAGGAGATATAATCATTATAAGTAGTAACAAAGAGGTTATTTAAATCTGTAACCAGGTCGCAATTAAACAAAACGTTTTTACAGAATATGTCTCATAATAATTGCTTGGAAACAGCCTCATATATTGATCTCCTGTCTGCAATAGTTTAACATTGATGTGTAACTCATGTCTGTGTTTCTGCGTCAGGTATTACAATTGGTGTGCTGATATGTTGCTTAAGGTGTGTAACAGTTAATTAAAAAATTCCCATATTAACAGGACTTGTGATCAATAGAGAGCTTGTAAGACAAGCTACTCAACAGAGTGGACCTAATGGATAACACTATGGCAACAGACGAAACATGAGGCCACACTTCTTCAAGACGATGTCCTGGCATGGCCCGGGTGTAAACACGAAGATCGATTAAAGGCCATTCCTGGAAAAGGCATGTCTAGAAAGTCATCAGCGAAACCGTTATTAAACAAACGACAATGTTCTTGTTCGTTAACGACCGGCAGAACTAGCACCAACCATTTCAGTCCAGTTCGTACCACAGAGGATAACAGTGAACGCAAAGTGTGTGTCCCGGATGAAAACTACCTCAACTCAAACACCCCAAGTCCAGTGTTTGGGAGGACGTTTGCAAACATACTACTAGCCTTCTCGTCCGCATATAAAAGCGTTGAACACAACCCGTTTCAGAAGAACGAATCATCGAAATCAAAGAAGGCCTACAACAGGGAAGAAAGTAAGGACGACTTGACCGAAGGCAACAAGTATCTGCTCTGTGCGTACGTGTTTAAGGACATCATTGGCAGCGATTTTATCTATAGGGGCCCTTTTGGCAGGAATATAGGTATGTACATCGTCGTCGTCATCATGTGTCACACCAATTCGTGTGGGTGTTCATGTCTCTCCACAGATTTCGGTCCTTGGTGTTCTGAATCAACTCTGCTTATGATATTCCTCCACGACACCGCCTCAGTTCACCCAGCATCATTTCTCTCGGTCTGCCTCTTCCTTTTTTCTCATTGATCTTTCCCGTTGTCACAGACGTTATATATGTGATCCAGTAGTGAGAGGATGCTAAATATGTGCATTTGATTTGTGATGGTTGTGCGCTCATTACTTGCACATTTGATTTGTGATGGTTGTGCGCTCATTACTTGCAAATATGAGAGCTGGTGACAGAAATAAAAGGGAGATAAGTGAAATATTTAGCCCACATTATAGGACATACCAATCTTTAAAAACTAATTTTAAATGTCAATTGCATGTCCTTCACAGGACGTTGCAGTCAGCCATAGTATGTATTCCCTGTTTGTAATTTTAAACAAAGACGCCATAAGTTAGTTAGTTAGTTAGTTAGTTAGTTAGTTAGTTAGTTAGTTAGTTAGGCGGCAGATCATCCTCATTGCACATCGAACCATTCAGTCTATCCCCTCCTCAGTAAATCCCGCAGCGTGTAGCGGCTAACGACACCAGTTCTGTGTTGGTTTATCAATCTTCTTTGGCTTCCTGCGAAGTTACCGACCCCACACCTCTTTTAACTTGCTGTTCTCGCAGTCTGACCGTGGATGTAGATTCACAGTCATCACTTGGTTCTCGCAAACGACATACTGCTCGTAGAGCATTCAGTATATCAGCCTGGTCCATGGCTCGTCCGCCCTCCACAGTAGCCTAACCCGCAAGCCTGTCAGCTTGCTCACCTTGTACACCTGCATGCCCTGGTATGAAAATGAAACTAATCTTTGCCAGCCATGACCGCCCCAGAGGCCATAAGTAAAATATTGCACGATTTCTTGCCTTTCATATTTTACTGCATCTCGTCAGGTGCATACTGACTGCAGAATTATAAATCAAGTAATGTGAACAATGAATGATACACTGGTTGACACGTGATGTACATTGTCGAGTGTGTAGAACGTTATATTCACGGAAGTCAAACACTGTGCAGGAAGTCCTTCTGTGTACACAGTAACGCCTGGAATTGACTAATATATAATGTTTCGATGTTTGTGATGTTTGTGATTTACTAGGAATTGTTAGTTCTCTAGTCTGCCATTACTTTTTGAATGACCGACCCCTCGTTCCATTGATAATTAGACCAAAGAAGTCTGCTTCCAAATCGCCAGCAGTTTATTTCGAAACCATACTGGAAGGATAAATGTGCGTGCGTGCGTGCGTGCGTATGTGTGTGATGGTATGGGTGTGGAGGATTGAAATGAGCAAGAGGTAGACATTGATACATGAATGAAAATAACATCTAGAGATGGGCGAACAGTAGACTGTCACAGAGTACAACCAAGGCGAGAAATAGTGTTAGAGATCCATTGCAGCTAAACCTGTGGATTGTTTCAATGAGCACTACCGTAGCTAGTAGAAATAGTCTTTCCGCTCTGTCTGACTTGTGTTCTCATGATTATTATTTTGCAGTGACATACCTGGACTATGTGGCATCCGGAAGGTAAGGTCAAGCCTCTTGTCTGGTAGTTATACTATTAGGACATTTGTAATTATGCATGTCTTTAAGTCTATCTGGCTGTCCGCATGAATGTCTATCTTTCTGCTCTGCCTGTATGCCTTTCTGTCTGTCTGTATACGCGCCTGTCTGCCCGTTTATTTGTCTCTCGGTCAGTCTCCATCCATCATATGCCATGCCAGTAAGCGTGGGCGGTCATGACTCGCCATTTCACTCGATTACCAGAGTCGTGGATCAGCTCAGTGTTCTTGTCTCGACCATTTCACGTGGTGAAGCAATCCAGATATTTACTTCTCTGTCTTCCCCTTGTTCTCTTCCCCTCGATCTTTAAAGTTGTCACCAATTTCTCCAATCTATTTCTTCTCATAACATGTCCAAAAAGCGTTGACTGTCGACGTCTAATTTCTCTAATCAATTTACGATTTTCATTTGTTTCTTGTAGTACTTGGTCATTGGTTTTTCTGTCTGTCCATGGTATTCCAGAAACCACATTTCCACAGCCATCAGATGTTTTTCAGCTTGACTGACAAGATTTTTTTGGGCATGTTATGAGAAGAAATGACTTGGAGAACTTTGTGACAATTGGCAAGATCGAAGGGAAGAGACCAAGGGGAAGACCGAGAAGTGAATACCTGGATGGCTTGGCCACGTGGCATGGTCGAGACAGAAACACGGAGCTGATCCACGACTCTGGTGATCGATTGAGCTGCAAAACATGACTGCCCACGCTTATCGGCATGGCACATGATGGGTGGATGGATGCTGAAGAGATCGACTGTAACATAACACTCAGACAATCACACACGAAGACAGCCATACACACAAACAATCACACACTCAGTCAATCACACACTCCCGGACAATTCCCCTGTGAAGGGAAAGATTGACTGTAACACAACACTCAGATAATCACACACTCAGACAATCACAGTGTCAGACAATCACACACTCCCGGACAATTTCCCTGTGATGGGAAAGACTAACTGTAACATAGCACTCAGACAATCACACACTCAGACAATCACACACTCAGACAATCACACACTCCCGGACAATTTCCCTGTGAAGGAAAAGATTGACTGTAACACAACACTCAGACAATCACACACTCAGACAATCACACTGGTCTGTCTACAAACTTGTTTGCCCCTTTATCAGTCTTCTTGCCTGTCTGCCTATCTTTATGACTGTCTGCCTGCCTGCATGTCTGCCTATCTGTATAACTTTCTGCATGTCTGTCTCTTTGCATGCCTGCATGCCTGTCTGTACGACGTACTTACATATGTATAGACGGACGCACTGACGTAGTATAATTACATGTGTGTGCGTCCGTGTGTGTGTATGTTTGTCTGTATGTAATGTAACTGTATACCACTGGCTGTGTACAGGCCGCTGAAGTGTATAGAGCAGTACATCCGACAGTACGTGATGCCGACCTACTCCAACACACACACGGAGGTCAACTACATCGCGGAGCAGACCAGTCGGTTCCGCGAGGAAGCCAGGTGAGTGTCTGCCTACAGGTTGTGTCGTTCGTGGGATCTGTTCTCCTGTGTGGGTCACTTGTCTGAGTGAGTGATTGTCTAAGTGTGTGGTTGTCTGAGTATGTGATTGTCTGAGTTTGTGATTGTCTGAGTGTGTGATTGTCTGAGTGTGTGATTGCCTGAGTGTGTGGTTGTCTGAGTGTGTGATTGTCTGAGTGTGTGATTGTCTTAGTGTGTGATTGTCTGAGATTATGATTGTCTCAGTGTGTGATTGTTTCAGTGTGTGGTTGCCTGAGATTGTGATTGTCCGGGCGAGTGTAATTATCTGAGTGTGTGATTGTCTGAGTGTATGATTGTCCGGGAGTGTGTGATTGTCCGGGAGTGTGTGATTGTCCGAGTGTCATTTGGTTTACAGTTGATCTCACCCTTCACGTGGATATTGTCCGTGTATATGATTATCTGAGTATGTGATTGTCCGTGGAATGTGTAATTGTCTGAGTGTCGTGTTACAGTCCATCTCTCCCTTCCCAGGGAGATTGTCCGCGAGTGTGTCAACGCCACAGACGACGATGTGGTAATCTTCACTGGCAGTGGGGCCACGGCCGCCATCAACAAGCTCATCGTGGCCATGAACTTCAAGCCATCGACCAATGACATCAGTCCGGTATGCAATATGAAAGTGTCTCTGTTGTGCGTTTGTGTGTGTGTGCGTGTGTGTGTGTATGTGTGTGTGTGTCTGTGTGTGTGTGTGTTGGTGTTGTACTATATAGGGTGCATTTTTAATAACTGTGGGGTTTTTGAAAATATTGTCATTCCAGGTGTTGCATTCACCCTCTGTGGAATTCATGCAACATAAAAGGTAAATACAAAACTTGGAACGGCAATATTTTCAAAAACCCCACAGTCATTAAAAATACATCCTGTATCTGTGTTGTCTTAAGTCTGTGTTGTTGTTATGGTGTGCTCGTCTGTCCGTAACTTGGTGTTGTGCCGAGAGAAATCATTGCCTGCTTTCAGTCTGGCCAATTAAGTACCTTTCTTTCTTTCTTTCTTTCTTTCTTTCTTTCTTTCTTTCTTCTTTCTTTCTTTCTTTGTCTGTGTGGGATGTGGATTTTAATCTAAGAGAATATTTTGTTAAAAGCGTCTAGAGGATTTAGTTGATTCTCTGGTCACTGTTAGAATGCAAGGTGTATATATAATATATACAATTAATATTGTTCGCTTTCTAACACACACTACGCAATTATTCAAGACGATTACTACACTAATAATAAAATAAGAAAAAATATTTGCAGTAGGAATGAACCCTATCACATCGCATATTAGATGTACACAGCTTTCCTGAAAACTTCACTGATGGCTGTGTTGGTCTGAGTGTTTTCTAACACACTGCACTCAGACACTAGTGCTTACTGGGTCGTTCGGACAACGGGACAAAAGATCAGCAATCGTGTTGGTTCTGCCAGCGATATGTCGCACTTCAAAGCTGTAATCTTGCAGCAAAAGAGACCATCGCGCTATCATCTGGTTTGTCGGCACTCCTGAAGTAATAAATTTTAATGGACTATTGTCGGACTCTACAATAAAATGTCGTCCCAGGAGGAATCTGGACAATTTAGTTATACCCACCACTAGAGCAAGGGCTTCTAATTGTGGTGTCGACCAAGCGCGTTCTCTTGGTTTCAATTTTCTAGAGATGTAGTATACAGGATGTAGAATGTTGTCGTGTTCCTGTAACAGAACTGCTCCAATCGCCACGGAGCTCGCGTCTGTGCGTAATCTGAAAGGAATATGTAAATTTGGCAATTTGAGAATGGGATTCTTTAAACTATTCTCAGAAAAATACGATAACACTTTCTGGAATGCAAATTTTAGGCATTCATTGTTTACAATCTTTTCAGGCTGGTTTTTCGTTAGTAGGTTAGTAAATTGTTCTGTCAGTTCAGCAAAATCTGGTATGAACTGCCTATAATAATTTAATAGTCCTAACACACTTCTGACTTGTTTCTTGGTAGTCGGAAGTGACAGTTTCAGTATTTTAGACACGATGTTATCGTCTGTCGTGACAAAGCCATTAGATATTTTATACTCTAAAAAGGAGATTTCTTGATAGGCTATGTCCACCTTTGTAGGCTTCACAGTCAGTCCGTGCTGTCTGATCCGTTCAAATGTCTGCTGTAATGTCTTTATGTGGTCTGTCATCGTCTTTGTGTGAACACAAATGTCGTCCATGTAGCAGATAATGTTTGTTATGTCAACAAGTAAGAGTCGTGTCATGCGTACGAATGTCGCTGGGGCATTGACTAGCCCAAATGGTAATTTGCACCATTCGTACAGTCCCCAAGGTGTGGCAAAGGCTGTTAGATTTCTGCTCTGCTCGTGTACCGTTATCTGCCAATAACCTTTAGTCATATCTAACTTCGTAAAGTACCTAGAGTCTGTCAGTTCTGTCAGTAGATCTTCGCAGTTGGTCATTGGTTCCAGATCTAGAAGTGTTATTTTATTTAATTTTCGATAATCTACACAGAGTCTTATCGTGTTGTCCTTTTTGCGTACCATGACCATTGGAGACGAAAAATGTGATTGAGATCGTCTAATGATGTTGTTTTTTTCTAAGCTAATGATCTCTTGATGTAAGTTTTCTTTGTAATGCAATGGAATGGTGTAAGGTCTGCATTTTATTGGTGTGTTTGAAGTGAGCGTGATGTGATGTTGTACTAATTCTGTTTGTCCTGGGTTGTTGGAGAAGATGGTGTTGTACTGTTGTATGAGATGTTTGCAGCTGTCTGTTTCTGCTTGAGTTAAATTTGGGTTTATTTTGATTTCTTTCAAGCAGTTTGTCGTGTCTAATGCAGGTGTTGGAATTTCGTCACTATCTTCGTCATCTTCATGGTCTATTATAACTGTACAGGCTGTTGCATCGTCTTGTTCGTTGTCTCTGTTGTAGTATGGTCTTAGCATATTGATGTGGAATATTTTATGTTTGTCTTTTATTTGAATCTCATAGTCTACCGTTGAAATCTGTCTTATTACTTTAAATGGTCCTTGCCAAGAGTCAGTCAATAAGTGTCGGTCACTAGGTAAGAGGAGAAGTACGTCCTGTCCAGGTGTCAACGTTATTGTCCTGTTACCTTTGTCTGCGTATTGTCTATATGTAGCACCAGATAGTTTTAGTGCTTCTTTTGCAATAGTACAAGATTTGATGATTCTTTCACGCAATGATGTAACATATACGTATGATGATATGGGTTTAAGTAAAGGGGTGGCTTCAGTTAACATTGAATGGTAGATACTCAATGGGCCACGTGGTTTGGCACCATAGATAAGTTCAAAAGGAGAGAATCCAGTACTAGAATGTGGGACCTCGCGATAAGCAAAAAGTATAGCAGGCAAATATACGTCCCAGTTTTTGGGATATTCTTGCGTGACTTTAGCAAGCATATGCTTCAAATCGCAGTTAAACTTTTCTATGATTCCCGTTGAGTTAGGATGGTATGGTGAATTGAAACATTGTTTCACCCCTAACATTTTGGTGAAAGCTTGAGGATGATGCAATGAATTGGCTTCCCCTATCTGATAGGATAGTGTCTGGAAATCCTATTCGTGAAAATATATGGAAGAAAACTTCCATAATATCATTGGCAGTTATGTTTTTTAACGGAATCGCTTCCGGCCAGCGGCTACATAAATCAATGATGGTAACGATAAACCTATTCCCTCTGGATGTTACTTGATTCAGAGGGTCCACTATGTCGACAGATATTTTCTCAAAAGGTCGACTGGCTAAGTCGGTAATTTGTAATTTGGCCTGTGGGTGTTTACTTTTTTTCACTAGTTTTTGGCAGATATCACAACTTCTACAATATTGCTTAATGTCATTGCAGAATCTTGGCCAATAAAACTGTTTTAATAATCTTGATCTGGTCTTGGAGTATGTCATATGCCCTGCAAGAGGTATATCATGGGCAAGATGTAAGGCTTGCTTACGGTATTCAATTGGCAAAACAGTTTGCTCTGTGGTGCTGTTACCTCTGGTATAGTACCTGGTGAGGATGCAATTTTTCAGAGCAAAATGCCATCTTGCATTTTAAGTTACCTTTGGCTTTTGGCCGATCAGATTAAAATATTTAGCTAATGAAGGATCAGCCTTTTGGGCTGCTACAAATTTCTCCTTCATGGTTTTAGGAGGCAGTATTACTGGGCTAAGCATTTCTATAGCCTCAGTTTGATTAATTTCATCTTGCACTCTAGCAGTAGATCTGGTTACTGCGTTCACACATTCAATGATATCAGATGGTGATGAAACATTTTGGTCAATGAATTCATGAGATGTTAGTGCTCCATTAGCTACCATACATTCATCTGGTGATGCCAAACTTTCAATGATGACATGTGATGGTGATGATGTTATGTTATCATCAATGCAAACAGATGTAATATCATGAGGCATATCATTCACCTCTGGTAAGTTCCCAATGATAATATCACACACAGGGTTAGTTAATGCAGCGCATTTTACTTTCCCAGTGAGGAATGGTGTTTGAATACATGCCCATGCTAATGGGTACTTTTCGATATTTCCAGAGAATGTTCTGCATGTTACGTGCCTGCCTGTATAGTCTGTAGGCATTATGAACTTTCTCTTTAACCCTATAAGAGAACTTCCGGTGTCACGAAGGACTGTAGCAGGCTTGCCATTCACATATCCCTGGTGGGTGTTTATTCTGCCTGTGGAATCTATTACCAAATTAGCTTCCTCATTGGCAATAGGAATGGAGTGGCCGCATGTTAAAATGCCATCTTCATACAAGGTATTACAAATAGTACATTTATGTGAATTAAACATGTCAAAAGCCTGTGCTGAGTTCACAGGGTGATTTTCTGAATGTTCTTCATGATGAATGTTCTGATGATGAACTGTCAAATAAGGCGGCATTTGCTTTTTTGGTCATTTGTCTTCCTTTACACGCATGACGCCAGTGGCCGTACGCTTTACAAAGAAAGCATTTTCGTGCCTTTTTAAAGATTTTACGTTCCTTATCCTGACTATTTATGAAGTTCTGTAAGTATGTAAGATATGCCGGATTCTTGTCACACATTTCACCTTGGTGGTGTGACACGTTACAAAATCTACAATGATTGTATTTCTCAGAAGTAGGCTTATAT
Source organism: Cepaea nemoralis (assembly GCA_014155875.1). Classification (NCBI taxonomy): domain Eukaryota; kingdom Metazoa; phylum Mollusca; class Gastropoda; order Stylommatophora; family Helicidae; genus Cepaea; species Cepaea nemoralis. The sequence goes on along the minus strand of JACEFZ010024973.1, from coordinate 952,834 downwards.
GTTCTTTGCCTATTGTAGGGTTCTGATCGAGGTTTTTCATAGTTTGCAGATGCTACGAAGTTTGTATCAGTAGCCTCACTAGCAAAACAATGTTTATTGGCTGTATAGTAAGCCGACCCACGTCTTTCAATCTGCTCTACACTCGTACATTCATTCTCTTGCAAAAATTTTGAAAATGATGATGGAAGGGATGTGATGATTTTATCCCTGATGATGAGATCTTCTAACTTATGGAAGTCTTTATTTACTTTGGCTGCTGAGAGCCATTTTGTAAATACGTCTCGGACTACGGAGACATAGTCAGAGAACGTTTGAGTAGGTTTTGGGCTCAATTTGCTGAACTGTTCTCTGTAACCTGCCTCATCTAGCATAAAATGTGCCATAATTTTTAACTTTAGATAGTGGTAATCTTTTCTGAGGCCTTTGGGGATAGTCTCTATGACTTTCAGAGGTTCCCCTGACAAACTCCTCATATAAATAATGTTCCATTCAGAAACTGGGACCTGATAGTGGTCCATTAAGGTGTCAAAATTCTGGGTGAACGCTGCAATGCAGTCACCTGAGGTATAATTTCTCACAATACCTTGATACTTTTTGTACTGGTTTTCTTTTTCCAGTCTTTCAGATTTCTTAGACTCTTTGTCTATGGTAGTATCGGCTTCAAGCTGTTTAATTTTGAGTTGTAATTCAAGCTCCTCTCGTTTACTTTGAGCTGAGATCTCTGCCTTCCTCAATTCGTTATTCAACTCTGCCTGTTTTAATGCTGTTTCTGCCTCTGCCTGCTTTAATGCTCTTTCCGCCGCTCTTTCCTCGCGTTCGCTAGCTTTTTCTTGTACTAGGAGGTGTTCGGAATATTTTGTTTCGCTCCACTTTGTTAACTCGTCACCAGTTAACTTTAGCTTTAAACCCATCTCGATGAAGTCGTTTAACGAAGACATGATGGAAAGTTTAAATGAAAATGAGTTATCAGACACACAATTTGTAACAAGGTGTTAGTAACGTGACAAATTTACAATCTTGTTGAACTTACAATTTATGCCCAAATTTTGCATCCGAAAGTATATACAAAAAATATACTCAAGTGTACTGGATGCGGTGGAGAACGGTTTAAACCAGGGCTAGGAACTGTAGGGTCGCTACTTCAAGGACAAATGACCTCTACGGGCAACGGTTTCAGATGGCACAGAAAACCTGCTTTCTTTTGGGAGGAAATAAGTTAGACTCTACCTTTATGTGATGTGTATGCTTGTCACTAAGTTTTAATTAGGTTTGTATGGCGTTGAGTGTAATTGTAGCTCGTAATGTCGTCTGTCAACAATTTTTTTCAAATCACAAGTCACTTTCTTTCCCAAACTTTCTGCTTTCCACAACTAACTTCACAAATACAATCTAGATATATTTCAACAATCTACAACTATGATGGTACATCACTTACATCACGATGACATTCAGTAAGGACATAGACATCATGTTTACAAGATGGCGACAAGGTCAAAATGGCGACAAGTTCAAAATGGTGACAAGTTACACAATCACCGATGTTTTACACGTTTACAAGTTCAAACAATCTAAGAGGACGAACTCTACACGTTCAAACAATCTAAGAGGACGAGCCTTCCACGTTCACACATGTCAGGGTCTTAAACCTGGCTCGTTGGACCTAACACATGTGAGACAAGTACAAGTACAAAATGATTGGACTTGACACACAATGACACTAAGTTCAATGGATTTATTTACAATTCACATGCAATACGATCTAGTTTGGCATGTGACGATCATTACTATACAATACATCAGTACACTTACAGACAAAACCCACAGCTTCACAGTCTATCTCACAAGATATACAAGAACTCGACTTTCGGGCACAGAACTACACGAAGCCTTTCTTAACCCACACGTCCTGTCATGTCCGAGTTCCCAAGCCGTCTGCCGGTTTCCCCGCACACCGCTTGCCCTGTGGATTGGCTTCACGAGGACTGCGTGCGTCTTGCTTTGTCCTTGCCTGACCGCTGACTATCACGTCGGCCAGCAACCTGCGGGCAGGTAACTGGTACTCGCCTGGCGGGCGTAACGATGTTACTGCATCCCGGTTGGAGACTATTCGCCTGGCGGGCGTAACGATGTTACTGCATCTCGGTTGGAGACATTAGAGATTCTGACAGTGATCAGGGATATTTACCACAAACACCAGGAGAAAACACTTCAATCCTTGAAACAATGGCATCTGGGTGTAGGTTTCCCTACTCACTTCATCACCCTCTAAGGTTTATATAGTGCTAGAAGACATTGATTGTTTACAACATATAAAACAACCAAGGTTGAACATACATCACACTGGACTTGACGTAAACATCAACAATTTTGGACAAACAGTTCAGGCATTAAATCAAGATCTGTAGTAACAAATATACATATCTTCTTCTTTCTTCTTTGCGTTCATCCGGAGTGATTTTTTCAGATGTGATTGCGGTGTGTCTGGTTAGGCACCCTCGGGTCGGAACCCTCAGGCCAACACATCCGACTTTTAGCGTGCATTTTTGACCAGGTTAGCAATCCTGGGAGACTCTCACTTTTGTGGTACCGTCCACATCTCAGCTGGTCAAGTTGGAGCAGTCGAAGACTACACGGTCATCCCTCAAGTGAAGGCAGGGACAGTCCATAGCATTTTCCGCCATCCTGGGTGGCTTCCATAATTGCAGAGCCGGCACATAACGCTCTGGTGCTGGGTTTACCGAGGGAATCGTCACGTCCTGCTCATGGCTGTTTTAATTCCTCACTTCAATATATTGGGCATTTCGCTCGCCCTGGGCCGTTCCTGCACAAACCAGTCAGCTCTGCGGTTGGTTTCCACTAAGCGAGTTTTCGGACATGTGCTTGTCCCTGTACCCATCAGAGCTGTTCCAGGCACGGCGGACATTCGGAAAACTACCTAGTCAGAGCTGTTCCGAACAAGAGCGGCATTCGGAAACTAGGTAGTCAGAGCTGTTCCTAGCACGAGAGACATTCGGACGAGACATTTCACTCGGACGTAATTGCGTAGTGTCAATTTTTAGTTTGCCACCCGTAGGACGACACTTCCGACTTCCGGCGGGCATTTTTAATGAGGTTAACCTTCCTCTGATTTCGAGGCACGTTAGACTGTTGTGATGTCGCCCACATCTCAGCTGGTCAAGATAGAACGACCAACGACATCGCGGTCGGCCCTCAAGGGAAGGCAGGAGCAGACAATGGGCAGTCCCTCGCTATCCAAGGAGGCTTCCATAATTGCAGAGCCGGCACATATTGCTCCGAGGCTGGGCTCACCCGAGGAGTTGCCACGTCCTGCTCATGGCTGCTTTAGTTCCTCACTTCCATGTATTGGGCTCGCTTGTCACTGGTCGCTCAAGTGAGCTCCAGGGGCGGTCAGACTGCGGGCGACATCCACTCGGTAAGCTTTTGCTTTTGACTTTGGACCACGCAATAGGTTCGCTCGCCGTGCGTTCCATTTCGCGTTATTGAGACGTTTCTCCACTTTTATCTACACTCTCTGTGAGTTAGATACAGACAGTTTTCGTAACCATTTCCTTCGACTGGGGCATTTTACTGACTTTTTGTACTCGCTCACGAGGTAGGCTACATGTGCTGCCGGCTCAGCACCTTACCTTCGTGCAGCTTTCAGTGAGAAACGGCCAGGCCATCTCATCCGGGAATCCAACATATCCCTCAGCTGAGAGCCTTCAAACAAGTATCAGAACTGGGCATGTAGCTTGCTCAGTATCTCGATTCCAATTTTTCGGTAGGTGGATATCGGCCCGACTCTCAGATCCGAGGGTCTGTGGCTTAGAGGCGTTCAGCCTAAACCCTCGACAGAGAGCCTTAGAGTATTGTCCGAAACAAGAACTGCCTTCATGCGCCTGATTTAAACTTTTGACTGCTATCCTCAGTCTCCTGCAGAGCAGCAGGTTGTGTCTCTCTTAGTCTGGTCCCTATCCCATACGCTGTCCGATATGTAGTTTTCACCCATCGGCAAGCACATGGGGTCAACGGGACACTCAAGCTCCCCCACCACGGCAAGGTGGAGACACATCGGGGGAGAAATATACATATAATGTGTAATGACCGCACTGAATTTCCAGAACAGGCATGGGAATGATTTTCAATATGGCAAAAACACATTAACCACATTTTCCCAAGAAAAAAATAATGTTATTACAAACACACAACAGCCACTAATTGATTCTACATCTTTGACTCACTGTATATCAGTAAAGTAAACAATGATCTAAGTTCATAAAACCCAAACACATAAACAATTGTTTCCGACACCAGTTACAATTCTCATATTTAAAAATAATGAGATGGTGTCAGTGTACTCAACCAAAACCACAACCTTCATTGAAAACAAGCTACTGACTTTTTACATCCATGGCATGGGTAAAACACATATAGAAGCCACTAGTTCTAATAATTAAACTAATTATTTAATTACAACCTATTTCCTTAGGTGTTGCTGTCGGTTATTCTTCTCCAGTGCGAAGCAGATAATGTCCATATTTATCCGGGCAGAAATAAATGTACTCAGTCATTTTCTACTTAAATTATGTCCACTGAAGCTGGCTGGTGAATATTTATAATCCATAATCCAAGAATAGAATTATGCACAAGCACATATTCCCTCCCTGGGGCTGAATTCAAGAATACTCTGTTTGCAAGTGGCTCGGTGCCATTGTGAAATTGAGGCCTTAGGTTGGTCATACCTTCAGGAGATGCATCTTGAGGCTTGGCACAAGGTTCTTCCCTATATCACCATATTCGATGAAAAGTTGACGTCCTTTCAGCTTCCCGGCTTATAATCCGAATCTCAATTATGTTCACAAAGATTTTTCACCCACCTAGTCACCAGTCTATAACCTATTCCACAGTCGATGGCATTTAGGCTGACATAGGACCAGCAAAGAGTTCTGATTCAGTATTTTCCTTTCGGTGTAGACATACAATACTGCGAGTCATTCATTTGTTTCATCTGGAAATATTTCCAGGATTGATCTGCTACAGGCATGGAACTGAAGAATATTAACTCCAACACACAACTGGGAGTCGCTAACAATCAGATAATTCTTTTTGTTGCATGCGTAGAGGCATTTACTCCACTAGCTTCTTTCACATGGTCTTCTTGATGGTATTCCGGTCTGAGATCTGGAGTTGATCTGGGACTGTTTCCGGATCCGGTCAGGGATATGCACTACTGATGAGCTCAAACGAGGGCGAAACTCGAGTATAGTGCTTCCATATTGACGTGGATAGGCCTTAGGTTCATACCAGAATGCGATCGGCATTGCCAGTAGTGGGTTGTGCTCAATATTTAAATTTCAAATCCCGAAACAACCACATAATCAATTGATTATTGCTCACTGGATTTAGGAGGCCTGGTGTTCCTTGCCAGTGAGAAGTCCTGATCGTTCGGGTCCCATCGATTGACGGACGTCGGTCGCGGCGATTGGGCAATCTTGAGCATAGCCTACGATGGGTAGCGTTGTGATATTCTGTTTTGATAATTTGGTGTGTCCAGTGTGTGCCGCGTGGTTACACACCTGCTTCACACGCGTGATCCGGGACTGTTTCCGGATCCGGTCAGGGATATGCACTACTGACGAGCTCAAACGAGGGCAAAACTCGAGTATAGTGCTTCCATATTGACGTGGATAGGCCTTAGGTTCATACCAGAATGCGATCGGCATTGCCAGTAGTGGGTTGTGCTCAATATTTAAATTACAATTACAAACAAAAAAGGGGAAGGTGAAAGGAGTGTCGGTCCAATGTGTCCTTTGTCCCTCGTCGCTAGTTGTAGAGCCATTCTGACTCTAAATGTGAGTAGGGTATTTTCTCACTCTGTATTCTTTTCTGCTGTTGTTACTGGGGACTATTTGATGAGTGAAGCCATTATTTCTATCCAACACTTTGCTAGTGCATCTGTCATACTTTGAAGAGAATAGTCCAGACATAGGCTCTTTTGTTTCTGATTCCTCGTCTCCATTCCTTCGCAATAATCAGCATTAGCCAAGGCCAATGACCATACGGTTCACATTATCTTCTTGTGTACTGACATGCATAAGGTTTCTTACATCATCTCATCATGTTTCCACAGGAGTCACATCAAGTGTATATTCCCCCCAGTAATAGTAACAATCAGGACAGAATATAAATCTCATAACAGAGAAATCCAAACATGTACATTTATCTGATATTAAGTACATGATAATCATACATAATAATTAATCATAATGATAATGCAAGGAGCCTATGTTTTTGGATTTCCTCATTGGTTAATCCATAAAACTAAATTATAAATTGTTTTCCCCCACTGCTTACAGTAGCATGAGATTAGTGAACGCCGTGATATATATTTTACCAGTTTCTGCTATATTTAAGGAAATTTATTATTTATTAGAAATGATTTATGCAGCCTGATAAGTGTTCGGAACATATAATATTATACCAGGTGTCCATCACTCATAAAGCGGTGTGACTAAAAGCTTGGTTATATCATGCGTTTACTTTCTTTGTTCTTGAATTTATATTCTCAAACATGGCATTTCCCTAGCAATATTTTATGAAATTATTACATGTCTATCACCCATATTGAGTGGTAACTAATATGTTAACAAGAAGATTGTACCAAAATTTGGCACGATAGTTCAAGTTACAGATTAGAATTTATCAAACAATTTATCCAAAACGAACTAGAGTCCATGATATACGTGATCAATAGTATGCATCCGCATGGATAACAGTTTCCTGAAATGTCCTTACCAGTGAATTAACACTACATAGGATATTTACAGATCAAAGGCGTTGATAGTGAGATATAGTTTCACAATGCCTAGAAGAGGTTTTAACATAGGAATATAGAAATTGTACAAGCATAGGAAATATTTTGATAGCGTGGCACACACATGGCGCTCAGTCTTAAAATCATTCAGACTCTGGTTTACAAGAATTGTTGATTTATCATTTTAACTAATTCTTAATTAAACACAATGGTATATGTACCTTATCAAAATACATAAATACGTATTAATAATGTAGATTTAACATACCAATTGTTGCAGAGAATGATGGTTTTTAGGGCTAAACGCCATCCCCAGCTCGGGGAGGCTTAACGTGTCTGACTCCTTTGTCTTCACTGACCAAAATGGCTTACTTTTACCTTTGTTTAAAATCTATCCGGTCTTGGCCGGGTACGTGAACCAATCTAAGGCCAAAATTTAAACTAATGCCAAATAAATTTGGCTGCCCTACTCTTTTCTTCTCCTACATTAAGTAAGGTACTTAAACTGTAATTGTTAGGGATTGGTATTTTTAAAGAGTCACTAGAAGGATGTTGGTAGAGACGTTTTAGTATATCACAGTCTGACTGTTTTTATTTCTTTCTTTTTTTATCTCTCAGACTTTTATTTGCCTGTCTAACTGTATTTCTTCTTCTTTCCCTTCTCCTCCTCCTCCGCTCCTCCTCAACCCTACCGTTGTCGCCTCCTCTTTCTTTTTTCGTTTACTAACTTTAGACTCGAGTGTAGTCTACATTAGACTGATAGTTGCGTGTAGGATAGTTTTCCCTATTACCAGTGTTCCTCGCCATCAGGCGAACCCACTTCGACTTTACTTGTAATTTACGTCCCCAGGTCAATGACGAGAAGTCAAAATTGTAGTCCAGCTGACGGGTGTAGGGGTTGAACCCACTACCTCTCCATCATCCGGGAGTTTCGGAGCAAGAACTCTTATTCGTTCGGCTGTGCTAACCTCCAATAAATAATTGGACGAATGCCTCTGTTTGAACATTCTTTACACAAGAATACGAACGAACGAACGAATAAACCAACTTTATCTTTAAAGAGTCACAAATTGGGCACGTAGACTCGTCTTATATTCGGTCCTTCCAATAACTCATCTTTCTTTCATCAATTACCTGTTGTGTGTATTATATTCACATATATATGGTGTATTTTTAATGAATGTACAGTGTTTGAAAATATTGCCGGTCCAAGTTTTGTATTAACCCTCTGTAAAATTCATGCAACATAATAGGTAAATATAAAACTTGGACCGACAATATTTTCAAACACTGCACAGTCATTACAAATACACCCTGTACATTCTTTGAAGGCTGTTGTTTGTTTCTAAACTGTGAAGTGTTGACTTCTGATGGTTGTATCGTCTGCAGATTGTGTTCGTGGGTCCATATGAGCATCATTCCAACATTCTACCCTGGCGGGAGATCGCTTCAAAAGTGAGTCAAGTGTGCCAGTTTTTCTTAGTGTATGTTGCATCCCTACTTCGCCAGGATCAAGTGATGATGTGAAATATGACAGATGTATGGTCTGTAGTTTAATGACTGCGCAGTGTTTGAAAATATTGCCGGTCCAAGTTTTGTATTCACCCTCTGTAAAGTTCATACAACATAATAGTAATAGGTAAATATAAAACTTGGACCAACGATATTTTTAAACACTGCACTGTCATTAAAAATACACACTGACTGATGATGGTCATGCATCAAGTATAATTGTTCCTGCAGTGAGGCGCTATCGTCATTTGAAGGTGACAGGTTCGAATCCCGTTCTGTAACTATAGCTTTCTATATTGTCTAGTGCGTCCTCTATTCTCTACTTCTGTCTTCTACTTCTATGAGCGCCACGCAATACAGGTGTGTTTATTTATGTATTGAACGTAAACATGTCCAGAAATCACAGACAACCACACATTCTTGGTTTGATTGTGACGTCCTGTAATGTATTGAACGTAAACATGTCCAGAAATCACAGACAACCACACATTCTTGGTTTGATTGTGACGTCCTGTAAAGTATTGAACGTAAACATGTCCAGAAATCACAGACAACCACACATTCTTGGTTTGATTGTGACGTCCTGTAATGTATTGAATGTAAACATGTCCAGAAATCACAGACAACCACACATTCTTGGTTTGATTGTGACGTCCTGTAATGTATTGAACGTAAACATGTCCAGAAATCACAGACAACCACACATTCTTGGTTTGATTGTGACGTCCTGTAATGTATTGAACGTAAACATGTCCAGAAATCACAGACAACCACACATTCTTGGTTTGATTGTGACGTCCTGTAATGTATTGAACGTAAACATGTCCAGAAATCACAAACAACCACACATTCTTGGTTTGATTGTGACGTCCTGTAAAGGACATGCAACTAACTCAGCTAAAGTTATTGAAAGGTATTGGGAAAACAAGTTGTAAAAATGCAGGAGTGTGTTTAGTCATGCCTAGCCTACTTGTGTTACATTTCTCCCTACAGTTCCGCGTCATCACGCCCTTGACCGCGCGCTACCTAAAGCCTGATGCTTCAGCCTTGCCATGATAACATACCACTTATACCTACTTTACTGGCCCTGTGGTTTTCGGGATAGTAACACGCGCAGTTTCATTCTTCTCGGCCATGCCTAGTCCAATACCAGCTGCGGACAACATGGAAGCAGACCGCTTTGCGTTGATTCCCATGGTATAAAACGTCGACAGTTAAGAAAGCAATGGCAAACTACTGAATTAACACTGTCTAATAAATCACAGACAACCAAAATATGCTGAGGTTGGTTGCCACGTCCTGTAAAGAACATGCGACTAACATTTGTTTTCTGACTGCAACAATATAACATCATCATCACGTGCAGTAATCAGTGCGTTGGTGTAGTGGCTAGGTCATTATTATAATAACAGCATGACCGTGGTTGGGTGAGGGTGTGATTGCTGCACTCGCAGTTCGTCGCTATCGGAGGGAAAGACTGACTACCAATCCCACCGCCCAGTCCGGACTATAAGATGCGGGGGTCCGGGCACTTCACACACCCACAGCCGGATCATTCCGCGGGACTAGTTTTATTTTTTTCGCTGTTGTTTGTTGTTTTGGTGTTGCTGGTTTTGTTGTTGTTTGTTGTTTTGTTGTTGTTTATTGTTTTGTTGTTGTTTGTTGTTGTTGTTGTTTTGTTGTTGTTTGTTGTTTTGTTGTTGTTTTGTTATTGTTTGTTGTCGTTTTGTTGTTGTTTGACGTTTTGTTGTTGTTTGACGTTTTGTTGTTGTTTGTTGTTTTGTTGTTGTTTATTGTTTTGTTGTTGTTTGTTGTTGTTTTGTTGTTGTTTGTTGTTTTGTTTAATATTTTGTTGTTGTTTGTTGTTGTTGTTTTGTTTTTGATTGTTGTTTGTTGTTGTTGTTTGTTGTTGTTGTTTTGTTGTTGTATGACGTTGTGTTGTTGTTTGTTGTTTTGTTGTTGTTTGCCGTTTTGTTGTTGTTTGTTGTTTTGTTGTTGTTTGACGTTTTGTTGTTGTTTGTTGTTTTGTTGTTGTTTATTGTTTTGTTGTTGTTTGTTGTTGTTTTGTTGTTGTTTGTTGTTTTGTTTAATATTTTGTTGTTGTTTGTTGTTGTTGTTTTGTTTTTGATTGTTGTTTGTTGTTGTTGTTTGTTGTTGTTGTTTTGTTGTTGTATGACGTTGTGTTGTTGTTTGTTGTTTTGTTGTTGTTTGCCGTTTTGTTGTTGTTTGTTGTTTTGTTGTTGTTTGTTGTTGTTGTTTTGTTGTTTGACGTTTTGTTGTTGTTGTTTTGTTGTTTGACGTTTTGTTGTTGTTTGTTGTTTTGTTGTTGTTTGGTGTTTTGTTGTTGTTTGGTGTTTTGTTGTTGCTGGTTTTTGTTGTTGATTGTTTTGTTGTTTCTTGTTTCTTGCTTGTTGTTTTTTGTTTGTTCCTTGTGTTTTGTTGTTGTTGTTTTGGATTGTTTTTGCTGCTTGTTTTTGTTGTTGTTTATTGTTTTTTCATTTGCATTTTGTTTTGTTGCTGTTTTTATTGTTGTTGCTTTTGTTTTATTGTTGCTTGTTGTTGTTATTGTTATTGTTTTATTGCTTGTTGTTTGTTTTGTTTTTGTTCTTGCTTGTTGTGATCTGTTGTTGCTTGTTTGTTGCTGTTGTTTATTTTGTGTTTTGGTGTTTGTTGTTGTTGGTTGTTGTGCTGTAATTGTTTTTTTGGGGGAGGGGGCGGGAGGGGGGGGGGGGGTTGTTTTGTTTGTTGTTGTTGTTGTTTTTTTTGTTGTTGTTGTTTGGTTTGATATTTTTTTTAGTTGTTTGTTTTGTTTTTGCTGTTGCTTGTTGTTTGTTGTTTATTGTTTTTTTTGTTGGTGCTTGATTTTTTTAAATGTTGCTTGTGGTTTGGTGTTGTTTATTTTTTTATTTTTTGTTTTTGTTTTTTTGTGATTTTGTTCTGGTATCTCTTGCTTGTTAATGTTTATTATTTTTGTTGTTTGTTTTATTTTTGTTGTTGCTTGTTTTTTGTTGTTTAATTTTGTTTTTGTTGCTTGTGTTTTGTTGTTGTTGTTTTTATTTATTTTTTTGCTCGTGTTTCTTATTTTTTTTATTGCTTGTTGTTGTTGTTGTTGTTGTTGTTGTTGTTGTTGTTGTTGTTGGTGTTGCTTGTTATTTGTTTTGTTTTTGTTGTTGTGTGCTTGTTGCTGCTCTTTGATTTTTGTTTTGGTGTTCGTTGTTGGTTGTATTGTTTTGTTTTTGGTTGTTGTGGTATTTTTTTGGTGGGGTTGCTTGTTTTGTGTGTGTGTTGTTTGTTGGTGTTATTTGGTTTGTTTTGTTTGTTATTGCTTGTTTAATTTAGGCTTGTCTTGTTTTTCTTGTTGCTTGTTGCTTGTTGTTGTTGTTGCTTGTTGCTTGTTTTGTTCGCTTGATTTGAAATCAAGCATAGTCCACACACGTCCTACTACTTCTAGTGCACTGGACTGATTTTCGCGTGTTTATTAGCATTCTCTATTACCAGTGTCCCTCGCCATTTGGCGAACCCACTCCGACTTCTGAGTTACCTGTAATTTACGTCCCAACGTCAAGCACAAGAAATCAACATTTTAGTCCAACTGACCGGTGTAGGAGTTGAACCCGTTACCTCGACTCAGCACAACCGGATGTTTAAGAAGAGCGCTCTTATCCATTCTGCCACGCTGATCCCTGCATGTGTGATTTCATGTGTGTCATGTGTGATTTCATGTGTGTCATGTGTGATTTCATGTGTGTCATGTGTCCCGCACTGTGGCTTAGACATTCATCTATCTCCACAGATCGTGGCCCTTGGTGTTTCTTTGAACTAATCTGCTTTGATTCATAAAGACTGGGGAAGATATTGTGGTAGTTTTCCCTTGTCTTCCGCATTCACCCGTGGGTATTGTCACCGCCTCACGTTCACATATAATAGAGGGCTGCAACTCCAGCCCAAGGGAAACCATTGAGTCGCGCAGGACCCGAGTAATCTAGAACCTTCTCGAAAGAGATGGTCACCAAGTCCATGATTCCGTGGACACTGATGTGGCCCGCCTAATGCGGGGTCCACGAGGAACTCGGACAGAGTTACCGCCCGTGTCGAGTTAGGACACGCGGAGACGGGCAGAGGACAAACGGACTGGAGAGAGACAAGGCCTGCCTGAGAGGGACTCATAGATATTCATAGATATACTTAGGCTAGATAGTGTGCTAGATTGTTGTATGACAACTATATGGTTGATGTTTAACTATCGGTGATATGTAATATAAGAGAGCGCGGGTCTGTTTACCCACTGCGCCAACTGTACACTTTATACAATAAATGTTCTATATCCTAGCGAACAGTGTATTGTTGCCTGTATGAACCCGAACCATTATTTAGATAAGAGTAAGACCATGACAGGCTTTTTGGGGGCTAGTTTTCCGGTTTTGGCATAGAATGTTTTCTTAAAAACCTGTTAAATGCCATGTAAAATTAATTATTTAAGCATATCACATTGATTTTTGGTAAAACATTGATTTTTGATAACACATTGATTTGTTTAAATCAAAGAAATTATTAACGTTACAAGTTTACATAAAACTAGTAGCTATCTAGCAATAAAATAGAAACAATCTGAGTCCCTCGGCAATGTCTCACCATTGCCTCCGTAGTGCCTCTTTATTTTGATTCTGTAAACAATTTTTTTTTGTTGACATGTTACTATTTTGACATTTTTTGTGTGTGACAGTGACTAATGTTTTCTCGCTCCACGAGCAGATTGTTCCGCAACAAGTGCCGCGTCCAACCGATGAAACCTTTCCAACAGTGACGAGAGTACAAAACAACATCGAGGAATTCTTCAATTAAAAGCTAAGTTTCACCTCATACTCATTGTACGTCTAAGCTGTACTTCTCATGTTTCATCAATGGATTATTTTGTATCATATTGATTTCTTTGCATATTCATAAGCTTGTCACCAACATAACCTTGCATTTTGATTTACACATTAATAATTAGGGGAGTAAACCAAATTTTCGACCACACAACATATTTTTCTAAGGGATTTAACTCTATAAACTTAACAAACAAGTAAAACACAAAATGTCTAGTTTAGATCAATGCATTGAGCAAGGAATAAAGTTAGGTTATAAAGAAGAAAAACTGTCAGAATGGGCACAGAAAACACACGCAGAAAACATTGCCCGTGAAGAAAGAGCGATAGAACGAGAAGAAAGGAAACTGCAAATGGAGGCCGAGGAAAAGAAATTGCAAATGCAAGCAGAAGAAAGGAGACTGCAAATGGAGGCCGAAGAAAAGAAACTGCAAATGGAAGCCGAAGAAAAGAAATTGCAAATGCAAGCAGATGAAAAGAAACTACAAATGGAGGCCGAAGAAAAGAAATTGCAAATGCAAATGCAAGCAGATGAAAAGAAATTACAAATGGAGGCCGATGAAAAGAAATTGCAGATGGAGCTTGAGGCCGCCGCCAAACAGGCCCAATTAAATGCCGAGACACAGATTAAACTAAAACAGATGGAAATGGAGTCCAACACAGAAATATCAATAAATAAGTTAAGAAGCAAAGAAGAAGAACAAAAATATAATAAATATAAAGGTCTCGTGAAGGCTTTCTGTTCTGGAGATTCCATCTCCGCCTACTTAGAAAATTTTGAGTGTCTCATGTCTCATCATAAAATCATTAAATCAGATTGGGCATTTATTCTAATGAGAAACTTAGCTCTTGAACCACTGAAAGTAATAGAGACAATACCACAGGAAATGCGAAAAGACTATGAGTACCTAAAACAACGCATTCTCCAACATTTTTCTTTAGACACTGCAGGTTACCAACAACAATTTGCCAAATTATCTCCACAACCAAACCAAACCTTTATAGATTACGTCAGTACAGTCCAAGACATATGCACAAAATGGATTAACTCGGCTAAAACCAACAATAGCCATGATAAACTTAAGGAGCTGATTATAATAGATAAAATAGTTAGCACCATCCCCACACCTTTTGCCAAGTTCTTAAAACAAATGGACTGTAAGAGCATTCAGGAAATCGAGGCAAAGGGGAATGCATTTTTCACAGCAAATAGGGATATTTTTCAACATAACATAAGTCACAATGATACAGCAGCTGCAGTAGTGAACACCAAATACTCCAAACAATCACAGAGTAGATTTAAACCACGATCCAATGTCGGTAAAGTAGTAAGATGCCAATATTGCAATTTTCATCACGACAGTTACGGGATGTGTGACAAATCACCCACCTACCCTGAACACCTCAAAAAGATGGTGGAGAAGCAAACAGCTAAACGCATGGCTTACCACAGAGCAATTAAATGTTATTTCTGCAATAGCTGGGGTCACTATAATAAGGATTGTGAAGGCCGAAAGTTATTGAAACAGGCCAATGCTGCATTAGTAGAAACGTCGTCTGACGAAGAGCTTGAGTCACTGAATGAATGTGACAAGCAACACGACAATGAAAGCGAGCTTGGTAATGCTGTACACGTCATCAACACCATTACAAACAGTAAGTGCAACACCTGTACGAAGTTCCAACTTGACACAACACTACATTGTGGTCACATAGTCCCAATTGCAAATGAAACAGCTAACGCTGCCTTATCATCTACAGGCAAGCTAGTTTTTTATACAGGGTTTGTTAACATCAAAAAGTGCACGTTAATTCGTGATTCCGGCGCAACGCTCTGTGGGGTTAGGAAAACATTAATAGACGCTAAAGACTACACAGACAAACATGTGACGTGTCGCACATTCTCAGGTACGATAGAGTAATACCCCCTTGCTTTGGTCGAAATTCAAACACCGTTCATATCTGGGCGAGTATTGTGTGCTATCCTTGAAAATCCCGTCGCGGATATTATACTTGGTAATTTACCCAACATACATCCATGCTCTGAAAGAGAAATCAAAAGGTGGGAGCAAAAACACGGTATCCACGACATAAATAGCGACACAAAAGAGAAACACCATTCTTGCTTGTCTCAAACTGCCAAAATACCAAGGGAGACAACCACTGAGGTAATTCAGGAAGAATTTACCGAGGTGTACAATGCAGGGGCGGTCGAATCAAGAAACGATACGACCGAATTAAAACCTCGAATTGAGGATGCTACCAAACTACCAAGTACCGAACCTGTAAATGTGCAACAAAACACACAACACACAAACGCAATAACACGACAGACAACCCACAAAACCAACACCGACCAACTGCAGGAATCATTAGAAATAGTAGCGCCAAAATCAACTAACATCACTTTTGGTAATGAACAAAAAGCAGATACAACACTTGCACCATACTTTAAATTAGTTGGACTTAAACCAAAAGTCACTAAACATGCATCGTGGACATTTAGGCTACAGAATAACATCTTAACCAGATTTTACACAACAAAGCAGACCACGATACAGCAAATAATGTTACCACAAGCACATCGAAACCAAGTGCTAAAAATAGCCCATGACTCCCCTTTTGGAGGTCATATGGGATACGAAACGACCAAGGCTATTGTCCTAACCCATTTTTTTGGCCAAAGTTTGACCAAGAGATTAAATCATTTTGTACATCTTGTGATACATGTCATAAACTGGTCAAGGGGAATAACCCTACTACATTCTCTGTAAATGGAAAATCGAAATTATTCCATGTAAATATGTTGAAACCATACTATGCTAGACAGGACAATGAGACAAATGAACAGACGCAACAAACTGTTGACGGAGACGAAACGACAATTTCCCAACGGAATGACACCTCGACAAACGAAGCATCGTTAACGACACACGCTTACGACGACGAAAACGACGAAGACATATGGACATTACCGACAATCTGTGATATTGACAATGACGACAAATTTGACGACATATTGACGATCGATCTCGACGACGACGACAATGACATTGAAGACAATTTACAAACTGTAGCATCTGTGATAAATCAGACAGACATGGACAACACTGAAATCCCTGTGCCAATTATGACTGATGACGGAAGTATAAAGGACATACATATCTCTGACAATTTGACACAACAACAGCGACAGGACATTTTGACGCTCCTAGACGACTATAAGACGATCTTTTCCAACAAACCTGGACGCACTGATAGAATAACACATTCAATTGTGCTAACAGATCTGAGACCGGTCAAATGTAGACCATATTCTATTCCTCTCCATTACAGATCTAATTTAGATAAAGAAATTTTAGATTTAGAGAAGAATGGCATTATTCAAAAATCTATGTCTCAATATTCTTCACCGATTGTCTTGGTGAAAAAGAAAGACCAGACAATCCGCTTGTGCATCGACTATAGAATATTAAATACCAGAACAACAACGGATGCAGAGCCTATGAACAGTTGTGAAGATCTTATTTTAGATATGGCTCAATCATCCTTATTTTCTAAGACAGATTTAGCGAAAGGATATTGGCAAGTTCCTCTACACCCTTCTTGTAGACATATAACAGCATTCGCAACACCTCTCTGGTTATACGAATGGCTATATCTTCCTTTTGGCCTGAAGAACGCACCGGCCACATTTGTGAGACTAACAAGATTGTTATTACACGGAATTAATGACGTAGTTGCTTATATTGATGATATATGCGTCCATTCTTCTGATATGACTTCTCACTTACTCACCCTTAAACAAGTCTTCCACCAAATCTCTCTTTTTGGACTTACTATCAAACCTTCCAAGGTTGAAATAGGCTATACACAAATAGACTTCCTTGGTCATAGAATTTCTGAAGGAAAATTGTTGACTGATGATAAAATTGTTTCCAAGATCCTTAATCTAGAAGTGCCTACCACAAAGAAACAGATTAGAAGTTTACTAGGTCTGATTAACTATTATTCTAAATTCATTCCACATTGGGCAGAACTCACCTCAGTCTTTTCTGATATGTTAACTAAAGATCATCCATCAAAAATTTGTAAAAGTACCAGCTTAGATGATGCAATGTGTAGGTTGAAACATATTTTTTCTAATCCACCAGTCTTACGATTACCCAACATAAATTTACCCTTTATTTTGACCACAGATGCGAGCGCTATCGCAATAGGAGGATGTTTAATGCAGGAAGTGGATGGCGTTCGACACCCGATCCTCTACGTAAGCCGCAAACTGAAGAAGGCTGAGACTCGTTATGCCACAGTTGAATTGGAGTGTTTGAGCCTTTTGTTCTGTATATTGAGATTATCTAAGTTCCTCTTGGGAAGCCACTTTGTGGTCCTCACAGACAGTTCGCCGTTATTAGTCCTTAACCATGGGTCGCCCAAAAACAACAGGTTACAAAGATGGTGTCTTCTACTTCAGGACTTTGACTTCGAAATTCGCCATATTAAGGGCACCGAGAACATAGTGGCTGACCTTTTATCACGGCAGACAAATGCGCCAGTAGAATGACTCTAATCACATTGGCCAGTAGCCACACTATAAACTGTGATACTTTTATTCCGTTACATATAACAGTGTGACTCTACACCTGCTAGAGTACTCTCAGTGATTAGGTTAATTACGTCACCCTTAAACATACGTTAAGAGCTATAGTATAAGAACTATACCATCAAAGGCCTAAGCTCTAGAACGATTCCAGCAAGAAACAGTAACTGTGTGTTTATTTCAACCAATTATATCAACCAGTGAACTATCTCTGAACACTGTAATATTTCATACGAGACAGTGATAGCAATCCATACTTGCTGTGGCTACAAAACTTTGCAAACAGCCGAAACAGAACAACATCGACGACAACACTCAAGACACAGCCATACACACGAACGAAGGGACGTCAACGCGCACATCATCGTTGGAGTTATTTAATTAATTAGTTTACTATTAAATGTGTATTATATTTCCATTAATGATGTATATAAATTGTGTTAACCTGTAACTTGTACATATTCTACTTTAATATTACAGACGGTACCATTCATATGCTAAATAACCGTCCTATACAAGTGTCTCTAGTTAAATTATAACCTATTTTTCATTCATCGTACAAAAAGTACGTATTTTCTTAAAGGGCAAATATCGCCTAGCCCATTTTTTCTAAGGGCAATAACGCTTACCTCAACTTTAAATATATATTTTAGTTAATTACTATTTTGAAGGACAGATGAGTGAATGACTGCGTGAAAGGATTAAATGAGAGAACGATACACTTGGCGGACAAATTGTACGCAAAACGTATTCATTGTAATTTGTCTGCGTCTTCCATGTAAAAGTGCATGACTTGTCTAATTTGTCAATACATGTGTAGAACTTAGTTTAGTAGGGACTTAATTTAGTAGTTATGGTAATATACTTAGGTTAGCAGTTAGGATACATCTAAGCACCACTACTTGGAATACCTAGTCAGGTATTGCACACAGTGCAGTAGTACATGATTGAGGTTATCCCAACTCGTGACGCTTGGAATTACACCACACATTCAGCACGCACGTTACACAAACCTCAAAACTCAACACTATCAATTTAAAATACAGTCACTTTATTAGAAACATCAACTTATTAGTTAACACACTAACAAGCCAATAGGGACACATGTAGTCTGAGGGGGATAAAAGAACAAGGTAACTACATATTTAGCATTATATAACATACGGGAGTAAAAGTGTATAGAAATACACACACAGATCTAGATTTGAAGGTGTACTTATTTAGCCAAGACTTCGGTCTTGTTAACCCTCTTTTATATAGGGGTTATTTGTCTGGGTACCATTTCGGGTACTATGAGAAGGGCGAGTTGTCAATACAACTACTAAAACGCCACGTAACTTCGGTCTGATAAGCATATTTAAGCACACGAGAGACAGGGATCTCTGCACCAAATCAGAAAAGTGTTGTATGGTAGAATACATGAGTTTTTAGTGCTAATAGGTAGGTTACCAGGTTACTATCCACCAAACTACAAACACCAACTTTATGTGATTCGGTGACAGAATTAGAACAGATCTAATTACCCAACAACAAATCATGTCAGGGGGGAGGAGGGATCCTGTCACCGCCTCACGTTCACATATAATAGAGGGCTGCAACTCCAGCCCAAGGGAAACCATTGAGTCGCGCAGGACCCGAGTAATCTAGAACCTTCTCGAAAGAGATGGTCACCAAGTCCATGATTCCGTGGACACTGATGTGGCCCGCCTAATGCGGGGTCCACGAGGAACTCGGACAGAGTTACCGCCCGTGTCGAGTTAGGACACGCGGAGACGGGCAGAGGACAAACGGACTGGAGAGAGACAACAAGGCCTGCCTGAGAGGGACTCATAGATATTCATAGATATACTTAGGCTAGATAGTGTGCTAGATTGTTGTATGACAACTATATGGTTGATGTTTAACTATCGGTGATATGTAATATAAGAGAGCGCGGGTCTGTTTACCCACTGCGCCAACTGTACACTTTATACAATAAATGTTCTATATCCTAGCGAACAGTGTATTGTTGCCTGTATGAACCCGAACCATTATTTAGATAAGAGTAAGACCATGACAGGTATGTTATCTATTCTGCCATCCGAACTCTTCATAAAGCCACTTGTGATTACTTTATATATGTGACTAACTTATAATGTAACAAATAACTGTTGATATTCTGCCCTCCGGATCTTTCCTCAGGTGATCACTATCCGCCAGCAAGAGAATGGTCTTATAGATCTGGAGAATTTAAGAATGTATCTAGAGGTAAATACAGTGAGTGCACAGCTTTTCTGTCTGTCTGTAACTGTCAGTTGGACAGTTATACGATGGGTGTTCAAATAAAAACCTGAAATGTTTATTTTAAACATATATTCTGTAAAAGTAAAGAACAAATGTATCATTTTTCGATGTAGTCACCACTGCGTTCAATGCATGTCATCCAGCGCCGATAAAATGCTTGGATTCCTGTTGAAAAATGTCTCTGAGGTCGCTACTCACTGTCGTGAACAGTTTGTCAAGAAGTTTACCGATTTAAAACTTCCTACTCCATTCATACACTTGCTGGACTGACATCCATACATCACCATATTGGACCTTCATTCACCGATAAATTGCTATAGGTTTCACCCCTTCACTAATCAGAACATAGATAACAGAACATTACTCCTCTTAGGTGCACGCCAAAAGTGGGGCGGCCATTTTTAAACTTTCGTAATGACGTCACTGTGTTCGTCTGCACCATGACGTCGTGTGTTTAACACTCTTGACTTAAAAACAATATCGACAGGTTACAAGACAATGGCGTGGTTTTTGTAATTGCTATCACACTTTTAAGGTGTTCATCATACAACATGCTTATCTTACTGTCACCATTAGTTACACAACATGTATATCTTATTGCCACCATTAGTTAAACAACATGTCTATCTTATTGTTGTCACCATTAGTTACACAACATGCTTATCTTATTGTCACCATTAGTTACACAACATGTCTATCTTATTGTCACCATTAGTCACAAAACATGTCTATCTTATTGTCATCATTAGTTACACAACATGTCTATCTTATTGTCACCATTAGTCACACAACATGTCTATCTTATTGTCACCATTAGTCACACAACATGTATTTCTTATTGTCACCATTAGTTACACAACATGTCTATCTTATTGTCACCATTAGTTACAGAACATGTCTATCTTATTGTCACCATTAGTTACACAACATGTCTATCTTATTGTCACCATTAGTTACACAACATGTCTATCTTATTGTCACCATTAGTTACACAACATGTCTATCTTATTGTCACCATTAGTCACACAAAATGTATTTCTTATTGTCACCATTAGTTACAAAGCATGTCTATCTTATTGTCACCATTAGTTTCACAACATGTCTATCTTATTGTCACCATTAGTCACACAACATGTATTTCTTATTGTCAAAATTAGTTACACAACATGTATTTCTTATTGTCACCATTAGTTACAGAACATGTCTATCTTATTGTCACCATTAGTTACACAACATGTCTATCTTATTGTCACCATTAGTTACACAACATGTCTATCTTATTGCCACCATTAGTTACACAACATGTCTATCTTATTGTCACCATTAGTCACACAACATGTATTTCTTATTGTCACCATTAGTTACACAACATGTATTTCTAATTGTCACCATTAGTTACACAACATGTCTATCTTATTGTCACCATTAGTTATACAACATGTCTATCTTATTGTCACCATTAGTTACACAACATGTCTATCTTATTGTCACCATTAGTTACACAACATGTATTTCTTATTGTCACCATTAGTTACACAACATGTCTATCTTATTGTCACCATTAGTTACACAACATGTCTATCTTATTGTCACCATTAGTTACACAACATGTATTTCTTATTGTCACCATTAGTCACACAACATAACTATCTTATTGTCACCATTAATTACACAACATGTCTATCTTATTGCCACCATTAGTTACACAACATGTATATCTTATTGCCACCATTAGTTACACAACATGTCTATCTTATTGTCACCATTAGTTACACAACATGTTTATCTTATTGTCACCATTAGTTACACAAGATGTCTATCTTATTGCCACCATTAGTTACACAACATGTCTATCTTATTGCCACCATTAGTCACACAACATGTATTTCTTATTGTCACCATTAGTTACACAACATGTATTTCTTATTGTCACCATTAGTTACACAACATGTCTATCTTATTGCCACCATTAGTTACACAACATGTATATATTATTGTCACCATTAGTTACACAACATGTCTATCTTATTGTCACCATTAGTTACACAACATGTCTATCTTATTGTCACCATTAGTCACACAACATGTCTATCTTATTGCCACCATTAGTCACACAACATGTATTTCTTATTGTCACCATTAGTTACACAACATGTATTTCTTATTGTCACCATTAGTTACACAACATGTCTATCTTATTGCCACCATTAGTTACACAACATGTATATATTATTGTCACCATTAGTTACACAACATGTCTATCTTATTGCCATCATTAGTCACACAACATGTATTTCTTATTGTCACCATTAGTCACAGAACATGTATTTCTTATTGTCACCATTAGTTACACAACATGTCTATCTTTTTGCCACCATTAGTCACACAGCATGTATTTCTTATTGTCACCATTAGTTACACAACATGTATATATTATTGTCACCATTAGTTACACAACATGTCTATCTTATTGCCATCATTAGTCACACAACATGTATTTCTTATTGTCACCATTAGTCACAGAACATGTATTTCTTATTGTCACCATTAGTTACACAACATGTCTATCTTATTGCCACCATTAGTCACACAACATGTATTTCTTATTGTCACCATTAGTTACACAACATGTATTTCTTATTGTCACCATTAGTTACACAACATGTCTATCTTATTGCCACCATTAGTTACACAACATGTATATATTATTGTCACCATTAGTTACACAACATGTCTATCTTATTGCCATCATTAGTCACACAACATGTATTTCTTATTGTCACCATTAGTTACACAACATGTATATCTTATTGCCACCATTAGTCACACACCATGTATATCTTATTGCCACCATTAGTTACACAACATGTATATCTTATTGCCACCATTAGTTACACAACATGTATATCTTATTGCCACCATTAGTTACACAACATGTATTTCTTATTGCCACCATTAGTTACACAACATGTCTATCTTATTGCCACCATTAGTTACACAACATGTCTATCTTATTGCCACCATTAGTTATACAACATGTCTATCTTATTGTCACCATTAGTTACAAAACATGTCTATCTTATTGCCACCATTAGTCACACAACATGTATTTCTTATTGTCACCATTAGTTACACAACATGTCTATCTTATTGTCACCATTAGTCACACAACATGTATTTCTTATTGTCACCATTAGTTATACAACATGTCTATCTTATTGTCACCATTAGTTACACAACATGTATATCTTATTGCCACCATTAGTCACACAACATGTATTTCTTATTGTCACCATTAGTTACACAAAATGTCTATCTTATTGTCACCATTAGCTACAAAACATGTCTATCTTATTGCCACCATTAGTTACACAACATGTCTATCTTATTGTCACCATTAGTTACACAACATGTCTATCTTATTGCCACCATTAGTCACACACATGTCTATCTTATTGTCACCATTAGTTACACAACATGTCTATCTTATTGTCACCATTAGTTACACAACATGTCTATCTTATTGCCACCATTAGTTACACAACATGTCTATCTTATTGTCACCATTAGTTACACAACATGTCTATCTTATTGCCACCATTAGTTACACAACATGTCTATCTTATTGTCACCATTAGTCACACAAAATGTCTATCTTATTGCCACCATTAGTCACACAACATGTATTTCTTATTGTCAACATTAGTTCACAACATGTCTATCTTATTGTCACCATTAGTTACACAACATGTCTATCTTATTGTCACCATTACTTACACAACATGTATTTCTTATTGTCACCATTAGTCACACAACATGTATTTCTTATTGTCACCATTAGTTACACAACATGTCTATCTTATTGTCACCATTAGTTACAGAACATATATTTCTTATTGTCACCATTAGTTACACAACATGTCTATCTTATTGTCACCATTAGTCACACAACATGTATATCTTATTGTCACCATTAGTTACACAACATGTATTTCTTATTGCCACCATTAGTTACACAACATGTCTATCTTATTGTCACCATTAGTTACACAACATGTCTATCGTATTGCCACTATTAGTTACACAACATGTCTAACTTATTGTCACCATTAGTCACACAAAATGTCTATCTTATTGCCACCATTAGTCACACAACATGTATTTCTTATTGTCACCATTAGTTACACAACTTGTCTATCTTATTGCCACCATTAGTTACACAACATGTATATCTTATTGCCACCATTAGTTACACAACATGTCTATCTTATTGCCACCATTAGTTACACAAAATGCATTTCTTATTGCCACCATTAGTTACACAACATGTCTATCTTATTGTCACCATTAGTTACACAACATGTATTTCTTATTGTCACCATTAGTTACACAACATGTATATCTTATTGCCACCATTAGTTACACAACATGTATATCTTATTGCCACCATTAGTTACACAACATGTATTTCTTATTGCCACCATTAGTTACACAGCATGTCTATCTTATTGCCACCATTAGTTACACAACATGTCTATCTTATTGTCACCATTAGTTACACAACATGTCTATCTTATTGCCACCATTAGTCACACAACATGTATTTCTTATTGTCACCATTAGTTACACAACATGTCTATCTTATTGTCACCATTAGTCACACAACATGTATTTCTTATTGTCACCATTAGTTACACAACATGTCTATCTTATTGTCACCATTAGTTACACAACATGTATATCTTATTGCCACCATTAGTTACACAACATGTCTATCTTATTGTCACCATTAGTTACACAACATGTATATCTTATTGCCACCATTAGTCACACAACATGTATTTCTTATTGTCACCATTAGTTACACAACATGTCTATCTTATTGCCACCATTAGTCACACAACATGTCTATCTTATTGTCACCATTAGTTACACAACATGTCTATCTTATTGTCACCATTAGTTACACAACATGTCTATCTTATTGTCACCATTAGTTACACAACATGTCTATCTTATTGTCACCATTAGTCACATAACATGTATTTCTTATTGTCACCATTAGTTACACAACATGTATATCTTATTGTCACCATTAGTTACACAAAATGTCTATCTTATTGCCACCATTAGTTACACAACATGTCTATCTTATTGTCACCATTAGTTACACAACATGTCTATCTTATTGCCACCATTAGTCACACAACATGTCTATCTTATTGTCACCATTAGTTACACAACATGTCTATCTTATTGTCACCATTAGTTACACAACATGTCTATCTTATTGTCACCATTAGTTACACAACATGTCTATCTTATTGTCACCATTAGTCACATAACATGTATTTCTTATTGTCACCATTAGTTACACAACATGTCTATCTTATTGTCACCATTAGTTACAGAACATATATTTCTTATTGTCACCATTAGTTACACAACATGTCTATCTTATTGTCACCATTAGTCACACAACATGTATATCTTATTGCCACCATTAGTTACACAACATGTCTATCTTATTGTCACCATTAGTCACACAAAATGTCTATCTTATTGCCACCATTAGTCACACAACATGTATATCTTATTGTCACCATTAGTTACACAACATGTATTTCTTATTGCCACCATTAGTTACACAACATGTCTATCTTATTGTCACCATTAGTTACACAACATGTCTATCTTATTGCCGCCATTAGTTACACAACATGTCTATTTTATTGTCACCATTAGTCACACAAAATGTCTATCTTATTGCCACCATTAGTCACACAACATGAATTTCTTATTGTCACCATTAGTTACACAACATGTCTATCTTATTGCCACCATTAGTTACACAACATGTATATCTTATTGTCACCATTAGTTACACAACATGTATATCTTATTGTCACCATTAGTCACAGAACATGTATTTCTTATTGTCACCATTAGTTACACAACATGTCTATCTTATTGCCACCATTAGTCACACAACATGTATTTCTTATTGTCACCATTAGTTACACAACATGTATTTCTTATTGTCACCATTAGTTACACAACATGTCTATCTTATTGCCACCATTAGTTACACAACATGTATATATTATTGTCACCATTAGTTACACAACATGTCTATCTTATTGCCATCATTAGTCACACAACATGTATTTCTTATTGTCACCATTAGTTACACAACATGTATATCTTATTGCCACCATTAGTCACACACCATGTATATCTTATTGCCACCATTAGTTACACAACATGTATATCTTATTGCCACCATTAGTTACACAACATGTATATCTTATTGCCACCATTAGTTACACAACATGTATTTCTTATTGCCACCATTAGTTACACAACATGTCTATCTTATTGCCACCATTAGTTACACAACATGTCTATCTTATTGCCACCATTAGTTATACAACATGTCTATCTTATTGTCACCATTAGTTACAAAACATGTCTATCTTATTGCCACCATTAGTCACACAACATGTATTTCTTATTGTCACCATTAGTTACACAACATGTCTATCTTATTGTCACCATTAGTCACACAACATGTATTTCTTATTGTCACCATTAGTTATACAACATGTCTATCTTATTGTCACCATTAGTTACACAACATGTCTATCTTATTGTCACCATTAGTTACACAACATGTCTATCTTATTGCCACCATTAGTCACACACATGTCTATCTTATTGTCACCATTAGTTACACAACATGTCTATCTTATTGTCACCATTAGTTACACAACATGTCTATCTTATTGCCACCATTAGTTACACAACATGTCTATCTTATTGTCACCATTAGTTACACAACATGTCTATCTTATTGCCACCATTAGTTACACAACATGTCTATCTTATTGTCACCATTAGTCACACAAAATGTCTATCTTATTGCCACCATTAGTCACACAACATGTATTTCTTATTGTCAACATTAGTTCACAACATGTCTATCTTATTGTCACCATTAGTTACACAACATGTCTATCTTATTGTCACCATTACTTACACAACATGTATTTCTTATTGTCACCATTAGTCACACAACATGTATTTCTTATTGTCACCATTAGTTACACAACATGTCTATCTTATTGTCACCATTAGTTACAGAACATATGTTTCTTATTGTCACCATTAGTTACACAACATGTCTATCTTATTGTCACCATTAGTCACACAACATGTATATCTTATTGTCACCATTAGTTACACAACATGTATTTCTTATTGCCACCATTAGTTACACAACATGTCTATCTTATTGTCACCATTAGTTACACAACATGTCTATCGTATTGCCACTATTAGTTACACAACATGTCTAACTTATTGTCACCATTAGTCACACAAAATGTCTATCTTATTGCCACCATTAGTCACACAACATGTATTTCTTATTGTCACCATTAGTTACACAACTTGTCTATCTTATTGCCACCATTAGTTACACAACATGTATATCTTATTGCCACCATTAGTTACACAACATGTCTATCTTATTGCCACCATTAGTTACACAAAATGCATTTCTTATTGCCACCATTAGTTACACAACATGTCTATCTTATTGTCACCATTAGTTACACAACATGTATTTCTTATTGTCACCATTAGTTACACAACATGTATATCTTATTGCCACCATTAGTTACACAACATGTATATCTTATTGCCACCATTAGTTACACAACATGTATTTCTTATTGCCACCATTAGTTACACAGCATGTCTATCTTATTGCCACCATTAGTTACACAACATGTCTATCTTATTGTCACCATTAGTTACACAACATGTCTATCTTATTGCCACCATTAGTCACACAACATGTATTTCTTATTGTCACCATTAGTTACACAACATGTCTATCTTATTGTCACCATTAGTCACACAACATGTATTTCTTATTGTCACCATTAGTTACACAACATGTCTATCTTATTGTCACCATTAGTTACACAACATGTATATCTTATTGCCACCATTAGTTACACAACATGTCTATCTTATTGTCACCATTAGTTACACAACATGTATATCTTATTGCCACCATTAGTCACACAACATGTATTTCTTATTGTCACCATTAGTTACACAACATGTCTATCTTATTGCCACCATTAGTCACACAATATGTCTATCTTATTGTCACCATTAGTTACACAACATGTCTATCTTATTGTCACCATTAGTTACACAACATGTCTATCTTATTGTCACCATTAGTTACACAACATGTCTATCTTAATGTCACCATTAGTCACATAACATGTATTTCTTATTGTCACCATTAGTTACACAACATGTATATCTTATTGTCACCATTAGTTACACAAAATGTCTATCTTATTGCCACCATTAGTTACACAACATGTCTATCTTATTGTCACCATTAGTTACACAACATGTCTATCTTATTGCCACCATTAGTCACACAACATGTCTATCTTATTGTCACCATTAGTTACACAACATGTCTATCTTATTGTCACCATTAGTTACACAACATGTCTATCTTATTGTCACCTATTAGTTACACAACATGTCTATCTTATTGTCACCATTAGTCACATAACATGTATTCTTATTGTCACCATTAGTTACACAACATGTCTATCTTATTGTCACCATTAGTTACAGAACATATATTTCTTATTGTCACCATTAGTTACACAACATGTCTATCTTATTGTCACCATTAGTCACACAACATGTATATCTTATTGCCACCATTAGTTACACAACATGTCTATCTTATTGTCACCATTAGTCACACAAAATGTCTATCTTATTGCCACCATTAGTCACACAACATGTATATCTTATTGTCACCATTAGTTACACAACATGTATTTCTTATTGTCACCATTAGTCACACAACATGTATTTCTTATTGTCACCATTAGTTACACAACATGTCTATCTTATTGTCACCATTAGTTACAGAACATATATTTCTTATTGTCACCATTAGTTACACAACATGTCTATCTTATTGTCACCATTAGTCACACAACATGTATATCTTATTGTCACCATTAGTTACACAACATGTATTTCTTATTGCCACCATTAGTTACACAACATGTCTATCTTATTGTCACCATTAGTTACACAACATGTCTATCGTATTGCCACTATTAGTTACACAACATGTCTAACTTATTGTCACCATTAGTCACACAAAATGTCTATCTTATTGCCACCATTAGTCACACAACATGTATTTCTTATTGTCACCATTAGTTACACAACTTGTCTATCTTATTGCCACCATTAGTTACACAACATGTATATCTTATTGCCACCATTAGTTACACAACATGTCTATCT
Source organism: Cepaea nemoralis (assembly GCA_014155875.1). Lineage (NCBI taxonomy): Eukaryota > Metazoa > Mollusca > Gastropoda > Stylommatophora > Helicidae > Cepaea > Cepaea nemoralis. Next base: position 923,391 of record JACEFZ010024973.1, on the reverse strand, counting down.
TATTGCCACCATTAGTTACACAAAATGCATTTCTTATTGCCACCATTAGTTACACAACATGTCTATCTTATTGTCACCATTAGTTACACAACATGTATTTCTTATTGTCACCATTAGTTACACAACATGTATATCTTATTGCCACCATTAGTTACACAACATGTATATCTTATTGCCACCATTAGTTACACAACATGTATTCTTATTGCCACCATTAGTTACACAGCATGTCTATCTTATTGCCACCATTAGTTACACAACATGTCTATCTTATTGTCACCATTAGTCACACAAAATGTCTATCTTATTGCCACCATTAGTCACACAACATGTATTTCTTATTGTCACCATTAGTTACACAACATGTCTATCTTATTGTCACCATTAGTCACACAACATGTATTTCTTATTGTCACCATTAGTTACACAACATGTCTATCATATTGTCACCATTAGTTACACAACATGTATATCTTATTGCCACCATTAGTTACACAACATGTCTATCTTATTGTCACCATTAGTTACACAACATGTATATCTTATTGCCACCATTAGTCACACAACATGTATTTCTTATTGTCACCATTAGTTACACAACATGTCTATCTTATTGCCACCATTAGTCACACAACATGTCTATCTTATTGTCACCATTAGTTACACAACATGTCTATCTTATTGTCACCATTAGTTACACAACATGTCTATCTTATTGTCACCATTAGTTACACAACATGTCTATCTTATTGTCACCATTAGTCACATAACATGTATTTCTTATTGTCACCATTAGTTACACAACATGTATATCTTATTGTCACCATTAGTTACACAAAATGTCTATCTTATTGCCACCATTAGTTACACAACATGTCTATCTTATTGTCACCATTAGTTACACAACATGTCTATCTTATTGCCACCATTAGTCACACAACATGTCTATCTTATTGTCACCATTAGTTACACAACATGTCTATCTTATTGTCACCATTAGTTACACAACATGTCTATCTTATTGTCACCATTAGTTACACAACATGTCTATCTTATTGTCACCATTAGTCACATAACATGTATTTCTTATTGTCACCATTAGTTACACAACATGTCTATCTTATTGTCACCATTAGTTACAGAACATATATTTCTTATTGTCACCATTAGTTACACAACATGTCTATCTTATTGTCACCATTAGTCACACAACATGTATATCTTATTGCCACCATTAGTTACACAACATGTCTATCTTATTGTCACCATTAGTCACACAAAATGTCTATCTTATTGCCACCATTAGTCACACAACATGTATATCTTATTGTCACCATTAGTTACACAACATGTATTTCTTATTGCCACCATTAGTTACACAACATGTCTATCTTATTGTCACCATTAGTTACACAACATGTCTATCTTATTGCCGCCATTAGTTACACAACATGTCTATTTTATTGTCACCATTAGTCACACAAAATGTCTATCTTATTGCCACCATTAGTCACACAACATGAATTTCTTATTGTCACCATTAGTTACACAACATGTCTATCTTATTGCCACCATTAGTTACACAACATGTATATCTTATTGTCACCATTAGTTACACAACATGTATATCTTATTGTCACCATTAGTCACAGAACATGTATTTCTTATTGTCACCATTAGTTACACAACATGTCTATCTTATTGTCACCATTAGTCACACAACATGTATTTCAGATGTGTATAAGAGACAGCCATTAGTTACACAACATGTATTTCTTATTGTCACCATTAGTTACACAACATGTCTATCTTATTGCCACCATTAGTTACACAACATGTATATATTATTGTCACCATTAGTTACACAACATGTCTATCTTATTGCCATCATTAGTCACACAACATGTATTTCTTATTGTCACCATTAGTTACACAACATGTATATCTTATTGCCACCATTAGTCACACACCATGTATATCTTATTGCCACCATTAGTTACACAACATGTATATCTTATTGCCACCATTAGTTACACAACATGTATATCTTATTGCCACCATTAGTTACACAACATGTATTTCTTATTGCCACCATTAGTTACACAACATGTCTATCTTATTGCCACCATTAGTTACACAACATGTCTATCTTATTGCCACCATTAGTTATACAACATGTCTATCTTATTGTCACCATTAGTTACAAAACATGTCTATCTTATTGCCACCATTAGTCACACAACATGTATTTCTTATTGTCACCATTAGTTACACAACATGTCTATCTTATTGTCACCATTAGTCACACAACATGTATTTCTTATTGTCACCATTAGTTATACAACATGTCTATCTTATTGTCACCATTAGTTACACAACATGTATATCTTATTGCCACCATCAGTCACACAACATGTATTTCTTATTGTCACCATTAGTTACACAAAATGTCTATCTTATTTTCACCATTAGCTACAAAACATGTCTATCTTATTGCCACCATTAGTTACACAACATGTCTATCTTATTGTCACCATTAGTTACACAACATGTCTATCTTATTGCCACCATTAGTCACACACATGTCTATCTTATTGTCACCATTAGTTACACAACATGTCTATCTTATTGTCACCATTAGTTACACAACATGTCTATCTTATTGCCACCATTAGTTACACAACATGTCTATCTTATTGTCACCATTAGTTACACAACATGTCTATCTTATTGCCACCATTAGTTACACAACATGTCTATCTTATTGTCACCATTAGTCACACAAAATGTCTATCTTATTGCCACCATTAGTCACACAACATGTATTTCTTATTGTCAACATTAGTTCACAACATGTCTATCTTATTGTCACCATTAGTTACACAACATGTCTATCTTATTGTCACCATTACTTACACAACATGTATTTCTTATTGTCACCATTAGTCACACAACATGTATTTCTTATTGTCACCATTAGTTACACAACATGTCTATCTTATTGTCACCATTAGTTACAGAACATATGTTTCTTATTGTCACCATTAGTTACACAACATGTCTATCTTATTGTCACCATTAGTCACACAACATGTATATCTTATTGTCACCATTAGTTACACAACATGTATTTCTTATTGCCACCATTAGTTACACAACATGTCTATCTTATTGTCACCATTAGTTACACAACATGTCTATCGTATTGCCACTATTAGTTACACAACATGTCTAACTTATTGTCACCATTAGTCACACAAAATGTCTATCTTATTGCCACCATTAGTCACACAACATGTATTTCTTATTGTCACCATTAGTTACACAACTTGTCTATCTTATTGCCACCATTAGTTACACAACATGTATATCTTATTGCCACCATTAGTTACACAACATGTCTATCTTATTGCCACCATTAGTTACACAAAATGCATTTCTTATTGCCACCATTAGTTACACAACATGTCTATCTTATTGTCACCATTAGTTACACAACATGTATTTCTTATTGTCACCATTAGTTACACAACATGTATATCTTATTGCCACCATTAGTTACACAACATGTATATCTTATTGCCACCATTAGTTACACAACATGTATTTCTTATTGCCACCATTAGTTACACAGCATGTCTATCTTATTGCCACCATTAGTTACACAACATGTCTATCTTATTGTCACCATTAGTTACACAACATGTCTATCTTATTGCCACCATTAGTCACACAACATGTATTTCTTATTGTCACCATTAGTTACACAACATGTCTATCTTATTGTCACCATTAGTCACACAACATGTATTTCTTATTGTCACCATTAGTTACACAACATGTCTATCTTATTGTCACCATTAGTTACACAACATGTATATCTTATTGCCACCATTAGTTACACAACATGTCTATCTTATTGTCACCATTAGTTACACAACATGTATATCTTATTGCCACCATTAGTCACACAACATGTATTTCTTATTGTCACCATTAGTTACACAACATGTCTATCTTATTGCCACCATTAGTCACACAACATGTCTATCTTATTGTCACCATTAGTTACACAACATGTCTATCTTATTGTCACCATTAGTTACACAACATGTCTATCTTATTGTCACCATTAGTTACACAACATGTCTATCTTATTGTCACCATTAGTCACATAACATGTATTTCTTATTGTCACCATTAGTTACACAACATGTATATCTTATTGTCACCATTAGTTACACAAAATGTCTATCTTATTGTCACCATTAGTTACACAACATGTCTATCTTATTGTCACCATTAGTTACACAACATGTCTATCTTATTGCCACCATTAGTCACACAACATGTCTATCTTATTGTCACCATTAGTTACACAACATGTCTATCTTATTGTCACCATTAGTTACACAACATGTCTATCTTATTGTCACTATTAGTTACACAACATGTCTATCTTATTGTCACCATTAGTCACATAACATGTATTTCTTATTGTCACCATTAGTTACACAACATGTCTATCTTATTGTCACCATTAGTTACAGAACATATATTTCTTATTGTCACCATTAGTTACACAACATGTCTATCTTATTGTCACCATTAGTCACACAACATGTATATCTTATTGCCACCATTAGTTACACAACATGTCTATCTTATTGTCACCATTAGTCACACAAAATGTCTATCTTATTGCCACCATTAGTCACACAACATGTATATCTTATTGTCACCATTAGTTACACAACATGTATTTCTTATTGCCACCATTAGTTACACAACATGTATATCTTATTGCCACCATTAGTTACACAACATGTCTATCTTATTGTCACCATTAGTTACACAACATGTATTTCTTATTGTCACCATTAGTTACACAACATGTCTATCTTATTGCCACCAGTAGTTACACAACATGTATATCTTATTGCCACCATTAGTTACACAACATGTATTTCTTATTGTCACCATTAGTTACACAACATGTCTATCTTATTGTCACCATTAGTTATACAACATGTCTATCTTATTGTCACCATTAGTTACACAACATGTATATCTTATTGCCACCATTAGTCACACAACATGAATTTCTTATTGTCACCATTAGTTACACAACATGTCTATCTTATTGTCACCATTAGTTACAAAACATGTCTATCTTATTGCCACCATTAGTTACACAACATGTCTATCTTATTGTCACCATTAGTTACACAACATGTCTATCTTACTGCCACCATTAGTCACACAACATGTATTTCTTATTGTCACCATTAGTTACAAAACATGTCTATCTTATTGCCACCATTAGTTACACAACATGTCTATCTTATTGTCACCATTAGTTACACAACATGTCTATCTTATTGCCACCATTAGTCACACACATGTCTATCTTATTGTCACCATTAGTTACACAAAATGTCTATCTTATTGCCACCATTAGTCACACAACATGTCTATCTTATTGTCACCATTAGTTACACAACATGTATATCTTATTGCCACCATTAGTCACACAACATGTATTTCTTAATGTCACCATTAGTTACACAACATGTCTATCTTATTGCCACCATTAGTCACACAACATGTCTATCTTATTGTCACCATTAGTTACACAACATGTCTATCTTATTGTCACCATTAGTTACACAACATGTCTATCTTATTGTCACCATTAGTTACACAACATGTCTATCTTATTGTCACCATTAGTCACATAACATGTATTTCTTATTGTCACCATTAGTTACACAACATGTATATCTTATTGTCACCATTAGTTACACAAAATGTCTATCTTATTGCCACCATTAGTTACACAACATGTCTATCTTATTGTCACCATTAGTTACACAACATGTCTATCTTATTGCCACCATTAGTCACACAACATGTCTATCTTATTGTCACCATTAGTTACACAACATGTCTATCTTATTGTCATCATTAGTTACACAACATGTCTATCTTATTGTCACCATTAGTTACACAACATGTCTATCTTATTGTCACCATTAGTCACATAACATGTATTTCTTATTGTCACCATTAGTTACACAACATGTCTATCTTATTGTCACCATTAGTTACAGAACATATATTTCTTATTGTCACCATTAGTTACACAACATGTCTATCTTATTGTCACCATTAGTCACACAACATGTATATCTTATTGCCACCATTAGTTACACAACATGTCTATCTTATTGTCACCATTAGTCACACAAAATGTCTATCTTATTGCCACCATTAGTCACACAACATGTATATCTTATTGTCACCATTAGTTACACAACATGTATTTCTTATTGCCACCATTAGTTACACAACATGTCTATCTTATTGTCACCATTAGTTACACAACATGTATTTCTTATTGCCGCCATTAGTTACACAACATGTCTATTTTATTGTCACCATTAGTCACACAAAATGTCTATCTTATTGCCACCATTAGTCACACAACATGAATTTCTTATTGTCACCATTAGTTACACAACATGTCTATCTTATTGCCACCATTAGTTACACAACATGTCTATCTTATTGTCACCATTAGTTACACAACATGTCTATCTTACTGCCACCATTAGTCACACAACATGTATTTCTTATTGTCACCATTAGTTACAAAACATGTCTATCTTATTGTCACCATTAGTTACACAACATGTCTATCTTATTGTCACCATTAGTTATACAACATGTCTATCTTATTGTCACCATTAGTTACACAACATGTATATCTTATTGCCACCATTAGTCACACAACATGTATTTCTTATTGTCACCATTAGTTAAACAACATGTCTATCTTATTGTCACCATTAGTTACAAAACATGTCTATCTTATTGCCACCATTAGTTACACAACATGTCTAACTTATTGTCACCATCAGTTACACAACATGTCTATCTTATTGCCACCATTAGTCACACACATGTCTATCTTATTGTCACCATTAGTTACACAACATGTCTATCTTATTGTCACCTTTAGTTACACAACATGTCTATCTTATTGCCACCATTAGTTACACAACATGTCTATCTTATTGTCACCATTAGTTACACAACATGTCTATCTTATTGCCACCATTAGTTACACAACATGTCTATCTTATTGTCACCATTAGTTACACAACATGTCTATCTTATTGTCACCATTAGTTACACAACATGTATTTCTTATTGCCACCATTAGTTACACAACATGTCTATCTTATTGTCACCATTAGTTACACAACATGTCTATCTTATTGCCACCATTAGTTACACAACATGTCTATCTTATTGTCACCATTAGTCACACAAAATGTCTATCTTATTGCAACCATTAGTCACAAAACATGTATTTCTTATTGTCACCATTAGTTACACAACATGTGTATCTTATTGCCACCATTAGTTACACAACTTGTATATCTTACTGCCACCATTAGTTACACAACATGTCTATCTTATTGCCACCATTAGTTACACAACATGTATTTCTTATTGCCACCATTAGTTACACAACATGTCTATCTTATTGTCACCATTGGGTACACAACATGTATTTCTTATTGTCACCATTAGTTACACAACATGTATATCTTATTGCCACCATTAGTTACACAACATGTATATCGTATTGCCACCATTAGTTACACAACATGTATTTCTTATTTCCACCATTAGTTACACAACATGTATATCTTATTGCCACCATTAGTTACACAACATGTCTATCTTATTGTCACCATTAGTTACACAACATGTATTTCTTATTGCCACCATTAGTTAAAAAACATGTCTATCTTATTGTCACCATTAGTTACACAACATGTCTATCTTATTGTCACCATTAGTTACACAACATGTCTATCTTATTGTCACCATTAGTCACATAACATGTATTTCTTATTGTCACCATTAGTTACATAACATGTCTATCTTATTGTCACCATTAGTTACAGAACATATATTTCTTATTGTCACCATTAGTTACACAACATGTCTATCTTATTGTCACCATTAGTCACACAACATGTATATCTTATTGTCACCATTAGTTACACAACATGTATATCTTATTGTCACCATTAGTTACACAACATTTCTATCTTATTGCCACTATTAGTTACACAACATGTCTAACTTATTGTCACCATTAGTCACACAAAATGTCTATCTTATTGCCACCATTAGTCACACAACATGTATTTCTTATTGTCACCATTAGTTACACAACATGTCCATCTTATTGCCACCGTTAGTTACACAACATGTATATCTTATTGCCACCATTAGTTACACAACATGTCTATCTTATTGCCACCATTAGTTACACAAAATGCATTTCTTATTGCCACCATTAGTTACACAACATGTCTATCTTATTGTCACCATTAGTTACACAACATGTATTTCTTATTGTCACCATTAGTTACACAACATGTATTTCTTATTGTCACCATTAGTTACACAACATGTCTATCTTATTGTCACCATTAGTTACACAACATGTCTATCTTATTGTCACCATTAGTTACAGAACATATATTTCTTATTGTCACTATTAGTTACACAACATGTCTATCTTATTGTCACCATTAGTCACACAACATGTATATCTTATTGTCACCATTAGTTATACAACATGTCTATCTTATTGTCACCATTAGTCACACAACATGTATATCTTATTGTCACCATTAGTCACACAACATGTATATCTTATTGTCACCATTAGTTACACAACATGTATTTCTTATTGTCACCATTAGTTACACAACATGTCTATCTTATTGCCACCATTAGTCACACAACATGTCTATCTTATTGCCACCATTATTTACACAACATGTTTATCTTATTGTCACCATTAGTTACACAACATGTCTATCTTATTGCCACCATTAGTTACACAACATGTCTATCTTATTGTCACTATTAATTAGTTACACAAGATGTCTATCTTATTCTCACCATTAATTACACAACATGTATATCACATTGTCACCACCACTTACATCTTGTGCAGTGTTCATGCCATCACAATTATCTGAACTGATAAATTGTCTCTCCGAATCCCGCCCTCCGTGCTCACCCACACTACGTGTAGACGTGCAGCTGCAGCGGCAAGCATGTACTCATCGGGTCCTTCTCGGCCGCATCAAACGTCACTGGTATACTCACAGACTGCGACGTCGTGGCTTCCCTGATGCACCGCTTCGGGGGTTTCGCTTTCTTCGACTACGCCTGTGCAGCACCATATACCGACATTGACATGAATCCTTGCGAGTGAGTATTGTATGTGTTTGTGTGTGCATGCGTGTGTGTGTTTGTGTGTGTGTGTGTGCGCGCGCGCGCGCGTTCGCTTTGAACTCAAGCGTAGTTCATAACCGCGCGACTACTTCTAGTAGATTGCCCTGGGTAAAAAAAAAAATGAAAGACTAAACATGGCCTGAAATTATCCCTACACTCAAGGATTCATTCATTCATTCATTCATTCATTCATTCATTCATTCATTTAATAGCATGTCCCTTGCAGAACCTCGCTCTCATAACAACCTTCCAGAAGACTTCTCGGTCATAAGCAGATACACCAATCTTGAGATCATCTGCCATATCCTGCACCCATCTTCTCTTTGGCCTTCCTCTTCCTCTCTTCCCGGGCATATACATCTCCATTATTGTTCTCTCCAAACTTTCATGACGTTTCAAGTGACCAAAATATCTCAGTTTTCTTTGTTTTATGGTCTTCAATAGCCAACCTTCTTCAATATTCAGATCTTGTCGTATGGATGCATTTATTCTTTTCTGTATCCAAGATATTTTTAGAACCAGTCTATAACATTTATATTCAAAGGCATTTATGCGCTGTTCAGCTTCTTAGTAAGTGTCCTGGTCTCAAAGGCGTAATTCAAGGCTAACTAATTAGTTCCTTACGATACATTAGTTTGTTACATTGTGCTTCAAAAAGGCATGATAACTACACCTCATGGCGGTAGCGAATGTGACTAATCAGACCAATTCGCGCGGTAAATGTTCGTCCACAATGGATAGAACAGTAAAAACTAAAAAAAAAAAAAAAAATTTCCGTTCACTCGCTTTGAATTTAAGCGTAATCCACGGTGGGCTGATTTTTGTGTGTGGATCAGCTATTTCTTCTTCTTCTTCGTTCATCCGGAGTTTTTTTTTCGGACGTGATTGCGTTGTGCCTGTTTACAGCAGAGCTGCATTCTTGCGCCGTTAGGCCGACACATCCGACTTCTGCGGGCATTTGTTGACCGGGTTAACCTTCCCGGGGGATCAGCTATTTCTATTACCAGTGTCCCTCGCCATTAGGCAAACCCACTCCGACTTCAGAGGTACTTTACGTCCCCAAGGCAAGGACCAGAAGTCAACATTTTAGTCCAACTGACCGGTGTAGCCGGTTGAACCCGCCAAACCATTTGATCTTCTGCTTTTCGATATATGTGACACAATGCGTTGATACTACTGTCTGTCTGGTAACATCATGAGCGATGAACAGATAAACGTCATGAAGAAAACATGACCAACCTGGGCCTCATCCCAGACAAGTAGTACGTGCTGTGCTGAATCATGATCCACTTCCATCCTAATATCCTTTCCCACAGATGCGAAGTTGCAGAACCAGTTTCGCCCATCCCGCTGATTTCTAAGCTTGAAGAGGTAAAAGAGAACTCTGTTATACAGTACCTGTAGAGAAGGTGTGTCGGTACCATGTCAGGAGGTGCATCTCTAAACCAATCTGACTCCGAGAGATGCAAGCCCTTCCCATGACTAAAACCAGCTGATTCAGACCTCATGAGTTAGGCCTCGGTCTGATATAGTTTTGACTAACCAACCATAAGTATGGCTGAACTGAAGCCAAACATGCTTCTAACAGATCGTTGATTGTAGATTGTTAACTCGTGCATAATTTATGTTGCTTTCACCGGCGCATATACTTTATTTGGTGGTCATATGTATTGTTATATGTTTATTGTTCTATGTTTATTTTTCATATATTGTTCCATGTTTATTGTTCCATATTTATTGTTCCACGTTTATATCGCTTTCACTGTCACACATAATATGTTTGGTGGCCATGTTTGATGTTCCATGTTTATTGTTCCATGTTTATTGGTCTACGTTTATTGTTCCCTGTTTATTGTTCCCTGTTTATTGTTCCATGTTTATTGTTTCATTTTTATTGTTCCATGTTTATTGTTCTATATTTAGTTCCATGTTCTTTATCGCCTTCACTAGCACATATAATATGTTTGATGTCCATGTTTACTGTTCCATGTTTATTGTTCCATGTTCATATCGATTTAAACATCACACATAATATGTTTGATGTTCCATGTTTATTGGTCCACGTTTATTGTTCCCTGTTTATTGTTCCATGTTTATTGCTTCATGTTTATTGTTCCATGTTTATATCGCTTTCACTAGCACAATAACATGTTTGATGTCCATGTTTACTGTTCCTTGTTTATTATTCCATGTTTATATCGATTTAAACATCGTACATAGTATGTTTGTTGGCCATGTTTGTTGTTCCTTGTTTAATATTTCATGTTTATTGTTGTATATTTATTGTTCCATGTTCATATCGCTTTCACTAGCACACATTTTATTGTTCCATATTTTTTGCTCCATGTTATATTGCTTTCACTAGCACACATAATATGTTCATTGTTCCATGTTTATAGTTCAATGCTTATATAGCTTTCAGCAGCACACATAATATGTTTATTGTTCCACGTTTATTGTTTGTTTTTCAGTTGTTCTTCTGCCTACAAGGATGCAGTTTTTATATCACCCCACAAATTTATTGGCGGGCCGCAAACCCCAGGTAGCCGTGCGTTGACGTTTCAATGAGGAGTTTATTTCTGTTTTACTTTGTTTCTGTTGGTTTTCATGTGTTGCTATGTGAACTGTCATTCCTTCTTCCTTTCTGTATGTGTCTGTTCGTGTTTCTTATCATCTCCCCATTGACACGTCTTGCGGGAAGCCAAAGAAGAATATTCAACTAACACAGAACTGGTGCCGCCAGTCGGAACAAGCTGTGGGAGATTATGAGGAGGGGATGCGAGTACATGTGAACTGATAGTTCGACGTGCAATGACGATGATCTGTTGACTAGACAACTAACTAACTAGTTGGTAGGCTGCCTGTCTATCTATATACTTACCTGGCTAACTGTCTACCCATCTAACTAGCTAGCTAGCGAGATAACTACCAATCTACCTACTACGTAAATTAGGAAGAACTTGGAAGCAACAGAGATGTGGTTCCTGAGACGAATGTTGAGACTTCCGTGGACTGCCAAAGTGTCTAACTACGACTGCCTGAAAGAGGCTAATGAAACTAGAACATTATATACAACAATAAGAAAGGCGCAAACAGCTTTCTTTGGTCATGTGACGAGAAGAGAGGCATTGGAGAACATCGTGACAACTGTAAGATCGAGGGGAAGAGAGGGAGAGGCGGAACAAGAGAAATGATGCTGGATGGATTGAGACAGTGGCATGGGGGAATAACATCAGCAGAGTTGATCCAGAAAACCAAAGACCGAGATCTGTGGAAAGTCATGAACGCCTACGCCAGCCGGCATGGCACTTGGTGATTATGAGGACTTACTACATAACTAACTAGCTAAATAACTACCTAGCTAACTAACTAACTAATTAACTAACTAGCCAACTAGATAAATAGCTAGCTGACTAACTAATTAGATAACGATCTAATTAGCTTTTTAACTTGCTAACTAATTAGCTAACAACAACAACAAAACTTTATTTTGAAAGGGTTAAGAACTGGGCACGCAGGCCCGTCTAACATTCTGCCCTTTTATCACTCTCTTTCTTACATTATACCATTCACACATCATTCAAGGCTAACTGAATACAGCAACAATATAAAAGATATGCATTATAAAGGCATGTGGAAAATGAAAAATCAATACTACACGACTCAGTAATAGTAATAACTGGTGTGGCACTTGTTATTAGCTATGTGGAATATACTGGCCTACCAAAAGGGGACTGGCTGTTATCCATCCATCCATCATGTGCCATGCCGGTAAGCGTGGGCGGTCATGTTCTGCCATCTCACTCGATCACCAGAGTCGTGGATCAGCTCCGTGTTTCTGTCTCGACCATGCCACAAGGCCAAGCCATACAGGTACTTGCTTCTAGGTCTTCCCCTTGGTCTGTTCCCCTCGATCTTACCAGTTGTCACCAAATTCTCCAATCCATTTCTTCTCATAACATGCCCAAAAAATTTTGACTGTCTACGTCTAATTTCTCTAATCAATTTACGATCTTCATTTGTTTCTTGAAGGACTTGTTCATTGGTCTTTCTGGCTGTCCATGGTATTCTTTGCATTTTCTTCAGAAACCACATCTCTACAGCCATCAGATGTTTTTCAGCCTGACTGCTCATTCTCCACGCTTCACATCCATATAAAAGTACAGGTTCAATGTAGCATCTCAACACTCTTTTTCTCGTTTCAATTGACATCTTTTTATTGGTCAATATGTTTTTCGTCTTGCTAAAGGCTACTTTTGCCATGGCGATTCTTGTTCTAATCTCTTCAAGGCATCTCCCATCAGATGTTATTACTGTTCCGAGATAATTGTACCTGCTCACTTGTTGAAGAATATTCCCATTTACTTGTATATTACATTGTGGTATTTCGTCCTTCCTAGTGACGACCATAATCTGTGTCTTTTTACAATTTAATTCTAACCCTAGTTGTTCACTGTGTGTAACAATCGCATCTACTAAATTTTGCAGGTCCTGTTCATTGTCTGCAATCAAGACTGTATCATCTGCATATCTAATGTTATTGATGCATCGTCCCCCAATGTTGATTCCTTCCATATCTTCAATATTTCTGAAAATACTTTCACTGTACAGGGAAAACAGATCTGGAGACATTACACATCCCTGTCTCACACCCCTTTTAATAGGCTGATATTGGCTTACTTCACTATCAACTCTTATGGCAGCTTGTTGTTTCCAATATATGTTTTTTACAAGTCTAAGATCTTTTCCATCAATTTGTAGATCTTCAAGCATCCTTATCATGTTGACATGTCTCACTTTATCAAAAGCCTGGCTGTTATACTAGGGTTTTATTATTATTATTACTTCTATTATTAAGGGGGAAGGTAATCCATACTGAGATAGTGTTCAAATAATTTGCGATTGTATGTATGGGGATTGGTTATGTCTTTTATTTCATGTGAAAGATTGTTCCACAGCTAAGCTGCAGAGTACGTTAAGCTTGTTTTGTATAATTCTATCCTAGGCTTCGGAATGTGTAATATATTTAATCGTTTACTGTGTCTAGCATTATATTCAAACAATGGCCAAAGGTAATTTGGGGCATTCCGATGTAGGATTTTGTGAATTAGTTTGGCCTTATTGAAAAGCAGACGTTTGCGGAGTTGTAGTAACTGAAGGCGTTTATGCAGGCTGGGATTGTCAGTTAAATGTTTGCTACAAATTAAACTCAGGGCCCGTTTCTGGAGTGAGTAAAGTCGTTTGGTGCTTGAATTGGAACAACCGTCCCAGATTGTAGAGCAGTAGTCAAAATGTGTCTGTATGTGAGCTAACTAACCAGCTATCTAACTAACTAACTAGCTTACTAACTAACTAACTAACTAACTAACTATTAACAAGCTAACTAACTAGCTAACTAACTAATCAACCAACTAATTAACAAACTAACTAATGAACTAACGAACGAATGAATTAACTAGCTAACGAACGAACGAACGAACTAGCTAACTAATAGTTAAGTAACTAAGTAACTAACTGATTAAATAATTAAGTAATTACCTAATTAATTAACAAACTAACTAACTAACTCTTCCCAATTTGTGATTATTCATTCTATCAAAAGTTACAGTTTGTTCCATAATACTATGGTCGGAGTGACATGTTAGACTTTCACATATTCTAGGTGACAGTATAATGGGATGATGAGGCAAGTTCTCTTTCTCACAATCTTTTCTTCTCACACAACATACAGATACTTATGAAACTATAAGGTGTCAATTGTATTAATCTGGATCTAAGAGCTGTACAATAAGCAGGCAGTCTCGTACTAGAAACTGCGGCTGAGGAGTGAAATGTTTGGCTCTCACATAATCTAGGCCACGATGTATGAGGTGATGTCGGCAGTTCTCTTCCGCGTCACCTTCCCAGACATTTCCCAGAAATTTGTCTGGAACCCATTTCTTGAAGCCGGATGGACTGTCTTGGCAAGCCTGTGCACTAACCTCTATGACACAACGGAACCTCCCATAACTGCATTGATCAGATAAACGAATTCTGTCACGATCAGGGAGTTGAGTTAATTTGAATCAAGAACCGACATCGTTGCACTCAGCGATTCCCATTAGCGCTCAGCCCTCATCTTCAACAGCCAGCAAAGAGTTCCAATATTAATTGTTCCCGTTGAAATCTGATTATATGTCCTTCTTGCTTTACCTCTGAGTGTTTACTTCTGACTGTCGACCAGATCCTCTGACCACCCCTTCCTGCTGCATTCTCCCCAGATCATGATAGTCTATCTGTTCTTCTGCATTGTTCACATGCTCCCAGAGAGCTTCACCACATCATGCATCAAATCATCACTCAATGATGAGGCACCAGCCAATCTGTCTGCCTGTTCATTTCCAACCACACCACAGTGTCCTGGAGAAAAGTAAATAATTATGTACTTACCTTAATATTTTCCCCCGCACCTGACCATCGCATTTCACAAACACCTAATATATTTATCTTCATTCTTTCCATCTCCTTCTTGATGTTTTCTAGCTTCCCATTGTGGCTAAGTGTCCCGACATTCCATGTACCAACATTTAATATATTTTTACCATTTAATTTGCATACAGTTGCTTGACGACGATCGGGTATCACCTGTAGCACATGATGCTTCATACTGGATGAAGAGACTTCACTAGAATTCCCATTAACGTCGTTATCCTTAGCGATTATTACAGGCATGAGTGGTTTTCCCTTGCCTTCCGTCGGTTTGTGGATGGTTGATTCCACTAGCTTTTGTCTAAAAGACATACCCTGTAAGGCAGCAAATGGAGAGGGGGGGGGGGGGGGTATATGGCGCCTCTTACCCGTCGATGGTCACGTCATGGAGTTTTGAGGTATTTTATAGACATAGCTGCTCCACCGGCTAACTCGCCTCCTCTCATTGGCCACGGCCTGTGTTGGTCAACGGCTGCTTATTCATTAACATATTCATAGCTGAACCCTATACAAGGCATCTAGAGGCCACTCCACCATCAAAGTCAAAGATACTATCAAATACATCATCAAGGACATCATTCAGGACATCATCCAGATCATCATCGAAGTATCACCCAGTACATCGCCCAGTACATCATCCAGAACATCATCCAGCACATCATCCGGAACATTATCCAGTCATCACCCAGGACACCACCCAGGATATCATCCAGGTCATCATCCGGAACATCATCCAGGACATCATTTAGGAATATTATCCAGTCATCATCCAGGTCATCATCCGTGACATCACCCAGGACATCATCCTGCACATCATCCAGGTCATCATCCTGGACATCACCCAGGTCATCATCCAGATCATCATCCAGGACATCACCCAGGTCATCATCCAGCACATCATCCAGCACATCATCTAGGACATTAGCCAGACATCACCCGGGACATCACCCAGAACATTATCCAGCACATCATCCAGATCATCATCCGGGACATCATCCAGGTCATCATCCAGCACATCATCCAGAACATCATCTAGGACATTAGCCAGACATCACCCAGGACATCATCCAGCACATCATCCAGGACATCATCCAGGCATCACTCCCCCGATGTGTCTCCACCTTGACGTGGTGGGGGAGCTTGCGTGTCCCATCGACCCCATTTGCTTGCCGATGGATGAAAAACTACATATCGGACAGTTTATGGGATAGGGACCAGACTAAGAGAGACACAACCTGCTGCTCTGCGGGTTAGACTGAGGATAGCAGTCAAAAATTTAAATCAGGTGCACGAAGGCAGAAGTTCATGGTCCGGACAAAACTCTTAAGGCTCCCTGTCGAGGGCTGTGGCTGAACGCCCCTAAGCCACAAACCCTCGGATCTGAGAGCCGAGCCAATACCCTCCTACCGAATAATAGAGGCGTGATACTGAGCAAGCTGCATGCTCAAGTCTGATACATGTTCGAAGGCTCTCAGCTGGGGGATATGAGAGATTCCCGGATGAGAGGGCCAGGCCGTTTCTCGTTCACTCCTGCACGAAGGTAAGGTGCTGAGCCGGCAGCACATGTAGCCTACCTCGTGAGCGAGTACAAAAAGTCAGAAAAGTGCCCCAGTCGAAGGAAATTGTTACGAAAACTGTCTGTATCTAACTCATAGAGAGTGTAGACAAAAGTGGAAGAACGTCTCAATGACGCGAAATGGAACGCACGGCGAGCGAACCTATTGCGTGGTCTGAAGTCAAAATAAAAGCTTACCGAGTGGATGTCGCTCGCAGTCTGACCGCTCCTGGTGTGTGCTTGAGCGATCAGTGGCAAGCGAGATTCCCAACACATGGAAGTGAGGAACTAAAGCAGCCATGAGCAGGACGTGGCAACTCCTAGGGAGAGCCCAGTCTCAGAGCAATATGTGCCGGCTCTGCAATTATGGAAGCCTCCTTGGATAGCGAGGGAATGCCCATGGTCTGCCCCTGCCTTCCCTTGAGGGCCGACCGCGATGTCGTTGATCGTTCTATCTTGACCAGCTGAGATGTTGGCGACATCACAACAGTCTAACGTGCCTCGAAACTAGAGGAAGGCTAACCTCATTAAAAAATGCCCGCCGGAAGTCGGAAGTGTCGTCCTACGGGTGGCAAACTAAAAATTTACACTACGCAATTACGTCCGAGTGAAATGTCTCGTCCGAATGTCTCTCGTGCTAGGAACAGCTCTGACTACCTAGTTTCCGAATGCCGCTCTTGTTCGGAACAGCTCTGACTAGGTAGTTTTCCGAATGTCTGTCGTGTCTGGAACAGCTCTGACGGGCGCAACGACAAGCACATGTCCGAAAACTCGCTGAATGGATACCGTCTGCAACCCTGTCTGGTTTGTGCGGGAATGGCCCGGGGCAAACGAAATGACCAATATATGAAGTGAGGATTTAAAGCAGCCATGAGCAGGACGTAACAATTCCCTCGGTGAATCCAGCACCAGGGCGCTATGTGTCGGCCCTGCAACTATGGAAGCAACCTTGGATGGCGGAAAATGCTATGGACTGTCTCTGCCTTCCTTTGAGAGATGCCCGTTGTCTTCGACCGTTCAACTTTGGCCAGCTGGGTTGTAGATGGCACCACAAAAGTGAGAGTCTCCCAGGAATGCTACCTGGTCAAAAAAGCACGCCATAGTCGGATGTGTTGGCCTACGGGTTTCGGCCCAAGGGCGCATAACAGACACACCGCAATCACATCTGAAAAAACACTCCGGATGAACGAAAAGAAGAACGAAAAGTATGTTTCAGTCCCCTCTGCTTGTATTCACCTTGTATAGTAGACAAGTGTGTTTGGTCCAATGACTCCGAGAGTTATGCCAACGGTAGCGCAGCTATTGGTAGGGTCTCCATGTCGGACAGGTCTAGAGGTAGGAACCAGACGAAGACAGGCACAAACCTGCAGCCTTGTAGGTAGGCTGGCGACAGTAAAGGGCTAGGGACCAGACGAAGAGATACACAAACTACTGCCTTGTAGGTAGAATAGGGACAGTCAAATGCTAGGGACCAAATGAAGAGAGACACAAACCTGCAGTCTTGTAAGTAGACTGGAGACAGTCAAAGGCTACGAAAAGCAAACCCAGTAAGAAATGCGTGTCGATATCGAATGCACAGAGCACTGACTTAACGGAACAGGGCAACTCAACTCACTTGATGGAGATGAATGTCTCAGTGCTCCTCCTGTGCTTTCCCAGTTTTCTTTACTCTGACACATTTCATCAATAAGTAGTTTTTATTCATTTTTATGTAAGATTTCCCTATACCCCGGAGTAGAAGAGGAAATAATGTATATGAATGTAGTGTAAGTTATCTGTTGGGGTATCATCCTTGCACTCCGGACATGTCTATTGGTGCTCCAATCCTTCTCAACATATGCATCAGCGTCAGGCGGGAAATAGTGCCTGTTGTTAGTTAACAATACCCCTCGTTCTCCCTATGTGCTCTCATGTGCCAATTCGTACTCTCTCATTCTGGACAACGATGTGGATTCACTCAAATCCCACCGCTCTCGACATCTCTCTAAGGGCATTAATAACATCAACACAATCCATGGGCCGGCCATCTGCAGAGGATGCAGAGCTAACAAGTTTATCAGCTCGTTCATGTCCTTCAACTCCCGCATGGCACGGGACGAAGATGAAGGTGACTCTAAGGACAACACCAGTGGTTCAATCCACTGTCTATATACAGAACCCGCATCGCCCTTTCGGATCATGCTCACAAAATCACTTGATACACACACGTTGGTATAGTTTTGAGATTCCAGCCATATTGTAAGTTGAAAGTATTTAACCACAAGCCACTTGATGTCGCACATAATTATCTTTATTGATCTGTGAAGGAGTCTTGGTAGCCAAGAGGATGTTGTTCCAGAACCCAATCCCACACGCAGCTGGAGGGGGCACTGTTGTGTTTGTAAGTCAAGCCACATTGCGTCTCAAGTGTGTGTGTGTGTGTGTGTGTGTGTGTGTGTGCGTGCGCGTGTGCGTGTGTGTGAATGTGTGTGTGAGGTGAATGATTACATGAATGGTTGTCAGTTCTGTAAGATGATCGAGTGGCTCCTATTCTGTCGTTCTCCTTTTCCTTTTAATATTTTAGCTTACTTTTTAAATTGACATTTGTACATGTGCCAGCTGTTTAGATCATAATTTGAACTCTGTACACACCCAAACTGTTTACATCAGAATCTGAGCTATGTACACACCCGAGTCGTTTACTTTCTTACATGAACTTTGTACACACCCAAGTTGTTTACTTTTTTATCTGAACTCTGTGCACAGCCAAGTTGTTTACTTTCTTATCTGAACTCTGTACACATCCAAGTTGTTTATCTTATCTGAACTCTGTACACATCCAAGTTGTTTACTTTATCTGAACTCTGTACACAACCAAGTTATTTACTTTCTTATCTGAACTCTGTACACATCCAAGTTGTTTACTTTCTTATTTGAACTCTGTACACATCCAAGTTGTTTATCTTATCTGAACTCTGTACACATCCAAGTTGTTTACTTTATCTGAACTCTGTACACATCCAAGTTGTTTACTTTCTTATCTGAACTCTGTACACAACCAAGTTATTTACTTTCTTATCTGAACTCTGTACACATCCAGGTTGTTTACTTTCTTATCTGAACTCTGTACACATCCAAGTTGTTTACTTTATCTGAACTCTACACAGCCAAGTTGTTTATCTTATCTGAACTCTGTACACATTCAAGTTGTTTACTTTATCTGAACTCTGTATACATCCAAGTTGTTTACTTTCTTATCTGAACTCTGTACACAACCAAGTTATTTACTTTCTTATCTGAACTCTGTACACATCCAAGTTGTTTACTTTCTTATCTGAACTCTGTACACATCCAAGTTGTTTACTTTATCTGAACTCTGTACACATCCAAGTTGTTTACTTTCTTATCTGAACTCTGTACACAACCAAGTTATTTACTTTCTTATCTGAACTCTGTACACAGCCACGTTGTTTATCTTATCTGAACTCTGTACACAACCAAGTTGTTTATCTTATCTGAACTCTGTACACAACCAAGTTGTTTATCTTATCTGAACTCTGTACACAACAAAGTTGTTTATCTTATCTGAACTCTGTACACATCCAAGTCGTTTACTTTCTTATCTGAACTATGTACACATCCAAGTTGTTTACTTTATCTGAACTGTGTACACAACCAAGTAGTTTATCTTATCTGAACTCTGTACACAACCAAGTTGTTTATCTTATCTGAACTCTGTACACAACCAAGTTGTTTATCTTATCTGAACTCTGTACACAACCAAGTTGTTTATCTTATCTGAACTCTGTACACATCCAAGTTGTTTACTTTCTTATCTGAACTCTGTACACATCCAAGTTGTTTACTTTATCTGAACTGTGTACACAACCAAGTTGTTTATCTTATCTGAACTCTGTACACAACCAAGTTGTTTATCTTATCTGAACTCTGTACACAACCAAGTTGTTTATCTTATCTGAACTCTGTACACAGCCAAGCTGTTTACTTTCTTATCTGAATACTATACATAGCCAAGTTGTTTACTGTCTTATGTGAATTCTGTACACATCCAAGTTGTTTACTTTCTTATCTGAACTAAGTGCACAGCCAAGTTGTTTACTTTCTTATCTGAATTCTGTACACATCCAAGTTGTCTACTTTCTTATCTGAACTAAGTGCACAGCCAAGTTGTTTACTTTATCTGAACTCTGTACACATCCAAACTACGTATGGTGTGACATCGTGTGTTGTTTGAAAGCTAAGAGAGTCCAGTAAGAACATGTGAAACTGGAGGAAGTGGAAATGTTGTTGAGGCGGATGTTCAGAAAGTCGTGGAGAGAAGAAGACGAATGTTGAGCGGTGAGAGTTGTGTGTGTTAGGAAAAGAGTTAGGGCAGCTGTATGTGGACAAGAGACGCGTTAAATACAGGAGAGGTAGGGAGGCCTTATATGGGCAAAAGAGGCGTTAAAGGCAGGAGCGTTAGGGAGATCGTATTTAGGCAAGAGAGGTGGAGAGGACAGGAGAGTTAGGGAGACCGTATTTAGGCAACAGAGGCGTTGAAGACAGGAGAGTTAGGGAGACAGTATTCAGGCACGAGAGGTGGAGAAGACAGGAAAGTTAGGGAGGCCGTATTCAGACAAGTGAGGCGGAGAAGACAGGAGAGTTAGGTAGACAGTGGTTCCAAATGTTACTGTATGTAGCCGGGACGCAGTGTTGGGGTGAGCGCCCAACATTGCTTAAATACCCCAATGGCTCGTGAATACATAACCTATGCAGCAAAAGTCCAACTCCTGGCCTTCACGCGGCGGAACTGTTTTAACTAACAGGAGAAGGGGCGACGGCGAGTATCTGGCGCCGGAAAATAACCAGTGTGCTCTAGATGTGTATACACATACATGCATGTTCAGACACGTGTGTGCGTGTGTACACATCTAAACTCGAGTGAGACCACAGTCTGCTCTAGCAAAGGAAAGGTGCTGAAGACGGAGGCAACCAGCCAGGAGGCGCACCACAGAAATCAGGATGCCACGCAATTACGCAAAATGGAATATGTCGACTACTGCTAAAGGTTATGGTGCTCGCCCTGCTTTGGACCCCCAGGCTGGTGCAGTGCCGGGCCCTATGTCTCGAAAGGGTCCAACCCCAACTACTGGAGGTCCTTCTCAGATGTCCTGTGGAGCCAGGGGACATGAGAATAGAACAGCTGGCCATACTAAACAAAGACTTAAAATAATGCACTGGAATGCGGAGGGAATCAGCAACAAAAAAGTAGAATTAGAAAACATCCTGGACCAAGAAAAAGTAAGCATATGTTGCTTGCAAGAAACTCACCTCAACGAAAATAGAGCCTTCAAAATCAGAGGCTACCAGTGTTACCGATCTGACCGAAAGGACAGGCGAAAAGGTTGGATACTTACCCTTGTAAAAAATAACATCACTGCTTCCCAAATCGAAGTCTATATGGAAGGGGCTGAGTATCAGACACTTAAACTTAAAACAGGCTATACAGACCTACATCTGATCAATTACTACTGTCCAAGTGACCGCCTACAGGCACTGGACACACTACCGTTAAAAGAACAAATGATTGTGTGCGGCGATTTCAACAGCCACTCGCAGAGTTGAGGCTATGATCACATGGACCAGAGAGGAGAGAGACTGGAAGACTGGCAGGATGAGAATAGATTCATCTTGGTTAACCATCCGTCCGACCCACATATTTTCTACTCGAGATCATGGCACTCTACAACTACACCTGACCTGGCTTTTCATTCACCAGACCTGGAGTGGAACATTACACGAATTTTTGGGAAACAACTAGGTGGCAGTGACCATCGACCAGTCTTTCTAACTGTAGAAAATGAGCTTGTAAGTGAAAGCAGCACCCTCTCGAGGTGGAACTACAAGAAAGCAGACTGGGCAATGTACAAGAATCGCACCAGCATACTGGTTAGAAACCTGAACACTGAGAAAGACATAAATAAAGTAGTTGAAGAGTTTGGAAAATGCATACTACAGGCAGCGCAAGAAACGGTACCAAGAGGAGCCCGTAAACAATATAAACCCTACTGGAGTAGTGAACTGGAACAGTTGGATAATGATGTGGAAGTATGTAGAAAGCAAGCAGAGGCCACACCCAGCCAAGAGCACCACAATAAATTCCAGCATGCAAAAGCTAAATTTCAAAGGGCCAAGCTGCAGGCTAGACGGAAAAGCTGGCAGGAAAAAACAGAGTCTCTGAACTTTGAAAGAGACACAAGGAAATTGTGGAAACTAATAAAACAACTTAACGATGAGGGCACAGGGAGAAACTCAAAAATTGCACTACATAAAGATGGAAACATCTTAACAAGAAAGCAAGCAGCTGGCCATTTTGCGAACTCATTTGCACAAGATAACAATATCAAAATTAGTCCAGAGAAACAACAAGAGATTCGAGAGAAGCGGCAACATACAGGACAGAAGGAAATAGTACATGAGGTTCTGGAGGCACCCATCACAATCAGCGAACTGGAGCTAGCCATATCAAAACTGAAAATGAGAAAGTCACCAGGAGTTGATGGTATCTCCAATTAAATTATCAGGAACCTAGGAACAGAGGCCAAAGCAAAGCTGTTGCAGATCTTCAATAACAGTTGGACCTTAGGCAATGTTCCACAAGCCTGGAGAGAAGCAATCATAATACCCCTCCTAAAATCAGGGAAAGATAGTTCCATTGCCTCTAGCTACAGACCAATTAGCCTCACCAGCTGTCTCTGCAAAACACTGGAGCGCATCATCAATCACAGACTGCAGTGGTACATTGAAAGTAAAAACATCCTTGTGCCACAGCAGGCTGGCTTTAGGCAGTGCTACTCTACGGAAGATCAGACAACCTACCTCTCTCAAGAAATTGAGGATGCATTCCAAGAGAAGAAGCTGGTGCTTGCGGCATGGATAGATTTGAAGAAAGCCTTTGACAAAGTCTGGAAAGAAGGTCTGATGAAGAAACTGAGAAACTGCAAAGTCAATGGAAGAATGTACAAATGGGTGAAAGCATACTTGCACAACAGAAGAGCCCGAGTACAGATAGACGGACTAAAGAGCAAGAAAGTACTACTGCGTCACGGTGTTCCCCAGGGCGGAGTCTTGTCCCCCACACTCTTTCTAATCTTCATCAATGATCTCGTTGCTAATCTACCGCATGGAATTAAAGCGGCAATGTACGCCGATGACCTGGTTCTATGGAGCACAAATGAACATGCATCAGTGGCCACCAGATTACTACAAAGAGCTGTAGATGCATTTGTTGCATGGGCAAATAGATGGTGTGTCAGCATAAACACTGACAAGTGCAGCACCACCCTATTTACCCTCTCTCCAAAACAAAAGGCAGGGACCATCCAGATAAATGGAACACCTCTAAGAGAAGATAAAGAACCAACATACCTTGGAGTAACATTTGATGGCAGGCTGACATGGAGAAAGCACATCAACAAAGCAGTAGCAAAAGCCAGAAGGACAATAGCCATCCTGAGAAAGCTAAGTGGAACCACATGGGGAGCCAGTGGGAAAATACTTAGCAAAGTTTATCAACAGAGCATACGACCACACCTGGAATACGGGTCAACTGCGTGGTGTTCGGCATCAAAAACCACACTACAAGAGCTGGACAAAGTGCAAAATCAAGCACTTAGAGTCACCACAGGAGAGATGAGATCAACCCCTGTAGTGGAAATGGAGAAGATGGGGAGGACACAAGCACTGAGTGAGCGCAGAAATACGAAAACGCTAATACAAGCAGAAAAGTTCCTCAGCTTGCCAGGCCACCCTATGAAGAACAGATTTGAAAACCTAGCTATGGGGCGGTTGAAAAGAAGTAGTTTTATCCACCAGGCCAAACGACTCTGCAGAGAAACCACCGATCTGCCCACAGTTGGTATCCCCCTAACAACTATTCCAGAGCGAACTCCATGGAAAGATGAGCATAGACTATCATTACAAATCCAGACAAAAGTGAGAGGAATATTTGACAAGGAAGAACAGAACAGTGTGCAGCGCAGAACAGCCACTCTCAGCTTCCTTGATGAAGAATACCCACAGGACCTCTGGATCCGAGTCTACACAGATGGGTCAGCACAAAATGCTGTTCGAAATGGAGGAGCGGGAGTGTACATAGAATACCCAAATAATACTAGGGACACAGCTAGAGTACCGACAGGAAAGTACTGCCATAACTACGATGCTGAAATTGAGGCAATCTAAGATAGCAACAGAGAAATTACTAAATACCAGCAATGGTACACAACCTGTGGTGCTATTGACAGATGCAAAATCAGTACTCGAGGCGCTCCTGTCTGGGAAATTGCCAGTACTAAGGACACTACTTTCTGAACTTAGCAGTCAGCATAAGGTCACCATACAGTGGATATCATCCCACTGTGGAGTACCCGGAAACGACAGAGCTGATCAATTGGCTAAGGAAGGAAGGAGCCAAAGAAGAACAGCCTGATGTGCCCGTTACATACCACCAAAAGAAAAGAATGATCAAATCAGTCAGAAAGCCACCAAAACCTGCTCAAGATGACTACCACGTTATGGATAGACCAGAACAAGTCATTATTCTGCGCCCCAGAACAGGGCACAATAGATTACGCAACCACATGTATACAAAATTGAACATTGGTGAAACAGCCATGTGCACATGTGGATTGGCATCGCAGACAGCAGAGCACATACTCCAAGACTGACCAAAATATAACATATCTAGGTAAACCTCTCTGGCCCAGAGAGACGAGAGTGGAAAATAAACTCTATGGACCGCTGTGTGAACTGAAAAAGACAGTTCAATTCATGCAAGAGTCAGCATTGCAGTTATAGACATATTTCAAGCGAACGAAAGAAGAAGAAGAAGGTAGACAGTATTCAGACAAGTGAGGCGGAGAAGACAAGAAAGTTAGGGCGACCGTATTTAGGAAAGAGTGGCGGAGAGGACAGGAGAGTTAGGGAGACCTATTTATGCAAGAGAGGTGGAGAGCAAAGGAGAGTTAGGGAGACCGTATTTAGGCAACAGAGGCGTTGAAGACAGGAGAGTTAGGGAGACAGTATTCAGGCAAGAGAAGTGGAGAAGACAGGAAAGTTAGGGAGGCCGTATTCAGACAAGTGAGGCGGAGAAGACAGGAGAGTTAGGGAGGCCGTATTTAGGCAAGTGAGGCGGAGACGACAGGAGAGTTAGGGAGATCGTATTTAGGCAAGTGAGGCGGAGAGGACAGGAGAGTTAGGGAGATCGTATTTAGGCAAGTGGGGCGGAGAGGACAGGAGAGTTAGGGAGATCGTATTTAGGCAAGTGAGGCGGAGAGGACAGGAGAGTTAGGGAGATCGTATTTAGGCAAGTGTGAGTCAGGTCTTAGTCAGATATGACTGAGCTACCGTATAACAGTAGACGGTACTACCTGGTTTCTGTTAGCGCCGAACGTTGGGCGGCGCTTACCAAACCCGACACCCCACATTGTGCCAACGGCTTCGGGCGGAAGAGCACAATTGGGAGGGTACAAGCCTTACCCTGGTGCGAGGAAATGCAAGCTAAAGACAAAATTGTCATGGCAGGGCTGACCAGGCCCTAAGCCTTGGTTGGCGACTGGTCTAGGATCGAAGCTCCGACAGGCGGACAGTTAGAGCAATGCTTTGCTGATCCGGCAGCTTCTGCAGCTTGTCTTGTTCCAGATGTAGGGGTGTTACCTTTCCTCTGGAGTGAACTAGGCAGGCCGAGAGAGGGATCATGCTGCATGGGCAACACATGATCTCTATATTTTAGCCCAGGCTTTGTGCTATGGAGAGGCAATAACTCCATCCCTGGTCTTAACTGGTCTCGGAATCAAAGCGAGAGGCAACTGTTACGGGTTATAAGTCCTTGTCAGTTGGCGTAGACATGGGGCGCCACGCGTTGCCTCTGACGGTGGGAGACACCTATAGGTGTCACTGATCAGCTACCGCCCGCCTCAAGCTGGGCAGCCCCCAGCCAATTGGGTGCTGATCCGCCACAGCCTGCCTGCTTCAATGGGTGCTTGGGGCTAGGACAAAATCTGAATCGCAGGCTGTAAAACCAATGCACCAGGTACAAACAAAAATAAAAATAGAAACCTCAAGCTACGGCTTGCAACCTGGAACGTGAGAACCATGTGTCCAGGATTTTCCACTGACTTGACCAATATTGACGATGTGAGAAAAACGGCTGTGATTGATGCCGAACTCAATCGTCTTAACATTGATATTGCTGGCCTGCAGGAGACTCGCCTCGCTGAGGAAGGGTCACTCAGGGAAAACAACTACACCTTTTTCTGGAAGGGTAGAGGGCAGGCAGAAAAAAGGCAACACGGTGTGGGCTTTGCAGTGAAGAATTCGCTACTGGGAATGATTGAAATTCCAGCAGGAGGAAATGAAAGACTATTATCCCTGCGCTTGGCAACCTCTTGTGGGTTTGCCACCATTATTACTGCATATGCACCGACACTCGATTCCTCTGATGATGTGAAGGATTTGTTCTATGAGGAGTTAGACTCCGTGATCAAGGCAGTTCCAAAATCTGACTACATTTATATGCTCGGTGATTTCAATGCTCGTGTGGGCAAGGACTCGAGTTCATGGCCAGTGTCCCTTGGAAAATACAACATCGGTCGCATGAATGAAAATGGGCAAAGGCTGCTGGAGCATTGCACCAGTAATGACCTATGTATTACAAACTCTTTTTTTAAAACAAAAGAGATGCATAAGGTCACATGGAAACATCCAAGATCCGGCCATTGGCACCAGCTGGACTTCATCATCACACGGAGACAACATCTGAACCATATATCATTGACTCGTAGTTACCACAGTGCTGACTGTGATACAGATCATTCTTTGGTTGTTGCAAGAGTTAGACTGAGACCAAAGAGAATCTACACAGCTAAACACAAATCTAGCCCCAGGATTAATATTATTAACACTCATGATCCTGAAAAGTGCTTTCAGTTTCAACAGCAACTTGAAGACGCTTTCACTGATACAACATAAAATTGTACAGTAAATGAAAAGTGGGGTCAAATTAAGGAAACTCTTTATAAAACTGCCGTAGGGGTTTACGGCACTGTGGATCATAAGAGGCAGGACTGGTTTGCGGCCAACAGCGAGACTCTGCAGCCCTTGATTGATAAGAAGAAGAAAGCTCTCTTAAGAAACAAGGAAAGACCAACGCGTAACACTCTGAGTGAGCTAAGGCAAGCTAGGAAGGATGTGCAAAAGGCTGCCAGGCAGTGTGCAAATGATTATTGGATCAAGTTATGTGAGTCCATTCAAATCGCAAGTGATAAGGGAGACATAAGAAGCATGTATGAAGGAATAAAGAAAGCCTGTGGTCCAGTGATCAAAAGAAGTGCACCGCTGAAAACCTTGACTGGAGAAGTCATCACTGATAAGAAACAGCAGATGGACAGATGGGTAGAGCACTATTTGGAGCTTTACTCAAGTGAGACCAAACTAGCGGATGATGCCCTAAATGCCATAGAGGCTCTACCAACTCTTGACCACCTGGACACACTTCCCACCATAACAGAAGTTAAGTGTGCTATAAATGAACTTGCATCTGGCAAGGCTCCAGGTAAGGATGGGATTCCAATAGAGGTTATCAGGAGTGGGCAAGAAACACTCACTCTACAGATCCACCAGCTAATAGAGCTATGCTGGCGTGAAGGACAAGTCCCACAGGATTTCAAAGATTCAAACATCATAACGCTGTACAAGAACAAGGGTGATCGGAGCGACTGTAACAACTATAGGGGTATCTCACTTCTGTGTATTGTTGGAAAAGTATTTGCCAGAATTGTTCTGCGCAGACTTCAAGTCCTAGGAGATCAAGTCTACCCCGAATCACAGTGTGGCTTTCGACAGAACCGGTCTACCACTGATATGATATTCTCATTGCGACAAATGCAAGAAAAATGCCGTGAACAGAATCAACCACTGTTTATTGCCTTCATCGACCTCACAAAGGCATTTGATTTGGTCAGTCGTGAGGGTCTGTTCAAGGCACTAAAGAAGATTGGCTGCCCACCAACTCTTCTGTCCATTGTGGAATCGTTCCACACAGGCATGAAGGGTATAATCAAGTTTGATGGTGCAACTTCTGAAGAATTTGAAATCAAGAGTGGAGTTAAGCAAGGTTGTGTACTAGCTCCCACCCTCTTTGGAATATACTTTTCACTTCTACTGAAATATGCATTTCGTGATCAGGATGGTGGTATATACATTCACTCACGCTCAGATGGCGGCCTCTACAATGCTCAGAGATTGAAGGCTAAGACCAAAATTAGGAGGGTACTGATCAGAGAGTTGCTTTTTGCAGATGATGCTGCAGTTACGACCCACTCTGAGGAAGAATTGCAATGTCTACTATCTGCATTCTCCAATGCTTGTTCTGAATTTGGTTTAACAATTAGCAAAAAGAAGACACAGATTATGTCACAAGGTGCACATGGGGTACCATCAATCTTTATTGACGACGCCGAACTAGAGATAGTAGACCATTTTACATATCTAGGATCAGTGGTAAATAGCAAATTATCCCTAGATCAGGAAATCAACATCCGGATTGGTAAGGCAGCAACAACAATGAACAGGTTAAGAAAAAGAGTCTGGGAGAACAGGAAGCTTACTGCCAAAACAAAAGTCCTTGTCTATCAAGCCTGTGTCCTTAGTACTCTTCTCTATGGCAGTGAAACCTGGACAACTTACTCACACCAAGAGAAAAATTTAAACAGCTTTCATATGCGGTGTCTGCGAAGAATTCTTGGTATTAAGTGGCAAGACAAAATCACAAATACTGAAGTATTGGAAAGATCAGGTAGTGTGACAGTTTATTCCATGCTCAGTCTTCGTAGACTTAGATGGATAGGACATCTTAGGAGGATGGATGATGGTAGAATACCAAAGGATATCTTTTTTGGTGAATTACAGATGGGTAAGAGATCTCAGGGTCGGCCTCTACTACGATACAAAGATGTGTGTAAGCGGGACATGATTGATACAGGCATTGATAATGCACATTGGGAGCAAGTCGCCGCTGAACGTGTTGCGTGGAGGGCAAATATCAGAAATGGAATAAAGTCAAAGGAGAAAATTATTGCAGAAAAGTCACACACCAAGCGTTTGAGACGTAAGATGGTGCATGATGGTGGAAATGACCACGTGTTCACATGCGCCCACTGTGAACGGACATTTACAGCGCAGATTGGCCTTATCAGTCACACTCGCTACCGCCATAGTTAAAAGTTATTATGCCTTTTTAGAGCACAAACTATCGTCTGTCAAGACGGCAAGGTGCCAATGAATGAATGAATGAATGAATGATTTAGGCAAGTGGGGCGGAGAGGACAGGAGAGTTAGGGAGATCGTATTTAGGCAAGTGGGGCGGAGAGGACAGGAGAGTTAGGGAGATCGTATTTAGGCAAGTGGGGTGGAGAGGACAGGAGAGTTAGGGAGATCGTATTTAGGCAAGTGGGGCGGAGAGGACAGGAGAGTTAGGGAGGCCGTATTTAGGCAAGTGAGGCGGAGAGGACAGGAGAGTTAGGGAGGCCGTATTTAGGCAAGTGAGGCGGAGAAGACAGGAGAGTTAGGGAGACAGTATTTAGGCAAGTGAGGTGGAGAAGACAGGAGAGTTAGGGAGATCGTATTTAGGCAAGTGAGGCGGAGAGGACAGGAGAGTTAGGGAGATCGTATTTAGGCAAGTGGGGCGGAGAGGACAGGAGAGTTAGGGAGATCGTATTTAGGCAAGTGGGGCGGAGAGGACAAGAGAGTTAGGGAGATCGTATTTAGGCAAGTGGGGCGGAGAGGACAGGAGAGTTAGGGAGATCGTATTTAGGCAAGTGGGGCGGAGAGGACAGGAGAGTTAGGGAGATCGTATTTAGGCAAGTGGGGCGGAGAGGACAGGAGAGTTAGGGAGATCGTATTTAGGCAAGTGGGGCGGAGAGGACAGGAGAGTTAGGGAGACAGTATTTAGGCAAGTGGGGCGTCGAAGACAGGAGAGTTAGGGAGACAGTATTTAGGCAAGTGGGGCGGAGAGGACAGGAGAGTTAGGGAGACAGTATTTAGGCAAGAGAGGCGTTGAAGACAGGAGAGTTAGGGAGGTCTTATTTAGACAAGAGAGGCGGAGAAGACATATGAAGATGTATGTGGAAAGCTGAAACAGCTGGGCGACCAATAATAATACAAGCGATACCAACTTCATCAACATATCAGATGAGAGCTGAAGAATAAGAAGTAGGGGGAGGGAAAGAAGGAGGAGGAGAAGAAGAAGAAGAAATTAGGGGGGGGGGGAGGATGAAGTGGAAAACGGATGAGCAGGAGGAGGGGAGGAAGAAGACATATGAGGAGGAGGAGATGAGGGGGAGTAGACGGGTAGGGAGGAAGACGAAGAAGCTGAGAGAAAATGGTGGAGAGGAAAAGAAGAATGAGGTGGAGAAGGAGGAAGAAGCATGTGTAAAGGTGACAGTTAATGTGATCAGAGAGATATAAATGGTGAACATAAAGCAAGAACACATGTGTGGTCCCCAGGTCCGACGGACTGCCCACAGTTACACCAGCAACGTGGAACACCGGGAGGAAGGGGGAACCCCCGGCATCATTGAGTCCATTCGAGCAGGCCTGGTGTTCAAGCTCAAGATGGCCTTCACCTCGCAGTTTATCATGGCCAGGGAGCAGGCGATGTTTAAGTATGTCTCATATTTGTCGCTTCCGTCTATCTTGTGCCTTGTATTCCCCAGTCAACGAACGAACACACTTTATTTTCAAAGTGTTAAGAAGTGGGCACGCAGGTCCGTCTGGTATTCTGCCCTTCTTATCTCTTTCCTCTTTCCGTTACTTCATTCATACATCACTTATGAAGATAATCTTAGTCAACAACAGAACAATATGCATTAAAACGTATGAGACAGACAGACAGACAGACAGACAGACAGACAGACAGACAGACAGACAGACAGACAGACAGACAGACAGACAGACAGACAGACAGACAGACAGACAGACAGACAGACAGACAGACAGACAGACAGACAGACAGACAGACAGACAGACAGACAGACAGACAGACAGACAGACAGACAGACAGACAGACAGACAGACAGACAGACAGACAGACAGACAGACAGACAGACAGACAGACAGACAGACAGACAGACAGACAGACAGACAGACAGACAGACAGACAGACAGACAGACAGACAGACAGACAGACAGACAGACAGACAGACAGACAGACAGACAGACAGACAGACAGACAGACAGACAGACAGACAGACAGACAGACAGACAGACAGACAGACAGACAGACAGACAGACAGACAGACAGACAGACAGACAGACAGACAGACAGACAGACAGACAGACAGACAGACAGACAGACAGACAGACAGACAGACAGACAGACAGACAGACAGACAGACAGACAGACAGACAGACAGACAGACAGACAGACAGACAGACAGACAGACAGACAGACAGACAGACAGACAGACAGACAGACAGACAGACAGACAGACAGACAGACAGACAGACAGACAGACAGACAGACAGACAGACAGACAGACAGACAGACAGACAGACAGACAGACAGACAGACAGACAGACAGACAGACAGACAGACAGACAGACAGACAGACAGACAGACAGACAGACAGACAGACAGACAGACAGACAGACAGACAGACAGACAGACAGACAGACAGACAGACAGACAGACAGACAGACAGACAGACAGACAGACAGACAGACAGACAGACAGACAGACAGACAGACAGACAGACAGACAGACAGACAGACAGACAGACAGACAGACAGACAGACAGACAGACAGACAGACAGACAGACAGACAGACAGACAGACAGACAGACAGACAGACAGACAGACAGACAGACAGACAGACAGACAGACAGACAGGACAGACAGACAGACAGACAGACAGACAGACAGACAGACAGACAGACAGACAGACAGACAGACAGACAGACAGACAGACAGACAGACAGACAGACAGACAGACAGACAGACAGACAGACAGACAGACAGACAGACAGACAGACAGACAGACAGACAGACAGACAGACAGACAGACAGACAGACAGACAGACAGACAGACAGACAGACAGACAGACAGACAGACAGACAGACAGACAGACAGACAGACAGACAGACAGACAGACAGACAGACAGACAGACAGACAGACAGACAGACAGACAGACAGACAGACAGACAGACAGACAGACAGACAGACAGACAGACAGACAGACAGACAGACAGACAGACAGACAGACAGACAGACAGACAGACAGACAGACAGACAGACAGACAGACAGACAGACAGACAGACAGACAGACAGACAGACAGACAGACAGACAGACAGACAGACAGACAGACAGACAGACAGACAGACAGACAGACAGACAGACAGACAGACAGACAGACAGACAGACAGACAGACAGACAGACAGACAGACAGACAGACAGACAGACAGACAGACAGACAGACAGACAGACAGACAGACAGACAGACAGACAGACAGACAGACAGACAGACAGACAGACAGACAGACAGACAGACAGACAGACAGACAGACAGACAGACAGACAGACAGACAGACAGACAGACAGACAGACAGACAGACAGACAGACAGACAGACAGACAGACAGACAGACAGACAGACAGACAGACAGACAGACAGACAGACAGACAGACAGACAGACAGACAGACAGACAGACAGACAGACAGACAGACAGACAGACAGACAGACAGACAGACAGACAGACAGACAGACAGACAGACAGACAGACAGACAGACAGACAGACAGACAGACAGACAGACAGACAGACAGACAGACAGACAGACAGACAGACAGACAGACAGACAGACAGACAGACAGACAGACAGACAGACAGACAGACAGACAGACAGACAGACAGACAGACAGACAGACAGACAGACAGACAGACAGACAGACAGACAGACAGACAGACAGACAGACAGACAGACAGACAGACAGACAGACAGACAGACAGACAGACAGACAGACAGACAGACAGACAGACAGACAGACAGATAAAGGCATAGATGAAGATAGGCCTAAAACTAAAATTTAGTTGCATAGCCTTTACAGGACGAAGCAGTCAACTCCAGCATTTTTTGGCTGTTTCTGATTCCTGGACAAGTTTACGTTCAGTAGTTTGCTATTGCTTCCTGAGCGACAATACCATTGTAGGGAAATATCAACGCAAGCCAGTCTGCTTCCAAATCACCCACAGCTGTGTTTCGAACGCGATAAGCTAGATTACGAGCTGCGTTCATAACCCCTTCGCTGCAGAAACGAGCAACTAAACTACATCAATAGAAAAAAACAACAGTTAGGTACGAGTAACTCCCGCCAAAAAGTCAGGGATACTAAACACGGACAGAGCGTACATACCTGACAACGAACTCTAATACGGCAAATGTAAATCACAGACGGGAAAATCATTGATAATAACACCCACAAAAATAATGTAACAGTTAAACCACTACACAACGAATCGACGTTTCTATCATTTTAATATTACCGGAATAACAGAAACAGATTTAAAGAACAACATGAAATTAGATAATGTAATTAACAATTAAAATATGTTATACCTATAATTTTTCTGTTTACCTTTTTGAAGTTTCAGCGCCAGTGATGGCGCCTTTCCTCCATGATTCATGAGCAGTTATTTTTTTAGGATCTAGGTCAACCCGTAAAAGGTTCCTTACCTACTTAACCCTGTTATACGAGGAGGCTTCAAGTGAATACCTTAAATGTTTTTTGAGTTAGTCCAAACAGGTGGAAATCACTCGGTGCTAGGTTTGACGAGTACGGAGGATGTGGTACACACTGAAAGTGGAGGTCTTCGATGGTTGCAACCGTTGCACGGGCAATATGGGGTCGAGCACTGTCATGTTGCAAAAGGACACTTTTACTTAGAAGTCCATGTGGTTGGATTTGACTACGGGTCAAAACTTTCTACTCCACTCATACAGTTGCTGGACTGACAGGCATGCATCACCATACTGGACATTCATTCGCCGATAAATTGCTATAGGTGTCACCTCTTCACTGACCAAAAAACGGGTAACAGAGCGCCGTTCCTCTTTGATGCATGTCAAAAGTGGGGCGGCCATCTTTACTTCACCGTTTTTAAATGCACCGTGAAGTCACGTGTTTAACACTCTTGACACACTTAACAACAATATTGACAGGTTACAAGACAATGATTTGGTTATTGTAATTTCTATCACACATTTAAGGTTGTCATTTGAAGCCCCCTCGTATTTGCTACCACCTTTATGTCCTCGCCAAAGGGTTTAATGTGTACTCATCCACGCTCCGTGGTGAAGGAGTTACGGACGCAGTGCGTAATCCCGCATACTCGCGTTCGAAACACAGCTGTGGGCGACTTGGCAGTAGACCGCCTTGCTTTGGTATTTTACGAAATGGCATGGGTGTCGGTCGTTCAGAAAGCAATGGCAAACTTCTCAACGTTAACTTGCCAAGAGATCACAACAGCAAAGAATGCTGGTGTTGACTGCGACGTCCTGTAAAGAATATTCAATTAACTAACATTCCAATTACGAGGCCTCGATAGAGTCCCGTATTTCCCCGTGCCGGGAGTCTCTAAGTTGTGCGCCTGCTGCCTTCCTTGGATGTAGTAGTTATATGTGAACCAGACAATTTGCATACTTTTCCAGGAATTTTCCGAAACGGAAAGGTGGCTTGTAAAGAAGCTAGCCACTCTGCCTCATATGAGGCAACCTAGAATATGTGAAAGCTAACAGTCATACCACATTGATAGTATTTCATTGGTTGTGTACGCCTTTTCGCATACCTATCACTTTCTCTTTATCTGGGAGTCCACGTGGTGAAGTAGTTAAACCGCCTCCTCGTGATTCGAAGGTTCTGGGTTCGATTACGAGCTCTGTAAATCGGTTCATGAGTGCAATTTTCTTGGAGACTCCTGTGGGTCGTTGCTGGAGCTACGGAGTCCGTACGTTGTGCGACGTTTTCGGCAGTTAAAAAAGTTAGTTGCATATCCTTTACAGGTCGTCGCAGCCAACACCAGCATGTTTTACTGTTCTGAAGTCTTGGCAAGTTTACGTTCAGTAGTTTACCATTGCTTTCTGAACGACCGGCACGCTTACCATTTCGTTAAAAAACCAATGCGAGGCGGTCTGCTACCAAATCGCCCGAGGCTGTGTTTCGAACGCGGGTATGCGGGATTACCAAAACCCTTTCTGTTTATCTCTTATGCTTTCTCATACTTCTTTCATGCTCTCTCTCTCTCTCTCGCTCTCTCTCTCTCTCTCTCTCTCTCTCTCTCTCTCTCTCTCTCTCTCTCTCTCTCTCTCTTTCTTTTAGTGTTGTCCACTCATACGCAATGTTTCCCACATCAATCATAACTGCAACAGCTTTCATCTCTGTGTCATTTGTCACCTCATCATCATCATCATCATCATCATCATCATCATCATCATCATTATCATCATCATCATCATCATTATATATCAACATCACCATTATCATCATCATCATGTGCGACGCCGATAAGCTTGGGTTGCCATGTTTCGCATATCACACGATCACCAGAGTCGTGTATCTGCTCTGTGTTCTTGTCCCCACCATGCCACGTGGCCATGCCAACCAGGTATTTACTTCTCTGCCTTCCCTTGTTCTTTTCCCCTCAATCTTGCCAGTTGTCACCAAGCTCTCTAGTTTATTTCTTCTCATAACTTGTCCAAAAAGTTATGACTGTTTAATTTTTCTAATTAGTTTCCGGTTTTCAGCTGCTTCTTGTAGGGCTTACTCGCCTGTTTTTTTTTCTGTCTGTCCATGGTATTCTTTGCACTTTCTTAGAAACCACAATTTCACAACCATTAAATGTTTTTCAGCTTGTCTACTAATTGTCCACGCTTTCCACACAAAAGTACAGGTTCTATGCAGAACCTCAACACTATTTTTCTCCTCGTAATTGACCTCAGGCTAGCCAAAGATGCCTGGTCCAAACTGCCAAACCTGCTGATCATGGGCAACCTGAACGTGGAGAGACTGCCCATCTTCCCAATGCTGTTCCTGAACCAGCAGACGGGGAGGT
The DNA here is from genome assembly GCA_014155875.1 of Cepaea nemoralis. Classification (NCBI taxonomy): domain Eukaryota; kingdom Metazoa; phylum Mollusca; class Gastropoda; order Stylommatophora; family Helicidae; genus Cepaea; species Cepaea nemoralis. The sequence continues at coordinate 885,887 of JACEFZ010024973.1, read as the reverse complement.
TCGTCCACCACGACTTCGTGGCCAAAATCCTGAACGATGTCTTTGGGATCCAGGTCCGAAGCGGATGTGCCTGTGCGGGTCCTTATGGTATGGTGAGTATAACACTAGAGATATAACAGGCATTCGGTGTAGGTCCTTGTGGTGTGTGAGTATAACACTAGAGATATAACAGGCATTCGGTGTAGGTGATTGTGGTGTGTGAGTATAACACTAGAGATATAACAGGCATTCGGTGTAGGTCATTGTGGTGTGTGAGTATAACACTAGAGATATAACAGGCATTCGGTGTAGGTCATTGTGGTGTGTGAGTATAACACTAGAGATATAACAGGCATTCGGTGTAGGTCCTTGTGGTGTGTGAGTATAAAACTAGAGATATAACAGGCATTCCGTGTAGGTCCTTGTGGTGTGTGAGTATAACACTAGAGATATAATAGGCATTCCGTGTAGGTCCTTGTGGTGTGTGAGTATAACACTAGAGATATAACAGGCATTCCGTGTAGGTCATTGTGGTGTGTGAGTATTACACTAGAGATATAATAGGCATTCCGTGTAGGTCCTTGTGGTGTGTGAGTATAACACTAGAGATATAATAGGCATTCCGTGTAGGTCCTTGTGGTGTGTGAGTATTACACTAGAGATATAATAGGCATTCCGTGTAGGTCCTTGTGGTGTGTGAGTATAACACTAGAGATATAATAGGCATTCCGTGTAGGTCCTTGTGGTGTGTGAGTATTACACTAGAGATATAATAGGCATTCCGTGTAGGTCGTTGTGGTATGTAAAGTATAAGACTAGAAATACTACAAACATTCTGTGGCAGTCACTGTTAGTGCTATACTCTCGATATCACAATGACCTTGACTTATCCTAATGTCTGATATGTTTATTCTGGTTTCCTACCATGTCTGTATCTCAGCTTCTGATATATTTATGTCCTGTTCCATTGCTTGTTTGTGTCTCAAATTCTGGTATGTTTGTGTCATGTTTATTCTTCTTCTCGACGCTCAGAGGAAAGGCGAGACGGACGTATAATCAGATTGCTACTGGAACTATTAGTGTTGGAACTCTTCGCTGGCTGCTGAGGATGGGGACGGGGCGCTTATGGGAATGTCCCAAATGCTGTGATGTCGGTTCCTAAATCAATCAATCAATCAATCAATCAATCAATCAATCAATCTTCTTTTCTTCTTCTTCTTCTGCGTTCATCCAGAGTTTTTTTTTCCGGACGTGATTGCGTTGTGTCTGTTTACAGCAGAGCTGCGTTCTTGCGCTGTTAGGCCGACACATCCGACTTCTGCGGGCATTTGTTGACCGGGTTAACCTTCCCGGGGGTTTCTTAGGACGTTTGACTCTCACTGCTGTGGTGTTATCCCCCATCCCAGCTGGTCCATATAGAACAGCCAAAGACATCCTGGTCAGCCCTCAAGGGAAGGCAGGGGCAGACCATGGGCATTCCCTGCCATCCAAAGAGGCTTCCATACTTGCAGAGCCGACACACAGTGCTCTGGTACTGGGCTCACCCAAGGAATCGTCACGTCCTGCACATGGCTGCTTAGCCTTACTTCCGTATATTGAGCCTTCCGTTCACCAAAAGCTGTTCTTCTGGAAACCAGAAGAATGCAGTCTGCAGATGACATCCACACAGTGAGCTTTCGATTCGGACTTTCCACGTAATGGATTTGCTATCCAAGCAATATTCCATTTCGTGCCACAAGGACACTTTTTTCACCTTTTATGAAGCCCACACAGTGAGCTTTCGATTCGGACTTTCCACCTAATGGATTTGCTATCCAAGCACTATTCCATTTCGTGCTACTAGGACACTTTTTCCACCTTTTATGAAGCCCACACAGTGAGCTTTCGATTCGGACTTTCCACGTAATGGATTTGCTATCCAAGCACTATTCCATTTCGTGCCACTAGGACACTTTTTCCACCTTTTATGAAGCCCACACAGTGAGCTTTCGATTCGGACTTTCCACGTAATGGATTTGCTTTCCAAGCACTATTCCATTTCGTGCCACTAGGACACTTTTTCCACATTTTATGAAGCCCACACAGTGAGCTTTCGATTCGGACTTTCCACGTAATGGATTTGCTATCCAAGCAATATTCCATTTCGTGCCACTAGGACACTTTTTCCACCTTTTATGAAGCCCACACAGTGAGCTTTCGATTCGGACTTTCCACGTAATGGATTTGCTATCCAGTGTCATGTTTCAAAATTGGTCTGTATCTCTACTTCTGGTATATGTAATTTTTTTCATTGTTCCATAGCTTGTCTGTGTCCCAACAGTTGAAGGTTGAATCTTGTATTGTCGCATAGCTTGTCTGTGTCCCAACAGTTGAAGGTTGAATCTTGTATTGTCGCACAGCTTGTCTGTGTCCCAACAGTTGAAGGTTGAATCTTGTATTGTCGCAGAGCTTGTCTGTGTCCCAACAGTTGAAGGTTGAATCTTGTATTGTCGCACAGCTTGTCTGTGTCCCAACAGTTGAAGGTTGAATCTTGTATTGTCGCATAGCTTGTCTATGTCCCAACAGTTGAATCTTATATTGTCCCATAGCTTGTCTGTGTCCCAACAGTTGAATCTTGTATTGTCGCATAGCTTGTCTGTGTCCCAACAGTTGAAGGTTGAATCTTGTATTGCCGCACAGCTTGTCTGTGTCCCAACAGTTGAAGGTTGAATCTTGTATTGTCGCATAGCTTTGTCTGTGTCCCAACAGTTGAAGGTTGAATCTTGTATTGTCGCATAGCTTGTCTGTGTCCCAACAGTTGAATCTTGTATTGTCGCATAGCTTGTCTGTGTCCCAACAGTTGAAGGTTGAATCTTGTATTGTCGCACAGCTTGTCTGTGTCCCAACAGTTGAAGGTTGAATCTTATATTGTCCCATAGCTTGTCTGTGTCCCAACAGTTGAAGGTTGAATCTTGTATTGCCGCACAGCTTGTCTGTGTCCCAACAGTTGAAGGTTGAATCTTGTATTGCCTCACAGCTTGTCTGTGTCCCAACAGTTGAATCTTGTATTGTCGCATAGCTTGTCTATGTCCCAACAGTTGAATCTTATACTGTTCCATAGCTTGTCTATGTCCCAACAATTGATAGTTGAATCGTATATTGTCCCATAGCTTGTCTATGTCACAACAGTTGAATCTTGTATTGACCCATAGCTTGTCGGTGTCCCAACAGTTGAAGGTTGAATCTTGTATTGTCCCATAGCTTGTCTGTGTCCCAACAGTTGAATCTTCTATTGCTCCATTAACTTGTATGTGTCCCAACGGTTGAATTTTGTATTGTCCCATAGCTTTTCTGTGTCCCAACAGTTGAAGGTTGAGTCTTGCATTGTCCCATAGATTTTCTTGTCCCAACAGTTGAAGGTTGAGTCTTGCATTGTCCCATAGCTTGTCTTGTCCCAGCAGTTGAATCTTGTATTGTCCCATAACTTATCTGTGTCCCAACAGTTGAAGGTTGAGTCTTGCATTGTCCCATAGCTTGTTTTGTCCCAACAGTTGAAGGTTGAGTCTTGCATTGTCCCATAGCTTGTCTTGTCACAACAGTTGAATCTTGTATTGTCCCATAGCTTGTCTGTGTCCCAACAGTTGAATCTTGTATTGTCCCATAGCTTGTCTGTGTCCCAACAGTTGAATCTTGTATTGTCCCATAGCTTGTCTATGTCCCAATAGTTGAATCTTGTATTGTCCCATAACTTATCTGTGTCCCAACAGTTGAAGGTTGAGTCTTGCATTGTCCCATAGCTTGTCTTGTCCCAACAGTTGAATCCTGCATTGTTCCATAGCTTGTCTTATCTCAACGGATCATACATCGAATCCTCCTCTGTCACACAGGAGTTGCTGGGAGTGACAGAGGTAATGGGGGAAATCCTGGAGAAACTCATCACTGTGAAATCAGATGGAGAACCGTCGCTGGGTGTGAAAGCCAGGAATGTAATATTCAAGTAGGTCTATCTCTCATTCTTTCTGATGCTAGTGGAGTATAGTAGCTAACAATTGTATTGGTAGTACCTTTGGTAAGGATGGTTGTCACGCCATTTTAAGTGTCCATTCCCCACTGGTGGAAGCCTAACATCCAGCTCACGCCTGTGGCTCCTAGAAGCTGTCAACATGCGACAGTGGCCACAACACCCCCCCCCCCCCCGCACCCCCAACAACAGCTGTGACAGGCCGGCAAAATCGGGCGAGGGTAACCGATGCGATGTCAAACCAATCGGTGAACTAGGGTATGCGTACCAGGCATGTATAGACAGGATTCGGCAGACTGCGCGGAAGAAATCGTTGATGTTTCAGCGGGGCAAGAAGTCGTTTACCTGAAAGCGTTGTGGAACGTGATGAGCACGGCAAGGCACGTAAAGCGCCTTGGTCATCCACTGCACCTGTATTCGTCTCCAGTCGTCTTGCCACTGGACTCAGATGGACTCAGGCGAGAGAGTGAGGTCGATAAATTGCGCAACGCTTCCTCACTTTAATCCAATTTATCGCTCAAGTCATTCTTTATCCAACTTCAAGCCCACTGAATAAAATGAATGGTCATCGTCATTCATGATGGACAAACACAGCAGCCACCATAGCTGTTGCAAACTTAAATGGTTAATGACGGAAGGGTCATTGCACCGGATTGTACGCAACTGGTTCGGTCTTTCTCAGGGAAATGACAAGCCACCTGCCGAGAGCATCGCACAGAGCTGGAACTCTAGCTCCAGCGATTACCCACAGGGTTCTCTGGACAAGCTGCTATTGTGGTCGGAATGACTCAGTTCACACACAAACCCACACTCATTACAAAATGAGGGTATTGGCTAGACCACTTTCCCACGGCGACGCCCCTCCAAGGTAAACAACCTGTTTACACGTCTTGTGCATGTATTGCTAACCCGACGTCTTAATAGATCAATTGGCGCTCAAGGGGTGACGTGGTCAATGTCGCTACGTCCACACTTACTTCCGAAGACATTTTCTTTTGCCTATTTTACGCTGGGTTGACGTGGGTGCCCAGGTCTGAACGCCCCTCGTAGCTTAGCCGATCGAGGTGACAACACGGATTCTTAAGAGCTGTATCGTGGCAATCCTGATGTACAGAAACGAATCATGAGTAGTTAGCAGACTAATAAAGAAGTACAGGGTGTATTTTTAATGACTATGCAGTGTTTGAAAATATTGCCGGTCCAAGTTTTGTATTCACCCTCTGTAAAGTTAATGCAACGTAATAGGTAAATACAAAACTTGGACCGGCAATATGTTCAAACACTGCTTGGTCATTAAAAATACACTCTGTATGTGAAAGTTGCGGAGATGTAGTTTTATAGAAAAATGATTTGAAGACCATGCTAGAAAGAAGAGTAGTGGAAATATCTTAAAAGAAGTTCACTCACAGAGAAAACTGGCTACTCACATCAGAAGACGACATTGCACATTCTTTGGGAGTGCCGTGGTAAGCGAAAGCTGGAGTGTGTCGTTACAATGGCAAACACAATAGCATCGATTCAAGAAATTACCGACAGTACACGAGACAGAAGGCTGTGGACAGGCATGATCACCACTGCCATACCGCATCACACTGATATAATTAAAAATTGACTTCACACAGTTTCCCAAACACTGATATAATTGCTCTCACACATTTTCCCTCACTAATATGATTACTCCCAGACAGTTTCCCCACACTCATATATCTGCAATCACACAGTTTCCCTCACATGATCTAATTGCTCTCACACATACTCCCTCACACTGATATGATTACAATCACACAGTTTTCTCTCACATATATATAATTGCTCTCACACAGTCCCCTCACACTGATAACATAGCATTAACACAGCCTCCCCCCTCCTTACACTGACATACTAGCCCCCTCCACATTCGCCTCATACTGATATAATAGCTCTCACACTGATATAATAGCTCTCACACTGATATAATAGCTCTCACACTGATATAATAGCTCTCATACTGATATAATAGCTCTCATACTGATATAATAGCTCTCATACTGATATAATAGCTCTCATACTGATATAATAGCTCTCACACTGATATAATAGCTCTCATACTGATATAATAGCTCTCATACTGATATAATAGCTCTCACACTGATATAATAGCTCTCATACTGATATAATAGCTCTCACACTGATATAATAGCTCTCATACTGATATAATAGCTCTCATACTGATATAATAGCTCTCACACTGATATAATAGCTCTCACACTGATATAATAGCTCTCACACTGATATAATAGCTCTCACACTGATATAATAGCTCTCACACTGATATAATAGCTCTGATACAGATATTAGCTCTCACACTGATATAATAGCTCTCATACTGATATAATAGCTCTCACACTGATATAATAGCTCTCACACTGATATAATAGCTCTGATACAGATATTAGCTCTCATACTGATATAATAGCTCTCACACTGATATAATAGCTCTCACACTGATATAATAGCTCTCATACTGATATAATAGCTCTCACACTGATATAATAGCTCTCACACTGATATAATAGCTCTCATACTGATATAATAGCTCTGATACAGATATTAGCTCTCACACTGATATAATAGCTCTCATACTGATATAATAGCTTTCATACTGATATAATAGCTCTCACACTGATATAATAGCTCTCATACTGATATAATAGCTCTCACACTGATATAATAGTTCTCATACTGATATAATAGCTCTCATAATGATATAATAGCTCTCACACTGATATAATAGTTCTCACACTGATATAATAGCTCTCATACTGATATAATAGCTCTCACACTGATATAATAGCTCTCACACTGATATAATAGCTCTCATAATGATATAATAGTTCTCACACTGATATAATAGTTCTCACACTGATATAATAGCTCTCATACTGATATAATAGCTCTCATACTGATATAATAGCTCTCATACTGATATAATAGCTCTCATACTGATATAATAGCTCTCACACTGATATAATAGCTCTCACACTGATATAATAGCTCTCATACTGATATAATAGCTCTCACACTGATATAATAGCTCTCACGCTGATATAATAGTTCTCACACTGATATAATAGCTCTCATACTGATATAATAGCTCTCATACTGATATAATAGCTCTCACACTGATATAATAGCTCTCATACTGATATAATAGCTCTCATAATGATATAATAGCTCTCACACTGATATAATAGCTCTCACACTGATATAATAGCTCTCATACTGATATAATAGCTCTCACACTGATATAATAGCTCTCATAATGATATAATAGCTCTCACACTGATATAATAGCTCTCACACTGATATAATAGCTCTCATACTGATATAATAGCTCTCACACTGATATAATAGCTCTCATACTGATATAATAGCTCTCACACTGATATAATAGCTCTCATACTGATATAATAGCTCTCATACTGATATAATAGCTCTCATACTGATATAATAGCTCTCACACTGATATAATAGCTCTCACACTGATATAATAGCTCTCATACTGATATAATAGCTCTCACACTGACATAATAGCTCTCACACTGATATAATAGCTCTCACACTGATATAATAGCTCTCATACTGATATAATAGCTCTCACACTGATATAATAGCTCTCATACTGATATAATAGCTCTCACACTGATATAATAGCTCTCACACTGATATAATAGCTCTCATACTGATATAATAGCTCTCACACTGATATAATAGCTCTCACACTGATATAATAGCTCTCATACTGATATAATAGCTCTCATACTGATATAATAGCTCTCATACTGATATAATAGCTCTCATACTGATATAATAGCTCTCACACTGATATAATAGCTCTCACACTGATATAATAGCTCTCATACTGATATAATAGCTCTCACACTGATATAATAGCTCTCACACTGATATAATAGTTCTCATACTGATATAATAGCTCTCATACTGATATAATAGCTCTCATACTGATATAATAGCTCTCATACTGATATAATAGCTCTCACACTGATATAATAGCTCTCATACTGATATAATAGCTCTCACTACTGATATAATAGCTCTCATACTGATATAATAGCTCTCATACTGATATAATAGCTCTCATACTGATATAATAGCTCTCATACTGATATAATAGCTCTCATAATGATATAATAGCTCTCACACTGATATAATAGCTCTCATACTGATATAATAGCTCTCATACTGATATAATAGCTCTCATACTGATATAATAGCTCTCACTGATATAATAGCTCTCACACTGATATAATAGCTCTCATACTGATATAATAGCTCTCACACTGATATAATAGCTCTCATACTGATATAATAGCTCTCACACTGATATAATAGCTCTCATACTGATATAATAGCTCTCATACTGATATAATAGCTCTCATACTGATATAATAGCTCTCACACTGATATAATAGCTCTCATACTGATATAATAGCTCTCATACTGATATCATAGCTCTCACACTGATATAATAGCTCTCATACTGATATAATAGCTCTCATACTGATATAATAGCTCTCACACTGATATAATAGCTCTCATACTGATATAATAGCTCTCATACTGATATAATAGCTCTCATACTGATATAATAGCTCTCATACTGATATAATAGCTCTCATACTGATATAATAGCTCTCACACTGATATAATAGCTCTCATACTGATATAATAGCTCTCACACTGATATAATAGCTCTCATACTGATATAATAGCTCTCATACTGATATAATAGCTCTCACACTGATATAATAGCTCTCATACTGATATAATAGCTCTCACACTGATATAATAGCTCTCACACTGATATAATAGCTCTCACACTGACATTACATCTCTCAACACACACGTCACACACACTAATTTCATTGCTTGCCTCCTCTTGGCCAGGCCTGGCTTCGTGCGCCTGAACTTCCCCTTCTTCATGCCCGAGGACTGCGTCCACTTTGTGATCAAGGCCATTAAGATGACCTCCGAGAAGGCCTGGGTCCTTCTTCCTTTGGTAGCTTGTACTGTTTGTGTATGTCACGTCATGTCAAATTGTACTGTTTGTGTATCATGTCATGTCATGTCATGGTAGCTTGTACCGTTTGTGAGGGTCATGTCATGTCGTGTCTTGTCATGGAGAATGTACTGTTTATGTGTGTCATGTCATCTTATGTCAGATTGTTCAATTTGCTCTGTTCAACGACTGATATGTCACTTTTGGTTAAGTAGTCAGAAGATTCTAATGAAAGTGACAGAATTCCAGTTCCGATCTGCCATATAGCAGCTGGCGTTTACTGTTTGAAGATACCATAATGGTTTCTCCTCGCCTTCCACACTCACATAAATGGTTCACGTCCTCTGCCTTTGACATCAATTTCTGAATGTCATTACAAGCGAATGGCCTGCTCAACTCAGGTGTAGAGTGCACTGCTCAACTCAGGTTAGAGTGCACTGCTCAACTCAGGTTAGAGTGCACAGCTCAACTCAGGTGTAGAGTGCACTGCTCAACTCAGGTGTAGAGTGCACTGCTCAACTCAGGTTAGAGTGCACTGCTCAACTCAGGTGTAGAGTGCACTGCTCAACTCAGGTGTAGAGTGCACTGCTCAACTCAGGTGTAGAGTGCACTGCTCAACTCAGGTGTAGAGTGCACTGCTCAACTCAGGTGTAGAGTGCACTGCTTAACTCAGGTGTAGAGTGCACTGCTCAACTCAGGTGTAGAGTGCACTGCTCAACTCAGGTGTAGAGTGCACTGCTCAACTCAGGTGTATGGTGCACTGCTCAACTCAGGTGTATGGTGCACTGCTCAACTCAGGTGTAGAGTGCACTGCTCAACTCAGGTGTAGAGTGCACTGCTCAACTCAGGTGTAGAGTGCACTGTTCAACTCATATGTAGAGTGCACTGCTCAACTCAGGTGTAGAGTGTACTGCTCAATTCAGGTGTAGAGCGCACTGCTCAACTTAGGTGTAGAGTGCACTGCTCAACTTAGGTGTAGAGTGCACTGATCAACTCAGGTGTAGAGTGCACTGCTCAACTCAGCTCAGAAGTATAGTGCACTGCTCAACTCATGTGTAGAGTGCCCTGCTCAACTCATGTGTAGAGTGCACTGCTTAGCTCAGGTGTAGAGTGCCTTGCTCAACTCAGGTGTAGAGTGCACTGCTCAACTCACCTGTGGAGTACCTTAATTCTATTTGCCATTCTCTAAAGTGTTGGGGGGCCGCGGTGGTGTAGAGTACCGTGCTTAGTTCACGTGTAGAGTACCTTAACTCTATTTGCCACTCTCTAAACTTTCGGGTTTCCGTGGTGGTATAGAGTGCCCTGCTCATTTCAGGTGTAGACCATAACTCTATTTGCCACTCTCTAAAGTTTCGCCGTGGCCAAAGGCTTGCCAACGCGGTTCGTGAGCCGGGTACCAGGCGTTCGAAGCTCAGCCGCGACCGATTTGTGCAGCAGACCGTGTCGCGTTGTGTTATAACGTGCTGGTATGGGAGCTGGTCGTTCAGAAAGCAATGGCAAACTTCTTTTTTTTTCAATATACTTTACAGGATATCGCTGTCAACACCAGCATCTTTCAGCTGTATGTTGATTTTTTGGCAAGATTACGCTCAGTAGTTTGCCATTGCTTTCTGAGCGGCCGGCTCACATACCCCGTAAGTTACCAATGCGATTCGAACCACTGCTGATTCTCACCGTCATCACGTCACTGACGAGAGTATACGAGATTACGGAGAAAAGTCATAACCTCTAAGCCACGAAGCCGCAATGGCAAACTACTGAACGTAAAACCTTGCCTAGTACATCAACAGCAGCTGAAAATGCTGATGTTGACTGCAACCGTCCTGCAAGGGATATGCAACATTAAAATTTTAAAACAGTTTCGGGGAGCCGCGGTGGTGTAGAGTACCCTGCTCAGCTTACGCGTGGAGTACCTGAACTCTATTTGCCACTTTCTAAAGTGTCGGGGAGCCGCGGTGGCGTAGAATACCCTGCTCAGTTCAGGTGTAGAGTGCCCTGCTCAGCTTACGTGTAGAGTGCCCTGCTCAGCTTACGTGTAGAGTGCCCTGCTCAGCTTACGTGTAGAGTGCCCTGCTCAGCTTACGTGTAGAGTGCCCTGCTCAGCTTACGTGTAGAGTGCCCTGCTCAGCTTACGCGTGTAGTACCTGTTCTCTATTTGCCATTCTCTAAAGTGTTGGGGCCGTGATGGTGTAGCGGCTCGATTCTCGCCCGCCGTAATGGTGGTCTGGAGTTCGAGTCGCATCATGGGCGGTTTCTGGTTATTTTAAATTGACTTTGGTTCTCCAATCGACTCAACCTGGGTACTAGTAAATGTCTTGGGGAGTAAAGGCAGCCGTCAAGGGGATCCGAGCACGTATCGACTGAAAGGTTCGATGTGCAATAAGGGCGATCTGTCGACTAACTATTCTCTTCAGTGGTTCTCACGTTGTGTAGCTACTAATTGCTGCCATATACGAGGCGAAGTCAGTAAGTCACAAATTGCTGTAGAAACATAACTAAATATGGTAACAACTTGAAACCAGTTTAATTTTATACATACATTGTCCCTTTATTTCTAAACATAATTTCCACCAACATTGATGCACTTATCCCATCGTTTTATCAGTACTCCCGAACCGGCTGCATAGAACTGCTTGCTCTATTTTCTAAACCACGTTTTCACATCACATTCAACTTCGGCGTCATTCGCAAAATGTCTCCCGCCAAGGTGGGTTTTCGGTGGACCAAAAACGTGGAAATCGCTAGGGGCTAAGTCGGGGCTGTTAGGTGGATGTTCCAGAACTTCCCACCTTAGTTGGTTAATTTTCTCCTGAGTTAATCGAGCCGTATGTGGTCTGGCATTGTCATGAAGAAGCAACACTCCTCAAGTCAGCAGTCCTTGACGTTTTCGTCGAATTGAAGCATGAAGCATCGATAGAACTTCACAGTACGATTCATGATTCACATTGTCACCTTTATTCTTGAAATTGGTTAAACGCACTCCCAGAACACTGTCGGCATAACTTTCCCTGCTGATGGAGTAACCTTGATTTTTTGGACACAAGGCGAAGAAGGATGTTTCCATTGCATTGAAGCACGTTTTGATTCGGGCTGGTAGTGATACACCCATGATTCGTCTCCAGTAACATTCCTGTTCAGAATGTCTTCTCCTTCATCTTCGTATTGACAGAGATGATGCAAGGACAGGCCAAATCGGTTCATTTTGTGTCCCTTCTTCAATTGTCTGGGTACCCACCTTGAGCACACGTTCTTAATATCAATCGATCATGCATTATGCTGTGTGCTGAACCATGTGAGCACCCTGTTGCAGATGCTAGACAGTCTATCGTTACTCGCCTGTCACCTCTAATCATCTCCTCCACCCGCTGCACAGATGCTTCTGTTGCAATCTCAACAGGGCGACTAATTTTAGAGCGTCTTTGAGAAAATTCTTCTACCCAGCTATGCACCGCCTTACGGGTCACACATTTGTCAGCATAAACAGGAAGCACGTCCTTATGAATGTCCTTTGCAGGCAGTCCTTTTGCCCGCCCACACACACACACACACGCACGCACGCACACGCACACACACACACACACACACACACACACACACACACACGCGCACAAACCGCACAACGGCACGTTGTCTTGGTTGTACACTCCATAAGTACAGTCGGCATTTTGTTTATGCGCTGCGCATGCGCATGAGACACCTAGACACCCTGTTGGCTTGCCGTTCTACTGAAAAAGACCGAGCCAGATGGGATAAACCCAATGCAAAGAGATGTATCATCTTGCCTTTAGCCTTTGGTCTTTGGCCTTTAGCCCTTAATTTAAGTGTTCTCGTAGTTTCATCGTCTCCTCGTGTGTGCTAATACTGTGTCTGTGTCTTTCTCCATGTAGTACAACTACAACAGAGATACCAGTCAGTGGTGGAACAGAATGTCAACGGTGAGTGGCCTTGTCCCATTGCTAGTTCTTGATTGCAAACTCAGTGGCTCTGGGTTTCAACCCCTGCTGTGGGATATACTTCTTTTCAGTCGAATATCACAGGAGCGTAAGACGGTCAGCATGACCGAATGAATAAAACAGCTCGATCTTAAACTTCCGGTGTGCTGATGCCGAAGTTGCGGGTTAATTAAACCCCTACACCGGTTAGTTGGACTAAAATGTTGACTTATCGTTCATGACTTGGGCAAGTAAATTACAAGTACCTCATAGCCTGAGTGGGTTCGCTTGATGGCTAGGGACACTGGTAATTGGGTAAGCTAATCCTCACCCAAGAATCTGTTCAGTGCACTAGAATTAGTAGCACGTGTATGGACTACGCTTGAGTTCAAAGGAAGTGAAAAACAGGGGTGGAAATTGAGACTCATCCAGTGTTTGGTATGGTCTTCGTGGCGAAGTGATCAAGCCGTTTGACTCGGGCTCCGAAGGTTGTCAGTTCGATTCCGGGCCGCGTCCTTCGGTTTACGAGTTAAATTTTTCGAAGACTCCCGTGGATCGTCGCTAGAGCTACGGAGTTCGTGCTTTGCGCGACGCTTTCCGCCATATGGGATAAAAACCCGGTGCAGTGAAGTCGACACTGTTGACTTTTAGGCGACTTTTTTTTTTTGGGGGGGGGGGGGAAGAAGGGGGTGGTTTAGTCAATAGCACTGTTAAATAAATCAAACTAAATTGCCAGAATCAGTATCTTGCTACGGTCTGTGATGTAATGTATTCTAAACAACTACTGTTGCCAGCTGTATACTATATACAATAACATACAGTAATGCAGCCCCATATAACACAATTACGAACAATACAAAGACGTTGCGGCGACTAGCCTTCGTCAGAAACAAATGCATACATAATCAATCAATCAATCATGTGCCATGCCGGTAAGCGTGGGCGGTCATGACTAGCCATTTCACTCAATCACCAGAGTCGTGGATCAGCTCAGTGTTCCTGTCTCATCCATGCCATGTGGCCAAGCCATCCAGGTATTTTCCTCTCGGTCTTCTTCTTGGTCTGTTCCCTTCGATCTTGCCAGTTGTCACTAAGTTCTCTAATCCATTTCTTCTCATAACATGTCCAAAAAATTTTGACTGTCTACGTCTAATTTCTCTAATCAATTTACGATTTTCATTTATCTCCTGTAGTACTTGGTCATTGATTTTTCTGTCTGTCCATGGTATTCTTTGCATTTTCCTCAGAAACCACATTTCTGTAGCCATCAGATGTTTTTCAGCTTGACTGCACATTGTCCAGGTTTCACATCCATACAAAAGAACAGGCTCTATGTATCCCCTCAACACTCTTTTTCTCGTTTCAATTGACATCTTTTTATTGGTCAGGATGTTTTTCATCTTGCTAAAGGCTACTTTCGCCATGGCGATTCTTGTTCTAATCTCTTCAAGGCATCTCCCATCAGATGTTATGACTGTTCCGAGATAATTGTACCGATTCACTTGTTGAAGAATATTCCCATTTACTTGTATATTACATTGTGCTACTTCGTTCTTCCTAGTGACGACCATAACCTGTGTCTTTTTACAATTTAATTCCAACCCCAGCTGCTCACTGTGTACAACAACAGCGTCTACTAATTGTTGCAGATCCTATGCATTGCCTGCAATCAATACTGTATCATCTGCATATCTAATGTTATTTATGTTTCGTCCTCCAATGCTGATTCCATTTATATCTTCTACATTTCTGAAAATATTTTCACTATATAGGGAAAAAAGATCTGGAGACATTACACATCCCTGCCTAACACCTCTCTTAATAGGCTGATATTGTCCCACTTCATTATCAATCCTTATGGCAGCTTGTTGTTTCCAATATATGTTTTTTATAAGTCTAATGTCTTTCCCATCAATTTGTAGATCTGCAAGCATATCCACCATGCTGACATGTCTAACTCTATCAAAAGCCTTTGTATGGTCAATAAAGCAAAGATGTATATCCTTGTTTACTTCTATATCACGTTCAATAACTGTTCGCAGCATATACACAGCATTTACTGTAACCTTTCCTTCTACAAACCCGCATTGTTCTTCCCCTATTTCAGGTTGTATTTTCTTTCTCACTCTTTGCATGATAATTCCTAGCAAAATCTTTGTTATGTGACTCATTATACTAATTGTTCTATGTTGATCGCATTCCAAGGTTCCTGATTTCTTTGTGATTGCAATAAATAAAGAGTTAAATAATTCAGAAGGTATATCTCCAGTATCATATAATGTGTTCAGCAGTCTGGTGACTTGATCTAGTCAAACTTCTTCCAAAGCTTTAATCATTTCTGTTGTGATGTTATCTGCACCGGGGGCCTTGCCAGCCTTCATATGCTTAAGAACATTTCGAACCTCCATCTTCAAAACTGGCGGTTCTTCATTATTAAATCTAATATCATACTGTTCCTCTCTGTTATCATTATAAAGGTTTTTCACATAATATGTCCATACATGTAGAATCTGATCTTTTTTCTATTATGATTTTGCCATCTTTAGTTTTTAGACAGCCTGTTGATGTGTTTGTTCTTTTATTAGTAAGTTCCTGAATTCTTTTGTGCACTAATTTGGTATTTTGACTGTTGTGTTGTTTATCAATTTCTAAGCACTTCCCCTCAAGCCTGCCGGCTTCGTGGCTTAGAAGTTAGCGACTTCTCTCCGTAATCTCGTATACTCTCGTAGGTAACGTGATGACGGTGAGAATCAGCAGTGGTTCGAATCGCACCGGTAACTTACGGGGTATGTGAGCCGGCCGCTCAGAAAGCAATGCCAAACTACTGAGCGTAATCTTGCCAAGAAATCAACATACAGCTGAAAGATGCTGGTGTTGACAGCGATGTCCTGTAAAGGATATGCAAAACAGTTTACCTTTCCTCAAGCCATGCTTCTTTTACCTCCTTACATAATACTCTGACTTGTCTGTGAATATCTTCATATTTGTCAGCATTATTTTTGTTGAGTCTTCTTGTTTCCATTAGGTGTAAAATTTCTTCAGTCATCCATTTCTTGCGACCCACCTTTAATTTTGGAATAGTTGTTTCTGCAGCCAAGCTGATTGAATTCTTCAACATTTCCCATTGATCATCCACATCCTGGAATAATATCTCTAGATCAGACAATATATCAAATTTGTTCTATACTTCTACGTTGAATTTGTTTTGGATTTCCTTGTCATTACTCAATGTACACAAATCATATTTAGTGTTTCCTGTTATATACTTGACTTTCTTCAACTGTATCCTCAATGTTCCTGTTAGTAGTCTGTGTTCACTATAACAATCAGCACTGGGAACTGTTTTTGCTATTGTTAGCGCGTTTCTAAATCTTCTGCTAATCAGAATGTAGTCAATCTGGTTTCTGATCCTGATATCAGGACTCCTCTATGTACATAATCTTCTAGGGTGTTGCTTAAACCAGGTGTTTCCTACAATCATTTCCTGTTCTTTTGCCCACTCTACGAGTCTGTATCCTCTTTCATTTCTCTCTCCTAAACCATAGTTTCCTACTGTCTATCTATCCCCTTGATTTCCTACTTTTGCATTGAAGTCCCCTATTATGATGTTTATATCTGAATTTTTACATTTCTTTAAGGCAGACTCTATGTCATTATAAAATTCCTCTACACTATCTTCACTGGATTCTCCTGTTGGGGCATATACTTGAATAACATTTATGCTAAAAGGTCTGCCACTCAATTTAACTAGTAGAACTCTGTCCGACACGGCCCAATATCCTTGAACAGATTTTGATGTTTTCCGGTCCAAAATAATTGCCACTCTCCTTTATCGATCTTCACCTCCAGAATAAAATTTTTTTTAAATCTTCATCTATCTTGATGCCTGCTCCTGTCCATCTCGTTTCGCACATCCCTAAAATATTAATTTTTTCGCTATCCATTTCTTGTTTTATATTCTCTAACTTTTCGTCGTCGTTTAACGTCCTTACATTCCATGTTGCTAATTTTAATGTCTCTGTCCTTGTCTTGCGATGATCAGTCTTTATGCGAATCATAATGTACTAGGCACATTCAAAGAGGTAGTTTGCCGGTGCGTTCCTCTATGGCAGTAACCGTACTGGTCGGGTGACCGCAGCCATTGACTCTTGAAAGAGCTCCTCTGCCTGCCGTCGCGAAACTTGAGACCATAACCAACAAATATATGTCGGCTGCCCTCAAAATTTCATCCACCACCTGCCTTCCGTGGCTTCTTTTGAACACTTCCAATAAACGAATACGAAATAACACCATAAAAACCACAGGACTTAACGGCGTCTTCCCGAAGAATAGATGCATCACGTCATCGCCATTGTACCGGAAGCATACATATACATAATAAACCACATATAATCATGGAGAAGATCCTCCGGTGACTATATTACGACATAAAAACGGGATGAGAAGAATGAAAGGATGAAATAAAAATGAGAACAATGTAGATAAAATGAAAATTTGAAATTAATTTTGCTATTTATCCCAGAAATCCCAAGCTGTGATACTAACATGAATTTCACCTCGATACTCTTATATAGACAGCCGTGGGAGTCTGTGGGTCATGGGAACCGGGGTGGGAGATGGTAACAGTTCAGTGAAGATACCAGGTACGTGAGTGGAAGTGGTACATGAACAATGAGGAGGAAGGTAACGCGGGAAACTGGAAGCAATGGAGATAAGATGGTGGTCTACGAGTGAAAACTAAGAAGGGGTGCTCCGGTGAATGTCCGTACAGTGCATTAGTGAGTGCCAGTAAAGGGTTGGTCTTGACAGACGATAGAATGTAAACTGGAGTTATACCTCTCCATAACACAAAGTCTGGGCTGAAATTAGAGCTCGTGTGTTGCCCATGCAGCATGATCCCTCTCTCGGCCTACCTAGTTTACTCCAGAGTAAAGGTAACACCAATACATCTGGAACAAGACAAGCTGCAGAAGCTGCCGGATCAGCAAAGCAATGCTCTAACTGCCCAGCTGTCGGAGCTTCGATCCTAGACCAGTTGCCGACCAATTATTAGGGCCTGGTCTGCAATGCCATGACGTTTAGTATTTAGGTTGCATTTCTCCGCAATGGTATAAGTCGTGTACCATCCCAAATGCACTCCTCCGCCCAAAGCCGTTGGCACAATAGGGGGTGTTGGGTTTGGTGAGCACCGCCCAACATTCGGCGCTAACAGAAAGCAGGTAATACTCTGAATATCCCACACCTTGGGGCATCTCTTCGTTGCTGCAGCTTATCTACAGACTGGGTGTCCAGTTTGACTAAGGTTCTAAGGAAGTTCATGCTTTTCCGCGGATGCCAAGCTCGAGTACTTGTCTTACACCCCGCTAGCTCCTTCACTTGGAGAAGGGCACAGCCAGACATGCCCTGTGGAAACGGTTCTTTGGTAGCCCTTCAGGAATAAAGTCACATTATCCTCACGGCGATAGGCACACGTCGTTGTTTGCGCTTGTGTGAGTCACGTGATCGTCAACAGTTTGGGTTGAAGGTCAAGGTAGTCCTATGCTGGATACTGCTATTGGAGTAGGAGTATGTAACCTTCGCATATTTGAGACCAAGATGTAGACCAACTAGGGTTAGAATTGAATAGTAAGAAGACACAGATTATGGTCGTCACTGGGAAGAAGGAAATATCACAATGTGATATACAAGTAAATGGGCATATCCTTAAGCAGGTGAATCGATAGTTATCTCGACACACTCATAACATCTGATGAGAGATGCCTTGAAGAGATTAGAACAAGAATTGCCATTGCGAAGGTAGCCTTCAGCAAGATGAAAAACATATTGACCAATAAAAATATATTAATTGAAACGAGAAAAAGAGTGTTAAAGTGCTACATAGAACCTATACTTTCGTATGGATGTGAAGCGTGGACAATGAGCAGTCAAGCTGAAAAACAGCTGGTGGCTGTGGAAATGTGGTTTCTGAGAAAAATGTAAAGAATACCATGGACAGAAAGAAAAACCAATGAACAAGTCCTTCAAGAAACAAATGAAGATCGTAAACTGATTGCAGTCATTAGACATAGACAGTCAAAATTATTTTTGGCGTGTTATGAGAAGAAGACTTTGAGAACTTGATGACGACTGGCAAGATCGAAGGGAGGAGACCAAGGGGAAGACCGAGAAGTAAATACCTGGATAGCTTGGCCACGTGGCATGGTCGAGACAGGAACACGGAGCTGATCCACGACTCTAGTGATCGAGTGTAATGACAAAACATGACCACCCACGCTTATCGGCATGGCACATGATGAATGGATGGATGGTGTAAATTAGGTCAGCTGACCAGTTCTGTTCCGCGCCACCTTTAATTCTCAGAAAATTCTAAAAAGTGCATGCTACCAGTGTTTGGAAGCTGAGTCAACCCTAGAGCTGTACTGATCGGGAAATAGAACATTACCACAGCTGAGAATTGACTCCGGCCCTGTCTTTATGCCAGCATGCTAACCACTATGATACCGCGGCACCCTCTAGTGTAATAACGCGGCACCCTCTAGTCTAATCCCGCGGCACTCTCTAGTCTAACCCCGCGGCACCCTCTAGTCTAATACCGCAGCACCCTCTAGTCTAATACCGCGGCACCCTCTAGTCTAATCCCGCGGCACTCTCTAGTCTAACCCCGCGGCACCCTCTAGTCTAATACCGCAGCACCCTCTAGTCTAATACCGCGGCGTCCTCTAGTGTAATACCGCGACACCCTCTAGTCTAACCCCGCGGCACCCTCTAGTCTAACCCCGCGGCACCCTCTAGTCTAATACCACAGCACCCTCTTGTCTAATACCGCGGCGTCCTCTAGTCTAATACCGCGGCACCCTCTAGTGTAATACCGCGGCACCCTCTAGTGTAATACCGCGGCACCCTCTAGTGTAATACCGCGGCACCCTCTAGTCTAATACCGCGGCACCCTCTAGTCTAATCCCGCGGCACCCTCTAGTCTAACCCCGCGGCACCCTCTAGTCTAATACCGCAGCACCCTCTAGTCTAATACCACGGCACCCTCTAGTGTAATACCGCGGCGTCCTCTAGTGTAATACCGCGGCACCCTCTAGTCTAATACCGCGGCACCCTCTAGTCTAATACCGCGGCACCCTCTAGTCTAACCCCGCGGCGTCCTCTAGTCTAACCCCGCGGCGTCCTCTAGTCTAATACCGCGGCACCCTCTAGTCTAACCCCGCGGCACCCTCTAGTCTAACCCCGCGGCACCCTCTAGTCTAACCCCGCGGCACCCTCTAGTCTAATACCGCGGCACCCTCTAGTCTAATACCGCGGCACCCTCTAGTCTAATACCGCGGCACCCTCTAGTCTAATACCGCGGCACCCTCTAGTCTAACCCCGCGGCACCCTCTAGTCTAATACCGCGGCACCCTCTAGTCTAACCCCGCGGCGTCCTCTAGTATAATACCGCGGCACCCTCTAGTCTAACCCCGCGGCACCCTCTAGTCTAACCCCGCGGCACCCTCTAGTCTAATACCGCGGCACCCTCTAGTCTAATACCGTGGCACCCTCTAGTCTAATACCGCGGCACCCTCTAGTCTAATCCCGCGGCACCTTCTAGTCTAACCCCGCGGCACCCTCTAGTCTAATACCGCGGCACCCTCTAGTCTAACCCCGCGGCGTCCTCTAGTCTAATACCGCGGCACCCTCTAGTCTAACCCCGCGGCACCCTCTAGTCTAACCCCGCGGCACCCTCTAGTCTAATACCGCGGCACCCTCTAGTCTAATACCGCGGCACCCTCTAGTCTAATACCGCGGCACCCTCTAGTCTAACCCCGCGGCGACCTCTAGTCTAATACAGCGGCACCCTCTAGTCTAATACCGCGACACCCTTTAGTCTAATCCCGCGGCACCCTCTAGTCTAACCCCGCGGCACCCTCTAGTCAAATACCGCAGCACCGTCTAGTCTAATACCGCGGCGTCCTCTAGTCTAATACCGCGGCACCCTCTAGTCTAATACCGCGGCGTCTTCTAGTCTAATACCGCGGCACCCTCTAGTCTAATACCGCGGCACCCTCTAGTCTAATACCGCGGCATCCTCTAGTCTAATCCCGCGGCACCCTCTAGTCTAATACCGCGGCACCCTCTAGTCTAATACCGCGGCACCCTCTAGTCTAATACCGCGGCACCCTCTAGTGTAATACCGCGGCACCCTCTAGTGTAATACCGTGGCGTCCTCTAGTGTAATACCGCGGCACCCTCTAGTCTAATCCCGTGGCACCCTCTAGTCTAACCCCGCGGCACCCTCTAGTCTAATACCGCAGCACCCTCTAGTCTAATACCGCGGCACCCTCTAGTCTAATACCGCGACACCCTCTAGTCTAATCCCGCGACACCCTCTAGTCTAATACCGCGGCACCCTCTAGTCTAATACCGCGGCACCCTCTAGTCTAATACCGCGGCACCCTCTAGTCTAATACCGCGGCACCCTCTAGTCTAATACCGCGACACCCTCTAGTGTAATACCGCGGCACCCTCTAGTGTAATACCGCGGCACCCTCTAGTGTAATACAGCGACACCCTCTAGTCTAATACCGCGGCACCCTCTAGTGTAATACCGCGGCACCCTCTAGTCTAATACCGCGGCACCCTCTAGTCTAATCTCGCGGCACCCTCTAATCTAATACCGCGGCACCCTCTCGTAACATAATGTGGCTACAATGTGATAACTGTATCACTATAAATGTGAAAGTAATCACACAGCAGATATTGCCGTTGTGGTGTGACATATTCCTTCACATATCCTAGGCCGAGAAATATGAGGTTGGGTGACCAGTTACCTTGCACGTCACCTTCCTTTCCTACAAAACTCTGAAATGTCTCTGCTACCCGGCTCTGTGGCGAAGGAGTTCGTAATCCCGCATTCCCCGTGCAAAACACAGCCGCTGGCGATGAATGCCGGTCGTGAAGAAAGCAATGGCAAACTACTTAGCATAAACTTGCCCAGGAATCACAAACAGCCGAACAATACTGGAGCTGACTGATACATCTTGTAAAGGATAAGCAACTGACTGACTGGCACACTTCTATGAGCGGAGTTGACTCCCAGGAGTGGTACTGACTAGATAAATGATCCCGCCTCTCCGAGGATTGAACCCGTACCACTAACCTGGCAGACAAGCAGCCTAATCGCCGTGCCACCACGCCTCTATGACTATATAGTTATATATTTCCCTGTAGGAAAGCCATCTCAAACGGAGCCTCAATGACGTCACGTTCAGGACAGGACAGTTCGGCATTAAAAAGTCACCACAGTCTGTGTTCGGCAGTCTGCACTCGGAGAAAGAGAACTGGGCATTTCAACCAAGCATTATCTGTGTTTCAGAGGCTGATAGTTATGATGTAAGCTAGTTACACTAACAATTATATCCTACCTGCAAGCATGATATTGTTCTATGTTTATATCTGTTATACAAGCATTGTCCACTTCTATATTTATATCTTGTGTACAAACATTGTCTACTTCTATACTTAAATCTTGTATACAAACATTGTCCACTTCTATACTCATATCGCGTATATAAACATTGTCCACTTCTATACTTAAATCTTGTATATAAACATTGTCCACTTCTATACTTATATCTTGTATACAAACATTGTCCACTTCTATACTTATGTCGTGTATATAAACATTGTCCACTTCCGTACTTATATCGTGTATACAAACATTGTCCACTTCTATACTTATATCTTGTATACAGACATTGTCCACTTCTATACTTATATCTTGTATACAAACATTGTCCACTTCTATACTTATATCGTGTATATAAACATTGTCCACTTCTATACTTATATCGTGCATATAAACATTGTCCACTTCTATACTTATATCGTGCATACAAACATTCTCCACTTCTATACTCATATCGTGAATATAAACATTGTCCACTTCTATACTTAAATCTTGTATATAAACATTGTCCACTTCTATACTTATATCTTGTATACAAACATTGTCCACTTCTATACTTATGTCGTGTATATAAACATTGTCCACTTCCGTACTTATATCGTGTATACAAACATTGTCTACTTCTATACTTATATCTTGTATACAAACATTGTCCACTTCTATACTTATATCTTGTATACAAACATTGTCCACTTCTATACTTATATCGTGTATATAAACATTGTCCACTTCTATACTTATATCGTGTATATAAACATTGTCCACTTCTATACTTATATCGTGCATATAAACATTGTCCACTTCTATACTTATATCGTGCATACAAACATTCTCCACTTCTATACTCATATCGTGAATATAAACATTGTCCACTTCTATACTTATATCGAGTATATCAATATTGTCCACTTCTATACTTATATCGTGTATACAAACATTGTCCACTTCTATACTTATATCGTGTATACAAACATTGTCCACTTCTATACTTATATCGTGCATATAAACATTGTCCACTTCTATACTTATATCGTGCATATAAACATTGTCCACTTCTATACTTATATCGTGTATATAAACATTGGCCACGTCTATACTTATATCGTGTATACAAACATTGTCCACTTCTATACTTATATCTTGTATACAAACATTGTCCACTTCTATACTTATATCGTGTATATAAACATTGTCCACTTCTATACTTATATCGTGTATATAAATATTGTCCACTTCTATACTTATATCTTGTATACAAACATTGTCCACTTCTATA
Organism: Cepaea nemoralis; assembly: GCA_014155875.1. Lineage (NCBI taxonomy): Eukaryota > Metazoa > Mollusca > Gastropoda > Stylommatophora > Helicidae > Cepaea > Cepaea nemoralis. The sequence goes on along the minus strand of JACEFZ010024973.1, from coordinate 862,187 downwards.
CTTATATCGTGCATATAAACATTGTCCACTTCTATACTTATATCGTGCATATAAACATTGTCCACTTCTATACTTATATCGTGTATATAAACACTGTCCACTTCTATACTTATATCGTGTATACAAACATTGTCCACTTCTATACTTATATCTTGTATACAAACATTGTCCACTTCTATACTTATATCGTGTATATAAACATTGTCCACTTCTATACTTATATCTTGTATACAAACATTGTCCACTTCTGTACTTATATCGTGTATATAAACATTGTCCACATCTATACTTATATCGTGTATATAAACATTGTCCACTTCTATACTTATATCGTGTATACAAACATTGTCCACTTCTATACTTATATCGTGTATACAAACATTGTCCACTTCTATACTTATATCGTGTATATAAACATTGTCCACTTCTATACTTATATCTTGTATACAAACATTGTCCACTTCTATACTTATATCGTGTATATAAACATTGTCCACTTCTATACTTATATCGTGTATATAAACTTTGTCCACCCCTATACTTAAATTTTGTATACAAACATTGTCCACTTCTATACTTATATCGTGTATATAAACATTGTCCACTTCTATACTTATATCGTGTATATAAACATTGCCCACTTCTATACTTAAATCTTGTATACAAACATTGTCCACTTCTATACTTATATCTTGTATACAAACATTGTCCACTTCTATACTTATATCTTGTATACAAACATTGTCCACTTCTATACTTATATCTTGTATATAAACATTGTCCACTTCTATACTTATATCTTGTATACAAACATTGTCCACTTCTATACGTATATTTTGTTTCCAAACATTGTCTATACTTAAAATGTGGAACACGGTATGTTAATGTAACAAATGCGGAACAGAGTATGTTAATGTAACAAATGTGAAACAGGGTATGTTAATGTAACAGCTGTAATAAATTTATAACAAAAGTAGCAAGCTTTCATAGACAAATCTGGAGTGGAAATACAGAACTTTGAGCCTTGTGTGTGTGTTGATATAGAGCCCTGTTGTTTTCCCACAGAACATTCTGGACAGAGCTGAGAAAATATTTGCTGAAGCTGCAACGGTAAGCAACTTGTCGACTATACATGTGTCTGTGTGTAGGCATTGCACAGAAAATGTGTCGTCAGTCTACATGTCTGAGAGTAGGCATTGCACAGAAAATGTGTCGTCAGTCTACATGTCTGAGAGTAGGCATTGCATAGAAAACTTGCCATTTGTCTACGTATCTGTGTGTAGGCATTGATTGACAACTTGTCATGTGTCGACACGTCTGTGTGTAAGCATTGTGTAACGTAGAGTACCTGTTTAGCCACACCCGCTTCCCCCACCCCCTTCCGATCAGGGTTACTTGAAGCCACATGTGGAGGTGGTATTTGAAAGTTGAAGAGCAGCCGACAGATAGTTGTAGATTATGGTCTCCAAATTCACGACGGTCGGCGGATGATCTCGTTTTGGAGACAATGGCTACGATCTTCGACCAGTATGGTCACTGTTAAGAAGGAAGTCAATGGCAAACTACCTTCTTTACGGATGCTAAGATAGTCATATTTCGTGTAATAGCGAATCAGATAAACGACGTAAATGGGTGTTCCATAGGTGCAGCCTCGCCCGGTAGGGGTTGTCATGTGCACCAAGTTACTCCAGACGTCAGCAAGCGACTGTGTGCAGAACAGTAACAACATTTAAAGTCGAAATAAGAACAGGGAGCTGATTCACGGCTCTGGTGATCGTGTAATATGGCGAATTATGACCGCCCACGCTTATCGGCTTGGCAATTGATTATGACGATGAATGTCGGTATCGCAGCTTACCTCCCACGTTCACGTGACATATTTATGAGGTCTAGTTTGTTGTGGGTAGTTTTCCTGATGTTTTCCAATTCGGCCAGAGCAGCCACCAATTACGGCCTACTCTTTATAGCTTTTTTTTCAAATGCCAGATGATCTTTAACTGATTCAGTGCTGAAGGGTAATATATCGCCATATATGACATCCCATCTGGACAAAGGGACGATAGATCGTCATAAATGGGTCATCATGTTATTTGTTTTGTTTCATGATATCTTATGCAATTTCAATGCTCAATTAACGGACATTTATATTCTTCTTCTTCTTCTTCTTCTTCTTCTTCTTCTTCCTCTTCTTCTTCTTTCGTTCGCTTGAAATATATCTATAACTGCAATGTTGTCTCTTGTATGAATTCAACTGTCTTTTTTAGTTCACACAGCGATCCATAGAGTTTATCTTCCACTGTCGTCTTTCTAGGCCAGAAGGTTTGTCTAGATATGTTATATTTTGGGCTGTCTTGGAGTATGTGCTCAGCTGTCTGCGACGCCAATCCATATGCGCACTTGGCTGTTTCACCAATCTTGAATTGTGTATACATGTGGTTGCGTAATCTATTGTGTCCTGTTCTGAGGCGCAGAATAATGACTTGTTCTGGTCTGTCCATAAATTTACATTATAATACTTGCTCATTTGATTGTGTGACATGTCATGTCAAACAACCTTTTCTTGGGCACTGAATGACTTACAAGCAGCAAGTTGAATCTTTTTATTTTTTGCCATGGCTCGCTTTGAACTCAAGCGTAGTCCATACACTGGCTACAGCTTGTAGTACACTGGACTGATTTTTGCGTGTGGATTAGCTTTCCCTATTACCAGTGTATCTCTCCATCAGGCGAACCCACTCCGACTTCTGAAGCACTTGTAATTTACAACCCCTAGTCAAGAACGAGAAGTCAATATTTTAGTCAAACTGACCGGTGTGGGGTTGAACCCGCTACCTCGGCATCAGCACATCGGAAGTTTATGAGCGTGTGCTCTTACCCATTCAGCCATGCTGGCCTTTAGTTGAATGTTCTTTCACAAGATGTCGCAATTAGCACTTATTGGTCGCTGTAATTTAATAGAAGCCACGGAAGGCAGGTGGTGGATGAAACTTTGAGGGCAGCCGACAGATATTTGTTGTTTATGGTCTCAAGTTTCGCGACGGCAGGCAGAGGATCTCTTTCGAGAGACAATGGTTGCGGTCACCCGACCAGTATGGTCATTGCCATATCGGAAAGCAACGGCAAACTACCTCTTTAAAAGTGCCTAGTACATTATGATTCGCCTAAAGACTGATCATCGCAAGACAAGGACAGAGACATTAAAATTAGCAACATGGAATGTTAGGACGTTAAACGACGACGACAAATTAGAGAACATAAAACAAGAACTGGGAAGAGAAAAAATTAATATTTTAGGGATGTGCGAAACGAGATGGACAGGAGCAGGCATCAAGATAGATGAAGATTTTAAGATTATTTATTCTGGAGGTGAAGATCGACAAAGGGGAGTGGCAATTATTTTGGACCGGAAAACATCAAAATCTGTTCAAGGATATTGGGCCGTGTCGGACAGAGTTCTACTAGTTAAATTAAGTGGCAGACCTTTTAGCATAAATGTTATTCAAGTATATGCCCCAACAGGAGAATCCAGTGAAGATAGTGTAGAGGAATTTTATAATGACATAGAGTCTGCCTTAAAGAAATGTAAAAATTCAGAAATAAACATCATATTAGGGGACTTCAATGCAAAAGTAGGAAATCAAGGTGATAGATACACAGTAGGAAACTATGGTTTAGGAGAGAGAAATGAAAGAGGATACAGACTCGTAGAGTGGGCAAAAGAACAGGAAATGATTGTAGGAAACACCTGGTTTAAGCAACACCCTAGAAGATTATGGACATGGAGGAGTCCTGATAACAGGATTAGAAACCAGATTGACTACATTCTGATTAGCAGAAGATTTAGAAACGCGTTAACTATAGCAAAAACAGTTCCCAGTGCTGATTGTTATAGTGACCACAGATTACTTACAGGAACATTGAGGATAAAGTTGAAGAAAGTCAAGTATATAACAGGAAACACTAAATATGATTTGTGTACATTGAGTAATGACAAGGAAATACAAAACAAATTCAACATAGAAGTACAGAACAGATTTGATATATTGTCTGATCTAGAGATCCTATTCCAGGATGTGGATGATCAATGGGAAATGTTGAAGAATTCAATCAGTTTGGCTGCAGAAACAACTATTCCAAAATTAAAGAAGGTGGGTCGTAAGAAATGGATGACTGAAGAAATTTTACACCTAATGGAAACAAGAAGACTCAACAAAAATAATTCTGCCAAATATGAAGAAATTCACAGACAAGTCAGAATATTATGTAAGGAGGCAAAAGAAGCATGGCTTGAGGAAAAGTGCTTAGAAATTGAAAAACAACACAACAGTCAAAATACCAAATTAGTGCACAAAAGAATTCAGGAACTTACTAATAAAAGAACAAGTACATCAACAGGCTGTCTAAAAACTAAAGATGGCAAAATCATAATAGAAAAAGATCAGATTATACATGTATGGACAGATTATGTGAAAAACCTTTATGAGGATAACAGAGAGGAACAGTATGATATTAGATTTAATAATGAAGGACCGCCAATTTTGAAGATGGAGGTTCGAAATGTTCTTAAGCATATGAAAGCTGGCAAGGCCCCCGGTGAAGATAACATCACAGCAGAAATGATTAAAGCTTTAGAAGAATATGGACTAGATCAAGTTACCAGACTGCTGAACACATTATATGATACTGGAGATATACCTTCTGAATTATGTAACTCTGTATTTATTGCAATCCCAAAGAAATCAGGAGCCTTGGAATGTGATCAACATAGAACAATTAATAAAATGAGCCACATCACAAAGATTTTGCTAAGAATTATCATGCAAAGAGTGAGGAAGAAAATACAACCTGAAATAGGGGCAGAACAATGTGGGTTTGTAGAAGGAAAGGGTACAGTAAATGCTGTGTATATGCTGCGAAAAGTTATTGAACGTGCTATAGAAGTAAACAAGGATATACATCTTTGCTTTATTGACTACACAAAGGCTTTTGATAGAGTTAGACATGTCAACATGGTGGATATGCTTGCAGATCTACAAATTGATGGGAAAGACATTAGACTTATAAAAAACATATATTGGAAACAACAAGCTGCCATAAGGATTGATAATGAAGTGGGACAATATCAGCCTATTAAGAGAGGTGTTAAGCAGGGATGTGTAATGTCTCCAGACCTTTTTTCCCTGTACAGTTAAAATATTTTCAGAAATGAAGACGATATAAATGAAGTCAGCATTGGAGGACGAAACATCAATAACATTAGATATGCAGATGATACAGTATTGATTGCAGACAATGCGCAGGATCTGCAACAATTAGTAGATGCGGTTGTTGTACACAGTGAGCAACTGGGGTTAGAATTAAATTGTAAAAAGACACAGGTTATGGTCGTCACTAGGAAGAACGAAGTACCACAATGTAATATACAAGTAAATGGGAATATTCTTCAACAAGTGAATCGGTACAATTATCTCGGAACAGTCATAACATCTGATGGGAGATGCCTTGAAGAGATTAGAACAAGAATCGCCATGGCGAAAGTAGCCTTTAGCAAGATGAAAAACATTCTGACCAATAAAAAGATGTCAGTTGAAACAGAGGAAAAGAGTGTTGAGGGAATATATAGAGCCTGTTTTTTTTTTTTTTAATGGATGTGAAACTTGGACAATGTGCAGTCAAGCTGAAAAACATCTGATGGCTGCAGAAATGTGGTTTCTGAGGAAAATGCAAAGAATACCATGGACAGATAGAAAAACCAATGACCAAGTACTACATGAGACAAATGAAAATCGTAAATTTATTAGAGAAATTAGACGTAGACAGTCAAAAATTTTTGGACATGTTATGAGAAGAAATGGATTAGAGAACTTAGTGACTACTGGCAAGATCGAGGGGAACAGACCAAGAGGAAGACCGAGAGGAAAATACCTGGATGACTTCGCCGCATGGCATGAACGAGACAGGAACACTGAGCTTATCCACGACACTGGTGACCGAGTTAAATGGCGATTTATGACCGCCCACGCTTTCCGGCATGGCACATTGATTGATTGTAATAAAATTTAATAGGCAATTTTACGTTCTGTAGTTTGCAATTTGTTTCTGAACTGCCGGCACCTCATGACATCCAAATCAACTCATGGCGATCTATTTCCAAATCGCCCGCGGCTGGTTCCGAACTTTCAACCCAGTGTATAAGGGAATTGCGAAACTGCATTTTACTAACCTCTAAGCTACAGGCGCCGACGAGTGCCAAATAGTGCATACAAATATGGGGCTAGTCCAATTTGAGTATTGGGTATATGGCGCTAAACCTATCTTTATATAGACCAAACAGCACTTCATGGGTAATGGGGTCAGTAGCACATCTTCCACCTTCACTTCCCAATACATGTTCTTGTACCAGTTTGAGGCTGGGTCGACCTGGGAGCCCGGGTCCATTTTAACAATCCTCACCGGAGTGACTTCGAACCCCTGCCCACAGGGTGTCTGGTCACTAAGCTGTCGCAGCTCCTGTTTCTCGTGGATTTATTACAATTAGCACAATTATAATTAGTATTATTTAGTTATGTAGCCACTGTTTCACATTACCAGTATGTCGTGTGTTTCTCCATCTGTTGCCACTGTTTCACATCCTCAATAGGTCCTCTTTTGCCCGTCTGTAGCCACTATTCACATTTCCAATGTGGCATGTGTTTCTCATCTGTAGCTACTTTTTCACATTCCCATTATATCATATGTTTCCCATTGTAATTATTGTTTCACATTTCCAATGTGCCATGTATTTCCCCTTCTGTACCCACTGTTTCACATCTCCAGTAAGCCACGTATCTGTAGCTATTGTTACACATGTCCAGCATGGATTGTGTTTCCCATTTGTACCCACTGTTTCACACCTCCAGAAAGTCGTGTGTCTCCACATCTGTAGCCACTGTTTCACACCTCCAGTAAGTCGTGTCTCCACATCTATACCCATTGTTTCACACCTCCAGTAAGTCGTGCCTCCACATCTGTACCCACTGTTTCACACCTCCAGTAAGTCGTGTCTCCACATCTGTAGCCACTGTTTCACACCTCCAGTAAGTCGTGTGTCTCCACATCTGTAGCCACTGTTTCACACCTCCAGTAAGTCGTGTCTCCACATCTGGAGCCACTGTTTCACACCTCCAGTAAGTCGTGTCTCCACATCTGTACCCACTGTTTCACACCTCTAGTAAGTCGTGTCTCCACATCTGTACCCACTGTTTCACACCTCCAGTAAGTCGTGTCTCCACATCTGTACCCACTGTTTCACACCTCCAGTAAGTCGTGTCTCCACATCTGTACCCACTGTTTCACACCTCCAGTAAGTCGTGTCTCCACATCTGTAGCCACTGTTTCACACCTCCAGTAAGTCGTGTGTCTCCACATCTGTAGCCACTGTTTCACACCTCCAGTAAGTCGTGTCTCCACATCTGGAGCCACTGTTTCACACCTCCAGTAAGTCGTGTCTCCACATCTGTACCCACTGTTTCACACCTCTAGTAAGTCGTGTCTCCACATCTGTACCCACTGTTTCACACCTCCAGTAAGTCGTGTCTCCACATCTGTACCCACTGTTTCACACCTCCAGTAAGTCGTGTCTCCACATCTGTAGCCACTGTTTCATATTTCCAGTAAGTCATGTTTCTGCACATATGTAGCCACTGTTGTACATTACCAATATGTCATGTCTCCCTATCTGTAGCCATATCTGTTTCACATCCCCAACATGTCACTTGTGTTCCCCCATCTATAGCCACTGTTTCACATCCCCAACATGTCACTTGTGTTCCCCTATCTGTAGCCACTGTTTCACATCCCCAACATGTCACTTGTGTTCCCCCATCTGTAGCCACTGTTTCACATCCCCAACATGTCACTTGTGTTCCCCCATCTGTAGCCACTGTTTCACATCCCCTACATGTCACTTGTGTTCCCCCATCTGTAGCCACTGTTTCACATCCCTGTCACAAAAATAAAACACCGCGTTTAACCAGTTGATTACTATAGAGACTTTCTGATTAACCGGCCTATCTGCAAAGCCAAAACTATTTTAACTAACAGAAAAAAACAAATTGGATGTCAAAATCCCCAGGACGGTCAAAAGTTGCAGCTGCACGTGTTTACATGGGGTCGACAAAATGGGAACATTTGGAAGTGAGTGAGATGAATCTATACACCACTTGGACAGTTCATAAACAGGTCGGATTGAAAGCGGAAGTGGTCAGCTCGGGAGAAAACAGTCCGTCTGTCATTTAGAGTTCTGGACATCAAGCGAAATGGCGGCTGGGGTTGTCACCACTCGACAGAAGATTGGCGGTTTGTTGTGGAAACCCGTTGTTGGGAGCATACAGGAACTCGCTAGCTTGTTGTGGGAGTCAAAACAAGTGATGACAACTCTGACATTGATTGAGTCAGGGAGGATAGATTCTTGACAATGGATGATATGCCCAAATAACACCTGTGTGGACATAAAGAATACCGTCACGTGACCAATTTTAGGCTGTTTGAAAAACCTGATTTGGGGACAATTAGTGTTGACCAAAACCGTGGATTAGGATGGACGTGTTTGTTGGAGAGCTCTACAGTGTTAGATTAATTTTAAATTAACTAGCATGTGTCGTTATGGCAAAGTGTAGCAGCCATCCCGGAATGAGGCGGTTTTGCATAAGGTATTCAATATAGTCTATTTAGGCCTAATTAATATAGGCAGTAGTCTTGTTAAAACTAGAGTGTGATGATTAGCACTGTTAGTTGAAAACTAGTTAGAGTAGTGAAGTGATAATTGGCTCTGCTAGGATGAATAGGATAGAGGGGTGATAATTGGAGAGATTTTAGATGGGGAAAGTGTCCAATGGGGGGATCTTTCAATGGTTTGCCCACTGAAGTTGTGCACTCTGTTTATGGGTCTTTCCTTGTCATCGCCTGATTCGGACGTAGGTGAGGAGCTAAGATGCTCTATGACAGAGTTTAGTTAGCTGTAAAATAACTGAGCAAGGCAATAGGCTTACACTCAGCCGGTAGGATCAGTGACTAGTACTATCACAAGATGTGTTGTTTCTCTCACAGGTTCCATACCAGTTACGAGGAAGTTCAACACTGGGTTTGATGAAGTGCAACGTCAATTAGACATAACACCAGTTGGACACAAAAATGTTTCTTACTAAAAAGGAATAACGTCCGAGAAGAAAGATGGTTCACCTAAGATGGGTGATATATTCTAGTGAAATAGTTCAAAAGACATGATACGTTAAACTAGATATACACTAGTTAGGATAAAGTATATTAACAATAACAGTGATACCTAAATACTCACTACAAAGGATTCGTAAAATTTTTAGGACCGATCGGAACTTATATGTATTGTGCAACCGGCCCATGATTAGCTGTAATTTACAAACAGTATCTATTTCGGATGATCAGGAAGATGGATTACCAGGTAGCTACAGATGACAGTCGGTGTCCGGCAGGAGAGATACAGTACCGGGTGAGGTGGACTTGTTCTGACTTAACGTGCTGTGGTGTGTCCTTGCAAGGATGAACTGACTATGCTATTATCTGAGAGTCCGATCCTACACACATTATAGAACATATCACACATTTTCTTCGCATACACGTCTCATATACGTTACACTTTTCTTTTAATAAATTAATCTGTATTAATTTTTAGAAGCAAGAGTTGTTGAATATGTTGCGTTGGGGAAGTATGAGAGGGGGCATAGTACGACAGTGAGAGAGTGATAGGAAAAGGTGTCCATGGGCTGATGGAGTGTGTTGGACGGAAGCTGGTGGATTCTCCAGAATATTGAAAGGAAAGAAAAATTATAATGTGGGTGTTGACTCTCCTCACTCCAGGGACGACACTTTAAAGGAGGACACGACAATCCCCAACATGTCACTTGTGTTCCCCCATCTCCAACCACTGTTTCACATCCCCAACATGTCACTTGTGTTTTGCCACCCCTAGCCATTGTGTCACATCCCCAACATGTCACTTGTGTTTTGCCACCCCTAGCCATTGTGTCACATCCCCAACATGTCACTTGTGTTTTGCCACCCCTAGCCATTGTGTCACATCCCCAACATGTCACTTGTGTTTTGCCACCCCTAGCCATTGTGTCACATCCCCAACATGTCACTTGTGTTTTGCCACCCCTAGCCATTGTGTCACATCCCCAACATGTCACTTGTGTTTTGCCACCCCTAGCCATTGTGTCACATCCCCAACATGTCACTTGTGTTTTGCCACCCCTAGCCATTGTGTCACATCCCCAACATGTCACTTGTGTTTTGCCACCCCTAGCCATTGTGTCACATCCCCAACATGTCACTTGTGTTTTGCCACCCCTAGCCATTGTGTCACATCCCCAACATGTCACTTGTGTTTTGCCACCCCTAGCCATTGTGTCACATCCCCAACATGTCACTTGTGTTTTGCCACCCCTAGCCATTGTGTCACATCCCCAACATGTCACTTGTGTTTTGCCACCCCTAGCCATTGTGTCACATCCTCAACATGTCACTTGTGTTTTGCCACCCCTAGCCATTGTGTCACATCTCCAAAATGTCACTTGTGTTCCCCCATCTGTGGCCACTGTTTCACATTCCCAACATGTAACTTGTATTTCGCCATCTCCAGCCACCGTTTCACATGCCCAACATGTCACTTGTATTTTGCCATCTCCAGCCAGATCTGTTCGATATCCCCGACACCAGCATGGATTTCACGGTGGAGGAGGACGCCCTGAGATGGTTCATGTTGCCCAGCGAGGCTGCAGACATCATCAACCACAGACAGGTTGGTATGTTCAATATTGTCCCACTGTATAGCACTGTAGTTCTGCGAGTCATTCTCATGTCTGCTCACTTCTTCGGTTACATCCATTGTGTTTATGCTCGTCTATACTATAGGGCATTGCTATTGTGGGTGTCAATCTCATAGGGCATTGCTATTGTGGGTGTCAATCTCATAGGGCATTGCTATTGTGGGTGTCAATCTCATAGGGCATTGCTATTGTGGGTGTCAATCTCATAGGGCATTGCTATTGTGGGTGTCAATCTCATAGGGCATTGCTATTGTGGGTGTCAATCTCATGCGTGCTCACTTCTTCAGGTACATCCATGGTGTTTATGCTCGTCTATACTATAGGGCATTGCTATTGTGGGTGTCAATCTCATAGGGCATTGCTATTGTGGGTGTCAATCTCATAGGGCATTGCTATTGTGGGTGTCAATCTCATAGGGCATTGCTATTGTGGGTGTCAATCTCATAGGGCATTGCTATTGTGGGTGTCAATCTCATGCGTGCTCACTTCTTCAGGTACATCCATGGTGCTTATGCTCATCTCTACCGTAGGGCATTTCTGTTTTGAGTATCAGTCTCATGAATGTTTACTTCTTCAGTTACATCCATGGTAGTTATGAGCATCTCTACTATAGGGAAGTTCTATTGAGACACTGAAGTAAAGAAAACTTTAATGTGTGTGTGTGTTTTTTTTGTTTTTTTTTTTGTTTTTTTAGACAGAGAGTATAACCAGGACGAAAGGAAATAAATGTTTGGGGTCAGTTTTTGACCACATATTCCGGCTTCCCCAACACGAACGGCGAGAACGCTTCAAAGATTTAAAGGAGTAAGAGACGAGAGGGCCGACTTCACTGTGCTGGGGTTTACACAATCCGGGTGGATCTTTTTCTGCAGAACGGCAAACAACGTGTCGTTAGAATTTAAAAGCATGAACTCCGTCGCTCCCGCGATGACCCCGATATCCGGGAAAATGACGATTCAAAAACGAAATCACGATCTTCAAAGCACAAAGTACTCCGTTTGACCAAACCATGACCTTACCATCAAAGTACAAAGTAATCGGTTAAACCAAACCATGACTTTCAAAGTACAAAGTACTCGGTTTGACCAAACCATGAACTTCAAAGTACAAAATAATCGGTTCTACCAAACCAAGACTTTCAAAGTACAGAGTACTCGGTTTGACCAAACAATAACCTTCAAAGTACAAAGTAATCGGTTCTACCAAATCAAGGCCTTCAAAGCACAAAGTACTCAATCTGACCAAACCACGACATTCAAAGTACAAAGAACTCGGTTTGACCACTTCTTGACGTAGACTTTCCTTCCCCTAACGCTTCTCAACACTGCTAGCAAGTGCGGACCTATCAGCCATCTTGTAAGAATTAACGCGATGATCACGAGAACTCTCCGGAACAATTTGCACTCGTTGTCAAATTAATAGTATAAGAACAAAACCAACGATCTTCAGAATACAAGGATTCGTCTTGACCACTTCGTTCTGGAGGGACATCCCCACCTCCGACACGAGGGGGGATTTGACTCGGGCCATCGGGCAAGAATACTAGCTACTACACTACCACAACTATCAGACGGCAGGGGTGGGATCGGGTTACTGACCTTATGTGGGGAAACAGAAATGGTTGGGGAGTTGAGATCGCCGAAGTCTGCTCCAGGATAGGCGCTTGATGAATAAGGCGGAGGATAAACAAGAAGAAGGGTAGATAGGGGATGGGGAGGAGCAGCAGCAACAGGAGAAGAAGAAGAAGAAGAAGAAGAAGAAGAAGAAGAAGAATAGACCTCAAGCTTTAGCATCTTTCAATGTATTTTCATCACTGACAGGTGAAGCGCCTGGTTCCAGAAGATCTGCCCTTCCTGCCTGTCTCAATGAAGGAAAAGCTTTGTGGCTCATTCTGGCAATGAAGCCGTTAGTTCATCAGAAGTCAAGGCTGTGAAAGGTCACCTAATACTGGAAGCGGCTCAATATTGGTTTATATAGCAATCTTATTTATTGTAGCTGGTGTGTGTAAAATTTGCATTGTTATCACTGTTCGTACATCTTCTTCGTTTTCTTCTTCTTCCTCTTTTTCGGATTTCTGGTCACGGCAGGCATTGGTGATCACCACTCTTCTCACAGTCAGCTGATAATAAAACATTAATGATTATATCTTAAAAGAAGTTAACTCACACAGAGAACGGGTTACTCAGATCAGCCCACATTCTATTGGTGTGCCTGAGAAGAAAAGGCTGGGGTATGCAGTTACAATAGAAACCATCATGGCATGGAGGAACATCGATATGGTGTGAATACCTTGGACTGCCAGAGTAGTGATAAAAACTCCGCCGCGGGGCAAACACGGCAGGGGCCTTCCGATCGTCAGAAGTGTACCCCCTCCCCCCAATGTTTCTGCCCATTCTCTAGGGGGCGGGCCCGTCCGGGTCAGGACTCCGGGCGTCTTCCCCCCTGCCGTGCGAGACGTTCGGTCGATTTAATTGTCCCTATGTTCCCACTCTGCCTTCTCATTGGCACCGGGAAACTTGATCTTCACCCCGAGACTCTCTGATGGTTGCTCGGGTGTGTCACAGGTGACATCGACTTGAGTCTTCTCAGCTCTGTGGGGTTCTCGCTGGCTGAGATCCTCTTACGTCTTATGTATATTCCGTTAGCCAGGAAGAGCTTAATTTCACATTATACTCTACAATAGGAAAATGACAGTGTTCTTTGATCATGTAATGAGAAGAGAGACGTTGGAGAACATCATGGCAGCTGGAAAGATCAGAGGTTGAAAAGGAAAAGGCAGATCGAGAGAAATGATGCTGAATTGAGAAATATCATCAACAGAATCGATCAGAACACTGAGGTATGTTACGATAAGTGAACACCCATGCTGTGAAGCAGGGTATGTGATGGTATTAGTCACACAGATTGTATTAACAACTGATTACATTTTGTGATTGTATTGGTAATACTAAGTATAGGTAACCTGCCAAAGGCATTTGTTTTTCTTGTTATATCAAACATTATTTTTTTTTTTTTTTCAAATTCAGTGAAATGTTCTGTGTTCATAGGTAAATTACATTTTCGTTCATCTTAAAAATGTATATGTTATTCTTCCATACAAACGTACATTTACAACCATGGCAGATAATATTCAGGTCAATTAATAAATAATTGTGTACATATGATCATGTTTTGTTTTAGTAGTCCTAGGGTTCCAAATTTCATAGCAGTGGGTGCCCCATAATTGCTCCATTCCTGTGCCAGCGAAAATCACACGAAATGATCATCATTCTCCCATGTGAACGGAAATAGCAATGGCAAGACCAAATTACAGGCCCAGACAACAAGCTGTCCTTCACCTGAATAAGCAGTTCGTTGTTGAAGATAGCAGCCCAAACATACACAAGGAACCCATACATACATTAATACATAAGACAGCCGTCGAAATGCCATTTTCTTAATCTGCGCAGCCAGTGAGAACACAAACAGCAGTCCAGAGACAGCTCCCTGCTCTTGTCTGGACCATGCCATGTGGCCAAGCCATCCAGATATTTACTTCACTGCCTTCCACGTGTTCTTTTCCCCTCAATCTTGCCAATGTCACCAGTCTAATTTATTTCTTCTTATAGTTAGTTAGTCTTTCCTCTTGAGCCTAAGGCGGCGCATAGGGCAGAAGTCCTGTCTCTCCATGCCTGGCAGTTCGCTGCTACCTGTTGTAGATCTTGGATATTTACTTGGCCATTGAATGAGCCTTCTCTAATGATAGTTCTACGCAGGGTCTCTCTTGGTCTTCCCCGTTTTCTTTTCCCTACCGGTGATCATACGAGGGCTTGGTAGGGGAGTCTTGTCTTGTCCATTCTGAGTACATGGCCGATGTAGTTCCATCGGCGTCTTCTTATGAAATTGGATACTGTATCTTGCTTAGTCTCTTGTCTTATTTGCGAATTGGTTCTGAAGTCTGTCCAGTGGATGTTTAGAAGTCTTCTAAGACATTTGTTCTCAAAATTGTCTAATTTTTTATCTAAAGCTACCGTTGATTTCCAACTTTCACATCCATACGTTAACACTGGAATCACACAAGAGTTGAAGATTTTAAGTTTTGTGTGTTTGCTGAGTGTCTTTGACTTCCAGATGTTTGAGTTTATTGAAGGCACTAGATGCCAGTGCGATTCTAGATGATATTTGTGGTGTTGAGTCCCCTGTAGATGTCATTTTGCTTCCTAGGTATGTGAAGCTATTGACTTTTTCAAGAATATATATTCTTCTTATAACATACCCCAAAATCTTGACTGTTTACATCTAATTTCCCTAATAAGTTTACGGTTTTCATTTTCTTCTTGTAGGACTTGCTCATTGGTTTTTCTGTCTGTCCATGGTATTTTTTGCACTTTCTTCAGAAACCACATTCCCATTAAATGTTCTTCAGCATGTCTGCTCAATGTTCACATCTCACATCCATACAAAAGTACAGGCACTATGTAGAACCTCAACACTTTTTCTCGTAGCAACTGCCTTTGTATTGGTCAATATGTTGTCCATCTTGCAAAAGGTCTGCTACGTACCTTACTCAAGTGAAATGATTCTGCCACTCTAAGAAACAATGTGCTCCCATTTCAGTTTTAACTACTGACTTTTCCCGTAGCAGTAATGTGAAGTGTTTATAGGGTCACATATTCACTACAATAGAGATGACATGTAGCGACCTGAGTTAGTGAGATTATGCATTCGAGGTGGCCACCTGTCACCTATATTTCATGAATCCGTGAGTTGTTTTAATCTTGCTGACCTGTCTTTACAAGGTCGTTTAACTCTTTCTTTCGGGTTGTCTGTTGTGATTATTACTCTGCTGCCTTTTATTTGTTTTAACCCCATTTCTGTCCTTGACAATGACAACTAGTTCCTCTTCCTCGCTATCCCTCAGTACCAAGCACCCAAACTCATTTACCCATACCCCTTATACCAGGCTGTAGCACCAAGTTAGACTTACAAAGAAAATATATCGCAACTATATCAATCAAGTCTGAAACATACTGAACACATGCATACATTGATAGTTTGGCCATGGGTCTCATAGGTCGCTAGCCCAGGACCTTTACTAGCCACACCCATGGAGCATCTCTTCCCAGTCTTGATGGCTTGGCCCTGAGTACCAGAGATAGAGAGCCCAGGACCCACGATGGAAACACCCATGGAGTACCTCTTCTCAGTCTTGACCAGAGGTCCCAGAAATAGCAAGCCCAGGACCTACACTAGCAACACCCTATGAGCACCTCTTCCCAGTTTTGATGGCTTGGCCTTGGGTCCCAGAGATAGCAAGCCCAGGACCTACACCCTAGGAGCACCTCTTCCCAGTCTTGACCATGGGTACCAGAGGTTGCAAGCCCTGGATGTACACTGGCCACACCCTTCGAGCACCTCTTCCAAGTTTTGATGGCTTGGCCTTGGGTACCAGATGTTGCAAGCCCTGGACGTACACTGGCCACACCCTTGGAGCACCTCTTCCCAGTCTTGATGGCTCAGCCTTGGGTCCCAGAGGTCGCAAGCCCTGGACCTACACCCATGGAGCATCTCTTCCCAGAAATAGCAAGCCCAGGACCTATACTAACCACATCCTTGGATCATCTCTTCCCAGTCTTGATGGCTTGGCCCTGGGTACCAGAGATAGAGAGCCCAGGACCCACGATGGAAACACCCTTGGAGCACCTCTTCCCAGTCTTGACCATAGGTCCCAGAAATAGCAAGCCCAGGACCTACACTAGCAACACCCTATGAGCACCTCTTACCAGTTTTGATGGCTTGGCCTTGGGTCCCAGAGATAGCAAGCCCAGGACCTACACCCTAGGAGCACCTCTTCCCAGTCTTGACCATGGGCACCAGAGGTTGCAAGCCCTGGATGTACACTGGCCACACCCTTGGAGCACCTCTTCCCAGTCTTGATGGCTTGGCCATGGGTCCCAGAAGTCGCAAGCCCAGGACCTGCACTCTAGGAGCACCTCTCTCCAGTCTTGATGGCGTGGCCATGGGTCCCATCCCTACATCCATGGAGCACCTCTTCCTGGCCTGGCTAACATTTCAATGATCACTATGTGTGTGTATGTGAAGCCCAAGAACTGAAAACCCTATTAGTCTCTGTTCCTGGGGTGGGGATGGAGAGTTCTGCAAGTGCAGTCACGTTTGAGGGTATCTCAATCCAGGATTTTCTGTCTTCCACTTCTTTGCTTGACTTATCCGTCTTCTGAGTGTATTTTATAATCAAAGGGATTACGATCGGTTAGACCAAACCATCAGGTGAGTTCTCACAGTGTACCCATTTGTTTTTCATCTTCTTCATTCCTCTTTTAAGGAGAGCGCAATACACCTAATTATGAACTTCAAATGTCAATGTGTCATGACTTTAACATGCATTTGTGTGTGGTTAAATCCCTTGGTGGTTCTATATGAAGCCGTGTCAATTCAGTGGGCCAGCATATATTTCTGAACTGCTTGTACGGAGGATAATCCTGCCGTTCATGTTCACTAATATGCGCTTTTGGTCATGTGATGAAAAGAAAGGCATCGAAGAAGATTATCACGACTGGAAAGATCAAGGAGAAGAGAGGCAGATCAAGAGAAATGATTCTGGATGGATTGAGAGTTGTCATGGAGGAATATCAGACCGAGATCTGTGAAGAGACACTGGTCCATCTCATGGACTATTGATGCAGTTGGGCAAAAGACAAGAAAAAACGTCAAAAATATGGATCATTTTTATTGTGTCCTTATTAAATATTTTTGACATTAACAATGATAAAATACAAACAAAATGTAATCGTGAATAACAGAAATGGTAACTGAGTACGAATAATGGGCATAAAATGAATAAAAATGTGAGATGCATGAATAGTTGACAAAGACTAGAAGAATGTGAAAGCCAAAACAGATCATAGCATGAAATTAAGATAGATAATTATAACTAAAGTAGATTAGAGTAGATTAAAAGATAAAGATAATCCTGTGGTTGGGATGTGACCTTTCACACATCCTAATGAGGTGGAGTGACCTATTCCCTTCCTCGCCAGTGTTTCCTCCAATTCTGAACATTATCCAGTCGTCTTATGAGGGGCTGGTTCAATCCCAGAGATGCACTGAATTGGAAATAAAATCATCTTGCCACTGTCATAAATCGAACCTAGACCACTGTCTTGGAGGGCAAATACAGTAACCACAAATCCAATAACCTGAATAACCAAACTAAATGTGGGTTTGAATAATCAATACAGAGTATGAGACACTGACATAGAAACAAGCTTGAAAACATGAATATGAGTTTGAATAATCAAATTAGACCTAGTAAAAATAACACGGATTAGAACGTGAACAATTACCGGCTAAACTTGATTAGGTATTTTTGAATATTCGCAGACAAAAACCAGAATACAGAGAGTCATAGGATGACACTACCTGAGCATCTAATGAAAGATTGTTACAATAGACAATATAAGAGAAGGGAATGTGTGAAAGAAAACAAAAACTTCAAAGTCTATTTTGCATTTTATAAAAAGATATCTCTCTTCACACACCTGCTTTCGGCTTGTCACATCAAGAATTTGAAAATGGTGCTACAATGTACAGCCATTTCTCAGGAAAAAATATAAAACTTAAGCAATGACACAGATGAGAGACATCATCAAGAACCAACACTGCGCCAGATCTTGCAACCTCCATCAGAATATATCAACTCCCATACCGTCCCTTATATAGTTTAACAAATCTTATCTCACTGTCTTCCTCTATATTTCTTTCCATAAATCTTTCCAGCTGTCACATGCTCCAGTTTTCTCCTCTCAAAGTGGCAAACAAAACATGACACTGTGATATGCTGTCTCTGTCTTAGCCTTTCAAAACATTAAAAATACTCATTTTGCTGTTCAAGGTATTTTCGGCATTCTTCTGTTCCTTTATCAGATAACTGCCATCATCACAAAATTATCAAACATTGCAGCATACAGTAAAAACAAGTATCAATCTCAAACACACCCCATGTACAAACAGCTCACAGGCACACAACCGAATCATTCTGTGTGAGAAATTGAAAAACAAACATATGGTCTGTAGAAAAACAAACAGTATTTAAAAGGATGAGTTTACAGCTGAGACACACCCTCCTGTCTGTTGCTGGAATACGTCAATGGAATCACCATCCTCCATCTCCAACTGCGGAGAAAAACAAGGTATGATTCAGAATACAACTACAAGCAAGTTATGCTTGTAACATTTCTTCAGTCGTTCCTCGTATATCCTAGGATACAGAGGTAAGATCAGATAAGTTTCTATCTTCAAGAAGATACAATGAATCTCTAGCACCTCCTGTTCCTCGTTATGACAGCATAGTCCAGCATCCACATTCCAGTCCATCAACTCTATCTGGGTGTTAGGTATGTTGACAATGGAATACCCCAAGCATGTGGAGGACATATCTCTAGCACGTTCCTCGTTATGACAGCATAGTCCAGCATCCACATTCCAGTCCATCAACTCTATCTGGGTGTTAGGTATGTTGACAATGGAATACCCCAAGCATGTGGAGGACATATCTCTAGCACGTTCCTCGTTATGACAGCATAGTCCAGCATCCACATTCCAGTCCATCAACTCTATCTGGGTGTTAGGTATGTTGACAATGGAATACCCCAAGCATGTGGAGGACAACTTAGCCTAGACCTAGTCCCCAGCCAGTCTAGATGTGCTACATGCAACCATCACCTGCCACACTGTAGATGTGAAGTTCCAGCAGAGGTCTTGCACTTCCTGTTGGTTGCCGAGCTTGGAGTGAAGTAAACAGAGCCTGTAACAGTTCCTGAGGAGATCGTGCCACGGTAGTGGGTCAGGATGAAAGTCTTTATGCCAGCCTTATTTCTACAGATGCAAGCCCTTCTCAGGGCTCATACGTCCTGAACATCAATGCATGGACTTATACGGACCTCAAACTTATATGAACCTGAACCTTATACAAACCCAAACCTTAAATGGACCAATAATTGATATGAACTCAAAACTTACATGGACCCAAAACCTTAAACAGACCTAAACTTATACGGACCCAAAACTTATACAGACTTGACGCTAAAACTCAAGTTTTTCCAATGATTCACAACTAACCTAGCAGTGCTTAAACTGATGTCATACTCTGATTTTAAACCCTTTGCTTCTTGCTGTTTAGCTTGCACTATTCCCTATAGTTATGCAAGGAAAGAAAGGTATTCCCATGGCAAATATTGTAGGCTACATTTTTTGCTACCTGCAAAATATGCAAAAACCTTTGCCATAAAAACTGCTGCGAACCAATTTGTCTTGATGTGTGTGACAGGAAAGAACCCAACTAACCCACCTATTCCCTACATTTTACAAAAGCCTACACAATGTGTGTAAGAAGCATAACATGAAAATTGGCATCAGTAAAATGTATGTGATGAATACAACCAAAGAAGAAAAATAAAGATTCTTCTAAAAGAACACACACTGAAAAAGTAAACAGTTTTAAGTATTTAGGAAGTATAATATCAAATGGCAAATCAAAAGACGAGATCGAAAATAGATGCAATAAGGCAGACAACTCATTAGACAAATGGCACCAATACTAAAGACATGTCAACAGAGAAAGCACTATACAACACAATATTCCTACCAACTCTATGCTACCAATGCCAAACCTGGACAATGACAGAAAAAGAGAAAAGAAAAATTACAACAACGGAAATTAGATTACTAAGAAAAATAATCAATGCATCAAGACGAGAGAAAATCAGAAATGGAGAAATCATAACTAACGTGGGGGTTATAGCAGCACAGATTTTATTAGAAGGCAGCAAGTCAAATGGTTTGGCCATGTAACTAGATTATCAACTAACAGTATACCACAACAAGCAATGATGTACAGACCAAATGGAAGCAGAACAGGCTGACCATGTAAGCAATGGACAGCGGGAATGACAGAAATTTTGTTTTGGCTGTTTGTGATTTACAGGGCAAATTGTTACGTGCAGTGGTTTGCCAATTGTTTTCTAATGGACGATGCCCATACCACTGAAATTAACATAAATACAGCCTGCTTCCAAATTATAACACAAAAGACAAAACAGAAACAACATGCGGGCTTGGTTATACTTAGATGGGTGACCGCTCAGGAACACCAAGTGCTGTAGACATTTAAAGGGGCACCACACGATAAGAATGATCAAATCAGTCAGAAAGCCATCAAAATCTGCTAAAGACGACTTCCACCTTATGGACAAACCAGGACACAAATTATGCAACCACATGTATACAAAATTCAAGACTGGCGAATCAGCCATGTGCACATGTGGATTGGTGCCTCAGAGAGCCGATCACACACCCCAAGACTGCCCAAAATACGACATCTGGGCAAATCTTCTGGCCTAAAGAAACAACAGTGGAAGATAAACTTTACTGAGCTTAAGAACTCTTAAGAAGCTTAAGGACCACTGAGTGAACTAAAAAAAGACAAATTCATACAAGAGACAACACTGCAGTTATAGACATATTTCAGGCAAACGAAAGAAGAATAAACAAGATAGGTCAACTGACAAGCAGTCAACACAATGTCACACTAGACATCAGCCAGCCCAGAAACATTTACAAGAAGCATACATACCATTGCTGGAGTGTCCTCATCATTGATAGGGTTTCCATCAAAGCGGAATCGAACCACACCTGTTTGGATTCCCTACAGATGACAAGAAAACATGCAACTTACAATCAAACTGCTGCCACAGTAACAGTAGTTAGCGATCTTCTGCTGGTACCCCTGCCTAATGCTTTTTCATACTCGAGGTGTTAATGTCCCGTGCCAATCCTTATGTCAGTCAACCCTCCACCCTCATGTTGTTCAGCCCTCCACCCTCATGTTGGTCAACCCTCCACCCTCATGTTGGCCAGCCCATGCTTCTTCTTCCAGATAGCTAGGGGTCTCTGTGGCGATGTGGTATAGTCGATTACCTCATGCTCCGAAGATTAAGAGTTAAATTTAGGGCTCTAGCATTTACTCATGTATGCAAATTTTTTTCAGAATCCCATGGAAGTCATTGCGGAAGCTACAGTTTGTGCAAGGATTTTGGCAAGGCCCTTTGCAGAAAGAGATGAGCCATATGGGATAAAACCCAATGCAATGAAGTTTTCCCACTCACCTTTAAACTCTTTCAGATACCATCCTACCAACATAGTTCTTTTTATAAACTGCGGGATTGTATACAACCATAGTATTTACATTTCAGAGGCAAGACATTCTCTGATGTTTACACCTTGTAGAATTTATAAACCACTTTTCTTCCATGTTCAGATGTAGAATTTCAGTGATTTATAAACTACTTTTCTTCAATGTTCAGGTGTAGAATTTCAGTGATTTATAAACTACTTTTCTTCAATATTCAGGTGTAGAATTTCAGTGATTTATAAACTACTTTTCTTCAATGTTCAGATGTAGAATTTTAGTATTTTGGTGCTCTTAATATGCTGTATTTGAAAAATGTTTCTGTAATATTTCAAGTTGGACTCAAAAGCCTCAATAATCTTTAAAAAAAAAAAAAACAACAGCTTACCAAAATTAGCACCATGTGAATGAGAGGAATATTACTGAAAGAAGAGATTAACTTACAACTGGCCCAGGTAAATTTCATAGCAGGAAGACAAGAATTCTTAAAGCCAGGCTTGAATAAACATTACTACATGAGATCAAAGTCAGACAATGAAAAAAAGTGGACACGCAGAAGTAGCTTTGTTGAAGGATGTGCTCGATGGAAGAGACATGCCTGAATGCACAAAAAGAGACTGCATTTGAGGATGAATCCTGCTGTGATAACTCCAGGATAAAAAACTAAAAACCATCATCATGTGCCATGCCATGCTTGGGCGGTCATGGGTCGCCATGTCACATGATCACCAATCTCAGATCACATCTCGGCTCTCGTCTCAATTATGCCACATGGCCAAGCCACTCTCACATCTAGACTTTATCGCCGTCTTTCCCTTGCTCTTTTCTCAGTCATCTGCTCGTTATCATTGTCATAAGCCAAAAAGATTAACTCTTTTCACGTTTAAGTGTGCGCATCGCGTTGTGCGAGAAGCATGCTTCCACTGAGCCCATGAGAGAAATGGCTCGCAAAAAAACGGGACACTCAAGTTGACACCATCGTAGGAAATGGATGGTTCAGGCTCAGAACAAAATAGATTGCCACTTTGTGATTATAATTGATATAGAATTATTTTAAGTAGTCATTCCTTAGATCATGGGTCACCAAACTACGGCCCATGGGCCGCATCCAGCCCACGACGTCAGTTCATCAGACCCGCCAACGGTACTCGAATTTCCTTGATAAAATGTATGAAACATGAGACGTGATACAATTTAAATATGTTTAGAATACTAGGAGATCTTCACACGAGCGGAGACCTCTTGGCTGTTATGTGCCTTAAATTTATTATTTTCGATTTAAAATTATTGTATCTACATTTTCAAGTTTATTGTAATGTTTGCTTATTTTGCATCATTCCAAGTCCTTCCCAGGCTTGTGGTAGCTCTGCCTACGCTCTGACGTTAACATGGTTTCCATGGCAACACACACAAACATGCATCTTCCCGGCCCCAGATGCTCCCCTCCCGGCTGTCAACGTAGGTCCAATGCCCCAGACATATTTACTTATTTTTGCCTGTCATCCATTTGATAGGTATGTAACAAGGATTTCTTTATTTGACAGTGATAAGTAAGTGAATTACAAGTGTGAATAGAGGCAATAAAGTGGCAAACATAGCATTAAAATGCCATAGAAGCCTTGTGTTATTACAAAAATATTATCCCCAGCTTGGACTTTCAGATAACAGAAAGATTTGGCATACGTTTGCAGCATGCACGGAACAATAACTGGAAAAGACATTTTTGTGGAAGTGCAAAAAAAAAAACTGCAATCAGTGGAATCAGCTTCGAGGTGTTCTCTTTGATGTAGGCAAAAATATGGCTGGAGGGAGGAAGGGTCTGGTGGGGCAGATCAGGACTTGGAAGATTTGCAAATTCTGGGCACTCTGTTTATACATTGCATCATACATCAGCAAGCTTTGTGTGGGAAAGACTTAGATTTCTTGTATACTGAAATCAGTCGTTTCTGCTGTGTACTTCATTCGGAGGCATGCACTCAATCACAGTCAGTTCCAGGCTTTTCTTAAAGAAATTCACTCTGAATTCTGTGACTTGCCTTATCACACGTCAGTGAGAAGACTCAGCTGCAGTAAAGTCCTGGTTTGTTTTTACAAGCTCCACAATGAAATAGACGTTTTCCTCACTGAAAAGGATAGAGCTGACCCACAGCTGTCAGACCCTAACTGGCTGTCAAAGTCCCATATGAATGAACTGTACTTGAAACTTCACAGAAAGTATAACCTCGTCTGTAATGTCTACAGAATCATCAAAGGATTTTGGAGAAAGCTGTCATCGTTTGAAGCACAACTGGAAGAAGAAAACCTTTCCCATTTTCACTGTTTCAAAGAGTTTTGTGCTACAGTCGCTGAAGATGTCAACCTCAATTTTCCACAAAAAAATTATTTGTGACTTGAAGAAGCACTTTTGGAGAGATTTTCAGACCTTGACAATTGAGAGTAACATTCTCCTGTTCCAGAATTCGTTTTGAAACCTTGATGATGTGTCAGTTGAACTACAGTTGGAGCTCGATTTGAAAGCAAATTGCTTGTTGAAAGAGAGGCACAGAAAAGGAAAACGTTGAATTTTACCGCTGCTTACCCGATGTAGAGTTTCTGAAACTGAAGAAATTTGCTGCTGTTCTGGCATCAGCGTTTGGAACAACTTATGTTTGTGAGCAAACATTTTCAAACATGAAGTATGTGAAGACAACACATTGAACGAGATTGACTGATGAACATTTGAAAGCAAGTCTCTTGATTGGATGCAACAATTCCAACCAAACGATATCTTGAAAGCCAAACGTCAGTTTCACAAATCTCACTAACCTTTTTTGCTGCTTAGTTTGTGAGATTCGGATATGTACATATTAGGTCTGATATAACTACCTTTTTGCTGACGTCATCTTCTGTGAGAACTTTTTTTAAGTAAATAAATATGCTGGTTGTCTTTGTTTCTGCATTGCACGCCACTCACCCATGATTAACATGGAATGTTAAACTTAGTTTTTCGTATTTTTTTCCCAGCGCTTTCATTCTGGCTTGCAAGTATTGTACAGAATGATTATGCGGCCCACGCTCGTCATTTTGTCAGTTATCCAGCCCGCTGTGAAAAAAGTTTGCTCACCCCTGCCCTAGATGTAAATTCAACGAGACGATATATTGTAGAAAACATTTGTGTTTTTGGAAGTACTTTTATAATTAGTGCATTGTTTGTTCATGGTTCGTAAAGTGAAAGAGCCCACGTGGCATTTTGAATGGTGAATATAAATACAACAACAACAAATAAGATAAATCAACCTTTGGAGGCAAGCATGGATCAAATACTTGGATGACAACAGAGGCGATCGGTAGAAAAATTGGGAAATGCGGATCTGCAGAGATAAAATTACTGGATGAAGAACCGAAACCAACCGGTAACATAAACCGATTCCAATTAGAAACACCATGAGCAATCGATTCAATTCCTGACAGTTACCAAGTTTCCAGGTTTAATTCTCTTCATAACATGCCCAAAACACAAGATAAAACAATTCACAGACAAACACAAAGCAAGCTTACCGCTCTATTACAGTATGCACCCATCAACTTCCGCAAAGGTGTGTTTTTCTTGATTTTAAAATGGACAACACTGCCATCCTGGCCTGTCACTTTTAGATTTATATGTTCACTTTCCTTTTGGTCCTCCTGAAAGAAAAACAATTGTAAAATTTTACAGAACCATCCTCAGCCGGCGTTCTCCACTCAGGTTGCAACCCCTGGACTTGCGACATTATTGACCTTTAGCCCACTGATCCCCTTAACCAAACAATGGATTCGTTCACTTTATTTGAATTATACATAAGTGGATCCAATGAAAGATGTGTCCAGCCCACAACAATGATACAGATAAGTAGCTATTAAATTTATATTGGATCCATTTATATTTTCATGTAATTGTGTTGGCTTGTGTTTGTTTTTTATGCGCTGATGAAGGCTTTAACTATAATGTCTATTTAATTACTTGTGATTGTGCCCTAGTAAAGCTTACCATCAAACTTTTTTTTGGGTGATTCATTCACATGATCAAAATGAAAGCAGCATGAAACCTCAGTTACAAACAAAATTTAAAAATTAAATTATCCAATGTTTCATTATGATCAAAATGAAAGCAGCATGAGCACCGATTAAGATGTCAGAAACAAATGACCCAACGTTCTATGATGATCAAAATGAAAGCAGCATAGAGCACGGACTAAGATGGCACAAATATAATTTATAAATGTTCTTCCTTGATGAAAATGAACGCAGCTTGCATTCAAATAATATTAATAATATTAATACAATTTCAAATTATAAACTGAACATTGGTTAGTTCATTCGGTAATTTATTCTCTTTTATATACTATAATATACTAACTACGAATGATAGAACTTGTGAATTTATTTAATTTGTCGACAGGCGTTTAATGTTTGGTTTATTAATTTTATTTACAAAATAAATTTAAAACAAAAAAAAACAAATGCCCACATGTCCTGTCTGTGTGTTAAGTGTTATTTTCAAATTCCTATTCAGGTTTGAATAACTTAATGTAAAAGTAAAATCCTAAACAGAACCAGAAACAACTTTGTCGAATACAGGTGGTTAAAGTGTCAGTTAAGTACGGACGGTCAATTTGTGAAAACAGCCTACCTTTTTCTGGTTCTGATCGTCCATGATGTCGGGCAGAAAGTGAAATGGCGAGCAATGTCCAGCGAACAGCGGGAAAATGGCGTACCAGGGGACGAAACCCTGCCTAACTCACGTCTGCTGGTTGTTTAAAATATGGGAATCTTGACACGAATCAAACTTGACTGTACACAGTCATATTGCTGTTCTGCCTTTTCTTGATGTTATCTTCCCACTTGGTATCGTTGTCTACCACTTGTTCCATGATGGTTTTGTTTTTAAGAGTGTTATGTCTTTTAATGTGGCCGAAATATTTCGCTTGCCTCTTTTTTATTTATTTCTTCAATTCCATTTTTACTCCCAGTTTTTTAGAACTTCTGTATTTGCGCATTTTGGTCTCCATGAAATACGACATATTCTTCTGTATATTCAGTGTCTCTATTCGACTTTCTGATACTGATTGCTTGTTCAATGTTCTAGCGTCGGTACAAGAGACAGAAGGCTGCGGACAGACATGATCACCAACGCCACAAAACATAAACTATAAGAAGATCGGCAGTACATGAGACAGAAGACTGTGGACCGACATGATCACCAGCACCACCCTTCTCAGTGCCAAACGACTTAATACCAGTCCATCCATCCATCGTGTGCCATGCCGATAAGCGTGGGAGGTCATGTTCTGCCATCTCACTCAATCACCAGAGTCGTCGATCAGCTCCGTGTTCCTGTCTCGACCATGCCACGTGGCCAAGCCATCCGGGTATTTACTTCTCGGTCTTCCCCTTGGTCTCTTCCCTTCGATCTTGCCAGTTGTCACCAAGTTCTCCAAGTCTTCTTCTCATACCTCCCCCCCCCCCCCCCCCCCAAAAAAAAAAAAAATTTGAATGTCTACGTCTAATGACTCTAATCAGTTTACGATCTTCATTTGTTTCTTGAAGGACTTGTTCATTAGTTTTTCTGTCTGTCCATGCTATTCTTTGCATTTTCCTCAGAAACCACATCTCCACAGCCATCAGCTGTTTGTCAGCTTGTCTGCTCATTGTCCATGCTTCACATCCATACAAAAGTATAGGTCTATGTAGCACTTCAACACTCTTTTTAATTGATATCTTTTTATTGGTCAGTATGTTTATAGTGCATCGATCTTAAGGGTTAAATCTCAGTATTAAAATAATTTCACAACTAACTAATCAACACTGAATATTAACACAAGTTTACACGGCGCCTGAAACAGCCTACCCTGCACCGTGAATCTTACCTGTAAGTAGGACAAAGTACAGGTTATCAAAGTCCGTGCCAGACATCAGTGTTCTGTTGACACGTTTAACAATGCTGGTGCACATCAACAAACAGTGATAGTACTTCTGTTGCATTTAAAGCGTCACGGAAGCCATTTTCATCTGTGTTAGATTTGTGAGATGTCTAATTTAGGGTGCTTGCGGGCTACACTTAAGTGTGTGAGTACGAGGCTCATATATGTTACACGTCCCAAGACCTGGCATCGTGAGAACAACTTCCTGTTACACTCTTGTAACTACAGCTGTACGCGGGTACAACGGTAAGCTATTATACGCGAAATTCATTTTACTTTTGCGGTTGTTATTAAGATCTACAACAATTATTGGACATTGTTGTAACAAGGGTCCAATGAAAGGAATCTCCATGAATATAAAGAAAACAGTAACAGTAGTGATATCAAAGAATTTTATTTTTATTCGCATATCCCTTACATGACATCGCTGTCAACAGCAGCATCTTTCAGCTGTCTGTTGATTTCTTGGCAAGATTACGCTCAGTAGTTTGTCATTGCTTTCTGAGCGGCCGGCTCAATTATCCCGCAAGTCACCAGCGGGAGTAGAACCGCTTCCAGTTCGCTACGAGACTCTGCGTGGTAAACGGGATTGCGGAGAAAGTGGTGTAACCCCTCGGCCAGAGAGACCGGCAACAAAGAAATAAGTGACACCAAATGTGAAATGGAAATGGAAGGGAAAATTCTTAACCAAGTGGATAATACACAGCCAAATATTACGGAATTGACTGCTACGTCCTGTAAAGAATATGCAACTAACTTTTAAAAAGATTTTTCATAATCGTTTAAGTTTTATTGTTTTAGTTTTATTATGTCAGTGAAAACAGATCAACTTACACCAAAAGAAACCTTTAAATAACCTCCATATGCGGTCTGCAAAAGAATGCTTGGTATTCAGTTGAAAGGTAAAATCATAAATACCGAAGTATTGGAAAGATCTTGCGTGGCAATTTGTTCCATGCTCAGTCTTCGTAGACTTGGATAGATAGGACACATGAGGAGGAATGATGATGGTAGAATACCACAGAACATTTTTTTTTTTTTGGGTGAATTACAGCTCTAGGGGTCAGCCACTATCATGGCATAAAGATGTGTGAAAGAGGGACATGACTGATACAGACATTGATATTGCACCTCGGAAGCAAGTCGCTGCCAAACGTGTTGCATGGAGGGAAAAGATCGGAAATGGAATAAAGACAAAGGAGAAAATGACTACAGATAGGTCACCCACTGAGCGTGTGGGACGTCATATGGTGCGTGATGGTGAAAATGATCACGTGTTCACACGCATCCATTGCGAATTGTATACCCCGTGAATTGGTATGATCAATCACATTCGCTACCACCATGGGTTGTAGTCTTGTAGCCGCTTTTTTAATCCCCCCCCCCCCCTGTTTTTTGTTTTTTAAACACAGTGTAACAAACTATTGTCTGTCAAGACAGCAAGGTGCCAGCATATTATTTTCATCAATGCCACCCTACGTTAATTTTTCTGTTTACCTAAAGTGAGGTCCTAGTTTATTTTTATTTGTGTGTCGGCACGATCTAAAGAACTTTTTGTTTCGTTATACAGGGTACATATTTAATGACTGTGCAGTGTTTGAAAATATTGCCGGTCCAAGTTTTGTATTTATCTGTTATGTTGCATGAATTTTACAGGGGTGAAAACAAAACTTGGACCGGCTATATTTTTAAACACTGCACAGTCATTAAAATGCACCCTATATATGGAAGAATTAACAAGATACAACAGAATAACTAAGAATAACGGCAGACAATGCAGTTTGTTCCTTGTGTCTTCTTTGTTTGCAATACTTGCCTGATCTTGAAACTTGCCGTGTCCGTTCTGGCACTCTTTGTTTCTGCACTGCAAGCTCTGGCATTCCTACAAGTACCCGCACAAGCAACACCCAGTGGAGCTATGTCCATGGCGCCTCTACCGTCCCTCTTCTTGGGACCACAATTGGTCGGCGTTTCCAGGACAAAGTTGAGGAACACCCTGACAGGACTGCCGTAGTGTTCGTTAGGGATGGTGTACGCTTGACGTTTGCAGACATGTTGGAGAAGGTAAACCGGTTGTTCGTGTCCGTATGGCATAGCATTGAGCTTGTGTTTCTATACCGGACACACACACACACACACACACACACACACACACACACACACACACATATATATATATATATATATATATATATATATATATATATATATATATATATATATATATATTTTGCATATCCTTTACAGGACATCGCTGTCAACACCAACATCTTTCAGCTGTATGTTGATTTCTTGGCAAGATTACGCTCAGTAGTTTGCCATTGCTTTCTGAGCGGCCGGCTCACATACCCCGTAAGTTATCGATGCGATTCGAACCACTGCTGATTCTCACCGCCATCACGTTACCGACGAGAGTATACGAGATTACGGAGAAAAGTCATAACCTCTAAGCCATGAAGCCGGCATATATATATATATATATTCTGAAAAAGTACACAAATGTATCATTTTTCTATGTAGTCACCACTGCGTTCAATTCAAGTCCTCCAGCGCCGATGAAGTGCTTGGATTCCTGTCTTCTTCTTCTTCTTCTTCTTCTTCTTCTTCTTCTTCTTCTTCTTCTTCTTCTTCTTCTTCTTCTTCTTCTTCTTCTTCTTCTTCTTCTTCTTCTTCTTCTTCTTCTTCTTCTTCTGCTGCTGCTGCTCCTCCGCCCCTCCTCCTCCTCTTCTTCTTCTTCTTCTTCTTCTTCTTCTTCTTCTTCTTCTTCTTCTTCTTCTTCTTCTTCTTCTTCTTCTTCTTCTTCTGCTGCTGCTGCTCCTCCGCCCCTCCTCCTCCTCCTCTTCTTCTTCTTCTTCTTCTTCTTCTTCTTCTTCTTCTTCTTCTTCTTCTTCTTCTTCTTCTTCTTCTTCTTCTGCTGCTGCTGCTGCTGCTGCTCCTCCGCCCCTCCTCCTCCTCCTCATCCTCCCCTTCTTCTTCTTCTTCTTCTTCTTCTTCTTCTTCTTCTTCTTATTATTATTATTATTATTATTATTATTATTATTATTATTATTATTATTATTATTATTATTATTATTATTATTATTACCATCATCATCATTATTTAAGAAATATAGGTGTTTAACATAATTGTAAGCTTGATAACTTGAAATGCACCGTAGAACAGATGAGATAACAATGAAAATGAAAACACGTATAAACTGCTGGACTTGCATTCTTATGTTCCAGGGAAATACAAACAATATTAGTATATTACAGATCTGTGGGGTGCGGTGTTCTCACTGGTGACTCTGGATAACTTTGTGCTGATAGGGCAAGTTTCAAATTCCAAAGTCAGTCGGTCAGTCCTACCTGGCATAGCACGAAGCTATCCAGCAGGCGACCAGTGGATGTGACATGGTGATGGTGGTTCACTCAATCATTCAGTAGCATGTCCTTTGCAGAACCTCGCTCCCATAACAACCTTCCGGAAAACCTCTCGATCATAAGCAAGACATGGTGGTTAGAAGCAAATGTACATGGGTTAAATAGGTAATGAACCTACGACTGGTCTAGCAAACCGGTAGGGAATTTACTTGATCCTAAAAGTGCTCAAGATTTATGGAGAAAATTGGAGGAAAGGTGCTAGTCACGACGCTGAAACTTCAATTAACTCTCCCCATGACGCCTAACGGCATAAGTGGAAGAAACAACAACAACAACATTACAGATCTGTAAATCATCTATGTTGTGTGAAACAGCCATTCTGTCTGATTCAACCTGTTACGTGGTGTTATATAGTCTTTATATCTGATTCAATCTGCTAGGTCAGTGGTTCTCAACCTTTTTTTGGCCTCACCCTTACACAGTATACTTAAAAGTGGAAGCTACATTTAATAACACATACTAGAACAAGTCTAGACATCTACATAAAACGTGATTTGAGGGTCTACTTACGTTATAAAACGAATTTCATTAGGGCGAGAAGTACAGAACCGTAAAATTTAGAGGGAAAAACAATATCAAGTAACTGGTTCTTATATTAATGCGATCTTGAAATAATCTTAATTCCCCCCCCCCCCCCCCCGAAACCCTAAAATTCCCCCCTGCGGTGGGGGAATTCCCCTCCGGTTGAGAACCGCTGTGCTGGGTGATGTGATATAGTCATTCTGTCTGAATCAATCATGTACGCGTTGTGATATAGTCATTCTGTCTGAATCAATCATGTACGTGTTGTGATACAGTCATTCTGTCTGAATTAATCATGTACGTGTTGTGATACAGTCATTCTGTCTGTTATGTGATGCAGTCTAAGTCAACCTGCTACGTGATGTAATACAGTCATTCTATCTGAATCAATCGTCTACAACAGTCTACATGATGTGTTGGTCATTCTGCCTAATTCAATCATCTACGTGGTGTGATACAGTAACTCTGCCTGATTCAATCATCTACATGGTGTGATACAGTAACTCTGCCTGATTCAATCATCTACGTGGTGTGATACAGTAACTCTGTCTAATTCAATCATCTACGTGGTGTGATACAGTAACTCTGCCTGATTCAATCATCTACGTGGTGTGATACAGTAACTCTGTCTAATTCAATCATCTACGTGGTGTGATACAGTAACTCTGCCTGATTCAATCATCTACGTGGTGTGATACAGTAACTCTGTCTAATTCAATCATCTACGTGGTGTGATACAGTAACTCTGCCTGATTCAATCATCTACATGGTGTGATACAGTAACTCTGCCTGATTCAATCATCTACGTGGTGTGATACAGTAACTCTGCCTGATTCAATCATCTACATGGTGTGATACAGTAACTCTGCCTGATTCAATCATCTACGTGGTGTGATACAGTATCTCTGCCTGATTCAATCATCTACGTGGTGTGATACAGTAACTCTGCCTGATTCAATCATCTACGTGGTGTGATACAGTAACTCTGCCTGATTCAATCATCTACGTGGTGTGATACAGTAACTCTGCCTGATTCAATCATCTACGTGGTGTGATACAGTAACTCTGCCTGATTCAATCATCTACGTGGTGTGATACAGTAACTCTGCCTGATTCAATCATCTACATGGTGTGATACAGTAACTCTGCCTGATTCAATCATCTACGTGGTGTGATACAGTATCTCTGTCTGATTCAATCATCTACGTGGTGTGATACAGTAACTCTGCCTGATTCAATCATCTACGTGGTGTGATACAGTAACTCTGCCTGATTCAATCATCTACATGGTGTGATACAGTAACTCTGCCTGATTCAATCATCTACATGGTGTGATACAGTAACTCTGCCTGATTCAATCATCTACATGGTGTGATACAGTAACTCTGCCTGATTCAATCATCTACGTGGTGTGATACAGTATCTCTGTCTGATTCAATCATCTACGTGGTGTGATACAGTAACTCTGCCTGATTCAATCATCTACGTGGTGTGATACAGTAACTCTGCCTGATTCAATCATCTACATGGTGTGATACAGTAACTCTGCCTGATTCAATCATCTACGTGGTGTGATACAGTAACTCTGCCTGATTCAATCATCTACATGGTGTGATACAGTAACTCTGCCTGATTCAATCATCTACGTGGTGTGATACAGTATCTCTGCCTGATTCAATCATCTACGTGGTGTGATACAGTAACTCTGCCTGATTCAATCATCTACGTGGTGTGATACAGTAACTCTGCCTGATTCAATCATCTACGTGGTGTGATACAGTAACTCTGCCTGATTCAATCATCTACGTGGTGTGATACAGTAACTCTGCCTGATTCAATCATCTACGTGGTGTGATACAGTAACTCTGCCTGATTCAATCATCCACGTGGTGTGATACAGTAACTCTGCCTGATTCAATCATCCACGTGGTGTGATACAGTAACTCTGCCTGATTCAATCGTCTATGTGATGTGATATAGTCATTATATCTTATTAAAACTGCTACGTGATGTGATACTCATTCTGTCTGATTCAATCTGCTCCGTGATGTGATTCAATCTGCTCCATGATGTGTTAAAGTGTGATTCAATCTGCAGGTTGACAAGCTTGCAGCAGGCTTCCTGTCTCTAGGCCTCACACAAGGCGACAGGATTGGCATCTGGGGGGCTAACACGGTGGAATGGGTGCTAACACAGTATGCTGCAGCGCGTGCAGGCCTCGTTCTGGTACATCTGTTTGTTGCTGCTGTGTATTCATACGCGAATTGTTCTTGGCAACGGTTGTTTTGCCTGTCGTCATGGGCGTGTGTGTGTGTGTGTGTGTGTGTGTGTGTGTGTGTGTGTGTGTGTGTGTGTGTGTGTGTTCGTGTTTCATTTAAAAAATAATACCAATGCTATGATGTAATACAATGTGTTGGTTGGTTGATTGATTTGCTAGATGGTTCGTTGGTTGGTTGGTTTGTTAGTTTGTCGCGGCTCCAACTTCACAACAAAGGGTCGCGCCATTATGCTCCATTCCTGTACCAGTGAATAGGCCCCTATCACACAAAATGCTCACCACTGTCTCATGTGAAAAGTGGAATAGACAGGAATCTCGACAAACCAACAGCCCGCACAGATATACTTTGCATAATACTGCTGCCAGAATGCCAACACAAAAGTCCGCCACGAAAAATACAATTCATCGTCGATGGAAGCGGCCATCACTAGAAAACCAGCAGCCACACATTACTGCATAAGGCAACCCAGTTAGTTCAGCGACCGGCTGGTCGGCCACTATTCTTATGAACATGCAATTAACGCCACGAACAACTGTGGACAGATGTAAAGGCACTTTACACGAAATTCACAGCTCACAGTGTCGCTCCACGCACTCAACTCAGTAGCGGGTCGACAGAACCATTGGTACTTAAGTCCAGCACAGCCAAGGCTATAAGAGCCCGCAGGGCATTTCATTATGATTGCGACCATTCTTCGCTCATGGGGCGCCAGGGAGTCACAGGGGCGGTCTAAACCAACAAGAAGAGTCTTCACACAACCACCATGTTGGACACCAGAGGTGGAGAAATCTTGGAGGGAAAAGAGATTGGCTGACTGGTTGGTTGGTTGTAATTTCTCTGGAAGTCTGAAGTTTAATGCTTAATTCCGAAGTACTGGTGTTCAGATCATCTAGGTCTTAAAAAGATCTTCTTGTATCTATTGGAGTGAACTGTGTCCGACGGCAGGAACGTGCCGCTGGTGTGTGAGGTGTTGTGATCATCATATGTTTGTTGTAGGCCTGAGTGCGCGGAGAAAAGGATTATCAGTCCTTATCTCCCATAGCGAACGACAAGACCTGACTTCGAATACTTATCCAACCCCGCTCATGTCATTATCAGCGTAGCATTGCTACCGTTACAGAAACGCGCTCGCTCAATATGTATCTTCTTCTTCAGCGTTCCGAGCCATTGAGGTTCTTTGCTGCAGATACAATCTGTCTCCATTCGTCTCTCTGGTGGACCTTCTCTTGCCAGTTGTTGATTCCAAGTGCTTGTAGGTTTGTATATGCATTATCTCTCCACCGTCTTCTTGGTCTACCTCGGGGTCTACGGTCATTTATTTCATGAGTGTAAGCGAGTTTTGTTTCCCTATTATCTTCCATTCTTTCTATATGCCCCAGCCATTGTAGTCTATTAGCCTTCATGATACCAGTGATTAGCGGGGACATAAATATATCATAAATGTCTTTGTTACTTCTTCTTTTCCACTCTCCACTTTGTGTATCCCTAATGGGTCCAAAGATGCGTCTTAAAATTTTGTTCTCAAAGGTTTGTAACAAGGCTCCGCCTCCTTTCGTTGTACTCCAGGTTTCAGAGCCATACAACACAACTGGTCTGATCAGTGTTTTGTATATTGTGATTTTGGTGTTACGAGATAGCGCATTTGATTTTAGTAGATGTTGTAGTGCATAGTACATCTTATTTCCAGAGTTGATTCTAGTTTGTATTTCTTCCCTTGTGATGTTGGAGCAGTTGAAGATTGTACCCAGGTATTTGTATGTTTCCGTTCTTTTAATGGTCATATTATCTATTTGTATGTGGCCAGAGTTTTTAGCCATTCCATCTCTTGAAATTACCATATATTCTGTCTTATCTTGGTTGATAACCAGCCCCATCTGTTGGGCTTTTCCCTTTAAGTGAGTCAATATTTCCAATGTCTTTTGTTCACTTTGCCCTATAATATCTATATCATCTGCATAGCCAAGCAGCTTGGATGTTCCTCCAATATCACATTCCTCCTTTACCTTCCTTACAACTTTCTCTAGAGCCAGATTGAAGAGTAGCGGCGATAGTGCATCACCCTGTTTCATGCCAGATGTTATTTTTAAAGGGTCTGATTTCCTGCCTTTATATGTTACTATATTATAAGTATCTTCCATGCATAGTCTGGTCATGTTGATTAACTTCCTTGGTATTCCAAATTCCTGCACAGCATTCCATAGACTATTCCTATGGACACTATCCTTTTTAAGCCTTTTTAAAATCCACAAAAATGTTATGGAGGTCTCTTTTATATTCCCAATTTTTCTCGGCTATTTGTCGTAAGATAAATATCTGATCTATTGTTGATCTGTTTTGTCTAAAACCCGCCTGGTAGTCACCTAATATGTCTTCTGAATATGGTTTTAGTCTATTTAGTAATACCGCGGATAGTATCTTATAGCTTGTGGCTCAATATGTATAGAACAAAGAACATTTGTTTGGCGCACACCCGCGCTCCACTTGAGGTGGAACTCTACGGAGACGTCAACATCCTTAACTTGACTGCTGCTTTAAACAATATTTTATCTGATGTATGATGGTGTACGAAGAAGAACATATACATTGAGATGTTCTCCCATACATGTATGTTTGATAAAAGCATGTCGCTTCAGCCATCTAGGTTGTTTTTGTTTTTTTTTAAATATCTATAGGTCAATGTCAACCCAGCGTACAGGACACAAGAGTTGGAATACGCTCTCAGAAAGGTACCAGAAGACTGACTCAGTTTACTTTTGATATCTTCTTTGTTCTAAACTGTTCCCATACATTGTTCCTACATGGCTAAGTAGAATACATGCCAATGTTTCATCATCATCATGTGACATACCAGTAAGAGTTGTTGATCACGTTCCTAACTCACACAATCCCGCGTCATTGATCAGGGCTGTCTTAATGCTTCTCTTTACATCCAATGGCCAAGCCATCCAGAAACTTATCTCTTTGTTTTCATATCTTTTTACCATCAAGTTTGCCAGTTGTTAAGTTCGTAAAAATAATGCTATTTAGTTGTGTGCCGTTTATAGAAGATCACAATCAACCCCAGTATTCTTTGGCTGCTTGTGATTTACTAGAAAGTTTACGTTCAGTAACTTCCCATTGCTTTCCGAACGACTGACGCGCATACCATTGTTAGAAAATCACTACAAGGCGGCCAGCTTCCATATCACCTGCAGGTAATTTTGAACGTAGTAAACAGAATTGCGAATTGCGTTCTCACCCCCCCCCCCCCCCCACACACACACACAATATACAGGGTGTATTTTTTAATGACTGTGTAGTTTTTGAAAATATTGCCGGTCCAAGTTTTGTATATACCTATTATGGAGCTTTACAGAGGGCGAATACAAAACTTGGACCGGCAATATTTTCAAACACTGCACATTCATTAAAAATACACCCTACAGTATGACAGAATCACTAAGGGGCGAACTAAAGACATCCCCAGTGAACAAGAGGTGAGGTGAAACATGTTGCTGAAAAGAAAGCAATGAGGAAAACTGTTAATAGAAAGTCCCTCTATGGAAACACATAGCTAAAGAAATATGTGGTTATATATATATATATTTAAAAAAAAAAAAAAGACAAGAGAGCAGAGATGAATAATATGGGTAGGGCATGGAGGGAGCTAGGGGAGGTATGTAGCATGCTGGGAGTGAGTTGGTTGGAGATTAATCCCCCCTTGGGAGATAGGCGGAACAAGCAGAAGAACATTATAAAGTTCGGAGGTTTTCTCCCCTTATACCGAAGTAAATAATCACGTTTGTGAGTGGTCTGTCAGTACACAGAAGAAGACAGTCAAGTTTGTGAGTTGTCTCTGCTTATACAGAAGAAAACTGTCGAGTTTATGAGTTGTCTGCCCTTATACAGATGAAAACAAATACATACATACACACATACACACATTACATATTCGGTGAAATGTCTGATAATTATATAATACAATTACAGTATTTTGGTTGATTTCTGGTAACTGTATATCATCATCATATGCCGCGCCAATAAGCGTGTCATGTCTCGCCATATTACACGATCACCAGAGTCGTGGATCAACTCTATTCTTGTCTCCACTATGCTATGTAACCATGCCATCTTACACGATCACCAGAGTCGTGGATCAACTCTATTCTTGTCTCCACTATGCTATGTAACCACGCCATCTTGCAAAAGGCTACCTTTGCCAAGGTGAGTCCTGTTCTAATCTCTTCAAGGCACCCCCCCCCCTCCCCCCATCAGCTGTTATGACTGTTCCGATATAGTTGTACCGGTTCAACTGTTTAAGAATTTTCACATTTACCCGTATATTAAATTGTGGTATATCAGTCTTCCTAGTGACGACCATAATCTGTCTTCTTACAATTTAATTCTAACCCTAGTTGTTCACTATGTACAATAACCGTATCCACTAAATGTTGCAGGTCCTTAATTATACAATGTATAATAAAAATAATAAATAAACAAAAACAAGCTACACGATACTCGTAGAAACGCAGCTAACTGGTGCGCAATTTGCGTTCACAGAGGATGGAAAGTTGAAAGGAGAAATAGAAACGAGAATACAGAAAGCAAACAACATCAACGATCAAATAGTACCTATTCTAAAACAATCAAATCTCCCCCGATGTGTCTCCACCTTGACGTGGTGGGGGAGCTTGCGTGTCCCATCGACCCAATCTGCTTGCCGATGGATGGAAAACTACATATCGGACAGCTTATGGGATAGGGACCAGACTAAGAGAGACACAACCTGCTGCTCTGCAGGTAAAGACTGAGGATAACAGTCAAAAGTTAAAAAGGTGCACGAAGGCAGACGTTTTTGGTCCGGACAAAACTCTTAAGGCTCCCTGTCGAGGGCTCTGGCTGAACGCCTCTAAGCCACAAACCCTCGGATCTGAGAGCCAGGCCGATACCCGTCTACAGGAAAATAGAAACGTGATACTGAGCAAGCTACATGCTCAGGTCTGATACATGTTCGAAGGCTCTCAGCTGGGGGATATGATGGATTCCCGGATGAGAGGGCCTGGCCGTTTCTCGTTCACTGCTGCACGAAGGTAAGGTGCTGAGCCGGCAGCACATGTAGCCTACCTCGTGAGCGAGTACAAAAAAGTCAGAAAAGTGCCCCAGTCGAAGGACATGGTTACGGAAACTGACTGTATCTAACTCATGTAGACAAAAGTGGAAGAACATCTCAACATCGCGAAATGGAACGCACGGCGAGCGAACCTATTGCGTGGTCTGAAGTCACAAGCAAAAGCTTACCGAGTGGATGTCGCTCGCAGTCTGACCGCTCCTGGTGTGTGCTTGAGCGATCAGTGGCAAGCGGGATGCCCAACACATGGAAGTGAGGAACTAAAGCAGCCATGAGCAGGACTTGGAAACTCCTTGGGTGAGCCCAGTCTCAGAGCAATATGTGCCGGCTCTGCAATTATGGAAGCCTCCTTGGATAGCGAGATAATACCCATGGTCTGCCCCTGCCTTTCCTTGAGGGCCGACAGCGATATCGGTGATCGTTTTATCTTGACCAGCTGAGATGTGGGTGACATTACAACAGTCTAACGTGCCTCGAAACCAGAGGAAGGCTGACCTCACTAAAAAATGCCCGCCGGAAGTCGGAAGTGTCGTCCTACGGGTGGCAAACTAAAAATTGACACTACGCATTTACGTCCGAGTGAAATGTCTCGTCCGAATGTCTCTCGTGCTAGGAACAGCTCTGACTACCTAGTTTCCGAATGCCGCTCTTGTTCGGAACAGCTCTGACTAGGTAGTTTTCCGAATGTCTGTCGTGCCTGGAACAGCTCTGATGGGCGCAACGACAAGCACATGTGCGAAAACTCGCTGAGTGAATACCTTCTGCAGACCTGTCTGGTTTGTGCGGGAACGGCCCGGGGCGAACGAAATGCCCAATATATTGAAGTGAGGAATTAAAGCAGCCATGAGCATGACGTGACCATTCCCTCGGTGAGCACAGTATCAGGGCTCTATGTGTCGGCCCTGCAACTATGGAAGCAACCTAGAATGGCGGAAAATGCTATGGACTGTGCCTTCCTTCTATTGAGGGATGACCGAAGTCCTCGACTGTTCGAACTTGACCAGCTGGGATGTGGACGGTACCACAAAAGTGAGAGTCTCCCAGGATTGCTAACCTGGTCAAAAATGCACGCGAAAGCCGGATGTGTGACCTAAGGGTTTTCAACCCAATGGTGCCTAACGCACACCGCAATCACATCTGAAAAAACACTCCGGATGAACGAAAAGAAGAAGAAGAAACAATCAAATATCAACATGCAAGTACTGCATTTGGTCTGACCAGAGGCTGAGATGGTCAAAGAAACTTCACAACTCCTCACAGTAGATGTGGGCCTGGTGGACCACTGTGAACAAAAGGCTCATAGTGGGACTAAAGGGCCCACAATAAAACAGCGGGACGCGGGGGCCACAGAGTGTCGCTGTATCATATCTGAGGGAACCGCTAACCCTAATATATATATATATATATATATATATATATATATATATATATATATATATATATATATATATATATATATATATATATATATATATATATTCATTGGCACCTTTCCGTCTTGACAGACGATAGTTTGGTACATTGTGCTTTAAAAAGGCTTAATAACTACGATCCATGGCGGTGGCGAGTGTGGCTGGTAAGGCCAATTCTTGCTGCAAATGTTTGCCCACAGTAGGTGCATGTGAAAACATGGTCATTTCCACCATTTTGCACCATCTTACGTCTCTCACGCTCTGTGTGTGCTTTATCTGCAATCATTTTCTCCTTTGTCTTTATTCCGTTTCTGATAGTTGCCCTCCATGCAACACGTTCAGCGGCGACGTGCTCCCAATGTGCATTATCAATGCCTGTATCAATCATGTCCCGCTTACACACATCTTTGTATCGTAGTAGAGGCCGACCCTGAGATCTCCTACCCGTCTGTAATTCACCAAAAAAGATGTCCTTTGGTATTCTACCATCATCCATCCTCCTAACGTGTCCTATCCATCTAAGTCTACGAAGACTGAGCATGGAATACACCGTCACACAACCTGATCTTTCCAATACTTCAGTATTTGTGATTTTGTCTTGCCACTTAATACCAAGTATTCTTCGCAGACACCGCATATGAAAGCTGTTTAAACGTTTCTCTTGGCGTGAGTAAGTTGTCCAGGTTTCACTGCCATAAAGAAGAGTACTAAGGACACAGGCTTGGTAGACGAGGACTTTTGTTTTGGCAGTAAGCTTCCTGTTCTCCCAGACTCTTTTTGCTAACATTTTCATTGTTGTTGCTGCCTTGCCAATCCTGATGTTGATTTCCTGATCGAGGGATAATTTGCTATTTACCTCTGATCCTAGATATGTAAAATGGTCTACTATCTCCAGTTCGGCGTCGTCAATAAAGATTGATGGTACCCCATGTCCACCTTGT
This sequence comes from Cepaea nemoralis, assembly GCA_014155875.1. Taxonomy (NCBI): domain Eukaryota; kingdom Metazoa; phylum Mollusca; class Gastropoda; order Stylommatophora; family Helicidae; genus Cepaea; species Cepaea nemoralis. Next base: position 820,535 of record JACEFZ010024973.1, on the reverse strand, counting down.
GACATAATCTGTGTCTTCTTTTTGTTAATTGTTAAACCAAATTCAGAACAAGCACATTGGAGAATGCAGATAGTAGATGTTGTAATTCTTCCTCAGAGTGGGTCGTAATCGCAGCATCATCCGCAAAAAGCAACTCTCTGATTAGTACCCTGCTAATTTTGGTCTTGGCCTTCAATCTCTGAGCATTATAGAGGCCACCATCTGAGCGTGAGTGAATGTATATACCATCATCCTGATCACGAAAGGCATATTTCAGTAGAAGTGAAAAGTATATCCCAAAGAGGGTGGGTGCTAGCACACAGCCTTGCTTAACTTCACTCTTGATTTCAAACTCTTCTGAAGTTGAGCCATCAAACTTGATTATACCCTTCATGCCTGTGTGGAACGATTCCACAATGGACAGAAGAGTTGGTGGGCAGCCAATCTTCTTTAGTGCTTTGAACAGACCCTCACGACTGACCAAATCGAATGCCTTTGTGAGGTCGATGAAGGCAATAAACAGTGGCTGATTTTGTTCCCGGCATTTTTCTTGCATCTGTCGCAATGAGAATATCATATCAATGGTAGACCGGTTCTGACGGAAGCCACTCTGTGATTCAGGGTAGACTTGATCTCCCAGGACTTGAAGTCTGTGCAGGACAATTCTGGCAAATACTTTCCCAACAATACACAGAAGTGAGATACCCCTATAGTTGTTACAGTCGCTCCGATCTCCCTTGTTCTTGTACAGCGTTATGATGTTTGAATCTTTGAAATCCTGTGGGACTTGTCCTTCTCGCCAGCATAGCTCTATTAGCTGGTGGATCTGTAGAGCGAGTGTGTCTTGCCCACTCCTGATCACCTCTATTGGAATCCCATCCTTACCTGGAGCCTTGCCAGATGCAAGCTCATTTATAGCACACTTAACTTCTGTTATAGTGGGAAGTGTGTCCAGGTGGTCAAGAGTTGGCAGGGCCTCTATGGCGTTGAGGGCATCATCCGCTAGCTTGGTCTCACTTGAGTAAAGCTCTAAATAGTGCTCGACCCATCTATCCATCTGCTGTTTCTTATCAGTGATGATTTCTCCAGTCAAGGTTTTCAGTGGTGCACTTCTTTTGATCATTGGACCACAGGCTTTCTTTATCCCTTCATACATGCTTCTGATGTTTCCCTTATCACATGCGATTTGAATGGACTCACATAACTTGATCCAATAGTCATTCGCACACTGCCTGGCAGCCTTTTGTACATCCTTCCTTGCTTGCTTCAGCTCACTAAGAGTGTTACATATATATATATATATATATATATATATATATATATATATATATATATATATATATATATATATATATATATATATATATATATATATATATATATATATATATATATTCATAACAAAAAAGAAGCTGACAGATGCGTTATTCGTCCCAATGCTATGTTACCAATGCCAAGCATTGACAGTTCTAGAAAAACCAGACGTAAAATCACATCAGGCGAAATAAGATACACAAGCAACGCAGTTGGAAAACAGAGACCCTGAAAAAAAAAATCAGATATGACGATAGTGCAAGCAACAAGACATATGAAACACATAAACTTACATCTGCCTCCTCTCTGCGACGCTTCACGGCAAAAGAATTAAGACACAAGAAAAAGAAGATTACCTACCGTATTATGTTAGACTGATGTCCATTATTTCAGGCTGGCTGTAAACTTCTTGTAGCGGCCACCAGTTTCAAGGGAAACAACTATATTGACATGCTAAGGGAGATCATTCCAGAACTGGAAGTTTTAGCTTCTGGAAATGCCATCAGCTCAAAAACGTAAGTAGTCTTACCCCAGTTGTTGCATTTGAAAACCCAAAAGTTGGATATGGATACTCGCAATTTTGTTTTTAAAACAAGTGCTCACATTTCCACACGACTAGAGCCGCACTATGAGGACCCCACGTCCTGTGTGTCATTGTGATGACCACCTCTGCTGGTGGCCCTGGCCAGATCAAGTGCAGATGACTACACTTTGATCGTAGCTAAAAGGCCGAGAATGAAAACGTGAAAGTTACATTTGAAAACTCCAATGTTACATTTGAAAACACCAAAGTTACATTTGAAAACTACAAAATTGCATTTGAAAACTCCAAAGTTGCATTAAAAATTTCAAATGTTGCCCTTGAAAACTCCAAAGTTGCATTATTGTCGTATTATTTCTATGTGTCGTCCCTGGGGTGAGGGGAATCAACACCAACATCCTTTTAATACCATATCAATATCTTGAGGATCTCCCAGCTTTTTGTCCACAACACCCGTCGGTCCCTGGATCACTCTCTCTCTCTCTCTCTCTCTCTCTCTCTCTCTCTCTCTCTCTCTCTCTCTCTCTCTCTCTCTCTCTCTCTCTCTCTCTCACCACTGAACCAAGCCCCCTCTCATTCTTTTCCCAAAACACACTACACAACACTGGCTCTAACAAATAGAACAATTTAGTTTAATATAGAAAAGTGTCATATATGTGCAAAGTGTATGTGTAGAATGTCTGTCGTATCATCTAGCGTGTATGTAGAGTCAGACCGAATAGCTCAGGAGCAAAGTCTGTTTCCTCACTGTACTGGCACACAACAGCACCATATATGATTTACAGAAGACCTCACCCAAATGATGTGTCTCTCAGGCCAAGTGTCGACTTTCTCCGATAGCTCGTGGACAATCCAGATGCTTGGTCATCAGTAGTGGAAACAGTCCAACATTGATCATCACTCTAACACACACAGTGTAACTACTCTGTTCATAAATGTTCTGTGATCAGAGAATCCTAAAATAAGGTTACTGTCACTTTGAAAACTAAATGTTAGTATTTCACTTTTTGTAGCAATTCCCCAATTGTAATACACACTGGTACTTGGTAATTATAGGAATTCCCCAATGTTAACACACAATGTTAATGTTCCAGGTAGCTATATCTACTAATGTTCCTGGTACAGGTGTTATTGTCAGTGTCTTTATTTTACTGTGATGTAAACTAACATTTAGGAAACACACTATATATACTAATCGTTTCTTGCTCAGCAAAGGCCAGGTTCCTGCAGACCCTCTGGGTTATGGGCCCAGTGCAAAAGCCTCTCAGTAAACTCTGCCTTCAATACTCGAGTCATGACTTTTCTTCTAGTTGGTGTTACAATCTAGTGGAACCTGTTGAAGAGAGAACAAACCTGGTGAGAGCAACCCGATTCCAACCTTTATTAGGTGGGTTTAGGCCACCAGCCGCACTCAGAAATATAACAGAGAACCAAACTCTGTCATAAGGCCGAGGAGCTCATCACATCGGTCTGAGTCATGGTAAAACAAGGAAAGACTAAAGGAAAAGGGCAGAAACCCAGCAGATGCCCTACTGGAAGATCCTACCATTTGACATTTCCTTCATCCCCCCAACCATCCTCAATCTCCCTACATATTATTCCACTACATTGTCCTTAACTCACTGAGTTAAGTGATATCTCACACCAACTAGTTTAAGCGACGCGACAGGCTACTGTTGCCGACGCTCTTATAATACGTTCTATCAACGCACATTACTACATTCGATTCCTAAGAATAATATAATGTAGGTTATTAATTAAATAATTAGGAAGAACTTAGAAGCAACAGAGATGTGGTTTTTAAGACGAATGTTGCGAATTCCTTGGACTGCCAGAGTAACCAACAACGATTGCCTGAAAGAGGCTAATGAAACTAGAACACTATATACAACAATAAGAAAGAGACAAACATCTTTCTTTGGTCATGTGATGAGAAGAGAGGCATTGGAGAACATCGTGACAACTGGAAAGATCGAGGGGAAGAGAGGCAGAGGCAGACCAAGAGAAATGATGCTGGACGGACTGAGACGGTGGCATGGAGGAATATCATCAGCAGAGTTGATCCAGAACACCAAAGACCGAGATCTGTGGAGAGCCATGAACGCCTACGCCAGCCGGCACGGCTCTTGATGATGATGATGATGAGGTTTATTTAATTAATTAAATACCATATAGTTATTCCTGTTTGAGATGGAGACTATGAAATCACACACTGGATAGATGTCCGCCGATAGAAATCAACAATAGACACTATAGTCTCTCTCTAGAAACAAACTAGGAATATTGCACACGTCCTTAGCTCTTCACAACTTTTGGTCGACTACCCCAAAGTTGTTTATCCCCAACTGTTTTAATACGGTGTCTGAGTGACGTCACAAAACTGTCTAGACACTAGACATTCTAGAAGCTATTTTTCTCTCGCCTTTTTAGACTGGATGGAAACAACCCGCCGTCTATTCCGCTTTCATCTGGGGACCTGTTTCCCGTACAACAAAAAGTCTTGCCAGCCTGTGAACTAGAGAATTCGTGTCCCCACAACAAAAGATCTGGCCGCCTTACATCCAGACAGAGTGTCTCCAACTTCAAAGGATGGCTCCCGCCTTGCAGACGTATGGCGCTATAGTCCCTCCTCGATCAACAACACATTAAAGAAATGCCGGCTGTTTGTAGACGTTTGGTGCGACTTTCTGTCATCGATCGACCTCCAAGATTTATTGTGACAATTATAAAACTACAAAGCTGCATTTAAAACTCCAAAGTTGCATCCAAATGACACTCATGGACGTAGAACCTCACGGGCCGCTGCAGAAGCAAGTGTACATCGACGCAATACCAACTAGACACCCCTTTAAAAGGTGTCGGTCATTAGCCATGTCTAAATTCCACATTAACCCACAACTATGGAATACGGACAAAATTCGTTTCTAACCATTGAAATAGCAGCATAGGTTTCAGAATTTTATATTAAAAACGCATAGGTCAAATAACATCGGACAGTAATGCTGTGTCCAGTATAATAACGAACAATTAAAGAAGATAAATGAAGGGACGCAAAGGTGTTTCCAAGGCACCAGGGCCGTGTTCTATACTGGCCAAGACCTATTGACGCGTCCTCGTCGAGCGTCCTGGGCAACAGGTCCCTTTGGGGTCCTGGCTAAAGTCAGTAGGATTGTTGATTCCTCCGAAGTCGGAGAGTGTCTGCCTGCACCGCGAGGAACCACCAGTCTGCACATCAATAAGCTAGACATGGGACAACGGACACTCACGCAAACCTCAGGTCCTGTATGACATCACACTGATGTTGGACAACAGGATGTCTTCATCCGACATACAGGACTTCGCGCTGGAGTTCACAGCCAGCGAACACAAGCAAGAAAGCAAGATAAATGAATAGTTAGTTAGTTAGTTAGTTAATTAGTTAATCGCAGTTCCAGCTTCACGGCAAAGGGTCGCCCTATTGTGCTCCATTCCTGTGCCAGTGCATATCACACAAAATGCTCCTCACTGCCCCATGTGAAAAGTGGAACAGACAGGAGTCTCAACAAATCAACAGCCAGCACAGGTATACTTTGCATAATGCCGCTGCCAGAATGCCAACACAAATGACCGCTACGAAAAATACAGTTTATCGACGATGGAAGCGGCAGTTACTATAACACCAGCATAAAGCAGCCCAGTTAGTTCAGTGACCGGCCGGCCACAATTTATCTGAACATGCAGTTCACGCTACAAACAACCGCAGACAGATGTAAAAGCACTCCACGCGAAATTCACAGCTCACAGTGTCGCTCCACGCACTCAACTCGGTAGCAAGGCAACGGAACTATGCACTACCAGTCCAACTTGAGGAAAACGCGTACGCAAACTTTAGCCACAAGAATTAACACTCCAGAGACCTTAACAGCCCAACCGCCTAATCTCCATGTTAGGAACCGCAAGTCACTCGTGGGTCTAAGAGAAATGATTGGTCAGTTCCAATGCTGTACACGTATTACACATAAATATCAATTGGGGAACCCTTTGAGGTCACGAAAGCAATTCATTTACATTAGTATAGTTTGGCGCTAATACCCCTACTTCTGTGAGCGGCAAACAATACGTGTGTATTTATTTATGAACTGTCTTGGTAGCCTCAAAGGATTCCCCAATTTCTATATACGTTTAGATGCCAATGTGTTTGCGCATATCTATACTGTTAGAAATGGTGTTTCAGCTTGCCAGATTTGAACTACATACTCACCATAGGACCACAGCAGCATTCTGGAACACTCCGCTTTGACGATGTATTGTCCACAGCCACTCCTTCACAGCGGCAACGTGTGTTTGATCTTCAAGACCAACTGCAGTCTGACGATCCAATCAGCATTCAGTTTACATCGGTATGGTTTTGTTATGTAATTCTGGATTGATTATTTTGGTGGCTGATGTGAAATATCACCTGCGTCAGTGGGTTAGGAGGTTAGTGAAGCGCAGTTTCACAATACCCCGACACACCGGTTCGAGGGTTCGAAATACAGCTGCAGGATTGTTTAGTATATAACAAACAAAAGTCAGGGTAGATTGCAACATCCTGAAAAGATATACAATTAACAATTTGAATAGCACAGTGTTTTTGGTACGCATTCATTAGAGTCATTTGGTATGTATAGATTAGAATTAGTTAATCAATAGATAATCCTTATTGCACATCGAACAGTTAGTCTGTAAGTGCTCAGATCCCTACCTCAGTATCTTCCCCAGGGTGTAGCGACTGATGACACCATTCCTGTGTTAGTTGACTATTCTTTTTAGTTTCCCGCAAGGAACTCTTGTTTAAATCTCCCCTGTTAGATTTTACGTTCTTGCAGTCTGGTCGAAGATGCAGAGTAACATCCGTCTCTTGACCCATTTAGTCATCCTTCCTCCCTGAGGGCGTTTAGGATGTCAGCCTGGTTCATTGCTCGTCCTCTCCCTGCTCTATCTGCTCCTTCGTTTCCTCTCACACCCACTTGTCCTGGTACACCAATTACATAGATATTTGTTTGTCTTGTCCTCTTCAGAGATTCCAGCCATTGCTTTCTGACCCAGCCCAACTCGATCTTCATTAGCTTACTCATTGAATCACGGAGAACACGTGCATGGGTTAAAGGTCTGTCTCTTCAGCCATGACCTTCTGGCCCAGCCAATCTCGATCTTCATTATGAGACTTATGGACTTTTTGCCCTGGCCACGCGGGAGTGCGGGGAATTGAAAAGGCTGATAGGCTGGCAGGGAATGCACCTCTTGGTGGTAGATTACCTATGGACCAGGAAGAGGTGATCGTGCGGCTGTGGGACCAGGTGGAGAAGGCGGGGGAACAGATGAGAACCCGTATGAAGAAATAATAAGATTACAGGGGGTCTGCAGGGATTCTCGAAGAATCTCAAAACTGAGATGGAAGACCAGGAGAACTTTCAATCAGATAGCGGAGGGAACGATTAGTAGTGTTACTCTTCGCTGGCTGTTGAACGAGGCGACGGAGTGCATATGGGAATGTCTTGAGTGCAATGATATCAGTTCTTAGCTCAACTCAACTCAACTCAACTTATGGAATCACCAAGAACACGTGCATGGGTGAAGGTCTGTGTCTTCAGCCATGATATTGCCTTCTTAACCAGTCCATCTGGATCTTGCTGATCATATCATGGGGTAGCTGAGAAGACTTACAGGGGTGAACTCTGTGTCTCCAGCCAAACTATTGCCTTTGTTACTGCCATGACCTTCATGGTTAAACGGCTTGTAGTCACGGCCCAACGATTAGAGTCGTTTGGCGCAAACCGGATCAGGTTAATGAATATTTGTGCTTAATCTCATTTTATGGAGGGAAAGATCACGAATGGAATCAAGACAAAGGAGAAAATGTTGCAGATAGGCCATACACTGAGTGTGTGAGATGTCACACGGTGCCTTAAGGTGGAAATGACCAGGTGTTTACTTGAATCTATTGTGGACAAACATTTACCGGGTGAGTTTCTTGTCAGCCTCTGTTCTATAGGGAGATAAAAGGCAGAAAAAGAAGAAGAAGGATAGGAACAGAGAAATAAACTATTTTGACTTCTGTCAATCACTCAATCAATCAATCAATCAAGCAATAAATCAATCAATCAATCAATCAATCAATCAGATGCCGTCTTCACAATGAAGGTTGGCTGCAATGGATCTCCAACACTGTTTGTCTGTCACCCAGACTACACACTCTGTCAGACTGATGTTCGTCCTTCTCTTGATGGTATATTCCCACTGGTATCGTTATCTACCTCTTGGTCGCTTGCATTCAACTGTACCCTCCTGTATGGGTTTTATACCATAAATTGAGTGATGGTGACGGTTGGTGAATCCCTGTTTTTGCCTCGTATCCGCGAGTTTCTCTTTTCCTTTATGCCAGGGCACCACGGGGTCACCGAAAGGAGCCACACTATCCCATCACAACATCGTCAACAACAGCTACTTCTCCGGCTTCCGCTGCGGCTACCATGAACGTGTGAGTTTACCAGATTTAGCGTGTGTTGTAATATACAAGTAAATTGGAAAGTTCTTAAACAAGTGAATCTGTACAGTTATCTCGGAACAGTCATAACATCAGATTAGAGATCAAGAATCGAGATGGCGAATTTAACATTTTTTGCAAGATGAAAAACATACTGGCCGATAAAAAAAAAAATTGTCATTTGCAACGAGAAAAGAGTGTTGAGGTGTTACATAGAACTGTGCTTTTGTATGGATGTGAAGCGCAGACAATGAGCAGACAAGCTGAAAACATACTGGCTGTGGAAATGTTGTTTCTCAGGAAAATGCAAAGAATACCATGGACAGACAGAAAAACAAATGAATAAGTCCTTCAAGAAACAAATGAAAATCGTAAACTGATTAGAGAAACTAGACGTAGACAGTCAACATTTTTTTCGTCATGTTATGAGAATAAATACATTGGAGAACTTGGTGACAACTGGCAAGATCGAGGGGAAGAGAACAAGGGGAAAACAGAGCAGTAAATACCTGGATGGCTTGGCCACGTTGTATGGTCGAGACAAGAACACTGAACTGATCCACGACTCTGGTGATCGAGTGAGATGGCGAAACATGACCGCCCATCCTTATCAGCATGGCACATGATGAATGAATGACAGACTGTTAGTGTTATTTGTGTTAATAATAAACTTAACTAAACTCAGGATAAGCTTACAGGTGCTCATTTTCCCTCAGATAATGTCACTGGACAGGGGTCGACAACCTTTTTGTAGTATTGTAAAGAAGAAATGTTGTAAAGGCCCTCACTGTGGGAATCTAAGTCCCCATAATCTGATTCATTTACGCTGGTCTTGTTCCAGACGTATTTGTGTTACCTTTCCTCTGGAGTAAATTAGGCAGGCCGAGAGAGAGAGAGAGATCGTGCTACATGGGCAGCACATGGTCTCTAAACTCAGCCCGGACATTGTGCTATGGAGAGGTGTCACTGCATTTGACAAACTATTGTCTGTCAGGACTGCTTGTTTATTCAAGAGGAAATGTAACACCAATACATCTGGAACAAGACTAGCTGCAGAAGCTGCCGGATCAGAAAAGCAATGTTCTAACTGTCCGATTGTCGCAGCTCCCATCCTAGACCAGTTGCCGACCAAGGCTGATCTGCCATGCATGGCATTTAGTCTTTAGGTTGCATTTCCTCTGAACTGGGTAAGACTTAAACCCTCCCCAGTTGCTCTCCTCCATCCGAAACAGTTGGCACAGTGTGGGATGTCGGGTTTAGTGAGCGCCGCATGCCCCACATGAAGTAGACAATAAACAAATAGACAGGAAACATCATGCCGACTGGAAAGATCAGTAGGAGAAGAAGCAGCGGAGACAGAGTGAAATGATGCTGCGTGGTATGGTGTTTGTGCATCCAGAATGATGATGACCATTCATTTCATCCACTGGGGTTGAAAGTTTGGAGCCGTGAGTTTTAAGATGGCTGGTAAGTTCTACTTTGGCTCGAAATGTTCTCTGGCAATGAGGTTGGACGAAGAATGACTTGCGAAATGAATTGGATTAAAGTGAGGAAGAGTTGCGCAATTCGTCGACTCTAGCATGAGTCATTTGAATCAAGTGACAAAACAAGTCAAGACCACTGGAGACGAATACGGGTGCAGAGGATGACCAGGGCGCTCTTCGTGCCTTGCCGTGCTAATTAAATTCCACAACACTTTGCAGGTAAACGCCGTCTTGCCTGTTGAATCATCAACGCAGTCTGCTGAATCCTGTCATCACATGCTGGGTAGACATACCTAGTTTGCCCATTGATTTGACGCCGAATAGGTTACCTTCGCCTGGTTTTGCCAGTCTGTCACAGCCGTTGCCCCAGGGGTGGCCGCTGTCGCATGCTGACAGGCGTGAGCCACAGGCGTGAGCTGGATGTCAGGGTTGGACCAATAGGGAATGGTCCCTGAAACGGGCGTGACACCAATACTTACCAAAGGTACTACACATACCTGTCATCCCAGACTTCCCGGCGGTCGTATGGAGGAATATCATCAGCAGAGTCCATCCAGAACACCATAACCCGAGACCTGTGGAGAGACATGAACGCCTTGCCAGCTGCCAAGACACATGATGATGATGATAATGATAAGTTATTTGCTGCTGAATGAGTTATTGAAAAATATCACATTTACTTTACAACTTAGGAAGCCATTATCTGTGTACCTGTTCCGCTGTATCATTGTTTTGGAATGGTGGTTGGAGGCATGCAGATGATAACTCACGGCGCCACAGTTGTGTTCCCTTCGCCGACCTTCGATGCTGGCCATACTTTGCAAGCGGTGGAGGAACTAAGGTAGGTCCACCAGCACTTCAATCTTAGAATGTTTTGTAGCTGACGTGCAAGGGAAGCGGACATCTAATCTCACCCCTTCGATATCTGTAGCTTTGGATTTAGTGAAACGCAGTTCACAATTCTCTAAGATACTGAGATACTAGGATACCGGCCGGCGTAGGCATTGATGACTCTGCACAGATCTCGGTCTTAGGTTTTCTGGATTAACTCCGCTGCTGATATTCCTCCATGCCACCGTCTCAATCCACCCAGCATCATTTCTCTCTTCCCCTCGACCTTTCCAGTTGTCACGATGTTCTCTAATGCTTCTCTTCTCATCACATGACTAAAAGAAGTTGTTTGCCTCTTTCTTATTGTTGTAAGATACCGAGTGGAGGGTCGAAATCTGCCAGCGACGATTTGAAATCAGTTCGTTTTGCAATGATTTCGATGCTATGTGATATGTTTCATGTCCTTTTTTCGGACATGGCGATCAACAAGAAGGGCAGGTTGATATTCTGGGTAATTTTGCGTTCAGTAGTTTGCCATTGATTTCTGAACAAGAAGTGAAAGTTGATGTCCAAAGTTGATATCCGTTGGACCCCTTATCTCTCCATCAACGCTCTGGAAGTTAAAGCGCATTAAGCTTTCCGTCACGTAGACTCAGAAAGCAATACTGAATGTCAAATAGCCTAGTAAATTACAAACCGTCAATACATGCTAGGGTTGATTGTGATGTAATGTAAGGGGCATCTAAACTTGTAATCTCAGCCCATACAACTGGAGGTGGGTCTTAGGGTTGTCATGACGGAAGCATCCAGTGTCAGCTCCTCCACTGCTCTAACTGCCAAACAGGATGGATAGATAGCAAGGCGGGAGGCAAAAGAAAACATACCTGGATGGCTTGGTCACATAGCCTCATGGGGACAAGATTACAGCCCTGATCCAATTCTGTGGTGCTCGTGCATAGCTAGACACGCCCTTGTTTGACTCTGACACCCGAGGGGTGAAAGATATAGCGGGAGACCTACCAACATATGTGAGCCACTAGTATAGTGACCAGACGCTGGCACTGCCCACCTGAAGGTTACCTGCTATATCCGTACCCGGGCGGATGGAATGTTTAATATTGACCTGGACTCGCAGGTCAACCTAGATTAAAATGGGTACATGCCACTGAATTCACCCATCCATCATGTGCCATGTCTGTAAGCGTGGGCGGTCATGATTCGCCATTTCACTCGATCACCAGAGTGGTGGATCAGCTCAGTGTTCTTGTCTCGACCATACCACATGGTCAAGCCATCCAGGTAATTACTTCTCTGTCTACCCCTTGTTCTCTTCCCCTCGATCTTGCCAGTTGTTACAAAGTTCTCCGATTTATTTCTTTTCATAAAGTGACCAAAAATTATGACGGTCTACGTCTAGTTTCTCTAATCAATTTACGATTTTCATTTGTTTCTTGTAGAACTTGGGCATTGGTTTTTCTGTCAGTCCATGGTATTCTTTGCATTCTCCTCAGAAACCACATTTCCACAGTCAAAAGATGTTTTTCAGCTTGAATACTCCTTGTCCAAGCTTCAAATCCATAAAAAAGTAATTAGGCGAATCATGATAAACTAGGCAACTTTAAAGAAGGTAGTTTGCCGTTGTTTCCTTCCTGGCAGGGACCAGACTGGCCGGGGACCGTAGCCAGTATCTCGTGAAAGAGATTTTCTGCCTACCGTCTCGAAACTTGAGACCATAAACAATAAATATCTGTCGGCTGCCCTCAAATTTTTATCCACCACCTGCCTTCCGTGGCTTCTTGTGAACAACTTCCAAAAGCGAATGCGAAATAACACCACATAATCCACAGAAAAACACTACAAACAGCGTCTCCTGGAGAATTAACGTTACGTCGTCGCCATTTCACAGGAATACTGAATACTGATTGGTCTTTCGAAATGCAGGTCTAGAACAATTTGCGCTGTAAGTCCATTTACGCCTTAAAGCGTGCTATAGGGTCTTTTATTTATTAAAATACACGGAGAAGAGAATTAAGTTGAGTTGAATTGAGCTTAGAACCCACATCACCACACTCAGGACATTCTCATACTCTCTCCGTCCCTCGTTTAACAGCCAGCGAAGAGCCACACTACTAATCGTTCCCACCGCTATCTGATTGAAAGTTCTCCTGTTCTCCCCTCTCAGTTTTGAGATTCTCCCAGAACCCCTGCCGATCTCCACAACCTCATTCTTTCCATATACGGGTTCTTAATCTGTTCCTCCTCCCCCCCCCCCCCCCCCCCCCTTTCTCCGCCTGGTTCCACAGGCGTACGACCACCTCTTCCTTGTGAGAAGAGAATTAAAGACGGAGATGAATTATATTGGAAGGACATTGAGGAAGCTGCAGGGTGTAGCAACAGATAGGAGGGCTTGGAGTGAGTTGATTGTGGGACAATTCCCCACTGGGGCATGAACAACAACAACAACAACAACATATATGACGTTCTTAGTGTTGTCAGTATTGTTAGAAATGAAACCTATAACATTTACGATTCTTTAAGTTGTTGTTGCTTTTTTTAAGCAGGCGTATATCTTAATTGTAAACATCATCATCATCTGGCATGCTGATAAATCTAGGCTGTCATGGTTCGCCACCTCAATCAATTACCAATCGTGGATCAGCTCCGTGTTTTTATCTCAGTTATGCCACGTGGTCAATCCTTCGAGATATTTATCTCTCTGCCTTCCCTTTGTTCTTTTCCCATCCATCTTGCTAGTTGTTAGTAAGCTTTCCTGTTTATTTCTTCTCATAAAGTGCACAAAGTCTTGATTGTCTACGCCGAATTTTTCGAATTAATTTGCGGTTTTTATTTGATTTTGTACGACTCTCTCCTATGTCCGCTCATGGTATTTTTTTTACATTTTTCTCAGAAACTATATTTCCACTGCCATTAGTTGTTTCTCAGCCTGTCTGCTCATTGTCCATGTTTGACATGCATGTAACAGTATAGGTTATATATAGCACATACATATCAAATGAGGAACCTTGTGAGGCCGTTAAGACAGTTCATAAATACATTCACGTATTGTTTGGCGCTCAATGAAGTAGGGGAAAGAATTAGAGACTAGAGGACGCACTTTACAACATAAAAATTGAAACCTATACTTACCGACCGGTATTTGAATCCATCAAATCCAAATGACGACGGATCCTCGCTGCAAGAACTAGTGTACTTTGACGCATGACCAACTAGACACCCAAAAAAATAACCAGTGTCTTCATTAGACATGTCTATCAGTATCATTCACATTGACCAATAACTATGGAATATGGACATAATTCGTGAATAACCATTGAACTAGCACCATAGGTCTCCTAAGTTTTATATTAAACCAGCATAGGTCAAATAACACCAGATGTTATGAATGTTCCAAGATAGACCCATTCACCTGTTTAAAAATATTCCCATTTACTTTGATGTTACATTGTAGCATTTCTATCTTCTTGAAGATGATCGTATTCTTTGTATTGTAAACACTCTAACATACACCCTTCATTTATTTCAGATGTACTTCCATGTTAGGCGTGCCCAGTATGTTCATCGACATTCTCAATCACCCAGCCTGCAAGGGCACCAACTTCTCTTCCCTGTATACGGGAGTCATGAGTGCGTCCCCCTGCCCCATCACACTGTGCCGGGCCGTGGTACAACAGATGAACATGCACAAATTTACTGTACGTCTTCACTTCAGACATAAAATAAGTCTTCACTTCAAACATACATCATTCTTCACTTCGGAGAAATGAAAACCTTTACAGTTTTTATTTATTATTTATTATGGTTTTGTGTTTGTTAATATATTCTGAAAACATAAAGAACAAATATATCATTTTTTGATATAGTCACCACTGCGTTCAATGTAAGTCCTACAGCTCCGATAAAGTGCTTGGGTTCCTGTAGAAAAATCGACTCTGGTGTCACTACTCGGTCTGCCTGTTCGGTCTTGAATAGTCTGTCACAGTAGCCACGCCGTTTTGAAATTTCCTAATCCACTCATACACTTGCTGGACTAATAGGCATGCATCATCATACTTGACCTTCGTTCGTCGATGGATTTCTATAGGTTTCACCCCTTCACTGAACAAAAGAGGATAACAGAACGCTGATCTTCCTTGGTGCATGTCAAAAGTGGGGCGGCCATCTTTAACTGTCTTTATGACGTCACCTTGTTTGGCTGCACCGTGATGTAATGTGCTTAACACTCTTGGCATCCTTTACAACAATACTGACACGTTACAAGACAGTGGCATGGCTATTGTAATTTCTATCACACTTTTAAGGTTATCACGTGACACCCCCTCGTACAATCAGTCTTCACTTCAGACATACAATCAGTCTTCACTTCTGCAGAAGTCGGATGTGTCAGCCTAACGGAGCAAGAACGCAGCTCTGCTGTAAACAGGCACAACGCAATCACATCCGGAAAAAAACACAACTCCGGATGAACGCAGCAGAAGAAGAAGAAGTCTTCACTTCAGACATATAATCAGTCTTCACTTCAGACATACAATCAGTCTTCACTTCAGACATATAATCAGTCTTCACTTCAGACATACAATCAGTCTTCACTTCAGACATACAATCAGTCTTCACTTAAGACATACAATCAGTCTTCACTTCAGACATACAATCAGTCTTCACTTCAGACATACAATCAGTCTTCACTTAAGACATACAATCAGTCTTCACTTCAGACATACAATCAGTCTTCACTTCAGACATACAGTCAGTCTTCACTTCAGACATACAGTCAGTCTTCACTTCAGACATACAATCAGTCTTCACTTCAGACATACAATCAGTCTTCACTTCAGACATACAATCAGTCTTCACTTCAGACATACAATCAGTCTTCACTTCAGACATATAATCAGTCTTCACTTCAGACATACAATCAGTCTTCACTTCAGACATATAATCAGTCTTCACTTCAGACATACAATCAGTCTTCACTTCAGACATACAATCAGTCTTCACTTAAGACATACAATCAGTCTTCACTTAAGACATACAATCAGTCTTCACTTCAGACATACAATCAGTCTTCACTTCAGACATACAATCAGTCTTCACTTCAGACATACAGTCAGTCTTCACTTCAGACATACAATCAGTCTTCACTTCAGACATACAATCAGTCTTCACTTCAGACATACAATCAGTCTTCACTTCAGACATACAATCAGTCTTCACTTCAGACATATAATCAGTCTTCACTTCAGACATACAGTCAGTCTTCACTTCAGACATACAATCAGTCTTCACTTCAGACATACAATCATTCTTCACTTAAGACATACAGTCAGTCTTCACTTCAGACATACAATCAGTCTTCACTTAAGACATACAGTCAGTCTTCACTTCAGACATACAATCAGTCTTCACTTAAGACATACAATCAGTCTTCACTTAAGACATACAGTCAGTCTTCACTTCAGACATACAATCAGTCTTCACTTAAGACATACAGTCAGTCTTCACTTCAGACATACAATCAGTCTTCACTTAAGACATACAATCAGTCTTCACTTCAGACATACAATCAGTCTTCACTTCAGACATACAATCAGTCTTCACTTAAGCCATACAATCAGTCTTCACTTCAGACATATAATCAGTCTTCACTTCAGACATACAATCAGTCTTCACTTCAGACATACAATCAGTCTTCACTTAAGACATACAGTCAGTCTTCACTTCAGACATACAATCAGTCTTCACTTCAGACATACAATCAGTCTTCACTTCAGACATACAATCAGTCTTCACTTCAGACATACAATCAGTCTTCACTTCAGACATACAATCAGTCTTCACTTCAGACATACAATCAGTCTTCACTTAAGACATACAGTCAGTCTTCACTTAAGACATACAATCAGTCTTCACTTCAGACATACAATCAGTCTTCACTTAAGACATACAGTCAGTCTTCACTTCAGACATACAATCAGTCTTCACTTCAGACATACAATCAGTCTTCACTTCAGACATACAATCAGTCTTCACTTAAGACATACAGTCAGTCTTCACTTAAGACATACAGTCAGTCTTCACTTCAGACATACAATCAGTCTTCACTTAAGACATACAATCAGTCTTCACTTAAGACATACAGTCAGTCTTCACTTCAGACATACAATCAGTCTTCACTTAAGACATACAGTCAGTCTTCACTTCAGACATACAATCAGTCTTCACTTAAGACATACAGTCAGTCTTCACTTCAGACATACAATCAGTCTTCACTTCAGACATACAATCAGTCTTCACTTCAGACATACAATCAGTCTTCACTTAAGACATACAGTCAGTCTTCACTTCAGACATACAATCAGTCTTCACTTAAGACATACAGTCAGTCTTCACTTCAGACATACAATCAGTCTTCACTCCAGACATACAATCAGTCTGCATGTTACATGTTATAGTGGAAGTCGGCACGGTTAACGAGCTTACACGTTCTTGTCTGCCTACGGTGAAGTAGGTTCATTCCCTCACAGTTGTACTTAACTGTTGATTTCTCGTCCTTGACTTGGGGATGTTTTGGGGACATATTCAACTTTAGGGTTCCTGAGTTGAACTGTGAATTTAGGACATGGAATTGTGGCCTGTGTATTATGAATGTTTCTTTGTATTTATCGTGTGAATATTTCCAAAAATGTATTTATATTGTGGATATTTCCAATATGTATTTATATTGTGGATATTTCCAATATGTATTTATATTGTGGATATTTCCAATATGTATTTATATTGTGGATATTTCAAACATGTTTTTAAATTGTGAGTATTTCTGACATGTATTTATATTATATATTCCGACATATATTTATATTGTGAGTATTTCAGACATGCATTTACGAGGGAGGTTCAAATGAAAATCTTAAACCTCTCAGTGACTATTCGAGTTGTTCAAACAGGTGGAAATCATTGGCGAGTACGGAGGATGTGGTACGCACTGAAAGTGAAGGTCTTCGATGGTATCAACCGTTGCACGGGCAGTATGAGGTCGAGCACTGCCATGTTGCAAAAGGACACCTTTACTCAGAAGTCCACGTCGTTTGGATTTGATTGCGGGTCGAAACATTCTAGTCTACCCATATACTTGCTGTTCTAGCTTGACCAGCTATGATGTGGACGACCCAAAACAGTGAGAGTCCCCCAGGAATACTAGCCCGATTTTAAAAATAAACGCATGCTAAAGTCGGATGTGTTGGCCTAAGGGTCTCGGCCGAAGGGTGCCTAACCAGACACACCGCAATTACGTCTGGAAAAAAACACTCCGGATGAACGCAGCAGAAGAAGAAGATACACTTGCTGGACTGACAGGCATGCATCACCATACTGGATCTTCATTTGCCGATGAATTTCTATAGGTTTCACCCCTTCGCTGATAAAAAATTCGAAAACAGAACTCCTATTTGGTGTATGTCAAAAGTGGGGCGGTCATCTTTAAACTGTCCGTGTGACGTCACAGTATTTGTCTGCAATGTGATGTCACGTGCTTAACACTCTTGACATCCTTAACAACAATATTGACATGTTACAGGACAATGGCATGATTATTGTAATTTCTATCACACTTTTAAGGTTTTCATTTGAAGCCCCAAGGTATATTGTTGAATATTTCTGACATGTATTTATAGTGTGACTATTTCTATTACATATCCAGGTTTGTTATGGTTCCACTGAAACAAGTCCTGTGTCTTTTCAAACAACTGGGGACAGTTCATTGGACCAGCGAGTGTCCACTGTGGGGAAAGCACTTGACCATATAGAGGTTACATATTCATGTATTTTTGCAGTATTTTACATTCACTTGACCATACAGAGGTTTCATATTCATGTATTTTTGTAGTGTTTTTCATTCATTTGACCATATATAGGTTACAAATTCAAGCATTTCTTGTAGTGTTTTTCATTTGCTTGACAAAACAGAGATTACACATTTGTGTATTTTGTTGCAGTTTTTAATTCACTTGATCATATAGAGGTTACACATTCATGTATTATTTGTTGTTTGGTTCACTCACTTCGAGCATAGGGCCTCTTATTTCAAAGCATATCTGTTAGTTTTCTCTCATGAAAACTCTGTATTTCATGTGTTATTTCAAAGCATATCTGTTAGTTTTCTCTCATGAAAACTCTGTATTTCATGTGTTATTTCAAAGCATATCTGTTAGTTTTCTCTCATGAAAACTCTGTATTTCATGTGTTATTTCAAAGCATATCTGTTAGTTTTCTCTCATGAAAACTTTGTATTTCATGTGTTATTTCAAAGCATATCTGTTAGTTTTCTCTCATGAAAACTCTGTATTTCATGTATTATTTCAAAGCATATCTGTTAGTTTTCTCTCATGAAAACTCTGTATTTCATGTGTTATTTCAAAGCATATCTGTTAGTTTTCTCTCATGAAAACTCTGTATTTCATGTGTTATTTCAAAGCATATCTGTTAGTTTTCTCTCATGAAAACTCTGTATTTCATGTGTTATTTCAAAGCATATCTGTTAGTTTTCTCTCATAAAAACTCTGCATTTCATGTGTTATTTCAAAGCATATCTGTTAGTTTTCTCTCATGAAAACTCTATATTTCATGTATTTTTTCAAAGCATATCTGTTGATTTCTCTCATGAAAACTCTATATTTCATGTGCTATTTCAAAGCATATCTGTTAGTTTTCTCTCATAAAAACTCTATATTTAATGTGTTATTTCAAAGCATATCTGTTAGTTTTCTTTCATGAAAACTCTATATTTCATGTGTTATTTCAAAGCATATCTGTTAGTTTTTTCCCATGAAAACTATGCATTTTATGTGGTATTTTAAACTATATCTGTCAGTTTTCCCTCATGAAACTCTTTATTTCATGTGTTATTTCAAAGCATATCTGTTAATTGTCTCTCATGAAAACTCTATATTTCATGTGTTATTGTAAAGCATATCTGTTAGTTTTCTCTTATGAAAACTCTATATTTCATGTGTTATTTCAAAGCATAATTGAAATATGTTAGTTTTCTTTCATGAAAACTCTGTATTTCATGTGTTATTTCAAAGCATAGGTTATCAGTTAGTTTTCTCTCATGAAAACTCTATATTTCACGTCTTATTTCATGTGTTATTTCATGTGTAATTTTGTTGCCCTTATAAAGTTAACCGTCTCTATGGCGAAATAGTTACAAATGCAATTCGTAATCTCGGACACATCGTACGAAATATAGCTCCGCGCGATTAGGAAGCAAACCACATTGCGTATGGTTTCCATACAATGGTATGAATGCCGGTCGTTCAGAAAGCAATGGTTAACTACTGAACCTAAACTTGCCCAGGAATCACAAGCAGCCACAAAAAGTTGGGGTTGTCTTTGACGTCCTATAAAAGATATGCAACTAACTCTTTAAAAAAAATACAGTTAATGATTTACTATGAGATCCCATACTGTCTCATCAATTTCCAAACGGATTTTCTCTTAGAATGATGCCAGAGGCCTTTTCATAGTCCACAAATCCAACATTAAGTAATGATTTCAGTTCAATACTTTGCTCTGTTATTATGTGTCTTAGACAGGTAATTGAGCTACCGTATGACAGTAGACGGTACTACCTGTTTTCTGCTCAACAAACCCGACACCCTACGTTGTGCCAACGACTTTGAGTGGAGGAGCGCAATTTGGAGGGTACACGCCTTACCCTAGTGGGAGAAAATGCAACCAAAAGACTAAATATCGCGACATAGCAGACCAGGTTCTAAGCCTTGGTCAGCAACTGGTCTAGAATGGAAGCCCCGACAGTCGAACAGTTAGAACATTGCTTTTGCTGATCCGGCAGCTTCTACAGCTTGTCTTGTTGCCGACGTATTGCTGTTACCTTTCCTCTGGAGTACACTAGACAGAGTTTTCAGCCCTGGTTTTGTGCTATGGAGAAGTATAACTCCATCTCTGGTTCGCGTCATGGGTTGTAGTTATTATGTCGTTTTTTTGAAGCACAATGTAACAAACTTTCCTCTGCCAATAGGAACACACACACAGTCAGGTACGTGTAACTCCTACGTAAAAGTGATAGCTACTAAACACAAGCATATTGTACTTACGTTACAACGAACTTAACTACAGCAAACGTAAATCACTGGGGGGGGGGGGGGGGGGTTAAAATTAAAACAAAAATCAATCCAGCGGGAATAAATGCTGTTGTCGATTTTGAATAATTAGACACAAACAATAGATTGCATGATTTATTGCCTGATATATCTCTCCGCATCTCTTCAGGCACATACTGCAGAAATCACATACCATGAACTAAAATAAATAGACAAATCCTTCAAGCTGAAATGCACAGCACGTATATTCACACAATAATTTGAATTGTCTACCGTGGTAATTTTAAACGGACTATCATGTATTTCTGTATGTAAAAAATTGGCTTCTGTAAATTAATGGCGATTGCTTCTGCCAGCTTTAACATGCGGCCATTTTGTGTGTTAAACAAAACACGAAACGCATTGTGCCTATCATTCTTGTGATCAGTTTCTAAAATGTACCGCCCAGTCGATAACTTAGAAGGTTCTTGGTGTGTCGGCTTGGCCCGGGTCTCAGAATCTTTGTTTATTATTTTGTCAATGCAACTGGATATGTGTACCACCATCATCTTGTTCAACTGCCTCTGAAATACGCCAGGCATAAATTATGCAATCTATTGTTTGTGTCTTCATTATTCAAATTATCTACGGGAAACCTATGTTGTAGTTGCCAACATCGATTCATTGTGTCATAGTATACTTATTTTTATGTTATTATTTTTATGTTTAAAATTGCTTTGTGTTGTTTAATGCAGGGTAAAGTCATTGATCCCGAAGGTAGAATTGTACCCTTGGGGTCAGTAGGTGAGCTGTGTACAAGGGGGCCAAACAACATGGTCGGCTACTGGGACGACCCAGCGAAGACATCCCAGACTATCACACCAGATGGCTGGTATCACACGGGGTAAGAAAACTGTCCTGTGTACAGAAGAGTTCCGCATATTGCGTCGCCATCTTCTTTATTACAAAAGTGAGAAAAAAAAATAATTGTATTAGCTTCTTTGGACAACAATAATCTTCAAATTAAAATCCTGTTCGTGGCTGACTCGGTCACAGTATCATTAATATGTGGCAGGGAAGGACCCTAATATAACTTCTCTTCTAATGTTGAAAGGGGTAGTGGTGATGGTATAATTTAATGGAATACTTGTATTTAGCTGTGACGTGTTAAAATGTATGCAAGAGTATGATCATCCTACAACTGAGAGCATCTTCTTATTCTGCTAGTGCTGCTGATGCTGCTGCTGAATTACTTTATCAAGGATGTGCCAAGCTTCGATTTCAGACCAGTTGCCTACCAAAGATAGGTCCTGGTCTGCCCTGCCATGACATTTAGTCTTTAGGTTGCATTAGGGTAAGTTTTGTACCTTTTCAGACGCACTCCTCCATCCGAAGCTGTTGGTACAGTGTGGAGAGTCATATATATATATATATGTATATATATATATATATATATATATATATATATATATATATATATATATATATATATATATATATATATATATATATATATATATATATATATATATATTCTAGGCCATGACATAATGAATTAGACTAAATTTAATGAAACACAAACTTGAATAACTCTAAGTCATATCCGACAGACCAACTGCACTAGTGGGACCGCCATGTCCTACACTCAGGACCTCACCATTACAATCCACACCAACGTCATTTCCGTGAATGACCACTTCTCTTTCCACTTTAGCTCATTACAAATGGCCTGACATGGCTCACGTGTTTCTTGAGGAACATTACTCTATGCCAGTAGTTCCCAATCTTTTCGAGCAGAGGGCCATGTCTACTATTTTCGGTAGTTAACCGGGCCATAACGTTATATAATTATACAAGTCGTGCAATATCATTCTTACCTTACATTTTAAAACTGTTTCGAAAATCGCTATTAAGGTAATTAAATAACAATTGTAACTGTTCTTCATAACCAGTTATTTAAGTTCAGATGCCAGTTTATCAATGTCTAGGCACAAATCTGTCGTGCCCAAAGTCATAAGCGCAGCTAGGTTACTGTCGGTGAGTCTTCTTCTTCTTCTTCTTCTTCTTCTTCTTCTTCTTCTTCTTCTTCTTCTTCTTCTTCTTCTTTTGCTTTCATCCGGAGTTTTTTTTTTTTTTCGAACGCGGTTGCGTTGTGCTTGTTTACAGCATAGCTGCGTTCTTGCGCCTTTAGGCCGACACATCCGACTTCTGCGGGCATTTGTTGACCGGGTTAACCTTCCCGGGGTAGGTGAGTCTGAAACGTTGCTTGTTTTTTTTAAATAATGGTCATTGCGGAAAATGACTGCTGGAGGCTTGGCCACAAGTGGCCCGTGGGTCATGGTTTAAGAACCTCTGCTCTACGCACTGTTCATTATTTCTACTGCTACCCTTTAGTCCCGCGCTGTGGAGTAGGGGTCAGGGACGTCGTTCCTAATCCCGCGTACCTCGTTTGAAACACGACTGCCGACGATTTGACAACATTAGGTTGGATTTCATACAATGGTATGGGTGCCGGTCTTTCAGAAAGCAATGACAAACTACTGAACGTAAACTTGGCAAGAGATCATAAACAGCCAAAATTTATGGGGTTGGCTTGCAACGTCATGTAAAGGATATGCAACTAACTAACCCGTTAGTCACAACATTATGACCTGAACTGGGTCATGACATGCCTTTTCTTTAAACCAAACTGTAATTTGTTTCCATGAATCCTCATGGGTAGGTCAAGAGAGGTTAAGATCAGTGCAGCACCTGGCGTTGTCATTTGATGTCCTTGCATTCGTTTTGTTTACAACTGGGTATTTTAAACTGTGTGTAGGGTAAAGCGAGAGGGATAGTACCTCACGGTGAGTGGCAACCATATCCCAAGGGATAGACCAGGATCCTATCTGGTTCCCATCTCTTTACCTAGCTCAGGTATGGCTCCACGAATACCGCATGTGTACGGCGGTGGCCACACCACGGGCAACAGTCTTGGCTGACTGGCTAAACTACATGAGTGAAGTAGGGGTAATATCCTACTAAAGTGGGAGTGACCACCCCTTGTACACACAAGACTGGGACGGTGAACAAGGGGGATGAATCTACATAGATCAACGGCTTCAAAAGCGAAACAGCAGAGTGTGTGGCACACATGAGGCGTGTTCAGGACGCGACAGGGAAGAGATTGGGACCTCACCATGCAGTATCCCAAAGACAGCAATCAGACCACAAATAAATGATAGTGTTGGAGATCCATTGCAGCTAACCTTCATTGTGGAGACGACACCTGACTGATTGATTTTAAACTGCAGGGATCTGGCTGTCTTGTCTTCAGACGGCTATTGCAGCATTGTGGGTCGGATCAAGGACATGTTGATTCGTGGAGGAGAAAACATCTACCCGCTGGAGATCGAACAGGTCTTGTACAAAAACCCCAAGGTCAAGGATGTTCAAGTGAGTTCATGTGTCTAAATGTAATGTATGGTTGTTTGTTACGAAGCTTCTCTGGGCGTATGGGTTCTATTCCTCTTTAGAAAATTGCATTTTTGGTGACAACAAAGCAATGGCGATCTCATAGTTAATGCTTGATCCCAGCAGAGGGCTGGAAGTTTGATAACAACCGTTGGTTTATAATAATTCCAGATGTCTCCTTAATCTCTTTTGTCTTGATATTAGAACATTAGTTTTCTCAGATAAGGGTTACAAATTGTCAAGTGTTCAACGTGTTCATTCATTCGTTTATTCATTCATTCAGTAGCATGTCCTTTGCAGAACCTCGCTTCCATAACAACCGCCCGGAAAACTTCTCGGTCATAAGCAAGACGCCCCGCGCCTGATACACCCATATGGAGATCATCTGCCTCATCCTGCACCCATCTTCTCTTTGGCATTCCTCTTCCTCTCCATTATTCTTCTCTCCAAACTTTCATGACGTTTCAAGTGACCACAATATTTCAAATTTCTTTGTTTTATCGTCTTTAGCAGCCAACTTTCTTCAGTATTTAGATCTTGTTGTATGGACGCATTTGTTCTTGTCTGTATCCAATATATTCTTAGAACCCGTATATAACATTCATATTCAAAGGCATTTATGCGCTGTTCAGCTTGTTTAGTAAGTGTTCAGATCTCACAGGCGTATGTTGCAATGGGAAAGATGCATGATCTTAAAAATTAATGTTTATAGTTATATCTGTCCCACTCCACAATTTATTCGTTGTTTTAGCTTCTAAAGAGCAATAGATATTCGTCTTTTAATTTCTTTCATTGTGTCACCATTGTTGGTAATTAATGACCCAAGATATTGAAAATTTTCCACCACCTCCAATTTTCCCTCATTAACATATATTTCTTTCTCCATATTAGTTGTATATGTACGTATTATCTTTTGTTTTTGCTATGTTAAGATATAAGTTGTGATTTTCACTATTCTTATGGGTTGAGGTTAGTTTTTCTATACCATTCTGAGATGTGGTTAATATAACATTACACATAAGAAAATTATAACAGTATATAATAGACAAGTATAACATTACACACTATAAATGTATATAATAGACACGTATATATAATATTCCACATGGGAAAACAATTAACATTACAAAATAGAAAAGTATACCCGGGAAGGTAACCGGCCCACAAATGCCTGAAGAAGTCGGATGTGTCGGCAGAAAGGTTCAAATATCGCAGCTCTGCTGTAAATAGGCATAACGCAATTACGTCTACAACAACATTTCGGACGAATACCGAAGAAGAATAAATAGAAAAGTATAACATTAAAATATAACATACAGTTAGAAACGTCTTAAATTACATACGACAAATGCAAAACATTGCACAATTTTTAAAATGTAACACTACATAATTGAAAATTATGGCAGTAAACACAAGAAAAGTGTACCATTACACATGACAGCAGTATAATCTTACATTACATATTAGAATGTGTAACATTACATATTAGAAAAGTGTAACATTACATATGGGAAAAGTATAACATTACATATGAGAAAAATATTACATTGCATATGAGAAAATTATAACCTTGCAACAGATCTAGGATCGAAGCTCTGACAGTTAGTGTATTGCTTTGCTGACCCGGCAGCCTCTGCATCTGGTCTTACTCCAGATGTATTGGTGTTACTTTTCCTCTGAAGTAAACTAGGCAGGCCGAGAGAGAGAGAGAGAGAGAGAGAGAGAGAGAGAGAGAGAGAGAGAGAGAGAGAGAGAGAGAGAGAGAGAGAGAGAGAGAGAGAGAGAGATCATGCTACATGGGCAACTTCAATGTTCTCTTTAATTCAGCCCAGGCTTTGTGTTATAGAGATGTATAACTCCATCCCTTATCCTCGCCATGGGTTGTAATTATTATGTGCTTTTTGAACAAACTATCGTCTGTCAAGAGGCAAGGTGGCAGACATTAGCCACATTGTGAAGGAACGAAGTCTTTCTTTTCAAAAGGTCACAAACTGGACACGCAGGCCCGTCTTACATTCAACCCATCCAATCACTCACCTTTCGTACATCAGTTATAATCTATTGTGCAGGTTAAATTCACATAGGAAAAAAACATTGTCAAATTAAAGTTATGAACAATAAACAATGCATATTACCATGTTATGAAACAGTAGGCAGGCAGACACATACACGCATACGCATAAACACATACACACATACCTGCATACATATTTACATCATCTACGCACACTCTCACAGTTATGCATCCACTCAATAACACACAAATACACACTCCCTCGCATACCCATTCATTTTCACAAACTCATTAACAAACGCTTACTTTTACGTACATAAATACTCTCTCTCTCTCTCTCTCTCTCTCTCTCTCTCTCTCTCTCTCTCTCTCTCTCTCTCTCTCTCTCTCTCTCTCTCTCTCGCAGTATCACTCACTCTCACGCCCATATATATTCAGTCAGACATAAAGCCACGCAAGCATACACACTCCTCCACTATCACTCAAACTAATATAAACAAATTCCCACACTTTCACACACATACATTGACAACTGTCATGAGCATCCACCCAAATATGGACACATATGTTATACTTATACATTGCATATATTAAAGTATATTAATGCAATAAGCCACAAATACTGAAGTACAGTATTGGAAAGATCAGGTAGTATGACGGGCTTCGCAAACTTAGATGGACAGGACACATTAGAAGGATGGGTGATGGTAGAATACCAAAGGACATCTTTTTTGGGTGAATTACAGTTGGGTAAGAGATCTCAGGGTCGGCCTCTACTACGATACAAAGATGTGTGTAAGCGGAACATGATTGATACAGGCATTGATAATGCACATTGGGAGCAAGTTTCCGCCGAACGTGTTGCATGGGGGGCAAATATCAGAAATGGAATAAAGACAAAGGAGAAAATTATTGCAGTTAGGTCACACACTGAGCGTGTGAGACGTAAGATGGTGCGTGATGGTGAAAATAACCATATGTTCACATGCAGCCATTGTGGACGAATATTTACAGCACGAATTGGTCTTATCAGTCACATTCGCTACCGCCATGGGTTGTAGCTGTTATGCCTTTTTGAAGCACAATGTCACAAACTATCGTCTGTCAAGTCGGCAAGGGACCAATAATAATTAATCCAATAGCATAATATTAGCTAAAACTGATATAAACAGTATATGAGACGAAGAATAGTGATGAATCCCTGGCGGTGGAGAGTCTATTAACCATTGCTAGTATGCTTCTGTCCGTGTTTCCATCCTGAACACCCCTATCCGCAGGTGATTGGAGTGCCAGATGAGAGACTGGGAGAACAGGTGTGTGCCTGGATTGTTGTCAAACCGGGCAGCAGTCTCACGGAGAAGGAAGTCCGGGAATTCTGCAGTGATAAGGTGAGCATTAGATCCTCTTTCTTTTCTTCCCCGTTTGCACTCACATCTCCACGTTAACGGGTCTAATAAAATCTCTATTCTAGTAGTAAATGAAGTAGGTCAATATCAGCCTATTAAGGGAGGTGTGCGATAGTGACGTGTAATGTCTCTAGATCTGTTTTCCCTATACCATAAACATATTATTTGAAATTTAGAAGATATGAGAGGAATCACCATTGGGGGGGGGGGGGGGGGGAAATAACATCATTAACATTAGATATGCGGATGATATAGTAATGATTGCAGACAATGAACAGGACCTGCAACTTTTAGCCAATTCGGTTATTGTACACATTGAACAGCTAGGGTTAGAATTAAGTTGTAAGAAGACAGAGATTATGGTCGTCTCAAAGAAGAAGATAATACCACAATGTTATATGAGGATAAATGGGAATATTCTTAAACACGCTAACCGGTGCATCTACATCGGAACATTCATAAATCTGATGGGAATTGCCTTGAAGAGATTAGAACAAGAATTGTCATGGCGAAGGTAGCCTTTTGCAAGATGGAAAACATACCGACTAATAAAATGATGCCAATTGCAACGAGAAAAAGAGTGGTGAAGTTCTACATAGAACCTGTACTTTTATATGGATGTGAAACTTGCGCAATGAGCAGACAAACTGAAAAACATCTAATGGCAGTGGAAATGTGGTTTCTGAGGAAAATGCAAAGAATACCATGGACAGACAGAAAACCCAATGAGCAAGTCCTACAGAAGACAAATGAAAACCGCAAATTGTTTAGTGAAAGTAGACGTGGACAGTCAAATATTTTTGGACACGTTATGAGAAGAAATAAATTGGAGAACTTGGTGACAAATGGCAAGATCGAGGGGATGAGAATTAGAGGAAGGCAGAGAAGTAAATATCTGGATGACTTGGCCACGTGACATGGTCGAGGCACGAACACTGAGCTGATCCACGACTCTTGTGATTGAGTGAGATGGCGAAACATGACCGCCCACGCTTACCGGCATGGCACATGATGATTATAGAAAGTGATTGGCAACCACTCTTCAGTTTATGAGACAGGACGTTGCCACCAACCCCAGGTTGCTTTTCTAGGTATTGACGTTCAGTAGTTTGCCATTGCTTTCTAAACGAGAAAGTTCAACTTAATACCGATGTAGAGGTTAAACTGCCTAACTCAACATCAGAGGACCGGAAATTTAAGAGTGAGCGATCTTATCCTGTCGACCACGCCGACCGCTTTGTGATACGGATAATATCTTTACATGCGCGGGATTCACGTGGAAACCTTACAAGTGTGATAGAAATTACAGTAACCATGCCATTGTTCTGTAACCTGTCAATAATATTGCTAAGGATGTCAAGAGTGTTCAGCACGTGACATTTCGGAGCAGACGAACATGTTGACGTTATAAGGACAGTTTAAAAATGACCGCCCACAATTTCCAGTATGGCGATGCATGCCTGTCAGTCCAGTAAGTGTATGAGTGGAGTAGGCAGTTTCGACCCACAATCAAATCCAAACAACGTGGACTTCTGAATAAAGGTGTCCTTTTGCAACATGAAAATATTCTAACCCATACGGCCCGTGCAACTGTTGAAACTATCGAAGGAGTCTATACGTTAAGTGTGTACCATATCCCCCGTTTTTGCCAGACCTAGTCCCAAGTGATCTCCACCTGTTTAGACCAAAAAAAAAACAAAAAAAAACACACACACGCACGCACGCACGCACGCACGCACGCACGCACGCACACACACACACACACACACACACACACACACACACACACACACACACATTTAAGATTTTCATTTGAAGCCCCCTTAGATATTGTGCCCTTTTACAATCTTCTTATTCATCTTCTGTCTTCTCCCTTGTACACCGTGACTTTGTGAAACCTGGACTGTTTACCAGCGACACGCCAGGAAATTAAACCACTTCAACACACTCTGCCTTCCATCGATCCATCTTGTGCCATGCCGATAAGCGTGGGCGGTCATGTTTTGCCATCTCACTCGATCACCAGAGTCGTTGATCAGCTCCGTGTTCCTGTCTCGACCATGCCACGTGGCCAATCCATCCGGGTATTTACTTCTCGGTCTTCCCCTTGGTCTCTTCCCTTCGATCTTGCCAGTTGTCACCAAGTTCTCCAAGTCATTTCTTCTCATAACATGCCCAAAAAATTTTGACTGTCTACATCTAAGACTATAATCAGTTTACGATCTTCATTTGTCTCTTGAAGGACTTGCTCATTGGTTTTTCTGTCTGTCCATGGTATTCCTTGCATTTTCCTCAGAAACCACATTTCCACAGCTATCAGATGTTTTTCAACTTGACTGCTCACTGTCAACGCTTCACATTCATACAAAAGTACAGGTTCTATGTAGCACTTCAACACTCTTTTTCTCGTTTCAATTGATATCTTTTTATTGGTCAGTATGTTTTAGGGAGCTATTAAAAATCAAATGGCAAAACAAGATCCCAGACACTGAAGTCCTAGAAGGAGCGTCCATGCCCAGCATCCACACTCTACTAATGAAGAATCAGATTCGCTGGGCTGGTCACTTGATTCGCATGCCTGATCACAGGCTCCCTAATAGGAATTTTTTTCAGTGAGCTGCGTTGTGGTAAACACTTCCAATGCGGCCAAAGAAAACGCTTTAAAGATACTGGAGATTTCACTAAAAGATTTTGGAATTCATCATCACAGTTGGGAGGCTGCTGCCAAAGACGTGGCGTACATCATTACGCAGAGGTGTAGTCACTTGTGAAGCAAACAGGATAGCAGGAGCTGTGGGGGGGGGGGGGGGGAGACAGGCTGGACAAAAATCAACCACAGCAGGAGATCCTCCTTCTGGAACATCAAGCATTCTTTGCCCACATTGTCTAAGAACATTTCGAGCCAAAATAGGCCTTACCAGCCATCTTAGAACTCACAGCTCCAAACTTTCACTACCACTGGATGAAATTAATAGTCATCATTCGTGATGGATAGCGAACTAAAGAAGAAGAATTCGTGATGGACAAACACCATACTTTGACATGTAAATGTGAATATACTCAAAGAAAGCAGCAGTCAGCTTCAAATTGAGCGGATGTAGGCCAACAACTTATCTCCATTCTGCATATGTTGGACACATCTGCAAGACTTGTTTGTTTCACATCACAAAGTTTTGAGAATGTGTTTGTTTTATTTGTCTTTCCAGATGGCCAAGTTTAAAATCCCCAAATATATTCTCTTTGTGGATTCTTTTCCGACAACGGTGACGGGGAAAATACAGAAGTTTCTCATGAGGGAAGAAAGTATCAAACGACTGAATTTACCTCAGAGTTGATGTAAGGGGATTTTATGAGAGTTTATGAGTGATCTTAACCTCAGAGTTGATGTAAAGTGTATCCGAGGATTTATGTGTGAGCTTACCTCAGTGTTGATGTACGAGATTTCTTCCTTTGGTCTTGTCTCAGAGATGAGTGATAGACTTGTATCAGGGTGAATGTATTCTCTATCAAGGTTATTATGTGCATTTCTCTCAGTGTTGATTTAAGGGCTGATCTCAGAGTTGATTAACACGGTATATTCCCTGACACGTGAAAGTATTAGTTTTAATTAACACATTTTCCCCAGAGTTAATTTACACAATTATTCACTGACACGTAAAGGTATTAGAATTAATTCATACATCTTTTTCAAAATTAATTTACAAAGTACATTCCCAAGGAGAAGATGGATAGATATACAAGGATAAGATTATTGTTTGAATAAACACATGAGAGATATATTATATGAAACAACATGAGTCATTATAGATCCCAATTATAACCAACAGGGTTGAATAGGATATTACTCTAATATAGAAAATTATCAGAGTTCATGGTTAAACTTATCTCAGAGTTGATGGATAGACCTATCTTAGAGTTGATGTGTAGACTTATCTCAGAGTTGAAAATTATGTTTATCTCAGAGTTAATGCGGAAACTTATCTCTGAGCTAATAGTAAACAAATCATCAAATTTATGTTCGAATTTATTCCAGTGCGCCAATATCGCATAGTTGATGAAAGCCACTATCCCAGACTTGATTTGTTTCATTATTCCAGAGTTGATGTCGTATGTATTCTGCGTGATCAACTTTGGATTTACTTATAGTATTAAAATTGAGGATTCAAATCAGTCAAATTGTTTTCTTTGTTGTTTGTTTTCTTTGGCGTAACTTGAAATATTTGAATAAAACCCTTATGTTGTCCATAATTTTGTTAATATGTTCACGGGAAGCCATAGTGTCAACAGCGAGTAGAGGGAGTCGTGTTGATTCAATAGACAGCCGAGTTAACTTGAGTCAAGACCTGACATCACAGCCCTCAGGACATTCCCATACGTGCTCAGTCCTTATCTTCAACAGCCAGCGAAGAATCCCAGTTCTTCCTCTTCTGCTGCGTTCATCCGGAGTGGTTTTTTTTTTCCAGACGTAATTGCGGTGTGTCTGGTTAGGCACCCTTGGGCCGAAATCCATAGGACAACACTCCGACTTTAGAGTGCGTTTTTTTAAAAACCTTTTTACCAGGTTAGCATTCCTGGGGGACTCACACTGTTGTGGTGCTGTCCACATACCAGCTGATCAAGTTACAACGGTCGAATACTTCACGGTCAGCCGTCAACGGAAGGCAGGGGCAGTCCATGGGCACTTTCCGCTATCCAAAGAGGCTTCCATAATTGCAGAGCCGACACATAGCGCTCTGGTACTGGGCTCATCCCAGGAATCGTTACTTCTGCACATGGCTGCTTTAGTTCCTCACTTCCATGTATTAGGCATTTCGATCGCCACAGGCGAATCCCAGTTCTAATGGTAACAGTAGCAGTCTGATTATGTGTCCGTCTGGCACTTCCTCTGAGCACCGAGCATCGGTCAGATCCTCTGGTTACTCCATGCAGCATCATTTTCTCTAGGCTAGGAAGATGTATCTGTTCTTTCATACTATACACTTCAGTACACTATACACTCCAGTACACTATACACTCCAGTACACTATACACTTCAGCATACTATACACTTCAGCACACTATACACTGTCACTTAAGCCTAACGCCCGGCCTGGCCGTATGTTTGTGGTAAAAGCTTCACCACGCAATGGTTAATGAGAAATCTCGCTCAAATAAGGAAGTGCATCCCAAGGTGATCAACAGCGCGCTGCCAACGCCGTGGCAGGTGAGTCGTTAGAACTCAGCCAAGGAGAGCCCCTCAGAGCTGAGAAGACTCAAGCTGATCGTCCTAGCAATGCACTCGCGAGCCTTTCCGGAGGTCCACGTGCGAAAATCAAGTCCCCCGCCTGCTAGCGAGAAGGAGGCACGAGCAAGACAACAGAACACACCGTCTCAGACACTGGATAACGAACTGAAGGAGACAACGTTAAATGATAAACTAGAGAGGTTTGAAGAGATCATACACCTTCACTGCCCGTGTCAATGTGTGGGCAGTGAGGGGAAGATTGTTGTCAGTCGGGATAAAAGGCGAGACCCAGAAAAAGATGGCTAGATGGAGTACAAGACTTACTGAATGAATTGCTAATTTAGCCAGGAGCCGACATCACAGGACTCTGAATATTTCAATACGTACTTCGTCTTCATCTTCAACAACCAGCGATGAGACTAATCTAATGGTACTAGCTGCAATCTGATTATGTGTTCCTCTGGCCTTTCTCGGGGTCCTGCGTGTCGGCCTGATCCTCTGGTCACTCCCTGCAGTACCATTCTCTTTATGCTGTGATGATCTATCTGTTCTTCCACCCTGTACACACGATCCCAAAGGGTCCCGACCACATAAATATATATCGGGATGTCTTCAGATCTGGGATCAGGACAATTTCAGTCTAGTAGTACCCCACCAGTCTCTGGATACCTAGCTCTCTCACAACCGACCAAGGGACGTTACCCTTTCAAACATCGTCCTGAACATATGACGCAACTCTGGTATCTACAAACTCAACAAAAAATGTATTGTACAAAAGAGTGAAGATAATATGGTTGTAGTGCAGGTATGTCTGGTGTGAGCTAATCACTACAAGACAGAGCTAGTTGAGGCTGCCACAAGAAGAATGTCATCACTGTACACATGTTAGAGCACCACATAATATGGGAAGACACTTAGCTTCTCGCTGCAGATCTTCAGTCTTCGACCAGATATCACCTCCTCCGAGTTGATCAGCCAGTGTAATGACACCAGGATACCAGAGTATGTGTCGGAATGATAATCAGAGTTCCCATCCACATCCGTCCAGGTAGATGCCTCCATAATAGGTATGACGTAATTCTCTAAAGTTATTTGGGTTAATACACCAAGTTCTATCGGATATCCCAAGGTATGCTAACGTTCATGTCTCTCTCAACAATGGCATCAACCAAACTATATATCCACAGTCTAAGGTGATGTTCACAGAAACACAATGTTAATGGTCAGAGTCCCAACAGAACATAATTCGAGTGGACTAAGTGTTGTCTGATGTCACACTAAGTTGAATAGTAGTCGGATAGGTAATCAGTGGCACAGCTGGACGATCACATGACTACCATACTTGCCCAGAAGCCTTCGTTATAAAAAAGGTGGATAACTCATCCTGGAACTGCTCTGAGGGTATTGATGACTGACCGGGTGATGGGCAGTAGGATCACCTCACGTTGGCTGGTTTGTCCAGACTGTTGACGCTGGCACAGGACTACTATGGTTTAAACGACTGCCCTTCACTCCTCTCAGGAAGGTAGAATCTGGCAAAGTGACAAAGACAACCCTCTGTGAGAATAGCATGACCATGACTTACTATATGGGGATACACTGCCTCCCGGTACTCAGACAGGGAATCATCTCCCCAAAGGGGTTTGTGGTTCAATTACAGGCCATGCCTCACGGCCAGAGGAAAAATAGGGTCTGGTGTCCGACAAGCAGCCGAATGGACCATCTGTTTCCCTGGACTGGGGATAGAGGAAACCCATGGTAATTGGTCATGAGTGTCTGCGCCCCAGTTCCCCAAGGAAAGACTTCTAAAGGACATACAGGTGTAGCGGTTCAACAGTACCCATGGGCGAGATGACTCTGAAGAAGGGCCGTTGGCAAACCACCCAGCCCTTCCTAAGTAGTCCCGCTCTCTCCAGTTCACCAGCCCTGCTACCATCAGAACATGTCTGCCGCATCATTCCTCTTTCCTTCCCCTCCCCCTTCGTCCTCCTCGCAGGCACCCACTATAGATTAGGATAGTTGTCTGTTAAGGAGACTAAGAACATAAAGTGTATGAGGAAAGCAAAGCCAGTAGTCGCCCCACCAAAAGAAGCGAACTTCGACACACGCGGGATCTTTCAAATGACCTCCGATTCGCGAGAGGATATTCCCACGAGATTCGTCTTGTCTTGCCGATTCGCCCGATATCTCACACGATACCCTTTAGTTACGCCGTCACCGACTTCCGGTTGTGTAGATTACGCCGGAGTTCAAAGGCGACCTAGGAGTGCACACACATTGCTAACACTCAGGCCAATCCTAATTCTCCCCCAACCATTTTTGGCGGGCGAGACTGACGTTCAATACCTGTACTTTCCCGGCAGTTCAGACTTTGGGTCATGTCAACAAGCCTGCTTGTTGGGGAAAATTACAGGCTCACCTTTGACCTCCGGGCGAACATTGCTTCTTGCAATATACCCTCGGGTAATCGCGGTTCCGACACCAACCGATTTAAGAATGGTACCACTTTTACTTTGCAATTGGTAATGCAGTTCGAAGTATGGGACCTCGTTCAACCTAGGGACTTTATGTCGACGTTCTTTAAACTGTACTTTGACACTGGACACCACTTCTTCTTATCAAACTGCAGCCACACAGAATCTCTCCAGCTGGGCCAAATCAACAATCGGTTCCCCGGTTCCAACACAGGTCACTGCGACTGCGCGGCCAGAAAAAGAGTTCCTGTACAAACATCTCTCGAACCCTCCAGAACACAAGGGCATAGTGCTCCCCTCCCTTAGGGGTAAAAGATTACTAGGATTATTCCCCTTTGACCGCAAAAGTCGCTGTAGGCCGAGAGATGGGTGTAAGTCTGGCAAATTCAACATCTCCTGGTCGAATCCTCCAGGCATTTTGTGACACAAGACGGCGTCCATGTATAATTTCAAATTTGAAAAGCCACCCACAATAGAATATGTACAGCGTGTGATTCTGGTGTACACACATTTGGATCCTCCCTGGTATTATGGAGTTGTTGCACTGTGCCGAGATTCTCTTTAACTAATCTGTGAACCGATACTGGAACATTTATGGAAGTAACTGTCTGAAATTAAAACGAGTATGTATATATATATATATATATATATATATATATATATATATATATATATATTACTCTTCGAGAGAAGAACATCAAAGAGGTGTAGCCATTATATTAGATAAGCAAACATCAAATTCTGTCAAAGGATATCGGGCTGTGTCAGACAGAGTTCTATTAGTAAAATTAAACGGAAGACCTTTTAAAATAAATGTCATTCAAGTATATGCCCCAACAAGTGAATGCAGTGAAGAAAGCATAGAGGAATTTTATAATGACATGGAGTCTGCTTTGAAGAACTGCAAAAAAATCAGAAATAAATATCATAATGGGTGATTTCAACGCAAAAATAGGACAGCAAGGCGATTGATGCAGTGTAGGCAACCATGGTTTGGGAGAGAGAAATGAAAGAGGATACAGACTTGTAGAATGGGCAAAAGAACAAGAAATGGTTGTAGGAAACACCTGGTTTAAACAGCATCCTAGAAAATTATGGACATGGAGGAGTCCAGACAGCAGGATTAAAAACCAGATAGATTACATCCTGATTAGCAAAAGGTTTCGAAATGCGTTAACAGTCGTAAAAACAGTTCCAAATGCAGACTGTTACAGTGATCACAGATTAATTACAGGCACATTGAGGGTAAAGTTAAAGAAAGTCAAGTATACAGCAGGAAACCCTAAATATGACTTGTGCAAATTGAAAACTGACAAAGAAATACAAGTGTCAGAGCCTAAGTGTGCCGCAACATCGTTACGGCACCCGGCGGACAAGAGTTGTCGGCTGGCGAGATTCGTACCTGACACGCGACCAGCGCTGACGACAGACGCACGCAAAGCCACGTGACCCCACGAGAGGCAGTGGACAGTGTGTGTGTTAATCTCAGACCAAGCTGGGACTGGACATCTGAACGGACGTGTGTGTCGAGAGCAAGGCGTTTGTGTGAATCTCCGTGGTTGTGAGCTGAACGACTGATATCGTGAGCGTCAGACCTATGAGCTGTATTGTGGTTGTGAGTTATATGTTGTACATTGCTGTAACTATTGTTATGTATTTAATGTGGTAATAAATCCATTGAACTTGTGTTGCTATGTCTTACGTCGAATTACGTTGTACTTGTACTGTCTCACATGTGTTAGCCAACGAGCCTAATATAAGAACCTGACATGTGTGGACGTGGGTTGCTCGTCTTTATTTAAGAACCTAATATATTTAGACGTGTGTTGTTCATCTTTGTGATTTAAAACTATAATTCTTGTACTTGTAAAATTTGTCAAGGTTATAGTGATGTACATGTGATCGGAAAAGTCTCAGTGTGATCCATTACTACATTGTCTAAATATGTTTAAGATCATTAGTAAATGTACAGTACATATTGTTTGATCCTGTAAACGTGTTAAACATTTGTGATTTGTGAAAATTGTCATCGTTTGACCTTGTCAACATTGTGATTTTGCCACCATTTTGACCTTGTCGCCATCTTGTAAACTTGATGTCTTTGTCCTTACTGAATGTCATCTTGATGTAAGTGATGTGTCATCAATGTTATTGAGTGTTCAAATACAGACAGATTGTCTTTGTTTATTGAGTTTGTGGAACGCAAAGAGTTTTGGAAAGAGTGTAACTTCTGTTGAAAGAAACACTGTTGACGACAAATTTACGACATACAATCATACTCAACGCCATCTAAACCAAATCAACACTTAGTGACTTACAGGCACACACCAACAAGCACACGCTAACTTATTTCTCTCCAAAAACAAAGCAGGTTTTTTGCGTACCATCCATAACCCTGCCGTAGAGGTCATTTGTGGTTCCGAAGTACGACCTTACCGTTTTCTAGCCCGATTGCCCAACCATTCATCATATCCAAGGGCACTTGAGTATATTTTTCTTCACTTTAACTTTACGTATGCATTAGTGGGCACGCATCGTATAGTCAAATCAATTGTAAGTTATTTTTCTACTAACCATTTACAACATATTTTGTGTGGTTGATTTTCATTGACATATTTTCTCCATCATGTCGTCATTATTTGATTTCATCGATATGGGTTTAAAATTAAAGTTAGAAGGTGATGAATTAACACAATGGAGTGAGAAGAAATACGCTGAGTACTGTGAACGCGAAGATAGAGCAGCAGAAAGAGCTCTAAAACAAGCAGAAATAACTGCCAAGCAAGCCGAAGTAGAAATGGCTGCAAAGACAAAGCAAGCCGAGATAGATAGTGCATTAAAAAGGGCCGAGATTGAGAATGAAACAGAGCTGAAAAAGGCAGAAATAGCAGCTCAGAGTAAGAGAGAAGAACTAGAATTACAGTTGAAAATAAAACAACTCGACACCGAGACTGCAATGAATAAAGAGTCAAAGAAATCTGAAAGACTGGAGAAAGAAAACCAGTATAAGAAGTACCAAGGTATCGTTCGTAACTATACCTCGGGTGACTGCATAGCAGCTTTTACCCAAAATTTTGAGACTTTAATGGAACATTACCAAGTTCCACTTTCGGAATGGAATATTTTATATATGAGGAGTCTATCTGGGGAACCTCTGAAAGTCATTGAAACCATCCCCAAAGACCTCAGAAAAGAGTACCATTACATTAAATCTAAAATAATGGCACATTTCATGTTAGACGAAGCAGGGTACAGAGAACAATTCAGTAAACTGAGTCCAAAATCAACTCAAACGTTCTCTGACTACCTCTGTTTAGTCCGAGACATTTTCAGCAAATGGACTTCATCAGCAAAAATTAACAAAAATTATGATAAATTAGAAGATCTCATCATTCGAGATAAAGTTATTTCTTCTGTCCCATCATCTTTTTCTAAGTTCTTACAGGAGAATGAATGCACAAGTGTGGAAGAAATGGAAAAACGTGGGTCGGCCTATTATACGGCAAATAAACAGTGTTTTGCCACTGAAGCTACTGACAGTAACTGGGTAGCAGCAGCCAACTATGAGAACAACTATAGTAGGCAAAAACCACACAGGCCTACCTCTGATAGAGTTAGACAATGCACTCACTGTAAATTGTCTCACCATTTGAACGAGATGTGCGATAAAAACCCAGGGTACCTAACATACTTGCAAAATATGGTAAACAGACAAGACATAGAACGTAGATCGTTCAAAAGTTTACGTAAATGTTTTCTCTGCAAGGCTTACGGTCACTATCGTATGGATTGTAGAGGCAGGCATATGACCAACAAAGCCAATGCCGCCTTGTTCGATAGCTCAACGTCAGAAGACGAAAATCCAGAAAAACATCCTGTACATGCAGCACAGGCTTGTGATGTATTTAGTGCCAACAAATGCACTGTCTGTAATACCTTCAATGAAAATGGTACCTTAACATGCGGGCACGCCGTCCCTATTGCCAATGAAGAAGCTAACTTGGCAATAGACTCAAAATGCAGTTCAGCAAAGAACGTAAGAAAAGTGAACATCACATCCATGAAGACAACACCAGACTTTGTACCATATTGTAATAATGTTGTTAACATCACTCAACCTCATTCTTTATATAAAGAGGTCAATGCTCAACAAGAAAGTGAGGAATTGAACAAAACCTCAAAACTGTCGTTAGGAAAATTAACATTCCATAAAGGTTACATCAATGACACAGTATGCACATGTGTACGCGACACAGGGTCCTGTCTTATCGGTCTTCGGAAGACCTTAGCTGATCCTAAAGACTACCTAGATGAGTACATCTATTGCAAAACTGTTTCAGGGACAGTAGAGAAATATCCTATGGCATGGGCCAATATAAAATCACCTTTCTTATCAGGCAGAGTAACTTGTGCTTTGTTAGACAATCCATGTTGTGATTTATTAATTGGAAATGTATCAAATGTGACAGATTACACAGAGTCCAAACCTCACACAAAGCAAAAGTTAACACCACAACAAATACTGCCTTAACTACCCCACTCATCATACAACAACATGATGAACAGACCAAGATACCACACCATACCAACGTGATTACCATCTCAGAACAAGAAGAAACAGAAACTGGTGGGTATCAGCACAAAGGAAAAGGTGCAGAAAACAAACAGTGCACAACAGCGAGGAAAGATCACAAACCATCATGGCATATACTATACCTACTATACTCTCTGTTAACTACACACTTAACCAAATGCACACAGTGGATAGTTATACTTGCACTACTGATTGTAAATACAAAACAAATGTCTTCACAAACAGTTATATTTCCACATCATCATGACACAACACAGATGATATTACTCATGACAAACCAGCAGACTTTGTTACTTATGTCATTACGGTTGAACCAAATTTTGTTACTGCCACTCATAATCTCTATGTTAAATCAACTCATACGAATACCTATGCTGAACAATGTAAAGCATCAGTCGGTGGAATTACTGACAAAAATCAGCAACAAATTACCCTACATATTTTGGAAAATATACACAAATTGCAAAAGATCATACAAATATGCACGATTACATTTCACAACTATACATGGTGTATTATTATTGTTTGAACTATTGAATGTATACACACATGTACGAGTGCAGGTTTGGAGATAACACTCAAAATGATCTCAACATGAAATTTGAAAATCCTTTTGAAAGATTTTAACCGTAACCCACTTTATATCCTTAGATCCAGTATCTCCAGACTTACCTTGTCTGTTATACGACGCCTCCTATCTGACATTCTTAATATCATTCACTATGCTGACGACATCTGTGTCTATACAGAGACAACGACGGAACTATAACATTGACACCTGGACAGGACGTTCTACTACTACTACCTAGTATCAGACAGCACTGACTGACAGTGAAGCCTTCAAAGGTGAGCATGGCTTACCAAGTGATATCATTTTTGGGGTACAGAATATCCAATGGCTTTGTCATGACAGACAACAAAATTGTCTCCAAAATTCTAAAACTGTCACTTCCAACAAATAAGAAACAAGTCCGCAGTTTGTTGGGACTTATTAATTATTATAGAAACTTTATTCCTGATTTTTCAGAACTGACTGAGGGTTTTTCTAACTTACTAACCAAGAATAAACCCGAAAAAGTTGTAAATGATGAATGCCTACGAAATGCATTTGATAAAGTTTTGGCACACTTTTCTGATAAGAATACACCTAATCTCATCCTTAAATTGCCCAACATTCGTTTACCTTTCAGATTGAGAACAGATGCTAGCTCCATTGCGATCGGTGCAGTCCTATTGCAGGAATCCCGTTTGTTTTCTATCAAGAAAACTAAGACCCCGAGAGCGGGCCTGGTCCATTCCGCAATTAGAGGCATTGTCCTTAGTAGAAAGTGTAACAAAGCTGTCCAGATATCTTCTAGGACGTCACTTTATCATCGAAACTGACAACAGTCCATTAAGGTATATCAATTCCACAGTACCATCAAATAACATGATTGCTCGCTGGTCCTTGAAGCTTCAGAATTTCAGTTTTGAAGTTCGCCATATTCCCGGCAGAATGAATACAATCGCCGACCTTTTGTTCCGTTGTCCGACAGACCCAGTAAGCAATGTCTGAGTGCACTGTGTAATATTACACTCAGCCCAACACAGCCACCAATGAGTGAATTTTTTTCCATTCACCTACTGTGTAAGGTCAATAATCAAAATTGTGATACGGTTTGGAGACCGACATGTATAATATACTTATTTTAATCAAGTCATGTAATGAGTGTAGTATAATTGTGTAGTGTGTGTTAGAATGAGAACGATATTAATTGTATATATACACCAAGAACAATGTCACAGACGCTTAACCACTTACCAGAAGCGAACTTTACCATTGTGACATTTGTGGGTGATTTTTTTCACCGTGATATTTTAACATGTGCAAATGTGAACCGAACATTGACTCCTACATCACCTCTACAGCGAATGTGATCCAAATCGTTCGACGTGTGAACACATCGGAAATAAGAACATTCCATCATAATCCGTTGTCATACTATAACATCAGACACGAACTGTAAGAACATTCTACTATCCGTTCCGAAATAAAACCGGATCATTTGTGTTCAGAAAATGTAACATCAACCAAATTTTTCGTTTCGTGTGCATTTCCGGTATAATTTAAAAAGTATAACATAATTAGCAGACTATGTACAAATTTCCAAAAATTTATGACACTTGTAAAATCCTTTCGAATCTATAAAATATAATATACCAATTGGGTACTTATTTATTTTGATTAGTGTAATCTTAGAATTATATCTTGATTAATGTATTCATATTACCGACTTTTTCTCGTTAATATGAAGAAACGTCAAGCAATGACGCTAAGAAATTAAATAATTATTGTAATGTATGGAATTTCTTAAATGTCAAAATTACTTCCCTTGCATTTGTGAATTACATCAAGGGCCATAATTTGAAACATATTCATTAATGTGTATTGTATAGATAGGCAGTTTGTTGCTCAAAGGTTTGGCACAGCAGGTAGGCGTCCACCAAGCATGTCATAGAGCTGCCAACATTGCAAACCAACATAAGAGCTCCTGACCAAATGAGGGCAGAGTTTAAGTGTTTAATACGACTAATACAAAGCCGTATTTCAGTCTGGCTAGATGGTTGTTGCAAAACAATCATATTATTACTTTTTTTTCAAATAGCTGGGAGGTAGATGCGTGAAGCTGGTGCTACTGATCTGACTGGGTATTATTGCAATGAAGGTAACCAGGCATCAGGGGGATGAAACCTGAATTGTGTTAAAAATTGTACTTCATTTGTCATGTCAATACAACTTACATTTTTTGTGTATATATTTCTATGCCTTATATGTATTTTCATGCATAACACGGGGAAAGAGTAGTCTCTGACATGAAATTAACACTACCCCAGTATATACATACATCATGAATGAAAGATGGCATCTTTCATTGAAGTACCCGGGGAGAATGTCAGAGCCTAAGTGTGCCGCAACATCGTTACGGCACCCGGCGGACAAGAGTTGTCGGCTGGCGAGATTCGTACCTGACACGCGACCAGCGCTGACGACAGACGCACGCAAAGCCACGTGACCCCACGAGAGGCAGTGGACAGTGTGTGTGTTAATCTCAGACCAAGCTGGGACTGGACATCTGAACGGACGTGTGTGTCGAGAGCAAGGCGTTTGTGTGAATCTCCGTGGTTGTGAGCTGAACGACTGATATCGTGAGCGTCAGACCTATGAGCTGTATTGTGGTTGTGAGTTATATGTTGTACATTGCTGTAACTATTGTTATGTATTTAATGTGGTAATAAATCCATTGAACTTGTGTTGCTATGTCTTACGTCGAATTACGTTGTACTTGTACTGTCTCACATGTG
This sequence comes from Cepaea nemoralis, assembly GCA_014155875.1. Taxonomy (NCBI): domain Eukaryota; kingdom Metazoa; phylum Mollusca; class Gastropoda; order Stylommatophora; family Helicidae; genus Cepaea; species Cepaea nemoralis. The sequence goes on along the minus strand of JACEFZ010024973.1, from coordinate 777,259 downwards.
TTAGCCAACGAGCCTAATATAAGAACCTGACAACAAGATAATTTAACATAGAAGTAAAGAACAAATTTGATATATTGTCTGATCTAGAGATCCTATTTCAAGATGTAGATGATCAGTGGGAAATGATGAAGAATTCAATTAGTTGTGCAGCAGAAAAAACTATTCCAAAAGTAAAGAAAGTGGGCCGTAAGACATGGATGACTGAAGAAATTTTACAACTAATGGAAACAAGAAGACAGAACAAAAATAATCCTGCCAAATATGAAGAAATTCACAGAAAAGTGAGAACCTTATGTAAGAAAGCAAAAGAAACATGGCTTGAGAAAAATTGCAGAGAAATTGAAAAACAACACAACAGTAACAATGCGAAACTAATGCACAATATAATTCAGGAGCTTACTAATCAAAGAACACGTACATCAGCAGGCTGCCTAAAGACAAAAGATGGAAGAGTCATAATAGAAAAAGATCAGATATTACATGAATGGTCAGATTACGTGAAAAACCTGTATGACGATAACAGAGACGAACAGTATAATGTTCAAAATAATAATGAAGGACCAGCAATTTTGAAGATGGAGGTTCAGAATGCTTTTAACCATATCAAATCTGGCAAGACCCCCGGTTCAGACAGCATCACAACAGAAATGATTAATGCTTTAGAAGAATATGGAGTAGATAAAGTTACCAGTCTGCTTAATACAATATATGATACTGGAAATATACCTCAGGAGTTATGTAATTCTGTATTTATTGCAATCCCAAAGAAATCAGGAGCCTTGGAATGTGATCAACATCGAACAATTAGTATAGTGAGTCACATCACGAAGATGTTGCTAAGAATTATCATGCAAAGAGTTAGGAGGAAAATACAACCTGAAATAGGAGAAGAACAATGTGGGTTTGTAGAAGGCAAGGGTACAGTAAATGCTGTGTATATACTGAGAACCATAATCGAACGTTCTATAGAAGTAAACAAAGATCTACACCTTTGCTTTATTGACTACACAAAGGCTTTTGATAAAGTGCGACATGTCAACATGATAAGGATGCTTGAAGATCTACAAATTGATGGAAAAGATCTTAGACTTGTAAAAAACATATATTGGAAACAACAAGCTGCCATAAGAGTTGATAATGAAGTAAGCCAATATCAGCCTATTAAAAGGGGCGTGAGACAGGGATGTGTAATGACTCCAGATCTGTTTTCCCTGTACAGTGAACGTATTTTCAGAAATATTGAAGATATGGAAGGAATCAACATTGGGGGACGATGCATCAATAACATTAGATATGCAGATGATACAGTCTTGATTGCAGACAATGAACAGGACCTGCAAAATTTAGTAGATGCGATTGTTACACACAGTGAACAACTAGGGTTAGAATTAAATTGTAAAAAGACACAGATTATGGTCGTCACTAGGAAGAACGAAATACCACAATGTAATATACAAGTAAATGGGAATATTCTTCAACAAGTGAATAGGTACAATTATCTCGGAACAGTAATAACATCTGATGGAAGATGCCTTGAAGAGATTAGAACAAGAATCGCCATGGCAAAAGTAGCCTTTAGCAAGATGAAAAACATACTGACCAATAAAACGATGTCAATTGAAACGAGAAAAAGAGTGTTGAGATGCTACATAGAACCTGTACTTTTATATGGATGTGAAGCGTGGACAATGAGCAGTCAGGCTGAAAAACATCTGATGGCTGTAGAGATGTGGTTTCTGAGGAAAATGCAAAGAATACCATGGACAGCCAGAAAGACCAATGAACAAGTTCTTCAAGAAACAAATGAAGATCGTAAATTGATTAGAGAAATTAGACGTAGACAGTCAAAATTTTTTGGGCATGTTATGAGAAGAAATGGATTGGAGAACTTGGTGACGACTGGTAAGATCGAGGGGAACAGACCAAGGGGAAGATCTAGAAGCAAGTACCTGGATGGCTTGGCCTTGTGGCATGGTCGAGACAGAAACACGGAGCTGATCCACGACTCTGGTGATCGAGTGAGATGGCAGAACATGACCGCCCACGCTTACCGGCATGGCACATGATGGATGGATATATATACATATATATATATATATATATATATATATATATATATATATATATATATATATATATATATATATGTATATGTATATATATATATATATATATATATATATATATATATATATATATATATATATATATATATATATATATATATATATATATATACATATATACATATTTGAAATCCGTTCGTGCCACTCCGCGCGTAATTGAGCATGTTATAGTCATGTGATAAGTGCTGACCAATGAATAAAATAGCACGAGCTTATCTTCCCATGATCCATAGGTTCTGTTTCTGACCGTTGAGAAAATGGTCGGGTTGATCCAAAATCCGTTCAAAGAAGTTCAAAGAGCGGTAATTCAGTTTCTTTCATTTGAAGGATGTCGACTAGTGGACATTCATCGAAGAATGCAGACAGCATACGGTAACAAATGTGTGTCAAAGACAACAGTGACAGACTGGGCTTGAATGTTTCGGAAAGGACGTCAGTTCACGACAGCTCTTCGACGGCCGGGTCAAGCGCATATTGTTGCAACAGAAAAAAAAACAATCGCCAAAATTGATGCAGCAGTACAGATGAACCGTTGTCGAAGCATACGTTCGCTAGCGAAAGAATTTGATATGTCAATTGGGATAATTCAAAAGGTCATTCATAAGAAACTGCAATATAGGAAGGTGTGTTGAAAGTGGGTACCACGGATGTTGACCAACCACCAAAAAAAAGGAATGCATGGGATGGTGTTTGAACCACTTGCTGCGTTACAGAGTGGAGGGTGATGCATTTCTCTTCCGCATAATGGCAGGCGATGAATCATGATGTCACCACTTTGAGCCGAGCAGCAAAAGAGAGAGCATGCAATGGAAGCATGCTGGATCACCAAAAGCCAAAAAAATTCAAGTTACAGGTTTCCGCTGGTAAGGTTATGCTGAGCGCATTTTTTTCCATGAAGGGCTATTGTTGGCCGACTTTGAAGAACCTGGTGTCAACATCAACTCTACCCACTACTTGCAAACACTAGACAAGCTGCAAAAAGCCATCAAGATTAAACGACCCGGCATATTTTCTCGCGGTGTGATTTTGTTGCACGATAATGCTCGACCGCATGTCGCAAAGATTGTGCAGGAAGCATTAGGAAGGAAGAAACGGGAAATTCTGCAACATCCAGCCCATAGTCCTGATTTGTCACCATGTGATTTTCATTTGTTCGGATCTCTAAAAAATAGCTTTCAAGGGGCAACGATTTCACACAGATGCAGTTGTAATGAATGCGGTAAACACTTGGTTCAGTGAGCAACCACTATCCTTTTTTTTTTGCTGACGGCATTCGCCGCCTACCTAAGCAATTGGATGCTTACCTGAATGCCTACGGTGACTTCTTCTGACCAACCCATGATGCATAATTTATTCAAAATGAATGCTTTGTTTAATTCTACCACACCTGTTAATGTTTCTTTCATGCGTTTGTAATAAAGCCATTGGAACGGGTTTCAAATGAAAGGGCGGGGGGGGGGGGGGGAAGATCGAGAGAGAGAGAGAGAGAGAGAGAGAGAGAGAGAGAGAGAGAGAGAGAGAGAGAGAGAGAGAGAGAGAGAGAGAGAGAGAGAGAAATACAAAACAAAGCAGAAAAGAAAATACAAGATTTAAAAGAAAAAAAAGGAACTGTCTCCTTTCCACACTTTGTGGCGTATTTGGTATGTAATTTGCTAACCAAACCAAACTGCTCATGATTCTTTTCTACGTGTTACAACTGTATTTCTATAATCCCTAAGAATTCTCCTTGTGGCTGCCAGTTAAGGTTTACTACACATGTTCTTCAGATGCTTCACGAACTGGCATAAAATATCCCATATTCCGCGGTATAATCATAACTGCATTAAGAAACAAGAAAAGGCCGGTTAATCAGGCGAACAACAAACAGCGTGAGATCGTTTCTGAGTAGAGTAATCCTTCTAGCGTTCTGAGGGCAATTCTTTCGTCTTGTACGGCGATTGTTTGCAATTTGTTAACAAATTAGTTGCCCCCTTTTTTTTGGCTGCAAGAATGAGGAAACATCGGCGTATCAAGAGAAAGTTTGTTGTAATGTAAAAATATTTCGCCAGTTTTGAATAGACTGAGCGTTTCGAAAATGTGGAAAATATTCGGCGTGTTTTTTTATTCTATGCACCCTGGCAACTTGCCGTCTTGGCAGACGATAGTTTGTTAGATTGTGCTTTAAAAAATAATTTAAAAAAAAACAACAACACACACACAGAATAATAATTACAACTTATGGCGGGGACCAGGAGTGGAGTTATACATCTCCATAGCACAAAGCCTGAATTGTAGAGACATTATGCTCCCCGCGCAGCATGATCAATCAATCGGTCTGCCAATACGCCCAGAACAAGACAAGCTGCTGAAGCTGCTGGATCGCAAAGCAATGCTCTAACTGTCCGCCTGTCGGAGCTTCGATCCTAGACCAGCTGCCGACCAAGGCTTAGCGCCTGGTCTACCCTACCATGACATTTAATATTTAGATTGCATTTCCTTGCACTAGAATAAGGCTTGTACCCTTCCAATCGCTCTCCTCCGCCCGAAGCCGTTGGCACAATATGGGGTGTCGGGTTCGGTGAGCGCCTCCCAACATTCGGCACTAATATAAAGCAGGTAGTACCGTCTACTGTCCTACGGTAGCTCAGTAATATCTGACTACCACCTGACACTTAATCTAACAGTATATTATTTAAATCAGACAATAGCATAGCCACTAACAACCTGTGCAAACCGATCTTCTCCATCTCTTTACGGGTCATTAACGACGCTTTGGTGGCCGATCTTTTGTCGGCATAGACGCACTAGCTTCTTGTTCTTCTTTTTATCATATAGACATTTGCCTGTTCTTGTTAATTCTCTTTACGTGATATTGTAGATGAAATCTTCATTCAGAAAATATCTTTGAGTGACACATATTGTGTTTGAATTGTTTGATAGAGAAAACGCCGATCTTTGTTTCGTGTCATTGACAAGTGTTGCCAAACAACTGATGATCGAATGCCTTGAAAAATCTTTTCACGTGTTGAGAATACATTCTGATGTTTGGGGGAAATCTAACATCAGATTCGTGATAGAGATTAACAGCAGAATAGGCCATGCAAAATCTGCATTTCAAAAGAATACATATATCGTATGTCATAAATCAGTTTAATTAAATGGCAGAAAGAGTATTGGAATCTTATATCGAACTTGTTCATTTGTGTTGTAGTGAACTCAATTGTAGAGACGGGTTTGCCAATGTTGTATACAAAAGATTGTTGCATATACTTTACAGGACATCGCAGCCATCCCCAGAAATTTTTTTGTTGTTTGTGATTTCTTGGCGTGTTTATTTATTTATTGTGTTCAGTAGTTTGCCATTGCTTTCTGAACGACCAGCACTCATACCATTGTTAGCAAACTAATTATTAATTAATTGTATTCGTAACCCTTTCGTTACAACCCCTATTCGTAACTCGTTCGCCAAAAACCAGTTGTATAATCCCGTATATTATACAGTTCCGCAAACCTGTCTCTAACCATTTTCATTCTTCTGAGTATAAATGTCTTAAACTAATCCAGAGTTAAGGTGACATAGAGATCTCTGCTGATGGGTCAGTGGTGAGAAACAGACGTGATGGTTGGGGTGTCATTGCGAAGACTAATGGACGATGCTTGAAAAAGGAGAATCTGGCATATAAGACCGCGACATCCAGCATGAGAGTGGAGGTTTAAGCAATAACTGTGACATTCCGTTGGTTAGAAGAGACCACTGCAACACACATTGCATTCATTATGGACACAGAAGTATGCTTTGTAAGGTGGAGAAAGGAATGTTTCTCGTGGAATGGCTATCCTCGCTTCATAGGTCACAGATTGTGAGAACTGTATGGATTTTTTTGCCCTGGCCATGCGGGAGTGTGGGGAGGGGGGATGAACAGGCTGATAGGCTGGCAGGCTTTTGGTGGTAGATTACCTATGGTTTTGGGAGAGGTGGTCGTGCGCCTGTGGGACCAGATTGAGAAGGCGGGGAAACAGACTGAGAACCCGTATGTGGAAAGGATGAGATTGCATGGGATTGGCAGGTGTTCGGTGAGATTCTCAAAACTGATGAGAGGGAAGAAAAGGAGAACTTTCAATCAGATAGCGGTAGGAATGATAAGTAGTATGACTCTTCATTGGCTGTTGAAAGAGGGAACGGAGCGCGTATGGGAATGTCCTCCTTGAGGTGAAGATCGTCATAGGGGAGTGGCAATTATTTTGGACCGGAAAACATCAACATCTATTCAAGGATATTGGGCCGTGTCGGACAGAGTTCTACTAGTTAAATTAAGTGGCAGACCTTTTAGCATAAATATTATTCAAGTATATGCACCAACAGGAGAATCCAGTGAAGATAGTGTAGAAGAATTTTATAATGACATAGAGGCTGCCTTAAATAAATGTAAAAATTCAGAAATAAACATCATAATAGGGGACTTCAATGCAAAAGTAGGAAATCAAGGTGATAGATACACAGTAGGAAACTATGGTTTAGGAGAGAGAAATGAAAGAGGATACAGACTCGTGGAGTGGGCAAAAGAACAGGAAATGATTGTAGGAAACACCTGGTTTAAGCAACACCCTAGAAGATTATGGACATGGAGGAGTCCTGATAGCAGGATTAGAAACCAGATTGACTACATTCTCATTAGCAGAAGATTTAGAAACGCGCTAACAGTAGCAAAAACAGTTCCCAGTGCTGATTGTTATAGTGACCACAGATTACTCACAGGAACATTGAGGATAAAGTTGAAGAAAGTCAAGTATATAACAGGAAACACTAAATATGATTTGTGTACATTGAGTAATGACAAGGAAATACAAAACAAATTCAACATAGAAGTACAGAACAGATTTGAAATATTGTCTGATCTAGAGATATTATTCCAGGATGTGGATGATCAATGGGAAACGTTGAAGAATTCAATCAATGTGGCTGCAGAAACAACTATTCCAAAATTAAAGAAGGTGGGTCGTAAGAAATGGATGACTGAAGAAATTTTACACCTCATGGAAACAAGAAGACTCAACAAAAATAATTCTGTCAAATATGAAGAAATCCACAGACAAGTCAAAATATTATGTAAGGAGGCAAAAGAATCATGGTTTGAGGAAAAGTGCTTAGAAATTGAAAACCAACACAACAGTCAAAATACCAAATTAGTGCACAAAAGAATTCAGGAACTTACTAATAAAAGAACAAGTACATCAACAGGGTGTCTAAAAACTAAAGATGGCAAAATCATAATAGAAAAAGACCAGATTCTACATGTATGGACAGATTATGTGAAACACCTTTATGATGATAAAGAGACGAACAGTATGATATTAGATTTAATAATGAAGGACCGCCAATTTTGGAGATGGAGGTTCGAAATGTTCTTAAGCATATGAAAGCTGGCAAGGCCCCCGGTGCAGATAACATCACAACAGAAATGATTAAAGCTTTAGAAGAATTTGGACTAGAGCAAGTCACCAGACTGATGAACACATTATGTGATACTGGAGATATACCTCCTGAATTATGTAACTCTGTATATATTGCAATCCCAACGAAATCAGGAACCTTGGAATGTGATCAACATAGAACAATTAGTATAATGAGTCACATCACAAAGATTTTGCTAAGAATTATCATGCAAAGAGTGAGGAAGAAGATACAACCTGAAATAGGGGAAGAACAATGTGGGTTTGTAGAAGGAAAGGGTACAGTAAATGCTGTGTATATGCTGCGAACAGTTATTGAACGTGCTATAGAAGTAAACAAGGATATACATCTTTGCTTTATTGACTATACAAAGGCTTTTGATAGAGTTAGACATGTCAACATGGTGGATATGCTTGCAGATCTACAAATTGATGGGAAAGACATTAGACTTATAAAAAACATATATTGGAAACAACAAGCTGCAATAAGGATTGATAATGAAGTGGGACAGTATCAGCCAATTAAAAGAGGTGTTAGGCAGGGATGTGTGATGTCTCCAGATCTTTTTTCCCTATACAGTGAAAATATTTTCAGAAATGTAGAGGATATAAATGGAATCAGCATTGGAGGACGAAACATCAATAACATTAGATATGCAGATGATACAGTATTAATTGCAGACAATGCGCAGGACCTGCAACAATTAGTAGATGCGGTTGTTGTACACAGTGAGCAACTGGGGTTAGAATTAAATTGTAAAAAGACTCAGGTTATGGTCGTCACTAGGAAGGAAGAAGTGCCACAATGTAATATACAAGTAAATGGAAATATTCTTCAACAAGTGAATCGGTACAATTATCTTGGAACAGTCATAACATCTGATGGGATATGCCTTGAAGAGATTAGAACAAGAATCGCCATGGCGAAAGTAGCCTTTAGCAAGATGAAAATCATTCTGACCAATAAAAAGATGTCAATTGAAACGAGAAAAAGAGTGTTGAGGGGATACATAGAGCATGTTCTTTTGTATGGATGTGAAACTTAGCTAAAGGGCAGTCAAGCTGAAAAATATCTGATGGCTGCAGAAATGTGGTTTCTGAGGAAAATGCAAAGAATACCATGGACAGACAGAAAAACCAATGACCAAGTACTACAGGAGACAAATGAACATCGTAAACTGATTAGAGAAATTAGACGTAGACAGTCACAATTTGTTGGACATGTTATGAGAAGAAATGGATTGGAGAACTTGGTGACAACTGGCAAGATCGAAGGAAACAGACCAAGAGGCAGACCGAGAGGAAAATACCTGGATGGCTTGGCCACATGGCATGGACGAGACAGGAATACTGAGCTGATCCATGACTCTGGTGATCGAGTGAAATGGCGAGTCATGACCGCCCACGCTTTCCGGCATGGCACATGATTGATTGATTGATTGATACTAAGGATACTGTGCCCTCTGGCCATAACAGGATCAGTATCAGTATGTAATTATTTATTATTATCATTCTTCTCATTATGATTACAGTAGGCCTGCGCTGGAATAATAAACGGCGTAATAACTGACAACGTTCTTCAGTGTGGACTCCGTCATTATTTAGTTCGTTAGCATTCTTTGTCCACATTGTCAAAGAACATTTCGAGCCAAAATAGGCCTTATCAGCCATCTTAGAACCCACGGCTCCACACCTTCAACCCCACTGGATGAAATGAATGGTCATCATCATTCTTGATGGACAAACAACAAAAGTTCGTTGGCTCTGAAACAGCCAATTGCGTTTGAGCCGTAGTTTATTCTGAGTTGAAATGTTTAAATTATGATGAACCCCCTGGATATCGCTTGGCAGGCAGGCTGGCTGGTATGTATGTAGGTATGTAGGTAGGCATGTAGGTAGGTAGATAGGTAAGTAGGTAGGTAGGTGGGAAGGTAAGTAGATAGGTAGGTAGGTAGGCATTTAGATATGTAGGAAAGGCATTTAGGCAGGCAAGCATTTAAGCATTCACGCAGGCATTCGGGCAGCAGACAGAAAGGTAGTTAGGTAGGTAGATAGGTAGGTATGTAGGTAGGTAGTTAATTAGGTAGGTAGGTATGAAAGTAGACAGATAGATAGGTAGGTATGTAGATAGGTGAGTAGGTATGTTGGTAGGTAGGTAGATAGGTGGGGAGATAGGTAGGGAGATAGGTAGGTAGGCAGGCAGGCAGGCAGGCAGGTATGTAGGTAGGTAGGTAGGCAGGCAGGTAGGTATGTAGGTAGGCAACCGAGCAGTTAGAATTCTCGGGAACTGCAATCTTATCACAAATAGTGTTTGCTCGCTGACTTCCCCTGATATCATCAATAACAGAAAGGGAGATAATTGGTCCCCGCGAACAGATCTAATCAGGTGTGAACTGTATGTGGCGTAATCGCAGGACAAATCTTAAAGGCGACATTGTTACCTGGTGCACGGGTCCTAACTATCACAGGGGGTGGGTGAGGGGGGAGGGGAGTATTCTCGGGACTACAACAAACGCTTGGGTCTGACAGTTTTACAGTATCTTTATACTGGTTTTCTCTTGCAAGGGGAGACAATTGGTATATCGCCTCCTTTTCGTCTCGCCCCCTGTTTTTCCCCTAACAAAAACTCTAACAGAACAGACAATACTGGATTAGTTGAGTCTCCCGGATTGTGAAAACATGTGATAGGAAAGTATATCGGTTGTTAAATATACAGCTTTCCGTTTTTATAGTTGACGTTTCTGTGAGTTACGACACTTGAGGTTATATATTTCAAATAAATAGCAATTAAGGCACTTGTGGGTTGCCTTGTCTGTGACAAGTTCTTGTATAGCCGCTTGTGACTGCAATACGTTGACTTCGTTATTCTGTTTCTTGTTTATGATAGTTGTGTAAACTGCATTTGCAGCTAGTACAACGGGGGACTTACTATCTATTTGTACAAACTCCACACTGGAGCAAGTACAACAGGGGGTTCTGACCTATTGGAGCGAGCACAATGGGAGGCTTATAGTCTATTGGTACAAACTCCACCGGAGATCTAGTACAACTGGTGGTTTATGCTCCCTTGGTATAAACGCCACCGTGAAGCCATCACAATAGGAGGCTTGTGATGTGTGGTATAAACTCCACAATGGAGCAATCACAATAGAAGGCTTCTGTTATATAGTACAAGCGCCACCGTGTAGTGGAGCTAGGCAAACAGAAGGCTTCTTATGTATAATACAAACTCCACCGTGGATATAGCCCAAAGGAGGCTTCTGAAGTACTACTTCCACGGTGGAATTTATACATCTGAGCTCTTCACTATTTATGTGCCAGAGTTTTGTTACTAGAACTTTTAGAGTTCACGCTTTTTAAAAAAAAAATCAGCTTTTTCATTTTTACAAGCTCGTTTTCAGAAGTAAATTTTGTATCATAATTGGCAGCAATAATACGAAGTTGATTGATTCATACCAGTATTTAATTGATAATTCCACCACACGCCTGCACACAGGTTAGTAGGTGACTTTAATATCTGCTCCTTCCCTTTCACTTCCCAATACGTGGCTACTTTGCTGGCTAAATATGTCCACATTTTTTGGTCACGTTATAAAAAGAAATAAATTATAGAACTAGGTGACACCTGGCAAGATTGAGAGGAAAAGAACAAGGTGAAGACAGAGAAGTAAATATCAGGATGGTTTGACCACGTGGTATGGTTGAGACAAGAACACGGAGGTGACCGACAACTCCGGTGATCAGGCGAGATGGCGAAATATGACCGCTGACGCTTATCGGCATGACACATGTTGATGATGAAATATGTGTAGGATATTCTTGATGTGTGGTTTTAAAAATAAAAATGTAGATCAGCATGGCCGAATGGATAAGAACGTATGTTCTTAAACATCCGGTGCGCTGATGCGGAGGTAAGCGATTAAACCCTTCACCGGACAGTTGGACTAACATGTTGACTTATCGTCCTTGACTTGGGGACGTAAATTACAAATACCTCTGAAGTCGAAGTGGGTTCGCCTGATGGCGAGGGACACTGTCAATAGGGAAAGCTAATCCACACACAAACATCAGACCAGCACTACTAGAAATAGTGAGTATGGACTAAGTTTCAGTTCAAAGCGAGCGAGCGCATTATCTTCGTTTTTCCCCTTATGAGTTTTCAGAACTAAGTGTTTGATCTCCCATCAAGTGTGGGTAGTTTATCTTGCATCTGATTTCAAGTGTGGGGCAGGAGGGCAAAGCCCCCAACGGAGTCCACATGGTCAGTCTGCTCTCTCAGAGTTCATTGAATGATATTTCAAGCGGTAGCTATTGTTGTCTTTATAAGCCAGTCTATAGTTAATCAGAATAGTCAGTCAAGTCTTAGTTAGATATGACTGAGCTACAGTATGACAGTAAAGGGTATTACCTGCTTTCTGTTAGCGCTTACCAAACCCGACACACCACATTGTGCCCACGGTTTCGGGAGGAGGACCGCAATTGGGAGGGGGTAAGCTCTACCCTAGTACGAGGAAATGCAACCTAAAAACTAAATGTTATGGCAGAGCAGACTAGTCCATAAGCCTTGATCGGCAGCTGGTCTAGGTTTGAAGCCTCAATAGGTGGACAGTTAGAATATTGCTTTGTTGATCCGGCAGCTTCTGCAGCTTGTCTTGTTCCAGACGTATTGGTGTTACCTTTCCTCTGGAGTAAACTAGGCAGGTCGGAAGAGGGATCACGCTGCATGGGCAACACATGGTCTCCACAATTCAGCCCAGGCTTTGTACTATGGAAAGGTTATTATGCTTTTTGTTTTTTTTGGGAAGCACAATAACTATTGTCTGTCAAGACAGCAAGCTATAAGCACAGTTTACAAGAAAAATACAGATGACAAAGCATCGTGTCCTTATATAAATATGTATCTCTTAAGTTTCCATCATGAAGAACTCCACATTTCATGTCTTTATATGCTGCCTTATTAAAATAGTTGGTGGTCGTACTATTCCAACTTTGTCGTCCCATAATCGCTCCGCTCCTGTCCCAGCGAAAACCACATAAATTAAACATCATTGACCACGTGTACTCGTGAAGGAAACAAGCTTTTCTTAACATGAAAATGCAGTTCATTGTCTGAGGAGACAGCCATGCAAGCAAAACCCCAGCAACTGCATACGCATTATCGCATAAAGCCAGTGCCGAAGCGTCAGCAGATAACCATCCGCCATTTTCTGTAATTTACACTTTACAGCACGCAAACGTGGGCACAAAGAAATGCTACGAACGAAATCCACAGCTCAAAGTATCACTTTAAGTTTAAGCACTCATCTCAGTAACTGGACGACGAAACCGGGTCTTACATGTCCAAGCTGGGGAATGTACTAGGAAAACCGTACCAGGATACAAACCAGGTCTTATCTACCCCGCCATGTTGGTCAGGTAGCTCAAATTGTTATCAAGGCATCAGTTTTCCGCAACAGCCTATAGTGCCGCATCACTTTCTAAAGGGATTTAATATCAATGTTGCCAAGAAGTTAGTTACGTATTCTTTACATGACGTCGCAATCATCCCCAGAATATTTGGCTGTTTGTGATTTTTCTTTTGTAGTTGGTTTAATTTACGTTCAGAAGTTCACTCATACCATTATATGAAAACCAACGCAAGCGGCCTGCTGCCAAATCGCCTACAGCGGTGTTTTGAACGCGGTATGCGGGATTGCAAAATTGCGTCCTAACACCGTCGCCACAAAGCTGCCATGGGCCGTTTCAGTCCAGAAATCCAAGATACAGTGGCGAGATTAGTTCAATAGTTTGCTCTAATATTATGTGCAGTGTGGCTATCTGGTCAATGCAGGACCTGTTTGGTCGAAAGTCTGCCTGTTCATCCATTAGTTTCTTATCAATGACACTTCTTAATCTCTCCAGATTGATCCTGCTTAATATTTGTCAGGAACTGGCAGTAAGTTGCGCTACCGCAACTCCCACACTGGTACTACTTCTGTCTTATACAGCTACCGTGTTTACTCAACGTGCAGGGAAATTGCCATAAAACAAACATTCGAACAGCTAAGATCATAAAATACGCCGCTTGTTGGAACAATGACAAGAATTTAAATACCTCATTCTGACTGTACAACATTCACGGTTTATGACTTTATTTAAGCGTTGCAAAAAGGTGGGTTATTTATGTTCTCTGTGATAAGAAACGATGTGTCTCTCGGCGTCTTACACCCACCATTTCGTTGTGTGTCGAGGAATTCTGTGAGTATGACGTAGAATGGTTCTGGACGCAAAGATTTATACAAGTTGGAAGTTCCAAATCTTTGCGGAAATAACGTACCTGGTTTTAGATCTATTGTTTTTATAAATATACAAGATCAGAAGGGGACTTTACTCTCAAGGTTTTTTTTTTAATGTAGCATATCCCTTACAGGACGTTCCAGTCAACACCAGCATCTTTCAGCTGCTGTTGATTTACTAGGCAATATTACGCTCAGTAGTTTGCCATTGCTTTTTGAGTGACCGGCTCACATACCCCAGTAAGTAACTAACGAGGCGCGATCCGCTACCGAATCTCGCACAGCTGCGTTACTCACGAGAATATACGGGATTACGGAGAATGACGTAAATCCCTACGCTAGGGAGACGGCCACTCAAGGGTAAAAGGGGATTAACTAAGAGTGCCTGGGTTTTCTGTGCAACACAGGGGTAAAAGATCCAAAATAAATTAAACAAAAAAAAAACTATACTCTAGACTTCGATGCAGAATAGGACTTTGTGAAGCAGACAATATTACTGGAAGTACCAAAGTAGAACTATAGAGACTGATGAAGAAGAACGGACATATCTTGTCGTTATGAGTGAAGAGGGATAAATCAGAAATAAACAAAGTTGCATAATCATATATAATTTCTTTTAAATGGCAGGAGTTTGCGTTCAATCCCAACCATAGGTTGATTATCTGGCCAATCTGTTCAGTGGTTTGCCATTCCATTCTTAACGAGAAGTCAACGTTGAAATCCGAACTGACTGAATTCTGTAGGAAACGATCCTGCTAGATTTTCATCAGTGTACCGGAAGTTAAATAGCTCGAACGTGCTTACCCTTTTGTCCACGTCGAAGTCTTCTGGCATATTTAATACCACAATTAATACAAGTTTACATTCACTGTACCACAAATGTGTTGGAGAGTCGGGTACAGGAAATCTAACCACAAAGGGAGATAACAACTGGCAGTGATTGTCTCCACCTGCATGGATGTGTATTTGATGAGAACAAAATGTCGAATGGATTTCTCGCTTGTTTGAAGACGATAGGTTGTGTCGGCTTCTACTTCTGTCTGCTTGTGTGTTTATTGCTAATTTCTGCAAACAGAGGTAAGTTCTCTTTTTATAATTCAATGTGCATTTTCCTGTGTGCTTTATAACCCGGCCAACCAATTTGATTGCCTGCCTGCCAGCCTTGCGCCTACCTAGATACCTATCTATCCATATACCTACCTATCCATATATTTATCTCTCCAATTATTTAGGCACATCTATATGTTAGTACTCTAATAGCTTTCTATCTGTCTGCCTAGCTACGTCCTTAGCTACCCACCTACTTGCCTGTCTGTCTATCCATAAATGCATCCATGTATCCATCCACACGCACATCCGCCTCTCTGCCTGTCTGACTGCCTGACTGTCCGTCCGTCCACCCGTACGTCCGTCTATCTGTCTGTCTATCTGTCTGTCTGTCTGTCTGTCTGTCTGCCCGACTGTTTATATGCATCCATCCATCCATTAGTCGCTGAACTCTGGTGAATGTATTTCCTGTGAACCTTTCCCGAATGCAGTTATAATTACCCTGGCTGAATAACATCATCAAACCAACGCCAACAATTAACACTACTACTGACATCAACAATATTACCACCACCAACACCACGAATAACAAGGAACTTAATTAATATCAATAGCAACATTAACATCAAAAGCAACAGTAACACCAACAACAATAACAGTAACACCAATAACAAAAACAATACCTCCAGCAACAATAGCATCAACAATACCACCAATAACATCAACGATATCATCAGTCAATAACATTAATAACAAGAACATTAATAATAACATCAACAACAACATTAGTAACTATAACATTAATATAGAGTGTATTTTTAATGACTGTGCAGTGTTTTAAAATATTGGAGGTCCATGTTATGTATTCACCCTCTGTATGTAAAGTTCATGCAACATTATAGGTAATACAAAACTTGGACCCGCAATATTTTCAAACACTGCACAGTCATCAAATATACACCCTGTAATAATATCAACAATAATATTAATAATGACATCAACAATAACATTAATAACAACAAAGATAACATTAGTATCAATAACATTAATAATAACACCAACCATAATATTACTAACAAAAACATTAATAATAATGTCAACAATAACATTAGTAACAATTACATTAACAATAATATCAACCATAACATTAGTAACAAGAAAATTAATCATAATATCAACAATAACATTAGTGGCAATTACATTAATAATAATATCAACAATTATAAATACATTAGTAACAAAAACATTAATAATAATATTAACAATAACATTAGTAGCAATAACTTTAATAATAATAATATCAAAAAAAAAGCATTAATAATAACATCAACAGTAATATTAATAACACCAACAATAGCATCAGAATAAAAACAACATTATCAATAACACGAACAATAACATTAGTAAAAATAACATTAATAATAAAATCAATAAAAATAGTAATGATAACAATATTAATAACAATATCAATAAAATTATTAATAACAAAACATTACTAATAATATCACCAATAACATTAGAACAATAACATTAATAATAATGTCAATAATAACATTAGTAACACTAACATTAATAATAATAATAATAATAATAATACAATAATTAATAATAACATAAACAATATCATTAATAACACCACCATTAACACTAGTAATAATAATATTCACAATAACACCAACAATAGCATTAGTAACAATAACATTAATAATCATATAAAAAATAACATTAGTGATAATTACATTAATAATAATATCAACAATAACATTATTAACAAAAACATTAATAATAATACCAATAATAACATTAATAATAATTTTATCAATAAAGGTATTAATAATAACGTCACCATTAATATTAATAACACAAACAAGGACAGTAGTATAAAAATCATTAATAATAACACCTACAATAACATTAGTAACAATTAAAAATGTTTGCGTATCCTTTACA
This sequence comes from Cepaea nemoralis, assembly GCA_014155875.1. Lineage (NCBI taxonomy): Eukaryota > Metazoa > Mollusca > Gastropoda > Stylommatophora > Helicidae > Cepaea > Cepaea nemoralis. The sequence continues at coordinate 760,431 of JACEFZ010024973.1, read as the reverse complement.
GGACATCGCTGTCAACATCAGCATTTTTCAGCTGATTGTTGATTTCTTGGCAAGATTACGCTCAGTAGTTTGCCATTGCTTTCTGAGCGACCGGCTCACATACCCCTAAGTTACCGACGCGGTTAGAACCACTACCGATTCTCGCCGTCGACACGTTACTCACGAGAGTATACGGGATTACGGAGAAAGTCCGTAACTCCTAGGCCAGGAAGACCGGCTTAGCAACAATAGCATTAATAATAATATCAATAAAAACAGTAAAAACGAAAACATTATTACTAATAACATCAACAAAAGTATTAATAACAATAACATTAATAATAATATTAAACATAACATTACCAACAATACCATTAATAATGACAATATCAGTAAAAACATTTATAACAATAATATTAATAATGATAATGTTAACAATAAAATTAGTAACAATAACATTAATAATACCGGCTCCGTGGCCGAGGGGTTAGCAGCTTTCTCCGCTAACTCCGAATACTCTCGTCACGTGACGCGACGAGAATTAGCAGTGGTTCGAATCGCAAAAGTGACTTATGAGAGTATGGAGCCGGTCGCTCAGAAAGTCGTGGCGTGCTGATGAGCGTAATCTAGCCTAGGAATCAACATACAGCTGAAAGATGCTGGTGTTGACCGCAATATCCTGAAACAGGATGGAAACGCGGGAAAAAAAAAAAAAAAAAAACATTAATAATAATATCAACAATTCGGGCGGGGGAGCGTAATTGGGAGGGTACACGCCTCATCCTGGTGTGAGGAAATGCAACCTAAAGACTAAATGTCATGGCAGGGCATAACAGGCCCTAGGCCTTAGATGGTAACTGGTCTAGGATCGAAGCTCCGACAGGCGGACAGTTAGAGCATTGCTTTGCTGATCCGGCAGCTTCTGCAGCTTGTCTTGTTCCAGACATATTGGTGTCACCTTTCCTCTGGAGTGAACTAGGCAGGCCGTGAGAGGGATCATGCTGCATGGGCACCATATGGTCTCTAAATTCAGCCCAGGCTTTGTGTTATGGGGAGATAACCCCATTTTACAAACTATCGTCTGTCAAGATGGCAAGGTGCCAGTCAGTCAATATCAACAATAACATTAGTAACAATAACATTCATAAAAATAATATTAACAAAACAATTAATAATAACATCAACAATAACATTAATAATACTAACAATAACACTAGTAACAATAATTTTGATAATAATAACATTAATAATAATATCAACAATAACATTAATAACACCGTCAACAGTAGCATTACTAACACCAACAATACCATTACCAGCTCCGTGGCCGAGGTGTTAGCAGCTTTCTCCGCTAACTCCGAATACTCTCGTCACGTGATGCGACGAGAATTAGCAGTGGTTCGAATCGCAAAAGTGACTTATGAGAGTATGGAGCCGGTCGCTCAGAAAGTCGTGGCGTGCTGATGAGCGTAATCTAGCCTAGGAATCAACATACAGCTGAAAGATGCTGGTGTTGACCGCAATATCCTGAAACAGGATGGAAACGCGGGAAAAAAAATACCATTAGTAATAGTAACAATAACATCAATAACACCAGCAATAACATTAATAACATCAATAATAATCTCAATAACACCAATATTAACTTTAAGAACATTAGCAATATTATTAATAAATTAAATAACAATAACAATAGCAGCCACAATAACATCAATCATACCAACAATAACATTAATAACACCAACAACCGCAACATCAATAACATTAATAATATTGTTGATGACACCATTAATAACTTTAACATCAACAAAAGCTATAACAACATTACTATCAATAACACTAATAATAACTTCGATAACACCAAGAATGGCAAAGATACCACCAAAATAACATCTATAACAGCAACAATAACATCAATAACAGCAACCATAACTCTATATCAGCAACAATAACATCTATACCAGCGTGACGCAGAGGTGTTTCCAAGGCACCAGGGCCGGGTTATATACTGGCCAAGACCCATTGACGCGTCCTCGTCGAGCGTCAAACAACACACCAGCAGTCAAAGAGCCTGTTCCTCTGTACGCCATAAACAATTGTATTTACCAATTCACATGTAGATGCCAGGCCTTCTACATTGGTAGAACAGAGAGACAGCTTAAAAAACGAGTGTCATAACACATACCTCAATGGGTCAACACGATACAACACACACGAGATGCTAGCCTCGTGGGGCCGACACACCGGAAGCTCCCGGCGTCTTCAATTGGTAGGCACATTATCGAAAGCGGCCATGTGGTTGACAGAGACACTGCCTTTCGCGTGTTGTTTAACACACAATATACTCGCTTGTTAAAATTTGCAGAAGCAATTATGATCAATCAACGCAAGCCAGAATTGTGCAAACAGAAAGACATGTTAGTCAGCTTAAAATTACCGTGGTAGATAATTGACATTACTGTGCGAATATGTATATATTTCAACTTGAAGGATTTATCTAGTTAATTCACGTAAGTTGTGTGATTTCTGCAGTATGTACCTGACGAGATGCAGCTAAATATGCCAGGCAATAAATCGTGCAATCTATTGTTTGTGTCTTCGTTATTCAAATTCACTACGGGAAAACATTGTTTTGGACTTAATAACAGTCGATGGAAGATAGAAAGTCGAAGATGTATTAATGAAGTTAAATGTCAAATGTCCCAAGTAAAGACAGGACTTTACAAAGTGGAGAATATTCTTTGCCATTTATCTTTGTCAATGCAAGTAAGGAAAATAGTTCTTCAGCATTATATTGAGTTACACCTGATGTAGGCAGGCGAATCATGGACAATTAGTAGACAAGTGAGAGATTGTGTGGAAGCTTGCGGAGATGTGGTTTTATACCAGAATGATGAGAAAACAGTGGACGGATAGAAAGAGCAATGAAAATACCTGAGTGGAAGTTATTAACTGACACAGAGAACTGGTTACTGGCATCAAATGAAGACAGCCCACATTCTTTAAGCTTTCATGAAAAGGGGGACAGCTGGAGTAATGTCGTCACAACGGGAAAGATGGATGGGCGGAGAGGCGGGGAGTTGTAATAACTAAGACAGTAGATCAATCAATCAATTAATCAGGTGCCATCTCCGCAATGAAGGTTGGCTGCAATGGATCTCCAACACTGTCTGTCTCTTGCCTTGACTGTACATTCTGTCAGGCTGATGTTCGTTCATCTCTTGATGTTATCCTCCCACTTGTATCGTTGTCTACCTCTTGCTCGCTTGCCCTCAACCTTGCCTTCCAGTATGGTTTTATAAGAGTATCATGTTTTGTAACGTGGCCAAAATATTTCACTTGTCTCCTTTTTATTTCTTTCATCAACTCTCTCTTCATTCCCAGTTTTTCTAGGACCTCTGCATTTGATTGTTTTTGTTTCCATGAAATACGAAATATTCGTCTGTATATCCACATCTCCAGGACTTCTATGCCACATTAAGACAGTAGATGCTGGACAGTAATTGATATCATGGAATGGAGGAACATGACAGGCAGCACAATAGACAGAAGATAGTGGTCTGTGGTTTGGTAGCGCCATCACATTCTGTAGGCCTGAGAGCAAGGAAGAAATAAGTGGTCAATCTTTCACTCACTTTGGCAAGTGACGAGCATAGCCACGAAACCGCGCACAATCGTACTCATAAAATTATCCGATCAGCTTTCTGTCAATTTCGATAGCGCCACAACCATCATTTACTGATGCATATACTAAAATATTTGCCGAAACCCGGGAAGGTTAACCAGGTCAACAAATGCCCGCAGAAGTCGGATGTGTCGGCCTAACGGCGCAAGAACGCAGCTCTGCTGTAAACAGGCACAACGCAGTCACATCCGGAAAAAAAAATCCGGATGAACGCAGAAGAAGAAGAAATCAAACAGCAGTAAATTTTGTGTTAGGAGTAGATCGCTGACAGTAAATAGCCACGCAACTGTGTTTTGGACAGGGCATATACCATTTTGCTGTCACAGGATGTATACCACTTTGTTGTCACAGAATGTCGTAAAACACACACATAGAATGAGACTCTGTTCTAGCGTACAATGAAACAAAAATGTATTTTAAATCACGAGAACACACAATAAAAACAAACACATATATATATATACTAGACCAGGGTCTCAAACCACGTAATCAACATGCAGGGAGAAATCGGAGAAAATTATGTCATCATCATCATCCAGTGCCTTATCGGCTGGCGTGGACGATCATGCTTCTGCACAAATTGCGATCTCTGACGGCATGAGTCAGTTCGTCTATGGTCTCCCTTCGGTGCCATGACACAGGATTGCCAAGAGTTTTCTCACGCTGTTTTAGTCAATCGCTCTTTCCACAAATCTTTCCGGTTGTCATAACATGTTCCAGATTTTGTCTTCTCATAATGTGGCCAAAAAATGACGACTGCTTCTTTCTGATGTTTGTGGTAAGTTGTCTAAACTCTAAGATAAACATCAATGAAATAAGTCAGAATAAAACACAACTTAACTATCCGACGTTTCGGTAATCACTACCTTCCTCAAGAATTCTAGTGGCTTGACTGACGAGCTACGAGATCGTCTATAATCTGTCCTATTTTGTTAATTCCGTGTCTACCACGTGTCATATTAAAGGACGATACAAATCTATGGACTCAATAAAACAAATGAAATGTGAAATCAAGAGAATTACGAATGTACTCCGGACATATCCACACGTGCCCAGTCTCCTTCTATAGAAGCCAGCGAAGAGCTCCCATGCTGATTGTACCAGTGCAATGTATGAATCACCGAGAAATAGACGGTAAGCGTTGCTTACACACGATCACAAGTAATACAATGGACGTTACGGCTAAAGCCTTCGTCAGCACAGAAACAAATAACACCGACAGTGATTATACCAGTAGCATCCTGACTGAACTCCCTCCTGCCTTTTCCTATACGCCTTGGGTGGCGTCTAGACCCCCCGCTTACCCCGGCTGAATCCGTCTTCCCAGGCGTTGGTTCCTTGTTTGTTTTGCTGCATTTACTCCTCGTTCTAAACGAGCACTCACTACATCAACGTTTTCATAATCTAGCTCATCTCAAAAAGGTGCGGCTCCGGTCACTCTGTAAATTTCCTGGCACACCCGCATGCCCTGGAAGAAAATCAGTGAGATAGTCTTGCTCTTCGTAGTTTCGAGCGATATATGCCAATAAAATAAGTACAAGTAGCAATGTTTGTTGCAGGAGAGCCTGGCATATGATACCACAACATCTGGTCTGAGAATGAAGGCGAAAGCAGTCACGGCGGTGTTTCGCTGGCTGGGGTCAAACAACACTTGCATGTCGTGGTTGTAACAGACTCACCAAGTAGGATGAGAAAAATGCAGACAGGCATGCTTCGGGCAAAGTGGCAGGCTTCCGTTCAACAATCAAACATATAGAGTATGTGTTGGATTTTTTCCCCAGGACAGGCTGGCGTGGTGGGAAACAAGCAGTCGGACATATTGGCTGGGTCTGTACAGCTGGGTGGTGTATTGGTGCATGACAGAACAGTCGTGTTGGGGTCCTTTGGGGTCATGTGTATTGTGCAGAAGGAAGCATAGATCATCACCGAGGGCAATAATGGTGCTTTAAGGGTCACCAGAGGATCTGGCAGACACTCAGGACGCCGTAGAAAGGCCAAAAAGACACATAATCAGACTGCTACAGGTACCATTAGTATCGGAACTCTTCACTGACTAGTGAAGATGTGGAGGAAGTTTTGGAATGTCCCGAGGGCTGTAACGTCGGTTCTTGTCTCAAATCAACTGTTTGGGGAGGTTTTCTTATTTCTAATACAACAGTCACGGAGGTCTCTTAAAAGTTACCATATGTCTTGTCGATACATTCCGTGTATTACCAGGGCTCCGGGTGGGACGCGCAGAATAGTGACACCGAAGATCTCCTGTGCATGGCGTAAAAGGCGACTACAGACTGCTGGTCAATGAGCGGATATCTCACACGGTTGAAAAATCAGCCAACATCCAACCAGCCATAAGCTCGTCTGTAAAGGAGTTGGCGTGTGTGGTTGTGGGCCTATACCACCAGGAGTCTCGGGGAAAAAGAAAGAAAGAAAGAAAGAAAGAAAGATGCCCAGTATACCTCATGAAGTTGGGATAAGGTACTATACTTTGACTAACATGAAATTGTTATTGAGCTTATGTCGTTTCAGCCACTGCGGTTTACTCAAAGTGTAGAGACGGACCTCTGTGTAGTTTCCAGGCGTCTGTAGGGGAATGTGAGGCGGAACCGGAGAATATGTTGATAGACTGCCCTAGAGCTTGCAGAAACCCGTGTCTATGTGACGGTAATTGTTCCTGCCCTGCTGTGTCTGTATATGCTATTGTATTTGTCTGTTATATATCATTATATGCATCTGTATTATATCATTATATGTATACGTTAAATATAATTATATGTGTCTGTTATATATCATTATATGTATCTGTAATATATCATTATATGTATCTGTAATATATCATTCTATGTATCTGTAATATATCATTATATGTATACGTTAAATATAATTATATGTGTCTGTTATATATCATTATATGTATCTGTAATATATCATCATATGTATCTGTAATATATCATTATATGTATACGTTGCATATCATTATATGTGTCTGTTACATATCATTATATGTATCTGTAATATATCATTATATGTATCTGTAATATATCATTATATGTATACGTTACACATCATTATATGTGTCTGTTATATATCATTATATGTATCCGTGTTATATCATTATATGTAAACATATCATATCTTTATACGTGTCTGTAATATATCATTATATGTACACGTTACATATAATTATATGTGTATGTTATATATTATTACATGTGTCTGTTATATATTATTATACGTATATGTAATATATCCTTATATGTATGCGTTACATATCATTATATGTGTCTGGTATATATTATTATACGTATATGTAATATATCCTTATATGTATACGTTACATATCATTATATGTGTCTGTTAAATATCATTTTATGTATTTGTTATATATCATTATATGTATACGTTAAATATCATTATATGTGTCTGTAATATATCATTATATGTATCTGTTATATATTATTATAAGTATATGTAATGTATCATTATATGTGTCTGTTATATATCGTTATATGTATCTGTAATATATCATTATATGTGTCTGTTATATATCATTATATGTGTCTGTTATGTACCATTATATGTGTCTGTTATATAACATTATATGTATCTGTTATATACCATTATATGGAATTTGACATCTGTAGACAGTTATTATTTATATACCACGTGCTGACTAGGCGAGATTAGGCCTAGATTGAGCGTGTGATTAGAGTGGACGTGGGATTAGTGCTAGATTGGGCGTGTGATTAGGGCGAGAGTGAACGTGAGATTAGTGCTAGATTGGGCGTGTGATTAGGGCGAGAGTAGAAGTGAGATTAGTGCTAGATTGGGCGTGTGATTAGGGCGAGAGTGAACGTGGGATTGATGCTAGATTGGGCGTGTGATTAGGGCGAGAGTGGACGTGGGATTGATGCTAGATTGGGCGTGTGATTAGGGCGAGAGTGGACGTGGGATTGAAGCTAGATTGGGCTTGTGATTAGGGCGAGAGTGGACGTGGGATTGATGCTAGATTGTGCGTGTGATTAGAGCGAGAGTGGACGTGGGATTGATGCTAGATTGGGCGTGTGATTAGAGCGAGAGTGAACGTGGGATTAGGGATAGATTGAGCGTGTGATTAGGGCGAGAGTGGACGTGGGATTGATGCTAGATTGGGCGTGTGATTAGGGCGAGAGTGGACGTGGGATTAGTGCTAGATTGGGCGTGTGATTAGAGCGAGAGTGGACGTGAGATTAGTGCTAGATTGGGCGTGTGATTAGAGCGAGAGTGGACGTGGGATTAGTGCTAGATTGAGCGTGTGATTAGAGCGAGAGTGGTCGTGGAATTGATGCTAGATTGGGCGTGTGATTAGAGAGAGAGGGGACGTGGGATTATTGCTAGATTGGGCGTGTGATTAGGGCAAGAGTGGACGTGGGATTGATGCTAGATTGGGCGTGTGATTAGGGCGAGAGTGGACGTGGGATTGATGCTAGATTGGGCGTGTGATTCGAGCGAGAATGAACGTGGGATTAGGGCTAGATTGAGCGTGTGATTACGAGCGAGAGTGGACGTGGTGTCATTGAGGCTAGATTGGGCGTGTGATTAGGGCGAGAGTGGACGTGGGGATTGATGCTAGATTGGCGGTGTGATTAGGGCGAGAGTTGACGTGGGACTTGATGCTAGATTGGCGTGTGATTAAGGCCGAGAGTGGGACGTGGGATTGATGCTAGATTGGGGCGTAGTGATTCGGGCGAGATTGGAGTGGGATTGATGCTAGATTGGGCGTAGTGATTAAGCGAGAGTGGACGTGGGATTGATTGCATATATTGGGCGTGTGATTAGAGCGATGAGTGAAACTTGGGATTAGGGATAGACCGGAGCTGTGTGAATTAGGGCGAGAGGGACGTGTGGTATGATGTAGATTGGGCGTGGTGATTAGGGCGAGACGTGACGTGGATTAGTGCTAGATTGGGCTTGTGATTAAGCGGGAGAGTGAACGTGGGATTGATTGCTAGATGGTGTGATTTAGGGGCGAGAATGACGATGAGATTAGGCTAGATGGCGTAGGATTAGGGACGAGATGTGAACGTGAGATTAGTGCTAGATTGGGCGTGTGATTAGAGCGAGAGTGGACGTGGGATTGATGCTAGATTCGGCGTGTGATTAGGGCGAGAGTGAACGTGAGATTAGTGCTAGATTGGGCGTGTGATTAGAGCGAGAGTGGACGTGAGATTAGTGCTAGATTGGGCGTGTGATTAGGGCGAGAGTGGACGTGAGATTAGTGCTAGATTGGGCGTGTGATTAGGGCGAGAGTGAACGTGAGATTAGTGCTAGATTGGGCGTGTGATTAGGGCGAGAGTAGACGTGAGATTAGTGCTAGATTGGGCGTGTGATTAGGGCGAAAATGGACGTAGGATTGATGCCAGATTGGGCGTGTGATTAGGGCGAGAGTGGACGTGGGATTGATGCTAGATTGGGCGTGTGATTAGGGCGAGAGTGGACGTGGGATTGATTCTAGATGGGGCGTGTGATTAGGGCGAGAGTGGACGTGGGATTAGGGCTAGATTGGGCGTGTGATTAGGGCGAGAGTGAACGTGAGATTAGTGCTAGATTGGGCGTGTGATTAGGGCGAGAGTAGACGTGAGTATAGTGCTAGGTTGGTCGTGTGATTAGGGCGAAAATGGCCGTGGGATTGATGCTAGATTGGGCGTGTGATTAGGGCGAGAGTGGACGTGGGATTGATGCTAGATTGGGCGTGTGATTAGAGCGAGAGTGGACGTGAGATTAGTGCTAGATTGGGCGTGTGATTAGGGCGAGAGTGGACGTGAGATTAGTGCTAGATTGGGCGTGTGATTAGGGCGAGAGTGAACGTGAGATTAGTGCTAGATTGGGCGTGTGATTAGGGCGAGAGTAGACGTGAGATTAGTGCTAGATTGGGCGTGTGATTAGGGCGAAAATGGAAGTAGGATTGATGCCAGATTGGGCGTGTGATTAGGGCGAGAGTGGACGTGGGATTGATGCTAGATTGGGCGTGTGATTAGGGCGAGAGTGGACGTGGGATTGATTCTAGATTGGGCGTGTGATTAGGGAGAGAGTGAACGTGGGATTAGGGATAGATTGAGCGTGTGATTAGGGCGAGAGTGGACGTGGGATTGATGCTAGATTCGGCGTGTGATTAGGACGTGAGTGGACGTGGGATTGATGCTAGATTGGGCGTGTGATTAGGGCGAGAGTGAACGTGGGATTAGTGCTAGATTCGGCGTGTGATTAAGGCGAGAGTGAACGTGGGATTAGTGCTAGATTCGGCGTGTGATTAGGGCGAGAGTGTACGTTGGATTAGTGCTAGATTCGGCGTGTGATTAGGACGTGAGTGGACGTGGGATTGATGCTAGATTGGGCGTGTGATTAGGGCGAGAGTGACCGTGGGATTAGTGCTAGATTCGGCGTGTGATTAGGGCGAGAGTGAACGTGGGAGTAGTGCTAGATTGGGCGTGTGATAAGGGCGTGAGTAGACGTGAGATTAGTGCTATATTGGGCGTGTGATTAGGGCGAGAATGAACGTGGGATTGATGCTAGATTGGGCGTGTGATTAGGGCGAGAGTGAACGTGAGATTAGTGCTAGATTGGGCGTGTGATTGGGGCGAGAGTAGACGTGAGATTAGTGCTAGATTGGCCGTGTGATTAGAGCAAGAGTGGACATGGGATTAGTTCTAGATTAGGCGTGTGATTAGGGCGAGAGTGAACGTGGGATTGATGCTAGATTGGGCGTTTGATTAGGGCGAGAGTGGACGTGGGATTAGTGCTAGATTGGGCGTGTGATTAGGGCGAGAGTGGACGTGGGATTAGTGCTAGATTGGGCGTGTGATTAGAGCGAGAGTGGACGTGAGATTAGTGCTAGATTGGGCGTGTGATTAGGGCGAGAGTGAACGTGAGATTAGTGCTAGATTGGGCGTGTGATTAGGGCGAGAGTGAACGTGAGATTAGTGCTAGATCGGGCGTGTGATTAGGGCGAGAGTAGACGTGAGATTAGTGCTAGATTGGGCGTTTGATTAGGGCGAGAGTGAACGTGGGATTGATGCTAGATTGGGCGTGTGATTAGGGCGAGAGTGAACGTGGGATTGATGCTAGATTGGGCGTGTGATTAGGGCGAGAGTGGACGTGGGATTAGTGCTAGATTGGTCGTGTGATTAGGGCGAGAGTGAACGTGGGATTGATGCTAGATTGGGCGTGTGATTAGGACGAGAGTGAACGTGGGATTAGTGCTAGATTGGACGTGTGATTAGAACGAGAGTGGACGTGGGATTAGTGCTAGATTGGGCGTGTGATTAGGGCGAGAGTGGACGTGAGATTAGTGCTAGATTGTTGTAACAGTACAGATGCAGGGATGATACAAAACAAGTCCCGGTGTGGTTCTTTCAGAAGGTTTATTTAATCATAATAGGCCGATAATAATACAGAGACCACGAGATATGATGTTGCCTTCTCTCGACTTTAGCTGTAACTAACCTAACCAAAACAACCTACGTCACGACTTGAGCATCTTTATTACTATTCTACTAGGATGCTCAACCGTGCCCTAAGTTTGCACATCGAAGCCAATAACAGAGATGGTATTCATTCTGCTACACCTCCCTTTCTTTAAAAAGACTTTTCTTCTTCAAAAGTCTTAACTCCTAACCCCCTTATCCTACACATTCTGTCCTTCCCCCAATATTTTTTCTAAGCCGTCCCAAACTAACTCTATCTTAAGTAACTACTTTCTTCTATTTGTCCCTCATCACCATCCCACATAGCAAACCGCTATGAAGTTATACTTCTTCTTCGTTTCTGGCTCTTCAAAGTTTCATTACAAAAATTATAGGTCATAAGAATGGCTCGTAAAAATCGTTGGTATACACTTGACATTATGAAATTTCTCATTCTTTCTCAACACAACACAGGATAGACAGAAAAGATGTAGTTAGAAAATAGTAAAGAAGGGGTGCGCACCCAATTTATGAAAGTATAAAGAAATAGTCAAAAACAATCACATTTACCTCCCTTGCAAACGTAAAAACTTTTATAAAAGTTTTTCAAAAACATATGTATGAAGTTACATCTCTGTTCATTATAAATTAAGTTGATCCAAGTTTTCTTTTATATACTCAATATTTATATTGCCATCCACAACCCTGCCTATATTTCACTTATCTCACGTCCAACCATGAAACCCATAACAATGTTCATATTCCATGAACATTTTAAATTAATTAACGCTGTTTATCACAGCTCCTATATTTTGCCCCCTCACATCCCATGACAAGCCTCCTTGTTTATCTAACCCATATACCTAAACCCTATGCACTGCCATTCACAGCCCTCTTAATATCTATTCTCTATCAACCAACTTCTTATATTTGTTTCACTATCACAGCCTCTTTAGACGTTAATCACGTTTATAATATGGCATCCAATCCATATACCTTTAATCCACGCTGACTTAATGCAGCTCCTATTTTAACTTCCCAGCACCCTCTTATTTGAGTAGTAACCCCGTCTCTATGGCATATGTTTCCAACACCCTATAGCCACTATATTATTAACCTCTCTACTCTAAAATATTAACGCTGATTATCACAGCAGTCTTACCAACAGAATATACTCATGAACTTATTATTTCATAAAGAGAATGTGTCTCTCTTCTAGTCCTCAGTAGTTTATTAACCCTTTTCTGAACGAAGGGTCCTTAAATAAAGCCCTATGTATTGCTTTGATTCCAGACAGAACCATCAGTGAAATAAACTTAAACTTAAGTAATTTTCAACACATTTGTAAACAAAAGTAACTACTATTCAACAGACAAGACAATTCAACTTAAATCATGATTTAAACGAAATAAAATTACAACAGAATATCATACCCCCCCCCCCCCCCCCCCCAAGTTTTTAAACATCATTTTTCTTTCCCCTCATATCAAATAAAGGCATCAACTCATTCAAAGAAAAACATATTTCAGAATAATATAACATACATCCTATCCATTGTTAGTCTCTTTTACGGACTAACAATAACTTATTTATCTATTTAAGAAAACTCAAGAAGTCAAATCATAAAATCAATTGGCAATAAAATTACAGTAAAAATATACCACACTCGAATTTACATCCATATTAGCTATCTTAATACCTAAATATATAGTGTCATGTCTACTCCTCAAGACAACTCATTATAAGTATCAATAAAACCATTTTCTATAACAAATGTGTCATATACAGCTAATGTATTTCATCAACTATCACTTTCCTTTTTAAATCACCAAATTATATCTTGCTATCCTGCAGCATTTTCTATCGATTTATCTCCCATGTTTCCATTTCCTCAGTAACTCCAAGTTTCTTTGAATAAGTGCTATCTCCACATCAATATCTTCTTCCTCATGCTACTATCTCCATTAGATTCTGAATTTTCATCCATTCCTTCTTCTTCATCTGTATGTCTGTTGCTAGCAGCCGCTAATTTTTTTCCTATACCTCCATTTCCTCATATCCAATCTAATCTGTCTATATATTACAGATAGCATACAAATCAAAAGGTCCATTATGGCCCTATCACTCAAGACCTCCTCATCACCTAACATAACCAAATTTCTCCCATACCTCACTCAAAAGACTCCTTAGTAATCTCGCCGAAAAACTTCAGCAACCCAGTAATGTCCATTTATTATGGGCATTTCATCTAAAACTTCCACTTCCAATATTATGCCGTTATCAACAGCTATAAAATACCGCCACTGATCTCATGTCTGTGACCTTCTAACCCCTCACTGCTTACAATCAACGTTATTCTTTCTCAGTCCATATATCATGGACCCCCCAAAACCACATGGCATTTTATCTCCACACTGACACTGTTCATTTCTCATTAACACACTTACACTTCTTTACTATTGTACTGATATCCACAGTATATAATTATTCTTCGGAGTAAAACATGGGATTCAATTCATGTTTTACTAATTGCCTTCACGCTGTCTGGCGCAGCACGTTACTCACTTCTTCTTCTTCTTCTACAATCCAGCAACCTCGTGTCACTTACCAAACCTCCACCACATCATGGCACTAAATCCAGCACACCACAATTCATCTACTCAGTAAGGGAAATTGTAACTAATCTAGTTGTTTCCCTTGGATTTGTACCAATAATTACTACAACTTCTTAAGCATTACCGTTGACTACGGTATTTCCACAATGCTACAACCACCAAAAATTTGTCTATTTACTACAGACCTCACCAACATATCCAGCTACTAGATTTGTCAACAACTAATTTTATTTATTAAGTCTCTCGTCTACCCGACGTAACTAACCAACGTATCAGTAGTTTCCAACATCTCACCACAACAACTCTAAGCTATCTTCCACTCTCTCCTAGCGTTCTCATACCGCGATGATAGTCAAACCAATCACCCTTATCGGAACACCTTCTATAGTGCTCTATTTATAATGTTCCGACGTTCATTTAGCTAATCACTTTCTCTCCTTCTCTTGCTTACTCCTATTTATCGGGACTCTATCAGAAACAATAAACAACACCGCACATGACTAACGAGAAATTTCACTTCGACTGGGCAAACCATATTCTCTCAATTCTCTGTATCAGGCATTCTTGCTTCGACATGTCTCTGACAACACTACTAAATCTGTTTCATGAAACATCATTCAAAATGTTAACTCTCTTTCCGTCAGCCTGTCATACAACTTTCATTAATTCTGTCTAACGTCAGACTATTCTAACCAAAAGACATCACAAATTTCCAATCATCTTCTTTCCTACCTCTCAATTTTCGCATACTCTATGCTCCACGTTTTATCAACGTCACTTATCAGCCACTCTTCGCATATTCACACGGTATTCGTATTTTATGTTTGCTCAGACAGTGATACACAACCTCGCTCTCATCTCACGACTACTCTCGCATCGCGACAACCTGACGTGCCCATACCATTACTTCAAAAAAAAAAAAAAACAATTTAGACGCCAATTCAACATTCCAGCAATCACTCACCACAGTCTAAGCGTGTCGATCTCCTCCACACACATTGACACAAGATATATCAAACGCGCAACTATTACCAATCGCTTGACAACATTTTATCCATGTACTCCACTTAGACGGCGTCTCAAAACCTCACTCCTACTTCACTCAGCGCGACGAACACCTGTTTGTCTACAGTTATACTCACGTACGGACAACGCATAACCAGACGAATTACTCAACAGGACTTTCACAATTCAACTGCTTTCTTATTTCATTCAATCATCATAATCCCACTATTCTCCGTCCTACTTAATTCTCCACGTCAACCACTCCGACAGTCAACTACTCATTCACCCTATCTTAACCTCCTCATCACTTCATAACAATGATTTACTTCTTCGCGCTATTTTCAGTCGCACTACCCTATCGGTGACTATTCTATGACTCCTTTATCTCTCAAAATAACCTATACAATACATCAATTCTCGACATCACACATTACTTATAGTGATTCTCCACTATTTTCCACAGCAACACCACATTTGAGTCGAAATTTGAGCCTCATCAAACTTGAATTATTCCACCCAACAAAATATCCACTCTTCACGTATTAGTTAATTCTTATTTAAATATAACCATGGTCTTATCGACTTCATGAGACTTCTAGTCCTATCCAGCGACGCTTCATACTTCTGCTGTTCTCGTTTTCTACTTTCTACTAGGCAAACATCTTTCTTTTTGGAAGTATCTTTCTCTCTCTCTCTCTCTCTCTCTCTCTTGGTATTCGTCTCCTAACCTTCACTACTTTTCTGTCATATATACTGGTATCTTGTTCTAAAGAGTCACCAACTAAAATTCTGTCTGTCTGTCTACTAGCAAGCACACCGTATGAGGAAACATCACGCTTCGAGTCAGGATCTGCTCGTAGTGCAATCCTCTCGTTCTCTGAATCATCAGTATCTATAGTTGTTTCAGCAGCGCAGTATTTACTATAATATGCGGCGGTAGAGGTAGAAATATCTTCTCCATAACCTGAACTCTCACACCTAATATTTCTACACCATTTAGGGATTAATTTAATGTCTATACCTGAGGAACTTGACATAGCAGTCGTACCTCTATTAACTATCATACTATTCCTTTCCCTAATACTTTTCCTCACCTGTCTTTTAACATCTTTGGTACTTGTCTGCCTGTCTTCTGTCTTGGGTTGTTCAACCTCTGTACCAGTGTCTCTCTTTGTCACTTTATCAATCGACGTCTGAGTACTCTTTTCCACACTACTGCCTGGTTGCGTCTGTGTCTCTCTTTCTTGTCTGACACAAAAGACTGAAGATACCTCCTGACTACCCAAAATCTTATCTGTGTTTCTTTCTCTGTTACTCAACCTTGCTACCGAATATCGCAACTGTCTGATCTGAAACCAGTTCTCTCGCAAGGCTTTTGCGTTTTCACTATTTGAAGGCCACGACCATTGTTTCCTTTTCTGACCATTACTAATTCCTATATGTCTCTGTGTCTCACTCTTATCTGCTTTCATATGTATATGGTTGATAACTTTCGAATTGTAACCAGACTGGTTATCATTTCTATTGGACTTGTCTACCTCAAAACGTCTCATACCTGTCTTGTGCTCTGTTCGTTCAAGCGTCTGTCTCTTTATTACTTTTATCATGGACGAAATTCTGTCTACGTCCATCCTTAAACTGTCCATTAACTCCGTTACACGTCCTAACTTTCTATAAAAGATTTCCATTTCAATTTTATACCAAATAATTCACTATAATATAATAATATGTTAAAATATAATAATATGTTAATTAAACTTATCAGGTCCTATAATCTTCTAATACTATAATATTAAATTTATACTTTACAAGTGTTGGCTGTCAAAGATAGTTCCCTGCCTGTAGTTAGACACTCGTCGAAAGCTGCACATTAATGGTTCTCAGGTTTCGTTCTCGTATGCTGAGACTGAGTACTTGAACAAGGATCGACAAGGCTCGATAAGGCTCGATATCAACAATCAACGACTGTGATCAGAGGACAGCACTGGCCAGCCCTCTGAAATCATCAATGAACGCTAGTGTAGAGCAGCGGCGTTATTCAGGCAAGGAGCAGACTGTGTGACAACGATTCAGCCGCTTTCTCCAATCGACGACGCAAGTTGTATTTCCAACATTCCTCGTACATCTCAGGCTTCTCCAGCGGTAGGAATGCTTTTCTTTTCACCCTAAACAGGGCCCTTCAAGGCGACGACTTGAGAACAGCTCTCGTGAACAACAGAGCCCAGAAATGATTCGACAGCGGCTCTCATATGCAACAGAGCCCAGAGATGATCTGGCAGCGTCTAAAAGACATGGCCCAATCGATAGATTAATGAACTATTCAACTGCCGCCCTGGTTGGCCCTTGATAAAAAATCCTTTTCTCTAAAACAATTTAGTTGCAACAGGACTCAAAAAACTTGTTGACGTTATTCAATTACCAGTTTCTTCACAGATCTTAGATAAGATTTGATAAAACGGGCTGTCCAAATTCATCGCCATTCTGAAAAAATTTACTGATTCGAGATGATTTAGTCTTAAACTTTTGACTGAACCAAGGTAATAGCTGGACTTGATTGACCTCTAAAAATTTGACTCACTTGAGGCAACGGCTAAACTTGATTGACCTCTAAATATTTGACTCACTTGAGGCAACGGCTAAACTTGATTGTGGTTCAGCGCTGTCGTGGCTTCTGAGTTCGCCCCAGGCGAGCAAGGTTAAATATAAGGAAGATAACGGCTCCTTCGAAACAAAATCTCCAGACATATTGACGTTCAAAAAGAAACAACAGCAGCCAGGTTCTCAAGGGTGTAGCATGACAATGGCAGTTCTGTCTCAGCAAATTGTACTTTGTGTGGCGGTTGTTTTCAAATTTTTTTGAACGAACGTCAGCCAACTCCATCGTAAAAAACTTGCCGATTCCGTTTTGTTGAGTTCTTAACAACACGACTTCAAGTTTCCAGACATCATCTATCGTTCTGCCTTGTCATGATGACTTGTGTCCGCGACAACTCGGGTCCTGGTCATCGGCATCCAAAAATCCTCCTGTAACAGTACAGATGCAGGGATGATACAAAACAAGTCCCGGTGTGGTTCTTTCAGAAGGTTTATTTAATCATAATAGGCCGATAATAATACAGAGACCACGAGATATGATGTTGCCTTCTCTCGACTTTAGCTGTAACTAACCTAACCAAAACAACCTACGTCACGACTTGAGCATCCTTATTACTATTCTACTAGGATGCTCAACCGTGCCTTAAGTTTGCACATCGAAGCCAATAACAGAGATGGTATTCATTCTGCTACATTGGGCGTGTGATTAGGGCGAGAGTGAACGTGAGATTAGTGCTAGATTGGGCGTGTGATTAGGGCGAGAGTGGACGTGAGATTAGTGCTAGATTGTGCGTGTGATTAGAGCGAGAGTGGACGTGGGATTAGTGCTAGATTGTGCGTGTGATTAGGGCGAGAGTGAACGTGGGATTAGTGCTAGGATGAGCGTGTGATTAGGGCGAGAGTGAACGTGGGATTAGTGCTAGATTGGGTGTGTGATTAGAGCGAGAGTGAACGTGGGATTAGGGCTAGATTGAGCGTGCCACGGCACGATTCAATGTTGTCTAGGCGCGATTGTAGGGTCCGAGTAGTTTATTCAATCCTCGCCTATGTTGCCCCACAACTCCATCCATCATGTGCCATGCCAGTAAGCGTGAGCGGTCATGATTCGCCATTTCACTCGATCACCAGAGTCGTGGATCATCCCTGTGACCTTGTCGCGACCATGCCACGTGGTCAAGACATCCAAGCATTTACTTCTCTGCCTTCCTCTTTTTCTCTTCCTCTCGATCTTGCCAGTTGTCGCCAAATTCTCTAATATATTTCTTCTCATAACATGTCCACAAAATTTTGACTGTCTACGTCTAATTTCTCTAATCAGTTTACGATTTTCATTTGTTTATTGTATGACTTGGTAGTTAGTTTTTCTGTTGTCCATGGTATTCGTTGCATTCTCCTCAGAAACCACATTTTCACAGCCATCAGATGTGTTTTCAGCTTGACTGCTCATGATCAAAGTTTCACATCCATACAAAAAGTTCAGGATCTATGTAGCACTTCAACACTCTTTTTCTCGTAACAATTGACATCTTTTTATTGGTCGGTATGTTTTCCATCTTGCAAAAGGCTACTTTCGCCATGGCGATTCTTGTTCTAATCTCGCCAAGGCATCTCCCATAAGATGTTATGACTGTTACGAAATAATTGTGCCGATTCACTTGTTTAAGAATATTCCCATTTACCTGTATATTACAATGTGGTATTTCGTTCATCCTAGTGACGACCATATTCTGTGTCTTCTAACAATTCAATTCTAACCCTAGTTGTTCACGGTGTGCAACAACCACATCTACTAAATATTGCAGATCCTGCTCATTGTCTGCAATCAATACTGTATCATCTGCATATCTAATGTTATTGATGTTTCGTCCTCCAATGATGATTCCTACCATATCTTGTACATTTCTGAAAATATTAGGGGTTATTTTGTAAGGAATCGTCACAGTGGTTATTTTATTGTTGGCTCGTTCATGTTTGTCGGAGATATACTGGAGCACTGGAGATATACCTTATGAATTATGTAATTCTGTATTTATTACAATCCCAAAGAAATCAGGAACCTTGGAATGTGATCAACATAGAATAATTGGCATAATGAGTAACATCACGAAGATTCTGCTACGAATTAGCATGCAAAGAGTGAGGGAGAAAATACAACCTGAAATGGGGGAAGAACAATGTGGGTTTACAGAAGGAAAGGGTACAGTAAATGCTGTGTATATGCTGCGATCAGTTATTGAACGTTCGATAGAAGTAAACAAAGATATACATCTTTGCTTTATCGACTAAACAAAGGCTTTCGATAGAGTTAGACATGTCAACATGGTAGATATGCTTGCAGATCTACAAATTGATGGGAAAGACATTAGACTTATAAAAAAATATATATTGGAAACAAAAAGCTGTCATACGGATTGATAATGAAGTGGGACAATATCAGCCTATTAAGAGAGGTGTGAGGCAGGAATGTGTAATGTCTCCAGATCTGTTCTCCCTATACAGTGAAAATATTTTCAAAAATGTAGAATATATCAATAATATCATCATTGGAGGACGAAA
This sequence comes from Cepaea nemoralis, assembly GCA_014155875.1. Lineage (NCBI taxonomy): Eukaryota > Metazoa > Mollusca > Gastropoda > Stylommatophora > Helicidae > Cepaea > Cepaea nemoralis. The sequence goes on along the minus strand of JACEFZ010024973.1, from coordinate 740,557 downwards.
CACCAATAACATTAGATATGCAGATGATAGAGTATTGATTGCAGACAATGAGCAGGATTTGCAACAATTAGTTGATGCGGTTGTTGCACACAGTGAACAACTAGGGTTAGAAATGCATTGTAAGGAGACACAGATTATCGTCGTCACTGGGAAGAAGGAAATACCATAATTTAATATACAAGTAAATGGGAATATTCTTCAACAATTGAATCGGTACAATTATCTCGGAACAGTCATAACATCTGATGGCAGATGCCTTGTAGAGATTAGAACAAGAATCGCCATGGCGAAAGTAGCCGTTTGCAAGATTAAAAACATACTGACCTATAAAGGATGTCAATTGAAACGAGAAAAAGAGTGTACTTTTGTATGAATGTGAAACGTGTACAATTATAAACCAAGCTGTAAACCATTTGATGGCTGTAGAAATGTGGTTTCTGAGGAAAATGCAAAGAATACCATGGACAGACAGAAAAACCAATGACCAAGTACTAGAGGAAACAAATGAAAATTGTAAATTGATTAGAGAAATTAGACGTAGACAGTCAAATTTTTTTGGACATGTTATGAGAAGAAATGAAGTGGAGAACATGGTGACAACTAGCAAGATCGAAGGGAAGAGACCAAGGGGAAGACCGAGAAGCAAATACCTGGATGGCTTGGCCACATTGCATGGTTGAAACGAGACAGGAACTCTGAGCAGATCCACGACTCTAGTGATCCAGTGAAATGGCGAGTCATGACCGCCCACGCTTTCCAGCATGGCACATAATGGATGGAGTTTAGTGTATAACTAAACTTTCACTCTGAACTATGCCATGACTATTAAAATTGGGTCATGGTGGGGTGTTGAATTACAGCTATATTGGGTGTCGGATTAGTGCTATATTGGGCGTGGGATGTGGGCTATACTGGGTGTGGCATTAGAGCTATATTGGGTGTGGCATTAGGGCTATATTGTGCGTGGGATTAGTAATATATTGAGTGTGGAATTAGGGCTATATTGATTGTGGGATTAGTGTCATATTGGGTATGGGATTAGTGCTAAATTGACTGTGGGATTAGGACTTTATTGGGTGTGGGATTAGGGCTATACTGGGTATGGGATTGGGGCATATTGGGTGTGAGATTGGGCTATATTGGGTGTGGGATTAGGGCTTTATTGAGTGTAAGTTTAGGGCTAGATTGGGCGTGGAATTAGGGCTAGTTAGGCAGTAGAATTAGGGCTAGATTGGCCGTGGGATTAGGCTAGATTGGGCGTGGGATTATAGCTAGATTTGGCGTGGGATTAGGGCTTCGACCAATGTTCAGTCGTTGGGAATCATCATCATCATCATCATCATCATCATCATCATCATCATCATCATCATCATCATCATCATCATCATCATGCCGATAAGCGTGGGCAGTCATGTTTCGCTATCTCACATGATCACAGAGTCGTGGATCAGCTCTGTGTTCCTGTCTCGACCATGCCACGTGGCCAAGCCATCCAGATATTTACTTCTTTGTCTTCCATTTGTTCTTTTCCCGCTAATTTCGCCAGTTTACGCCAAGTTCTCTAGTTTATTTCTTCTCTTAACATGCCCAAAATATTTCTACTGTCTACGTATAATATCTCTAATCAGTTTACGGTTTTCATTTGCTTCTTGTTGGACTTGCTCATTGCTTTTTCTGTTTGTCCATGATATTCTTGGCATTATCCTCAGAAACCACATTTCCATTGCCGTTAGATTTGTTCAGCTATAATAAAGCAGGACTAACGAGATCTGTTAGTTGAATATAAACAAGTTTTATTTCATCTTGATGACAACACTTCTACATGGCGTCTTCTCAGTTTCAGGCCCAGATGTTGACTGCCCCGTAACAACAAACTACGTCACGACTTGAGCATCTTTCTTCCCATTCTACCCTGATGCTCAAGCGTGCTGTAGTTTTGCCCACCCCATATACACTTACTGCTACACCTTCCTATGTTTTTCTAAAGACTTTTTCCCTTAAAAAGTCTTAACTCCCAATCCCCCTACTCTATTCCCTCTCTTTCCTTACTTCCCACAGCTCGTCTAATCTTCCCCAAACCAACTTTATTTTAAGTAAAACAATCTATTCGTAACTCTTTCCCCTGCCATATAGTAATCCACTATATATTTCTTGTTCGTTCTTGGCTCCTTAAGGGGTTCCTAATAAAAAATATATATATCATAAGAACAGCTCGTATAAATCGTTATCGTATACTTGACATTATGAAATTCTTTCACAACACAGGATGGACAGCAACAATGTAGTTAGAAAAAGCAAAGAAGGGGTGCGCACCCAGTGAAAAGCATAAAGAATGAATAGTCAACATGATCACATTTACATAAAGTAATGAATAGTCAACACAATCACATTTACCTCCCTTGCCAATAAAAAAAATTTTGTAAAATAATTTTTTTTTAAATACATCTTATGAAATAGATCTTTGTTCTCTATAAATCAAGTTGACATTAGTATTTATATATTCAACATTTATATTGCCATCCACAATCTTGTCTATATCTCATCTTTAACCACGAGCCAATGTTCATATTCCATGAACATTTTTAATTAACGCTGGTTTTTCACAGCTCCTATATCTTGCACCCTCACATCCCATGATCTGCTTCTTTGTGTATATATATACCCCCGCTTATATGCTGCCATTCACAGTCTTCCCCCTTTTTTTTCTATACCCAACCTTATATCTTCATATAATGCTGACTTTAATGCAGCTTCTATTTTACTTCCTACTACTTCATATTTATAAGAACCTCTTCATGCCGATTATCACAGCAACTTAATATTCACAAAGAGAATGTGTCTCTCTATTAGCCCTCAGTAGTTTTATTAACCCTTTTCTGAACGAAGGGTCTTAAATAAAGCCCCATGTATTTTCTCTATTCTAGCCAATACCATAACTATTTGAAAATTAAACTTACTTAATTAAACTTGTAACATATTTGCTAACAAAGTAACCTAATACACAAAACAACTTATTTAAATTATGAGTTAAGCGAAATAAAATCAAAACAGTACATCATACCCCCAACTCATTCAAAGAAAAACACATTTTAAAATAATATAACATGCATCTTATTAAATCAGAAGAAAATATTCTATTATTACCTATCACTATTGGTCTCTTTTACGGACCAATAGTTTGTACGCAAAAGTCTAGGAACACAATAATCCTATTCAAATAACAACAACCAATTCACAGGACCAAATCAAGCCAAAAAAAAACATATTATATATGAGACATTAAAAACTCAGACTCAATAAAACAATCAAATAATAACAATCATTTTACAGGACCAACTCAAGCGAAAAAAACATATTATATATGAGGTATTAAAACTCAGGCTCAATAAAACAATTGTCTTCTCGCTAAAGAGAAGGTTTTCAAAAAAATATAACTCCCTTAAAATTAACTACGTACAGTGGCCCATCAACATTGGCCTCCTATACGACTAATGTAACACATATCTATTCATACAAGTCATTCCACTATTTCTATAACCGAGAAAACAAAACACTTCACTGCCACGTATGTATATCTGTTAACTACAGACCTATTTCTTAACTTAGAACAATATCTGTTCTCTCTACACAAAAAAATCACCAATCAGCAATGACCGTACTATCATTGATTCTCTCCCCTCACAATTTTCTATCTTTTTTCAGCCTAACTCCTAACACATCACAATGTCTGGAATATCATCTTAAGCAAGCACTGTAACTACAGGTCAACTCATTTTATCTATTACTAATGTGGCGATTATCCCAATGCCATCTCAATGTACCAGCCGTCATCTATCTACTAATTAACCTGTGGCTCGGCACACCAATTGTTTCCCTTGGATTTGTACCAAACATCACTACAACTTCTTAATCATTACCGTCAACCACAGCATTTCTAGCACCAACAAAAGCCTGTCTATCTACTATAGAGCACATCCACCTGCTGTACCATTATCCATCTTGTCTATCTACTAAAACTCAAGAAGTTGAAACATAAAATCAACCAGCAATTCCATCACAGAGAGGAAATAATATATGCCTCACTCGAACCTACCTCTATATTAGTTATCTCAATGCTTAACTACTCCTCAAGACCATTTATGAAAAGTATTCATAGAAGCCTTTTCCATTTCCACCGTTTCATATACTTCATCAAGTATCTCTTTCCTTTTCACATCATGAAACTTATATCTTGCCATCTGCAATATTTTCTAATCACTTACTTCTTACGTTTCCACTTCTTCAATAACTCCAAGTTTCTTTGAATAAGTGCTATCTCCACATCAATATCTTCTTCTTCGTATAACTCATTAGTCTCTTCCATACCACTATTTGATTCTGACTTTTCATCCATTTCCTCTTCTTCACCTGTATGTTTCTCGCTAGCAGCCGCTAATCTCTTCCGTTCAATATCCCATCTAATTTGTCTATCACTATTTCTTAAGGACCTTTCTAGTAGAGGCATATCTTCACCGCTTGTTGAATAATCTCTAATTCTCCTCTGTCTTTTCACCTCTCTTTCTCTTTGTCTATCCACTCTTCTTTTCGTTGCTTGTCTAGTATTCTTAAATGGAGCACCTGTTTCCTCTTCCATAGATTCTAAACTATCATAATGACTCTCATTCACTTTTTCTTCTTCTATCGTTTTCGGTATTGTCTGTTCTTGGGTATCATCGTACACTGGAGTTGTTATCGACTGATTTTGTGCTGGAACTTTTCTAAAACCTGGGGTTATTGTAGTTCCCCTGACGACTTGTTCATTTAAGTATCCGGTGTTTGAATAATAATTATTATTATAATTATCATTTCCCTTCTCATCATCATCTCTTCTTAAGTGTTCCACGTGTGCCCTTGCCCCATGTCCCGTGATCTGGTTCTTGATACTATACGATACATTTCCTAGCTTTTCTAAAACGTAATAACCTGGGACCCAACGAGCATCAAACTTAGAGTTCCTTCTATGCTTCTTGTAATAAACTCTATCACCTACTTTAAACTCCTGCAATTTTGTATTCACGTTTTTGTACTTTTTCTGTCTTTCTCTAGCTTTAATTATATTACTCTTTAATCTTACGTGTGCTTTATGCATTTCTTGTATGATGGTCTCTTGAAAGTCTTCCCCCATATACTTCCGTCTTGCCTTTAACAGATTATCTATAGGTAGTACTGGTTCTCTCCCGTGTATTAAATAGAATGGTGAAAACCCCGTGCTCTCATTTTGATGTGTGCGTATAGCGCTAAGCGCTGGTCCCAAGAATAAATCCCAATCTTTTTCATGTTCATCGACGATCTTTGCTATAACATCATATAATGTCCTATGTTGACGTTCGTTCTTAGCATTTGAAGAAGGTCTATAGTATGAGGTCTTTATATGGTTTATATTCAAATCTTTTAATAACTTTTCGAATTTTTTATTTACAAATTCCCTACCATTATCCGTAAGTATACTTTGTGGGCAACTAAATCTTGGTACGAACTCTTGTAAAAAAAATATTAATGACAGTATCTGCGCTCTTATCTGGGATTGCATAAACTTCTGGCCAAAGACTGTAGACGTCTACTATATGAATTAAATACACGTTTCCTGACAATGTTCTAGGGTGAGGACCCGATATATCTAAACTAATTTTTTGCATAGGAAACTGAGGAATATCTGTATCTTGTAAGGGACACTTAATTGTTTTCATATTCCTTAACCTGCATCTTTCACACGTATCTACATATTTGCAAGCAGATTTGAACAAGTTCGGCCAATAATATTTACTCGTAAGTGCTTTCACCAATTTATCACGACCGAGATGACCATTCTCATCATGATATGCTTTTAACACTTCATTTTCCAAATGTTTTGGAATATATTTCCTTAGCTGTTCGTTCCTTTCACACATATAATATAACTGTTCGTCCTCTTGTAAAACTAAATAATTCTTCTTATATTTGTTCTCTTCCGTTTCTTTTAATTTCTGTTTTATTTGTAAGACTTTTGGATCTAATTCTTGTTCTTCTTTCATATTAAACTGTGCTAAATGTGGGTCTTCTGCTCTAGGTTCAGACTCTTGATCCGATGGTAAACTCTCAAACTCTTCTCTATTTATTATGGCAGAATCTAATATATTTACTTGCCAGTTTCGGTCGTCGATCTCTGGTTCACCTTCATCTTCTGTGTCTCCTGATGACTGTGGATACGGGATCCTAGACAATAAATCAGCACATGTGTTAATCCTACCTGGAATGTATTCAATTTTCGTATTGTATCCCTGTAGATTCAATGCCCACGTCTGTATCTTCCTGTTCTGCACTGGAGCTTCTAACAGAGATTTTAAAGGCATATGGTCAGTTCTAATAATAAAATTTGCGTTATGTAAGTAGTAATTTAGTTTTTGGAGAGCATAGTGTATAGCATAAGCCTCTTTCTCGATAGTCGTCCATTTCCGTTGAGACCTGCTAAGTTTATGAGACAAGAAATAAATTGGTCGTTCATTTTTAACCCCTGGTATTCCAGATTCTTTTCCTTCATATGGTTGAACCAAACACGCTCCTATAGCATTGTCCGAAGCATCTGTATATAGTATTAACTGTTTATTCAAGTCTGGATGCGTCAATAGTGGTACCAGTGTTAAACTGTTTTTTAAAAATTCGAACGCTTTTTGACACTCATCATCCCACTTAAATCTAGCGTATTTGCCCGTTAAATTAGTAATTGGTTCCGTTATTTTTGAAAACCCTGGGATAAAGCGCCTATAATACCCACAGGTTCCTATAAACGCACGCACTTCTTTTACGTTAGTTGGAGGAGGTAATTCTTTAATAACTTTTATCTTGTCTTGGTCTGGTTTAATTCCGTCTCTATTTATAATATACCCCAAATATTTTGTTTCTGTCTTTAAAAACTGGCATTTACTAAGCTTCAATTTAACGTCATGTACTCTTAATCTGTCGAATACTAATCTAATATGTTTTAAATGATCATCCACATCCCCTGCAGTAAATATCAGAATGTCGTCTATGTATGCTAATGCAAACTTTTGCATACCCTCTAATACCTCATTTATTAACAGCATGTAGTGAGACGGGGCCGTTCGAACCCCGAATGGCATTCGTAAGAATTCGTAAGAACCCATATGAGTACAGAAAGCACTCTTCTTTTGAGCGTCCTTCGACATCGGGATACACCAGAATCCTGATCTTGCGTCTAGTGTCGTGAAAAATGTAGAGCCATTAAGCAACCCCAAAATATCATCAATCACCGGCAGTGGGTACGGTACATTCTTAGTGATTTTGTTCAACGCCCTGTAGTCGCAACAGAATCGATGTGAACCATCAGGTTTGGTCACGATTACTATCGGAGATGACCATTCTGACTTCGATCTTGTTATTATTCCTGCTTTCAACATATCTTCTATTGCCTTTTCAACAACTTCTCTATTTCTTAATGGAGTTCTATATGGTTTTAAACTAATTGGTGGATGGTCTCCCGTATCTATTTCCATTGTAACTGTTTTTGTCCTACCCAATTCTAAATCATTAATTGCAAACACATCCTGATTTTCTTTTATAAGTTGTTCTAATACTTCCTTATTGTCTGGTGGCGCTTTTAACTGTGCCAACAATTCTTGTTCCCTTGTCATTTTGTCTCGTGAATGTATTTGGGCTGTCTTTCTTCTGGATGGATGGATCAATTCATCCATTTGTACGTTCCCTCTTCTTCCGCGTCCGCGTCTGTTATTAACTCTTTCACTAGAAGTTTCTGAATAATTTGTTCCCGACATTTCTACTCTATCCGTTGCCAATATGTCACTCATGTTATGTTCTAGTTTGGCTATTACACATCCTCTGTATAATTTGATTTCTCTACCTGTGTTGTTAATAATCATCACTGGAAAGGTTACGTGTTTGTCTAACGACATTATTCCATCCGGAACTTCAAGACCAGGCTCATCAATAACTTCCTTTTGCAATTCAGTGATTCTAACTGTGTGTCCTGCCACATAATATGGGTTTCTCTTTATCTTCGCTTGTATCAAATTAACCGACTGTGGTTTTAACGTCGTGGACATTTTAATTCTAACTAGTGCCGATATATGCATGTCTTCTTCCATATCTACATACACGTCCTTGAATTTTAATTTGTGTAAATCAAAGAGAAGTCTTACTCCGTTTTTTATTAAAAAATCTCTTCCTATAAGCATGTTTCTATTTAAATCTTTCACTACCTGAAAAAAGATGTCTTACGTTGATCCCCCCTAATTTAAAATTGATCATTGTCTGTCCAATTACTTGTAAATTCTGTCCTGTCACCGAGTAAAGATTATTATGAGTCTTAAATATTCTACAATCTTTCATTATTTTATATAAAAAACTTTCTTTAATTACACTAACCTGAGCTCCTGAATCAATTAATGTACGAACTCTATATTTTCCTATTTCTATTATGCATGAGCTATGATCTGTTTTATTTTCTGTAAACTGTTTGATTTCATCTAGTTGAAAGTATTCTCTACTCGTCCTACTATGCCTGTTATTAACATACTCTTTAAACCTTGGGACCTTATTATTTTCCCTCCTACTACAGGTCCTATTTAATAGGTAGGGCGCCGGTTTTCCTGCGTTCTTGTACCTGTAAAATTCCTGTGTCTATCTTCAACATTCCTATTCAACCTGCTATTGCCATTTCTACTTTGTGTATTCGACTGGGCACGCCTGTTATCACAAAAACGAGAAACATGTCCGCGTTGATCACAAAACCAACAGACTATATTTGTGTTGTTCGTTCTACCTACCGTCTCACTTGTAGGATACCTCATTTGTCTTCTTTCATCATAAGCATTTCTATTACCACCCTGTAATGTCTGTATACCTCCTCTCCTATTCCATCCGAACCTCGTTTGTCCTATCTCCATAGGCTCCTCAATCCTGTCTTCTCGACTAGTTCCTATTTCTCGTCCTGTTCTCAATCTAAATCTACGTCTCAAATTTTCTTCTTGTACCGCAATATCTACAGCTTGTGACAACCTCTCGTGGTTTTCTCTCATTAGCTTAAATTTCAATCCATCGGATTTTATGCCATCTACAAAAATCCCGACTAACATCCTCTCCACCTCCTCTCCTCGTACATTCTGTCCTAAGAATGCTTCTTTAGCCAGGTTAATCAACCTATCGCTGAACAATTGTACCGTCTCGCCAGTGTTTTGTTTAGACTGTCTCAACACCGAAAACGCATGTTGTGGATCCGTTATTTCCGCGTACTTATGTGCTAGGTCATCTTTGAACTGTTCCCATGTCTCATCTACTCTAGCCTCTAACTTTCTTCTGATATGATCCGAAACCGGTTCTGTTGCTGCCTGATAAGCAAGTCTCATTTTCTCTTCATCTGATGCAGACACCAAATATGCATATTTCTCTATGGAAGTTATCCATTTCTTAAACTCTCTGGCCTGTCCACTAAACTTTACAATTTCAGTTGCCATTCCCTGTTGTTTTATAACCGTATGAAGTCTAGCCACCGCTGTTCCTACCCCTGTTAAAACTTGTGCCAATGGATCTTGTTCCGTCATGCTGAAATATTTCTATATATAGCAATAAAATCAATTTCACACTTGTAACCAGCTAAATTAACAATATGATCGTATTTAGTTTACACAACAGAATTGTTCAATTAGTCAATTGTACGTAAAATAATATTTAAAGTTCACCAATTACCCTAATTTGCTCCCGATCCAAGAAAGACGGATTCTTCTATGTTCGTTATCAGGTAGAATTCAAACGCCAGGAGTCTGTGCCAGTTGAAATGCTCCTCCAATCGATCACGCACTACAGGTAGTTAGGGAGTTTCTTCCTCTCAACGTCTCAGTAACTTCAACCCATGGTTGGGTCCCTACCAGACTTGCATCTTCTCTTCACCCGATAACAGGGCACATCAAAGCCACGTCTTGAGAATCGGTGTAATTCAGGAAAGCGATAATTTCAGTAAGTCGGCAGCCCAGTCTGCCTCCCCCACTTCCGAGAGTTCTTTAGCGGTATCGCTGCTGTTAACGAGCTTTCCATTTCTTCTTATTCCTCAAAAAGTCTCAAGGTACCACTTTTAGTTCGCTCCAGGCAATCTATCTTAACGAGAAGTAGACAACTGCTCTGTTAGTAAAATGTTTCTACTTGATTCGACTTGCCTTGAAGGTTTCTTTTTCCTGAGCCTCTTATTTCAACGATCCAGAAAAAAAACGTGCTTTTCTTTCTCTCTCTTCAGCTCAGCGAGATGATCACCACTGCACGGCAACTCAGTCTGGCAAGCCGGCTTTCATAACTCAGGTGACATCTAGGATTCTTGATAGCAACGAGGACTCTTGAAAAAATAATCACAGACAACCACCCCTAGCCGGGCTTTTGGCTGCTGTAATTCCCACAGACAACTTAGTGGCCATTTTTCCAACTGCGCTTTTTCGTTCCAGATAAGTATAGAACCGTGCAGTAATTCATTCTGTCTCTGGGTGTTTGATGTAAGCAGAACGAGATCTTCAAAACTTTGACTTTAGTTCGATGTTCGACCTGGACAGCATATTGTGATTCCGCGACCCTCCAAGTTCGTATCCTGTGTCATGGGCACCAAATTCGTCCTATAACAAAGCAGGACTAACGAGATCTGTTGGTTGAATATAAACAAGTTTTATTTCATCTTGATGACAACACTTCTACATGGCGTCTTCTCAGTTTCAGGCCCAGATGTTGACTGCCCCGTAACAACAAACTACGTCACGACTTGAGCATCTTTCTTCCCATTCTACCCTGATGCTCAAGCGTGCTGTAGTTTTGCCCACCCCATATACACTTACTGCTACACAGCTTGTCTGCTCATTGTCTCATTGTCCACGCTTCATATCCATACAACAGTACAGGTAACATAAGCTAGTCAAGACTTAAACAAACAGCCAATGGTGGGTTAGTCTGGTGTCATCTGTTGTTCCGATCCCCAGTGTCGGCCTTCAGCAATGATACGGCCTGCGACTGCATCATCAGAGCTAAAAATGTGAGTTACTGCAACACCAGCCAGGCGTCCATTGACTGTCAGACAACGTGTACCAAAGTCACGCATGGTGAGTGGTTTCTTGTATGTTGTTGTTGTTGGTTGTGATGGTAGTGGTAGTGTTTGTGATGGTGGTAGTAGTGGTAGTGGTGGTTGTGGTAGTGATGATAGTAGTAGTGAGTGGTGGTGGTAGTGGTGGTGATTGTGATTGTGGTGGTAGTGGTGGTAGTGATGGTGGTAGTAGTAGTGGTGGTGGTGGTGGTGGCGGCGGTGATGGTTGGTAGCAATGGTGGTGGTGGTGGTAGTGGTGGTGGTGGTGATAGTGATGGTGATGGAAGTAGTGGTGGCGGTGTTAGTAGTGGTTGTGATGGTGATGGTAGTGGTGGTGGTGATGGATGTAGTGGTCGTGGTGGTAGTTGCGATAGTGGTGGTGGTGGTGGTGGTGGTGATAGTGGCGGTTGTGATGGTGGTGGTTGTGGTGGTAGTAATTGTGGTGGTTGTGATAGTGGTGGTGGTGATTGTGATAGTGGTGGTGGTGATTGTGATAATGGTGGTGGAGTGGTAATGGTGGTAGTGATTGTGATGGCGGTGGTAGTGGTGGTGGTAGTGGTGATGATTGTAATGGTGGTGGTAGTTGTGAACGAACGAACGAACGAACGAACAAACTTTATTTTCAAAGGGTTAAGAATTGGGCACGCAGGCCCGTCTAACATTCTGCCCTTCTATCACTCTCTTTCATACATTATTTCATTCACACATCATTCAAGGCTAACAGAGAACAGCAACAATATAAAAGATATGCATTATAAAGGCATGGGCAAAATGCGAACATCAAAACTACACGACACAGTAAAATTAGATAATGGTCTGACACTTGTTATTAGCCATGTGGAATATACTGGCCTAACCAAAAGGGGACTGGCTGTTATACTAGGGTTTTGTTATTATTATTATTATCTCTATTATTAAGGGGGAAGATAATCCGTACTGAGATAGTGTTCGAGTAATTTGCGATTATATGAATAGGGATTGGTGATGTCTTTGATTTCTTGTGGAAGATTGTTCCACAGCTGAGCTGCAGAGTACGTTAAGCTTGTTTTGTATAAGTCAATCCTAGGCTTTGGAATGTGTAATATATTTAAACGTTTACTGTGTCTAGCATTATATTTAAACAATGGCCAAAGGTAATTTGGGGCATTCTGATGCAGGATTTTGTGAATTAGTTTAGCTTTATTGAAAAGCAGGCGTTTGCGGAGTGGTAGTAACTGAAGGCGTTTATACAGGCTAGGATTGTCAGATAAATGTTTGTTATAAATTAGACTCATGGCCCGTTTCTGGAGTGAGTAAAGTCGCTTGGTGTTTGAATTAGAACAACCGTCCCAGATTGTAGAGCAGTAGTCAAAGTGTGTCTGTATATGAGAAGTATAGAATAGTTTCCTTGTGTCCTCATCAAGGAAGTTTTTAATTTTGGCGAGTTGGTAGACTTTTTTCGCTGTTTGTTAAATAAGCGCTTGAACGTGGGAATTAAAGGTTAGGTTTCTATCAATGATTATGCCTAATGTTTTGTGCTCAATTACACTTTCTACTGGCATGTTATCGATGTGAAGTTGAAGTGATGTGTGTGAGCTAAGAGTTTGAAGTCTTTGTCTGGTTGTTAGTAACATTGATTTTGTTTTAGTGATGTTAATTTGCATACGGTTTGAATAGCTCCACCTAACTACATTATCTAATGATGATGATGATGATGATGATGGTGGTGGTGGTAGTAGTGGTGATGGTGGTGGTTATGAGGAGGTGGTGATGGTGATGGTAGTGGTGGCGGTGATAGTGGCGATGGTAATGGTGATGGTGGTGGTAGTGGTGGTGGTAGTTGTGATAGTGTGGTAGTGTGGTGGCAGTGGTTGTTTTAGTGGTGATGATGGTGGTGGTGATGGTGGTGGTGGTAGTGATGGTGGTGGTAGTGGTGGTGGTGGTGGTGGTGGTGGTGGTGATAGTAGTGGTGGTGGCAGTGGTTGTGGTAGTGGTGATGATGGTGGTGGTGGTGGCAGTGGTTGTGGTAGTGGTGTTGGTGATGGTGGTGGTGGTGGTTGTGGTGGTGGTGGTTGTGGTGGTGGTGGTGGTGGTGGTAGTAGTAGTAGTGGTGGTGGCAGTGGTTGTGGTAGTGGTGATGGTGTTGGTGTTGATGTTACCAGTGTTGCTGAATTGTCTACTGGGGAAGATTCTCTCACACACTCGTACACAACCTACTTCCGCTGCTTTAGCGAAGTTGATAGAGAAATGCGCTGATAATGTCATGGCCATGGTCGGGTGCATGTCGGACGCTTGGGCTCGTCGCCTGCGAAAGTGAGGGAACTGATTCCTGAGTGCATTCAGGCCTACATAATATGATGTCACTATTACATCACAGACCCGTACAGGAAACTGCTTTAGGATTTGAGGAGGGGGAGGAGGAACCGGAGGAGCCGGAGGAGGAGGAGAAGAAGAAGGATGCTGCCTCAAGAAATATGCATGCTTTCAGCTCTTTGATTTTGTTGTTCGCTTTGTTCTCATAAATGAAAATTTAAATTGCTTTAGTTTTTGTAGAGCAATGTTTGTGACGGATAAAAAAAAAAAGTCGTAAAAATAGTTATGACTTTTTTATCTGTCACAAACAATGCTCTACTAACAACAACAAAATCGATCCTCTCGAATTTAAGACTTAGTTTGTGAAGGATAATATATAAACAGCATATGTACTCCAACCCTATGGTACCAATGTCAGACTTGGACATTATCCAAATCACACTTACACAAAATTAACACCTGAGAGATGAGATGCCCGAGGAGGGCTGCCAACTTAACTATCCGAGACCGAGTAAGAAACGATGTTACCAGACAGACAGTGGGATCAACACCTTGTGCCACATATAATGAAAGGCAGAAGATCAAATAGTTCGGCCATCTCATTAGGATGCAACACCATCAACTACCAGCACTGGCCCTACATCAAAGAAGATCTGATACGAGAGCAAGAGGACACCCGAAAATGGATTGAAGACATGAAAGACATTGTACAATCACACGGAATGGACTATCCAGTCCCATTCATCGGGTGCTGGAACATCAATTATAACTCCCCATGACGCTCGACGGCAAAAGTGGAAGAAGAGGATGATGAGTGTATGTTCTTCTTATAGTTTCTATCATAATATTTTCATCGTTCGTCAGGAATGAACCAAAGTATACAAATTGCTCACTTTCTGTTATTTCTCTCCATTGTCACTGCATTTTCATTTTTATGGTAACTAGGTATTTTCATTGAGTTTAAATTGACATCGTATTTTCATTTACTAACAATGACACAGTATTTTCTAATATTGACACCGTCTTTTCATTATCTAATAACCACACCGTATTTTCTAATTAATGACACAGTACTTTCATTTTCTAATAATAACATCGTATATTCTAATAATGACACAGTATTTTCATTTTCTAATAATGACCCGCCGGTCTCTCTGGCTGAGGGGTTACAACACTTTCCCCGTAATCCCGTTTGTCACGCAGAGTCTCGTAGCGGGAGCGAGCTGGGAGCGGTTTGTCCCCCGCTGGTGACTTGCGGGACACTGAGCCGGCCGCTCAGAAAGCAATGGCAAACTACTGAGCGTAATCTTGCCAAGAAATCAACAGACAGCTGAAAGATGCTGCTGTTGACAGCGAGTCCTGTAAAGAATATGCGAAAAAAATAAAAATAATGACCCGTATTTTCATTTTCTATTAATGACACCGTATTTTCATTTTCTATTAATGACACCATATTTTCATTTTCTAACAATGACACCGTATTTTCATTCTCTAATGACACGCCGACTCCGTGGCGAAGGGTTAGTGGACGCGGTTCGTAATCCCGTATACCCACGTTCGAAACACATATGCGCGCGATTTGGCAGCAGGCCACGTTGCGTTGGTTTCATGTTGGTTGGTGTCGGTGCCCGTCGTTCAGAAAGAAATGGCAAACTACTGAACGTAAACTTGCCAAGAGATCACTGCGGCAGAAATGCTGGTGTTGACTGCGATGTCCTGTAAAAAAAAAGGATATGGTGATATGACACCATATTTTCATTTGTATTGCCATATTATTTTTATTATATCTCCCAATGAAATCCCATATTTTACTCACTCCTGCAGAATCCTGCCCGCCCTTAAATCTTCCAACTGACCCCAACGCACGCTTGTCCACCTGGTCGACGCACTACTTGGTCACTGTGACAGAGGTCTGTATCCCGGGCTACCTGCCCCTCGTGGACAGAAACCAGGGAATGAAGTTATGTTCCGCGCTAGGCAATTGGGTCCCGGATTACATCAATGGCGACCCCATAGAATGTACAGGTGAGTTAGCTAATGGGGGTCTGGAGAGATTTCGTACTTGATTTGTTTCCACAGATTATTAACAGATTCTATTACGATTGGCACTTTGCTGTCTTGACAGACGATAGTTTGTTACATTGTGCTTCAAAAATAACAAAAAACCTGGGCTGAGTAGTAGAGACCATGTGTTGCCCATGCAGCATGATCCCTCTCTTGGTCTGCCTAATTTACTTCAGAGGAAAGTTAACACCAATACGTCTGGAACAAGACAAGCTGCAGAAGCTGTAGGATCAGCAAAGCGATGCCCTAACTGTCCACCTGTCGGAGCTTCTATCCTAGACCAGTTGCCAACCAAGGCTTAGGGCCTGGTCTGCCCTGATACGACATATAGTCTTTAGGTTGCATTTCCATGATCCAGGATAAGGCTCGTACCCTCCCTATTGCGCTCCTCTGCCCAAAGCCCTTGGCACAATGTGAGGTGTCGGGTTAGGTAAGCGCCGCCCAACATTCGGCGCCAACAGAAAGTAGGTAGTACCGTCTACTGTTATACGGTAGCTCAGTCATATCTGACTAAGACCTGACATTCGGCGATAACACAAGCAGGTTGTACCGTCTACTGTCATACGGTAGCTCAGTCATATCTGACATTGTAACAGATTCAGTGCCAAACCTACTTTTTGTCTTGACCAAACATGGTACACAATCAGATGAAGAAGTATTATAGTGTAAATTTTCGTTCACTGAGCATTGAAATTGCCGAAGATGCAACGAAACACACACAACATATAACACGATGACCCTAGTATGGCGATATACGGTCCTTCTGTCCATAATGAAAAAACAAAAATTGTCAATGTGTTATTTGTTTCGTTTCACAATTATTGTCAAAATTTAATATATTTCATATTGTCAAAATATTTCAGTTTTCTAGACTTCATGATGTTTATGAGACAGTTGTCTTCGACGATCAGATTTGGTAGAATTTCACTATTTGTTTTCTTCATGGTCTACCAAATCCCAGACCATGGCTACAGTGTTACTATTCTTGGCTTATCTTATGGACTATGGTAACGCAGATGCGTTGGAGAGCTTTAGGCCGCATTTACTTCGGGAAAGTTCTTGGTACCAACTTTAGGCTGCGTCATCTTGGTTATGTCAATGTTTTTCTGAGTCTGAGGAGGATTCCGTAACCTCTCAGTTACGGCTACCCTGATTTATAGACTGACTGGTTGATTGATTGATTGACGAGTTGATTGATTGGTTAATTGATTGATTGACTGATTGATCGATTGATCGATTGGTTGATCGATTGATTGATTGATCGATTTATTGATTGATTCATAGACCGTTTTATTGATAGACTGATTGGTTGGTTAATAGATTGATTGGTTGATTGTTTGGTTGATTGATTGGTTGATTGATTGATTGGTTGATTCATAGACTGGTTGATTGATAGACTGATTAATTCGTTAATAGATTGATTGTTTGGTTGACTGATTAGTTGTTTGATAGAAAGGCACAAATATCGCAGCTGTGCCGTAAACAGGCACATCGCATTTACGTCAAAAAGCAAACATTCCGGATATTCGAAGAAGAAGAAGTCCACGATATTAGATGACCGTTACTGCAACATTTATATTCAAAGATCCCAATTGTCATCTTTAGTGACTTCAAATTGGTCCATCCCTCACAGCCTTATGTTGCGAAAGAAAGATGCAAACTTCCAAGAATGTTGCTTTAATTTGTTTGCTAATGTTGTGCCATCATTTCTGAATACTGTTTAACTGATTCAGTGCCAAATAAAAAGTTCGTTTCAACCCAACTTGGTTCACAATTAAATGAACACGCATTATAATGTAATTTCCGTTCACTAAGCATTGAAATTGTGGAAGATACCACGAAACAAAACAAACAACACGATAACCCTAGTATTGTTATACAGGGTATATTTTTAATGACTGTGCAGTGTTTGAAAATATCGCCGGTCCAAGCTTTGTATTTACCTATTATGTTGCATGAACTTTACAGAAGGTGAATACAAAACTTGGTCCGGCAATATTTTCAAACACAGCACAGTCATTAAAAATAAACCCTATATATCGTCCTTCTGTTAAAATACGAGGTCACATTTCGCGATATATTATCCTTCGTCATTGAATCATTTCACCTCTGCACCATCTATATCTACTAATATGTCTACAGTTGTTGACTGCGGGAGGCCGCCTACTACGGTAAACACGTTCTTTGTTGCCACGCAAACAACATTTGGCTCCACGGTGGACTACGTCTGCGCCCAGGGATGCGTGCCGGAGTCGGGTCAAAGATCGCTAGTCTGTAACGCTAGTGCCTTGTGGGATGGCCAGCCTCTAACGTGCAGAAGTAGTGTAATATTTTTATCTATATTTAAATTGTTTTATCTTGTAACTAAAGATAACATTGGCTCAAAGATTGGTGAGCTTGCCTGCCAAGGCAGTGGTACCGGTTCAAACCATGGCATGGGGTAATATTATTTTTTTCTGGCTATGAAGTCGACCCAGACTGGAAAGAACGAACGAACAAACTTTATTTTCAAAGGGTCACAAATAAAGGCTCGCTGGCCCGTGTTACATTCGGCCTTTCCAATCCCTCAGTTTTCGTACATCAATTATTTATTGTGCATGGTACAATCACGCAGGAAACAACACACTGCCAAATGAATGTTGTGAGCGTAAACAATGCATATTACCATGTTATGAGATAGGTAGGCAGGCAGATACACACACACAAACACACACACAAACACACACGCACACATGCATAACCACATACATACATACTACATTCTTACATCATTTACACAAACTCTATACATACTACATATTTACACAAACTCTCACAGTTATGTATATACTCAATAACACATAAATGCATACTCCCTGGCATACACATATACTCACTTACTGTTACACTAACAAAAATGTACTTATACATACTTACTCTTTCATCCTCTCTCTCTCTCTCTCTCTCTCTCTCTCTCTCTCTCTCTCTCTCTCTCTCTCTCTCTCTCTCTCTCTCTCTCTCTCTCTCTCTCTCTCTCTCTCTCTCTCTCTCGCCCATATATTCTCATTCGCACATAAAGCAAAGCACAAGCATATACTTCTTCCCACACACACATAATCGACACATACACACTTATAAACACGCAAATACACAAATACTCCCACAGTCATAGACTCATAGAAATGAATACCTGAAAATTGTCTGTGAACTGTCTAGGACTGAAAAGCGACGAGTAAGGGAACAATAAGTCAATGTCCTTGAAAGGTAGAAAGAGAGTTGTTGCATGTTACATAGAAGCAATTGTAACATATGGCTGCGAACCTTGGGCACTTAATGGGCGAAAACATCCCTAGAAGCCTCTGAGATGTGGTTTTATAGAAGAATGTTGAAAATTAATTGGACAGTCAAATGGAGCAATTTGGAAATTTTGAGGAAAGCTAAGTCGCAATGACAACTTATCACAAACATCAGAAAGAGGCAGTGATCGTTTTTGGTCACATTATGAGAAGACAAAAACTGGAACATGTGACAACTGGAAAGATTTGCGGAAAGAGGAAAACAGCGTGAGAAGATTCTTGACAGTCTTGTGTCGTGGCATGGGAGGGAGTCAACACACGAACCGATCCATGCCGCCGGAGATCGAAATTTGTGGAGAGGCATGATCGCCGACGCCGGCCGGCCGGCAAAGCACTGGATGATGACGGTAAAGGTAAATGGTGACCTCATCTCATATGTTGTAGGCCGGAGTATGTGAAGACGCGGCACTTCACACCCAATCAGCTGTTTCTGCAATGAAATTACTTTACCTTTTCAGAGCCCGCTCCGTGGGCAAGAGGTTACGGACGGCATACCGCGCCTGAAACACATCTGCGAGCGATGTGGCAGCAAACTACTGAACGTAATCTTGCCAAGAGATCACAAACAGCAAAAACCATTCTAGGGGTGACTGTAACATTCTGTAAAAGGATATGCAACTAACTTTTTCAGAGCCTTAGTGGCATATATTTTGAGTTTTTCGTTTTGAATTCAAGCGTAATCTATGCTGGACTGATTTTTGCGCGTGGGCTAGTTTTCCCTATTGCCAGTGTCCCTCGCCATCAGGCGAACCACTCCGACTTCTGAGGTACTTGCAATTTACATCTCCAAGTCAAGGTCGAGAAGTCAACATTTTAGTCCAACTAACTAAACTTGGGTTTGAACCCGCTACTTTGGCATTAGCACACCGGTAGTTTAAGAGCGAGCGTTCTTACCCATTCGGTCATGCTGACCTCCCCTATTCAAATCTGATGTTTGGTGTCCACCTTTTCCTATTTAAATCTGATGTTTGGTGCCCACGTGTTCCTATTGAAATCTGATGTTTGGTGTCCACCTTTTACATGACCAGGTCCACATGTTTATAATCTACTGTGGACTTTGTGCATGTTAAAAGCCCTCAGGCAGTTGTAGATCATAAAGGGCACACAGACCGGCTGCAGCCTGAGCTAATTTTCAAAATTAGCAAACCCTAACAACACAATGAATATTTAGCCTTTTTTATTCTATGACCGCGGCTCTGTGGCGAAGGGTCTACGGACGCAATTCGTAACCCCGCATACCGCGCTCCAAACACAGATGTGGGCAATTTGGTAGCAGGCCACCTTGCGTTGGTTTTCATATAATGGTATGAGTGCCTGTCGTTCAGAAAGCCATGGCCAACTACTGAATGTAAACTTGCCAAGATATCACAGTCAAAAAATTCTGGGGCTGATTGTGACGTCCTGTAAAGGATTGATTCTGGTATACACACATTTGAAACCTCTCCAATGCTACGGAGTTTGTGCATAGTGTTGAGAATCTCCTTGTTGAGACTGAAATACTTGCGACGGTGCCGTACTGGGTTTAAGAATATTTATTGCCAAAAGACAAAGCTACTAAGTGGGCAGTAACATTTTAAACATAAAGGATACTATTTAAGAGTCCCACTCCACCATGGTCCCATTTCATAAGGGTCCCGCTTAATCAGTGTCCCACTTCACCAGGGTGCTACTTCATCAGGGTCCCACTTCATCAGGGCCCCACTTCATCAGGGTCCCACTTCATCTGGATCCCACTTCATTAGGGTCCCACTTAATCAGTGTCCCACTTCATCTGGGTCCCACTTCATCTGGGTCCCACTTCATTAGAATATAACTTACAGATTATTTTTCGTATTACCCTTAAGGAGTATGCATGGCATATTTGTTAAATTATAATTGCACAAATCTATCACACAGGAGTTGAATGCGGATTCCCGCCATCTTCACCTAATGCAGCGATTACGGTTACAAACACGACATTGGGAGGTACTGCGACGTACACATGTGTACCAGGCTACACGGCTGCAGGCGGCGACACATCTCTGTATTGTAACATTTCTGGTGTGTGGCAAGGAAGTCCTCTAACTTGCACAGGTATTCTTCTTCTTCTTCTTCTTCTTCTTCTTCTTCTTCTTCTTCTTCTTCTTCTTCTTCTTCTTCTTCTTCTTCTTCTTCTTCTTCTTCTTCTTCTTCTTCTTCTACTCCTCCTCCTCCCCCCCTCCTCCTCCTCCTCCTCCTCCATCCGCGTTACTCTTTCGGGAGTGGGGTGTACGTCGCTCTGACTGATTGGTTGACTGATTTCTTGACTGATTAGTTGGTTGATAAGCTTATTGGTTGATAGGCTGATTAGTTTGTTGTCTGTTTGGTTTATTGATTGGTTGGTTGATTGGCTGACTGATTGGCTGATTTTTTGGTTGACTGATTGGTTAATTAATAGATTGATTGGTTGATAGACATATTTATTGATTGATTGGATGATTGATTGAGTGATTGATTGATTGATTGATTGACTGCTTGGTTAATAGACGTATTGGTTGGTTGGTTGGTCGGTTGATTGGTTGATTGATAGACGACTGCTTGGTTGATAGACATATTGGCTGGTTGGTTGGTTGATTGATTAGTTGATAGACTAATTGGTTGGTTAATAAATTCATTGGTTAATTGATAGACTCATTGGTTGGTTGACTGATTGTTTTGTTGACTGATCGATTGACTGATAGACTGGTTGATTGCGTGGCTGATTGATTGCTCGATTTATTGGTTAGCAGATTGTTCGGCTTCTGTATTAATAGTTTGATTTGTTAGTTGGTTTGGGAAAGGATACCGTAATTGATTAATTTGTTGATTGATTGATTGATTGATTGGCTGATTGATTGTTGAATTATTGAATGACAGATTGAATGGCTAGTTGTTTGGTGAAATGATTCGTTAATTGGTTGAACAATTTACTGGCTGGTTGGTCAGCTGATTTATTGGTTGGTTGAGGGCAAAAAGAAAATTCTAACCTGTACAGTTCGCGGCGACTGCAATAGCCAGGCGGCCTTAATTCCTCAGGCTTAAGAACTAGCCTATCAGCCTGCTAGCCTATCAGCCTGTTCATTCCCCCGCACCCCCGCATGGCCAGGGTAAAACATCCATACAATTCTCACAATCTGTGACCTCTGAAGCGACGATAGCCATTCCACACGAAACATTTCTTTCTCCACCTTACTAAGCATATTCTTTGAATCCGTAATAAATACAATGCGTGTTGCAGTAGTCTCCTCTAGCCAGCGGAATGCCGCTGTTACTGCCTTCACCTCCATTCTCATGCTGGAGGTCGTAGTCTCATATGACAGACTCTCCTTTTTCAAGACTCGTCCATTAGCTTTTGCAATAAAACCCCAATCACTACGCCTGTTTCTCACCAATGACCCATCGGTATAGATGACTATGTCACCTTGATGTGTGTCATTCAGGATCAGTTGTTGCACTTCAAACTCAGTGTGGCCCGCTGCTCATTCTCTGCATTCACGACCCAGTGTTACTATTACACTGTGCCAGTCCGTCATGTCCTTCGGAACTTCAACCCACTCTTTTTCAGGATTGATAGTCTCTAGAGCACACACCTGACGTGTAGAAAGTTCTGCCTGCGTCATCAAGGACCTGCCTCGTCTTAGTCTATGATCCCTATCTGCAGCAACTCTCAGGTACCATTTGGCCTGAAGGACCCTATGCCTATCCGTCATTGTTGGCAGCGGCAGGATATGCCTCATGCATATAATTGGTGTGCCCTTTGTGCACCCCAGGATTACCCGCATGGCAACATTCTGTACGCGCTCCAATCTTTCAAGCTGGCTCTTTGATACTGTGGGGAATCTTGTATAAGCAGAGAGAGTTGGAACTGGTTGAAAGGTTCAGTGGATACCCCTGGTACCAGGTATCTGATATGTGGTGACTTCAATGCCCGCGCCAAAGAGTGGGACAGGTCGGAAGAGAACAGACAGGGTACTGCTCTTGCTGAGACCTTGCTTGAGACGGATGTTGTCTGTTTAAATGACGG
This sequence comes from Cepaea nemoralis, assembly GCA_014155875.1. Classification (NCBI taxonomy): domain Eukaryota; kingdom Metazoa; phylum Mollusca; class Gastropoda; order Stylommatophora; family Helicidae; genus Cepaea; species Cepaea nemoralis. Next base: position 717,741 of record JACEFZ010024973.1, on the reverse strand, counting down.
AACACCCACTAGGCTAGCAATGAGACCGGGGGACTCTGACACGGCCATCGACCTGGTACTTTTAACCCAAGAGACGGCATCAGACATAATATGGAGTGTCCTTGGAGACCATGGAAGCGACCACCTCCCCTGTGCCTAAGTCCAGCACAGTCTTGGTTATAAGAGCCCGCAGGGCATTCAGTTATGATTGTGACCACTCTTTGCTCTTGGGGCGCCTTAGATCACGGGGAAAATCTAAACCAACAAGAAGAATCTTCACCCAACCACCATGGCGAACACCAGAGGTGGAGAATTCGTGGAGGGAAAAGAGGGCGGCCATAAGGAATTGGCCGAGGGTGCAGAGAGCAACCAATTCAGTTGACACAGAATTGGAGGAGGTTGAAAGATTATTTTTTTTTTAATGTATAGGTGCAGGATTTTATAATCCAGACAGCAGAGGCAAAAAGGGTTAAGCGGGAACAGTTTATCAATAAAGTCGGTGGGAATGTGATATTTGGTAAATTATGGAGGTTGTACCTGCAGATGAAGAGACAGGCGATGCCTGGTACACATGGTACCATGTTTATGATGATAACAACGATCTATGACAACTGACCAGGACAAGGAGGATGGAGAGATTTTCTTGCACGATTTTTAAAACAGACAGATCAGCAAGATAGAGCTATTAGAGATATGGTCAGAGAAGCCATGCCATCGGTCACTAGGAAGGAGGACTATGAGATTAAGGTGGGGGATATTAGACGGGTACTGAAGTGGGCTAAAGACACCGCCAAGTACGGATGGCGTGAGGTACTCTCAAATGAGTAACATGAATGATGGGGACTTGGAAGAGATGGCTCTTTGTTTCAGCCTCAGCATCAATACGGCGGAAATACCCCACGATTGGCTGCATAGTTACTTGGTCCCACTCCCAAAGTCAGGTAAGGATAGGGTTGCCAGATGTCCGGCAAAAAGAAGATATCTCCTTTTTAGCCTAATATTCTCCGTCAGGCAGGCAAAGATAAAAACCTTTAAAATGTCCGGCTTTTCTTAAATTTTATGTGTTTGTTTTTGTTTTTATTATATTTTATGAGTAATTAATAATGATTATAAGGTAATAATTGTACAGTCGGCTGTTTAAATAATGTTTTTTGGCATTTTGAAAACCAACATTGAATTTACATTTATTTTTTTTTAAACATGATTGTTTCTTGGTCGATTTACTAAGAGTAAGATACACTTATATTGGCAGCTATTGCAATAAAATTGTACTGATTGTGGGTTTAATCTGGAACGATTCAAACGAAACATTCAATATGTCCTCCTTTGTCCTCTTTTTTGTCTTATTATGTCCACTTTTTGGTGCCCACGTATCTGGCAACCCTAGGTAAGGATCACTCCAGACATAATAGATACCGAATCATAACCCTGCAAAACATGTATGGCAAAGTCCTCGAAAAGATAGAAGCACGCAGGCTATTTTATTTATTGTTTGATTAGCTGGTTGTATGGTACATTTGTTGGTTGATTAACTGGTTGTATGATTAATCAGTTGGTTTGGTTTATGTTTGATTCATTTGGTTGTTAACTAATTGGTTAGTCGGTCGTTTCTTTTTCATAGATCCTTCATTACTTACACACATATTAGTATTTATAAATTTGGCAGTTACTTCAAAGTGATTTATGTCCGCAGCTGTCGACTGCCGTAGCCCGCCATTTTCACCCAATACAGAAATTCAAATATCTGGGACAACTTTCAACCAATCAGCGAACTACTCATGTCTACCAGGATTTGAGTACGAGCAAGGCCAATTTCTCTTGATCTGTGGTCCATCCGGCAATTGGACAGGAGACGCTCTCACATGCAAAAGTAAACTCTTAAATGTTCTTTGTGAGTGTGAGTGTGTGTGCGTGCGTGCGTTAAAGTTTATATTGTTTATTGGGTGTTTTTCGGTGGCTTCTGTTTTACCATCTTTCCTTCATCAATGTCTTGCAAAACGTTTTTATTTTGATATTTTAATTATGCCGTTAAGAGATTAGAACAAGAATCGCTTTGCCAAAGCAGCCTTTTGTAAGATGGAAAACATACTGACCAATAAAATGTTGTCGATCACAGCGAGAAAAAAAAAGAGTGTTGAAGCGCTATGTAGAATCCATACTGTTGTGTGAATGTGAAACTTGGACAATAAATAAGGCAAACTGAAAAAAATCAAATCGCAGTGGAAATTTCCATTCTTTGGTAATGCAAAGAATAGTGATGTTTTAGTGATGGACTCGGTGTTTGAATGAGGAATGTAATGGTTTAACGATGAATGAAATGTTTTAATTATGAATTAAACGTTTTAATGGTAAATAAGATGTGAACTCGGTGTTTGAATGATGACTTAGATATTTATTTGATGTTTCAATACCAAAAAAAATGAGATGTGGGGGTATGTTACAGTTATGACTTAAAAGTTATTAACATGGTAGCAGACATGTTGTATTATATATATATATATATATATATATATATATATATATATATATATATATATATATATATATATATATATATATATATATATATATATATATATATATATACAAGTAAATGGGAATATTCTTCAACAAGTGAATCGGTACAATTATCTCGGAACAGTCATAACATCTGATGGGAGATGCCTTGAAGAGATTAGAACAAGAATCGCCATGGCAAAAGTAGCCTTTAGCAAGATGAAAAACATACTGACCAATAAAAAGATGTCAATTGAAACGAGAAAAAAACAGTGTTGAGATGCTACATAGAACCTGTATTCTTATATAGATGTGAAGCTTGGACAATGAGCAGTCAGGCTGAAAAACATCTGATGGCTGTAGAAATGTGGTTTCTGAGGAAAATTCAAAGAATACCATGGACAGCCAGAAAGACTAATGATCAAGTTCTTCAAGAAACAAATGGAGATCGTAAACTGATTAGAGACATTAGACGTAGACAGTCACAATATTTTGGACATGTTATGAGAAGAAATGATCTGGAGAACTTGGTGACAACTGGTAAGATCGAGGGGAAAAGACCAAGAGGAAGACCTAGAAGCAAGTACCTGGATGGCTTGGCCTTGTGGCATAGTCGAGACAGAAACACGGAGATGATCCACGACTCTGGTGATCGAGTGAGATGGCAGAACATGACCGCCCACGCTTACCAGCATGGCACATGATGGATGGATGGATATATATATATATATATATATATATATATATATATATATATATATATATATATATATATATATATATATATATATATATATATATAATATATTGTCTACTTTCCTCTGGAGTGAACTAGGCAGGCCGAGAGAGGGATCATGCTGCATGGGCAACACATGGTTTCTTTATTTTAGCCCAGGCTTTGTGCTATGGAGAGGCAATAACTCCATCCCTGGTCTTAACCGATCTCGGAATCAAAGCGAGAGGCAACTGTTACGGGTTATAAGTCCTTGTCAGTTGGCGTAGACATGGGGCGCCACGCGTTGCCTCTGACGGTTGGAGACACCTACAGGTGTCACTGATCAGCTACCGCCCGCCTCAAGCTGTGCAGCCCCCAGCCAATTGGGTGCTGATCCACCACAGCCTGCCTGCTTCAATGGGTGCTTGGGGCTAGGACAAAATCTGAATTGCAGGCTGTAAAACCAATGCATCAGGTACTAATAAAAAGAATAGAAACCTCAAGCTACGGCTTGCAACCTGGAACGTGAGAACCATGTGTCCAGGATTCTCCACTGACTTGACAAATATTGACGATGTGAGAAAAACGGCTGTGATTGATGCTGAACTCAATCGTCTTAACATTGATATTGCTGGCCTGCAGGAGACTCGCCTCGCTGAGGAAGGGTCACTCGGGGAAAACAATTACACCTTTTTTTGGAAGGGAAGAGGGCAGGCAGAAAAAGGGCAACATGGTGTGGGCTTTGCAGTGAAGAATTCGCTACTGGGAATGATTGATATCCCAGCTGGAGGTAATGAAAGATTATTATCACTGAGCTTGGCAACCTCTTGTGGATTTGCCACCATTCTCACTGCATATGCACCGACACTCGCTTCCTCTGATGATGTGAAGGATACGTTCTATGAGCAGCTAGACTCTGCGATCAAGGCAGTTCCAAAATCCGACTACATTTATATGCTCGGTGATTTCAATGCTCGTGTGGGCAAGGACTCGAGTTCATGGCCAGTGTGCCTTGGAGAATACAACATCGGTCGCATGAATGATAATGGGCAAAGGCTGCTGGAGCATTGCACTAGAAATGACCTATGTATTACAAACTCCTTTTTTAAAACAAAAGAGATGCATACGGTCACATGGAAACATCCAAGATCCAGCTATTGGCATCAGCTGGACTTCATTATCACACGGAGACAACATCTGAACCATACATCATTAACTCGAAGTTACCACAGTGCTGACTGTAATACAGATCATTCTTTGGTTGTTGCAAGGGTTAGACTGAGACCAAAGAGAATCTACACAGCTAAACACAAGTCTAGCCCCAGGATTAAAATTACTAACACTCACGATCCTGGAAAGTGAATTGAATTTCAACAGCAACTTGAAGACGCTTTCAATGATACATCATAAAATTGTATAGTAAATGATAAATAGAGTAAACTTAAGGAAACTTTTTATAAAACAGCGGTAGGGGTTTACGGCACTGTGGATCATAAGAGGCAGGACTGGTTTGCGGCAAACAGCCAGATACTGCAGCCCTTGATTGATAAAAAGAAGATAGCTCTCTTAAGAAACAAGGAAAGACCAACGCGTAGCACTCTGAGTGAGCTGAAGCAAGCGAGGAAGGATGTACAAAAGGCTGCCAGGCAGTGTGCGAATGACTATTGGATGAAGTTATGTGAGTCCATTCAAATCGTAAGTGATAAGGGAAACATTAGAAGCATGTATGAAGGGATAAAGAAAGCCTGTGGTCCAATGATCAAAAGAAGTGCACCGCTGAAAACCTTGACTGGAGAAATCATCACTGATAAGAAACAGCAGATGGATAGATGGGTCGAGCACTATTTAGAGCTTTACTCAAGTGAGACCAAGCTAGCGGATGATGCCCTCAACGCCATAGAGGCCCTGCCAACTCTTGACCACCTGGACACACTCCCCACTATAACAGAAGTTAAGTGTGTTATAAATGAGCTTGCATCTGGCAAGGCTCCAGGTAAGGATGGGATTCCAATAGAGGTAATCAGGAGTGGGCAAGACACACTCGCTCTACAGATCCACCAGCTAATAGAGCTATGCTGGCGAGAAGGACAAGTCCCACAGGATTTCAAAGATTCAAACATCATAACGCTGTACAAGAACAAGGGAGATCGGAGCGACTGTAACAACTATAGGGGTATCTCACTTCTGTGTATTGTTGGGAAAGTATTTGTCAGAATTGTCCTGCACAGACTTCAAGTCCTGGGAGATCAAGTCTACCCCGAATCACAGTGCGGCTTCCGTCAGAACCGTTCTACCATTTATATGATATTCTCATTGCGACAGATGCAAGACAAATGCCGGGAACAAAATCAGCCACTGTTTATTGCCTTCATCGACCTCACAAAGGCATTCGATTTGGTCAGTCGTGATGGTCTGTTCAAAGCACTAAAGAAGATTGGCTGCCCACCAACTCTTCTGTCCATTGTGGAATCGTTCCACACAGGCATGAAGGGTATAATCAAGTTTCATGGTTCAACTTCAGAAGAGTTTGAAATCAAGAGTGGAGTTAAGCAAGGTTGTGTACTAGCCCCCACCCTCTTTGGGATATACTTTTCACTTCTACTGAAATATGCCTTTCGTGATGAGGATGACGGTATATACATTCACTCACGCTCAGATGGTGGCCTCTATAATGCTCAGAGATTGAAGGCCAAGACCAAAATTAACAGGGTACTAATCAGAGAGTTGCTTTTTGCGGATGATGCTGCGATTACGACCCACTCTGAGGAAGAATTACAACATCTACTATCTGCATTCTCCAATGCTTGTTCTGAATTTGGTTTAACAATTAACAAAAAGGAGACACAGATTATGTCACAAGGTGCACATGGTGTACCATCAATCTTTATTGACGATGCCGAACTGGAGATAGTAGACCATTTTACATATCTAGGATCAGAGGTAAATAGCAAATTATCCCTCGATCAGGAAATCAACATCAGGATTGGCAAGGCAGCAACAACAATGAACATGTTAGCAAAAAGAGTCTGGGAGAACAGGAAGCTTACTGCCAAAACAAAAGCCTCGTCTACCAAGCCTGTGTCCTTAGTACTCTTCTTTATGGCAGTGAAACCTGGACAACTTACTCACGCCAAGAGAAACGTTTAAATAGCTTTCATATGCGGTGTCTGCAAAGAATACTTGGTATTAAGTGGCAAGGCAAAATCACAAATAATGAAGTATTGGAAAGATCAGGTTGTGTGACGGTGTATTCCATGCTCAGTCTTCGTAGACTTAGATGGATAGGACACGTTAGGAGGATGGATGATGGTAGAATACCAAAGGACATCTTTTGTGGTGAATTACAGACGGGTAGGAGATCTCAGGGTCGGCCTCTACTACGATACAAAGATGTGTGTAAGCGGGACATGATTGATACAGGCATTGATAATGCACATTGGGAGCACGTCGCCGCTGAACGTGTTGCATGGAGGGCAACTATCAGAAATGGAATAAAGACAAAGGAGAAAATGATTGCAGATAAAGCACACACAGAGCGTGAGAGACGTAAGATGGTGCAAAATGGTGGAAATGACCATGTTTTCACATGCACCTACTGTGGGCAAACATTTGCAGCAAGAATTGGCCTTACCAGCCACACTCGCCACCGCCATGGATCGTAGTTATTAAGCCTTTTTGAAGTACAATGTACCAAACTAAACGTCTGTCAAGACGGAAAGGTGCCAATAATATATATATATAAAATTAAAGACAGATGCATAGGGAAAAGTATTGTATTGATATTGTAACTATAGTTTTATCTATAAGCCCATGGCATATACGGGAAGTTGAAATAATACGATTTAACATCCCGTGGCACTTCAGAATGACGAAAACATATTATTTCTTATGTTTACGGTGAATTTAATTACTTACCCTATGTTTAACTGGTTCAATGTCAAACAAACAGTAGGTTTAACATGGTACACAATCACATGAACAAGTATTATAATGTAATGTCCGTTCTCTGAGTATTACAATTGCGGAAGATACCTCCTACCAAAACAAATAGCAAAATGATCCTTGCATAGCGATATATCGTCCTTCTGTACAAATGTGAGGTCACAGCTGACGATTTTTTGTGTGTGTTGTTGTTCTCTCTTGCTTTAAATTTAAGCGTAGACCATACCAACTACTTCTGGTAGTTAACTTAAAGTTAGATGCATATCCTTTACAGGACGTCACAATCAACACCGGCATTTTTTCCTGTTGTGATCTCTTGGCAAGTTTACGTTCAGTAGTTTGCCATTGCTTTCTGAACGACCGGCACCCATACCATTTCGTAAAACACCAACGCAAGGCAATGTGCTGCCAAATCGCCCGCATTTGTGTTTCAAACGCGGGTATGCGGGATTACAAACTGCGTCCGTAACTTCTTCGCCACTGAGCTAGCTTGTAAATAAAACTATAGGTAACACATCAATACAGTAGTTTTCCCTACGCACCTCTCTTTAATTTCATATAATAATAATAATAATAATAATAATAATAATAATAATAATAATAATAATAATAATAATAATAATAATAATAATAATACATGTCTGCTAGCATATTAACAACTTTAAAGTCATAACTGTGACACACCCATACTTCGCATTTTTCGCCATCCATTTTTGTTTGTTCCAAACCTACTTTTTTGTTTGACACTAAAATGGTTAAACCATATTTATGTTACAAGCATGTTAAATATTGCTACTTAACATTAAACATTGTTTGTTTCCCTCTGTCAGTCATCGACTGCGGAGTTCCGCCCTCAGATATCGGTCTGTCTATAGATGTTACAAACACCACGTATGGGCAAGTCGCAAACTACTCCTGCAGAAGTGGATACACGTATTCCAGTGGGGATTTTACTTTAACCTGTGACCTGGGCGGGAACTGGGCGGGCGAGTTAATGAAGTGTTTAGGTATGTGTATGTCTACTTGTGTTGTTGCTTAACTGTTTCAGTGCGAAGGATAATGTATCACCAAATGTGACCTCCTATTTAGACAGAAGGACGATATATCGCCGAACTTGGGTCATCGTGTTATTTATTTTGTATTGTGGTACGTCACCAAGTCAAGGACGATAGATGAAAATTTTAGTCCAATTGTGTCACACACCAAGCGTTTGAGACGTAAGATGGTGCATGATGGTGGAAATGACCACGTGTTCACATGCACCCACTGTGAACGGACATTTACAGCGCAAATTGGCCTTATCAGTCACACTCGCTACCGCCATAGTTAAAGTTATTATGCCTTTTTAAAGCACAAACTATCGTCTGTCAAGACGGCAAGGTGCCAATGATTTGATGATGATCTTTGGTATCTTCCGCAATTTCAATGTTCAGTGAGCGGAAATAACATTATATTGTAGTACGAAATATTGTATCGCTAGGAACTCAAGCGTAGTCCATACACACTAGTACTAGTAGTGCTGGACTGAATCTTGCGTGTGAATTAGCTTTTCATATTAACAGTATCCCTCGCCGTCTGCCGAACCCACTCCGACTTCAGAGGTACTTGTAATGTACGTCACCAAGTCAAGGACGATAGATGAAAATTTTAGTCCAATTGTCCGGTGTAGGGGTTATACTCTTGGGTGGCGGGGTAGGGGTATCCCCTATCAAAGGAGAGGTAAGGTGAGTCCTTCCCTCCGCTAGCCTACGCGACATCCTCGGGCAAGGTGGAGTACCCGTTGAGCCTCCCGATCAGGGTTACGTGAAGCCATGTGTGCAGGTGGTGGATGAAGTTGAAGAGCAGCCGACAGATAGTTGTAGGTTATGGTCTCCAGCTTCATGACGGTAGGCAGAGGATTTCTTTTTTGGGGCGACAATGGCAGCGGTCATTGACCAGTATGGTCACTGCTAAGAAAGAAAGCAATTGCAAACTACCTTCTTTACAAATGCCAAGAAAATTATGTTTTACGGTCTCATCGAAAATCAGAGTAACGGCGTAAATGGGTACTCCTTAGGAGCAGCCTCTCCCGGAAGGGATAGTTATGTGCACCAGGTGACTCCAGACCGTCAGCAGGTTACTGAGTGCAAAAGAGTACTATCATTGAAAGTAGGAACTTGGAATGTTAGAAAAATGAGTGCAGATTGAAAATTATAAAACATCAAAAAGAAATGGAAAGAGAGAAGATTAATATATTAGGAATGTGCGAAACGAGGTAAAAATGAGCAGGGATCAAGACAGAAGAGGATTGTAAGATTATGTATTCTTGGGGAGAAGAACGGCAAAGAGGTGTAGCCATTATATTGGATAGGCAAACATCAAATTCTGTTAAAGGATATTGGGCAGTGTCAGACAGAGTTCTATTATTAAAATTCAGCGGAAGACCTTTTAAAATAAATGTCATTCAAATATATGTTCCAACAAGTGAATGCAGTGAAGAAAGTATAGAGGAATTTTATAATGACATGGAGTCTGCTTTGAATAACTGTAAAAATTTAGAAATATCAAAATGGGTCATTTCAACGCAAAAGTAGGAAATCGAGGCCGTGTGGGCAACCATGGTTTGGGAGAGCGAAACGAAAGAGGATACACACATATAGAATTGGCAAAAGAACAAGAAATTATTGTAGGAAACACCTGGGTCAAACAGCATCCTAGAAGATATAGACATGGAGGAGTCCAGACAGCAGGATTAAACACCAGATAGATTACATCATGATTAGCAGAAGGTTTCAAAATGCGTTTACATTCATAAAAACAGTCCCCAATGCAGAACTTTTACAGTTATTACAGATTAATTACAGGCACATTGAGGGTAAAGTTAAAGAAATTCAAGTAAACAACCGGAAACACTAAATATGATTTGCGCAGATTAAAAAAAGACAAAGAAATACAAGATGATTTTAACGTAGAAGTAAAGAACAAATCTGATATATTGCTAGAGATCCTAGAGATGTGGATGATAAATGGGAAATTTTGAAGTATTAAATCAGTTTGGCTACAAAAACAACTATTCCAAAATTAAAGAATGTGGGCCGTAAGACATGGATGACTGAAGAATATTTATAACTAATTGAAACAATGAGATAGAACAAAAATAATCCTGCCAAATATTAAGAAATTCACAGCTAAGTCAGAACATTATGTAAGGAGGCAAAAGAAGCATGGCTCAAGAAAAATTGCATAGAAATTGAAAAACAACACAACAGTAAAAATACCAAACTAATGCACAAAATAATTCATTAGCTTACTAATCAAAGAACACGTACATCAGCAGGCTGCCTGAAGACAAAAGATTGAAACATCATAATAAGAAAAGATCAGATTTTACATGTATGGTTAGTTTATGTGAAGAACCTTTATGATGATAACAGAGAAGAACAGTAAGATATTCAAAACAACAATGAAGGACCATCAATTTTGAAGATGAAGGTTCAGAATGTTCTTCACCATATGAAAACTGGTAAGACCCCCGGTTCAGACAGCATCACAACAGAAATTATTAATGCTTTAGAAGAATATGGAATAGATAAAGGTACCAGACTGCTGAATACAATATATTATACTTGAGATATACTATGAATTATGTAATTATGTATTTGTTGCAATCCCAAAGAAATCAGGAGCCTTGGAATGTAATCAACATCGAACAATTAGTATAATGAGTCACATCATGAAGATTTTGCTAAGAATTATCATGCAAAGAGTTAGGAAGAAAATGCAACTTGAAATAGGAAAAGAACAATGTGGGTTTGTAGAAGGCAATGGTATAGTAAATATGTGTATATACTGAGAACAGTAATTGAACGTTCTATAGAAGTAAACAAAGATTTACACCTTTGCTTTATTGACTACACAAAGGCTTTCAATAAAGTGAGACATGTCGACATGATAAGGATGCTTGAAGATCTACAAATTGATGAAAATACCTTAGACTTGTAAAAAAAAAGACATTTATTTGAAACAATAAGCTGCCATAAGAATTGATAATGAAGTAGGTCAATATCTTCCTACGAAGAGAGGTGTGTGATGGGGATTCGTAATGTCTCCAGATCTTTTTTTCCTGTACAGTAAAAATATTTTCAGACATGTAGAAGATATACAAGGAATCACCATTGGGGGACGATACATCAGTAACATTGGATATGCAGATGATACAGTCTTGATTGCAGACAGTGAACAGGACCTGCAACATTTAGTTGATGCGGTTGTTCCACACAGTGAACAACTAGGGTTAGAACTGAATTGTAAGGATTCACAGATTATCGTCGTCACTGGGAAGAAGGAAATACCACAATGGGCATATTCTTAAACAAGTGAATCGGTACGGTTATCTCGGAACACTTAAAACATAAAATGGGAGATGCCTTGAAGAGATTAGAAAAAGTATTGCCATTGCGAAGGTAGCCTTTTGCAAGATGAAAAACATACTGACCAATAAAAAGATATCAATTGAAACGAGAAAAAGAATGTTGAAGTGCTACATAGAACCTGTACTTTTTGTATGGATGTGATGAGTGAACAATGAGCAGACAAGCTGAAAAACATCTGATGGCTGTGGAAATGTGGTTTCTGAGGAAAATGCAAAGAATACCTTGGACAGGCAGAACAACCAATGAACAAGTCCTTCAAGAAACAAATGAAACTCGTAAGCTGATTAGAGATATTGGATGCAGACAGTCAGAATTGTTTGGGCATGTTATGAGAAGAAATGAATTGGAGAACTTGGTGACAACTGGCAAGATCGAAGTGAAGAGAGCAAGGGGAAGACCAAGAAGTAAAAACCTGGATGGCTTGACCACGTGGCATGGTCGAGACAGAAACATAGAGCTTATCCACGAATCTGGTGATCGAGTGAGATGGCGACAAATGACCGCCCACGCTTATCGGCAAGGCACATTATGGATGGATGGATATCTGCTACCATATTAACAACTGTGACACACCCATACTTCCCATTTTTCGCCATATATTTTTGCTTGGTTCAGCCCTACTTTTTGTTTGCCTTTGAATTTGTTTAACCATATTTATATTACAAGCATGTTAGATATTGCTGTTTAAAATTAAACATTGTTTGTTTCCCTCTGTCAGTCATCGACTGCGGAGTTCCGCCCTCAGATATCGGTCTGTCTATAGATGTTACAAACACCACGTATGGGCAAGTCGCAAACTACTCCTGCAGAAGTGGATACACGTATTCCAGTGGGGATTTTACTTTGACCTGTGACCTGGGCGGGAACTGGGCGGGCGAGTTAATGAAGTGTTTAGGTATGTGTATGTCTACTTGTGTTGTTGCTTAACTGTTTCAGTGCGAAGGATAATGTATCACCAAATGTGACCTCCTATTTAGACAGAAGGACGATATATCGCCGAACTTGGGTCATCGTGTTATTTGTTTTGTATCGTGGTATCTTCCACAATTTCAATGTTCAGTGAGCGGAAATAACATTATATTATAGTACGAAATATCGTATCGCTAGGAACTCAAGCGTAGTCCATACAAACTAGTACTAGTAGTGCTGGACTGAATTTTGCGTGTGAATTAGTTTTTCATATTAACAGTGTCCCTCGACCCTCTGCCGAACTCACTCCGACTTCAGAGGTACTTGTAATGTACGTCACCAAGTCAAGAACGATATATGAAAATTTTCGTCCAACTGTGCGGTGAAGGGATTATACTCTTGGGTGGCGGGGTAGGGGTATCCCCTATCAAAGGAGAGGTAAGGTGCCTCCTTCCCTCCGCTAGCCTACGGGACATCCTCGGGCAAGGTGGAGTACCCGTTAAGCCACCCGATCAGGGTTACGTGAAGCCATGCGTGCAGGTGGTGGATGAAGTTGTAGAGCAGCCGACAGATAGTTGTAAGTTATGGTCTCCAGCTTCACGACGGTAGGCAGAGGATTTCTTTTTTTTTTTGGGGCGACAATGGCAACGGTCATTGACCAGTATGGTCACTGCTAAGAAAGAAAGCAATTGCAAACTACCTTCTTTACAAATGCCAAGAAAATTATGTTTTACGGTCTCATCGAAAATCAGAGTAACGGCGTAAATGGGTGCTCCTTAGGAGCAGCCTCGCCCGGTAGGGATAGTTATGTGCACCAGGTGACTCCAGACCGTCAGCAGGTTACTGAGTGCAAAAGATTACTATCATTAAAAGTAGGAACTTGGAATGTTAGAACAATGAGTGCAGATGGAAAATTATAAAACATCAAAAAGAAATGAAAAGAGAGAAGATTAATATATTAGGAATGTGCGAAACGAGGTAAAAATGGGCAGGGATCAAGACAGGAGAGGATTGTAAGATTATGTATTCTTGGGGAGAAGAACGGCAAAGAGGTGTAGCCATTATATTGGATAGGCAAACATCAAATTCTGTTAAAGGATATTCGGCTGTGTCAGACAGAGTTCTATTATTAAAATTCAGCGGAAGACCTTTTAAAATAAATGTCATTCAAATATATGTTCCAACAAGTGAATGCAGTGAAGAAAGTATAGAGGAATTTTATAATGACATGGAGTCTGCTTTGAATAACTGTAAAAATTTAGAAATATCAAAATGGGTCATTTCAACGCAAAAGTAGGAAATCAAGGCAATGGATGCCGTGTAGGCAACCATGGTTTGGGAGAGCGAAACGAAAGAGGATACACACTTATAGAATTGACAAAAGAACAAGAAATTATTATAGGAAACACCTGGGTCAAACAGCATCCTAGAAGATTATAGGCATGGAGGAATCCAGACAGCAGAATTAAAGACCAAATAGATTACATCATGATTAGCAGAAGGTTTCAAAATGCGTTTACATTCATAAAAACAGTTCCCAATGCAGACTGTTACAGTTATCACAGATTAATTACAGGCACATTGAGGGTAAAGATAAAGAAATTCAAGTAAACAACCGGAAACACTAAATATGATTTGCGCAGATTAAAAAAAGACAAAGAAATACAAGATGATTTTAACGTAGAAGTAAAGAACAAATCTGATATATTGCTAGAGATCCTAGAGATGTGGATGATAAATGGGAAATGTTGAAGAATTCAATCCGTTTGGCTACAAAAACAACTATTCCAAAATTAAAGAATGTATGCCGTAAGACATGGATGACGAAGAAATTTTACAACTAATGGAAACAAGGAGATAGAACAAAAATAATCCTGCCAAATATTAAGAAATTCACAGCTAAGTCAGAACATTATGTAAGGAGGCAAAAGAAGCATGGCTCGAGAAAAATTGCATAGAAATTGAAAAACAACACAACAGTAAAAATACCAAACTAATGCACAAAATAATTCATTAGCTTTCTAATCAAAGAACGCGTACATCAGCAGGCTGCCTAAAGACAAAAGATTGAAACATCGTAATAAAAAAAGATCAGATTTTACATGTATGGTTAGATTATGTAAAGAACCTTTATGATGATAACAGAGAAGAACAGTAATATATTCAAAATAACAATGCTGGACCATCAATTTTGAAGATGGAGGTTCAGAATGTTCTTCACCATATGAAAACTGGTAAGACCCGCGGCTCAGACAGCATCACAACATAAATTATTAATGCTTTAGAAGAATATGGAATAGATAAAGGTACCAGACTGCTGAATACAATATATGATACTGGAGATGAATTATGTAATTCTGTATTTGTTGCAATCCCAAAGAAATCAGGAGCCTTGGAATGCAATCAACATCGAACAATTAGTATAATGAGTCACATCATGAAGATTTTGCTAAGAATTATCATGCAAAGAGTTAGGAAGAAAATGCAACTTGAAATAGGAGAAGAAAAATGTGGGTTTGTAGAAGGCAATGATACAGTAACTATGTGTATATACTGAGAACAGTAATTGAACGTTCTATAGAAGTAAACAAAGATTGACACCTTTGCTTTATTGACTACACAAAGGCTTTCAATAAAGTGAGACATGTCGACATGATAAGGATGCTTGAAGATCTACAAATTGATGAAAATACCTTAGACTTGTGAAAAAAAATAAAGACATATATTAGAAACAATAAGCTGCCATAAGAATTGATAATGAAGTAGGTCAATATCATCCTACAAAGAGAGGTGTGTGACGGGGATGCGTAATGTCTCCAGATCTTTTTTTCCTGTACAGTAAAAATATTTTCAGACATGTAGAAGATATACAAGGAATAACCATTGGGGGACGATACATCAGGAACATTGGATATGCAGATGATACAGTCTTGATTGCAGACAGTGAACAGGACCTGCAACATTTAGTTGATGCGGTTGTTCCACACAGTGAACAACTAGGGTTAGAACTGAATTGTAAGGAGACACAGATTATCGTCGTCACTGGGAAGAAGGAAATACCACAATGGGCATATTCTTAAACAAGTGAATCGGTACTGTTATCTCGGAACAGTTAAAACATAAAATGGGAGATGCCTTGAAGAGATTAGAAAAAGTATTGCCATTGCGAAGGTAGCATTTTGCAAAATGAAAAACATACTGACCAATAAAAAGATATCAATTGAAACGAGAAAAAGAATGTTGAAGTGCTACATAGAACCTGTACTTTTATGTGGATGTGAGGAGTGAACAATAAGCAGACAAGCTGAAAAACATCCGATGGCTGTGGAAATTTGGTTTCTAAGGAAAATGCAAAGAATGCCAGGGACAGGCAGAAAAACCAATGAACAAGTCCTTCAAGAAACAAATGAAACTCGTAGGCTGATTAGAGACATTGGATGCAGACAGTCAGAATTGTTTGGGCATGTTATGAGAAGAAATGAATTGGAGAACTTGGTGACAACTGGCAAGATCGAAGGGAAGAGAGCAAGGGGAAGACCGAGAAGTAAAAACCTGGATGGCTTGACCACGTGGCATGGTCGAGACAGAAACATAGAGCTTATCCACGACTCTGGTGATCGAGTGAGATGGCGACAAATGACCGCCCACGCTTATCGGCAAGGCACATGATGGATGGATGGATATCTGCTACCATATTAACAACTTTTAAGTCATAACTGTGACACACCCATACTTCCCATTTTTCGCCATATATTTTTGCTTGGTTCAGCCCTACTTTTTGTTTGTCTTTGAATTTGTTTAACCATATTTATATTACAAGCATGTTAGATATTGCTGTTTAAAATTAAACAATGTTTGTTTCTCTCTGTCAGTCATCGACTGCGGAGTTCCGCCCTCAGATATCGGTCTGTCTATAGACGTTACAAACACCACGTATGGGCAAGTCGCAAACTACTCCTGCAGAAGTGGATACACGTATTCCAGTGGGGATTTTACTTTGACCTGTGACCTGGGCGGGAACTGGGCGGGCGAGTTAATGAAGTGTTTAGGTATGTGTATGTCTACTTGTGTTGTTGCTTAACTGTTTCAGTGCGAAGGATAATGTATCACCAAATGTGACCTCCTATTTAGACAGAAGGACGATATATCGCCGAACTTGGGTCATGGTGTTATTTGTTTTGTATCGTGGTATCTTCCGCAATTTCAATGTTCAGTGAGCGGAAATAACATTATATTGTAGTACGAAATATTGTATCGCTAGGAACTCAAGCGTAGTCCATACACACTAGTACTAGTAGTGAATTTTGCGTGTGAATTAGCTTTTCATATTAACAGTGTCCCTCGCCGTCTGCCGAACCCACTCCGACTTCAGAGGTACTTGTAATTACGTCACCAAGTCAAGGACGATAGATGAACATTTGAATAACGAAGACACAAACAATAGATTGCATGATTTATTGCCTGGCATATTTCGCTGTATCTCGTCAGGTACATGCTGCAGAAATCACACAACTTACGTGAATTAATTAGATAAATCCTTCAAACTGAAATATACACATGTTCGCACAGTAATGTCGATTGTCTACCACGGTAATTTTAAACTGACTAACATGTCTTTCTGCTTGCACAAGAACGGCTTACGAAGGTTGATTATTATAGCTTCAGCAAACTTTAACAATCGACTACTTTGTGTGTTGAACAACACCCGGAAGGCACTGTCTATTTCAACCACGTGACCGCTCTCGAGCACATGTCTCCCGACCGATGAAGCCGGACTGTTCCGGTGTGTCGGCCTGCCTAGGCTACCATCCTCTGTGTGTAGTATCTTGTCCACCTAATTCGGAATATGTTCCGAAACCCTGCAATGTAACTGTCGCTCAGTTCTGCCTATGTAGATGGCCTCGCATCTGCATGTAAATTGGTAAATACAATTTGATTTGGCGTACAAAGCTACAGGTTCTTTTACTGCTGGGACGGGGATCGGTACGGTTCTGTACCTGATGACTAGAGCTGCAGCACAGAATGTTCGCTTGACTGCTGTGGTGAGCCGGTCCCGCAAACGGTGCATTACGTCATCTCCTCGGAAGGTTAGCTGTATGAATACCTTGAGTTTAGGGACTGTAGTTACTTCTGATTTCGGTTTGGGCTGTTGGCAGTTGCGCTTTATAACTCCTGTGGAGTACCCATTCAGGTTTAAGGCATTCTTCAGAGTTTCAAATTCGTCTGTCAGTGTGTCCTGGGTGCATATCTTCCTAGCACGGTCAAACAGGGTCCGTACTAAGCCCCGTTTGTACTGGACAGGTGCGAAGCTCTGAAAATTTAAGTATTGGCCAGTCCATGTTTCCGTGCGGTACACCGATCTTTGAATTGTGCCGTCTGCTCTACGTCTCATTAGGATATCTAGAATCGGCAACGCTTCGTTGTGTTCGTGTTCCATAGATAAAGAGATGTTTATATGTGTCTCGTTCATTGTGGCCTGGAACGACGTTGCTTGTAGCTCGTCTGTGGTGATAATTAGTATATCGTCCACGTAACGACAGTAAAAGGCCAAGTTATTGATTTCTGAGGATCTCTTTTCTTCTAAGTGTGCCATGAAGATGTCCGCTAGAATAGGCCCAAGTGGGCTCCCCATGGCCACTCCGTCAATTTGGTGATATCTTCTTCTTCTTCGTTCATCCGGAGTTTTTTTTCGGATGTGATTGCGTTGTGCCTGTTTACAGCAGAGCTGCGTTCTTGCGCCGTTAGGCCGACACATCCGACTTCTGCGGGCATTTGTTGACCGGGTTAACCTTCCCGGGGAATTTGGTGATATGACTTGTTTAGAAAGTTGAATTGTATGTTGGCAGTACATAATTTTAATAGCCTCTCTAGAATAGCTGATGGTATGCTTAGTTTTAGTTGTTTGTCTCTAATGCGTTCGCTTATTATATTCACGGTCTCATCTAATGGAACGTTGGTGAATAAAGAGGCAATATCCATGCATGCCATGTGTTTGTTGTTGAAGTCCATAGTATCCAATAGTTCCACCAGTTCGAATGTATCTCTGAGTGTTCTTGGATAGAAGGACTGTCGTACTGGCTTTAAAATTTCAGCTAGAGATCTCGTCATTCGGTGTTGTGCCGAGTTAACCATGGAAAGGATCGGTCTTAGTGGGATGCCGGGCTTATGCAGCTTGGGTAGACCGTACATCTGAGGTGTTTGGGAGCCACGCGGTGTGAGCATTTTTGCAGTGGCCTCACTGATGAGACCTGCATTCACAAGTGACTGGATTTCTTTCCTCATTTTTGCATCCAGGTCCTCCAGCTTGTTGACTGTTTGCTCTACTCTGAATTTAGATGCATCTGATAATATTTCATCCATTTTTCTCTGGTAGTCTGATATGTCCATCAGTACTGCACCACTCCCTTTGTCAGGTTTTAATATTACGAGGGTTTTGTTGGCCTTTAACGCTTTTAAGGCAGTAAGGTGTTCGTTGGTCAGCGGACATGTTTGTTTAGAGGGGGTTGTGCGATATTGGTGCTCTAAATCTACCAGTTTGGCCTTCAGCCACCCGACTGACTCAGCAGAAGTAGGTGATAACTTGGAGACTTGATCAAACAACATTTCAAATTGTGCTTGCGACTCAACACGGTTAATGTGTTTGGGCTTTATGCAGAATTTTAATCCGTATGCAAGGGCCTCCGTTTCAATATTGTTGAGTACGTACGACGATAAGTTCCTGACATACTTCTCTGGGTTGTCTAGTACTGACGTTGTTATCTTTTCAGTGCTCAGTGATTTGTTGAGGCGAGCATTCTCTGCGATTTTCACCTTGTACACTGTTTCAGTACAGAATTTGGTGAACTTCAAGTAGCCATACAAGCTCAATTCTTTGGTGAAGTAGTAGGCAGAACTGTGTGTGTGCGCTTGAGGTTGGCCAGTTTAGACTGGGTTTCTTCTATCTGGTTTTTTTGTCAGTCGTCTCAGGTTTCTTCTTGTTGGACATATTCTGTCCGCCCTGAGAGATCTGAAATACCGGTGAGGGAATATTCCCGTCTTTAGGCATTCCTCGAGAAATCTCAATCGACACTCCTGTACCGATATTTTACACTTCAGCTTGAGTAATCCATCCAATCGCTTCACAGTTGGTAATGGGAGGCGACGTTTCAGAAATTCAAACCAATGTTTTCCCGTGATGAATTTGAATAACGAAGACACAAACAATAGATTGCACGATTTATTGCCTGGCATATTTCGCTGCATCTCGTCAGGTACATACTGCAGAAATCACACAACTTACGTGAATTAATTAGATAAATCCCGGCTCACCACAGCAGTCGAGTGAACATTTTGTGCTGCAGCTCTAGTCATCAGGTACAGAACCGTACCGATCCCCGTCCCAGCAGTAAAAGAACCTGTAGCTTTGTACGCCAAATCAAATTGTATTTACCAATTTACATGCAGATACGAGGCCATCTACATAGGCAGACTTGAGCGACAGTTACATTGCAGGGTTTCGGAACATATTCCGAATTGGGTGGACAAAATACTACACACAGAAGATGGTAGCCTAGGCAGGCCGACACACCGGAACAGTCCGGCTTCATCGGTCGGGAGACATGTGCTCGAGAGCGGTCACGTGGTTGAAAGAGACAGTGCCTTCCGGGTGTTGTTCAACACACAAAGTAGTCGATTGTTAAAGTTTGCTGAAGCTATAATAATCAACCTTCGTAAGCCGTCCATGTGCAACCAGAAAGACATGTTAGTCAGTTTAAAATTACCGTGGTAGACAATCGACATTACTGTGCGAACATGTGTATATTTCAGTTTGAAGGATTTATCTAATTAATTCACGTAAGTTGTGTGATTTCTGCAGTATGTACCTGACGAGATGCAGCGAAATATGCCAGGCAATAAATAGTGCAATCTATTGTTTGTGTCTTCGTTATTCAAATTCATCACGGGAAAACATTGTTTTGGATAGATGAACATTTTAGTCCAATTGTCCGGTGTAGGGGTTATACTCTTGGGTGGCGGGGTAGGGGTATCCCCTATCAAAGGAGAGGTAAGGTGCCTCCTTCCCTCCGCTAGCCTACGCGACATCCTCGAGCAAGATGGACTACCCGTTAAGCCTCCCGATCAGGGTTACGTGAAGCCATGCGTGCAGGTGGTGGATGATGTTGAAGAGCAGCCGACAGATAGTTGCAGGTTATGGTCTCCAGCTTCACGACGGTAGGCAGAGGATTTCTTTTTGGGGGCGACAATGGCAACGGTCATTGACCACTATGGTCACTGTAAGAAAGAAAGCAATTGCAAACTACCTTCTTTACAAATGCCAAGAAAATTATGTTTTACGGTTTCATCGAAAATCAGAGGAACGGCGTAAATGGGTGCTCCTTAGGAGCAGCCTCGCCCGGTAGGGATAGTTATGTGCACCAGGTGACTCCAGACCGTCAGTAGGTTACTGAGTGCAAAAGAGTACTATCATTGAAAGTAGGAACTTGGAATGTTAGAACAATGAGTGCAGATGAAAAATTATATAACATCAAAAAGAAATGGAAAGAGAGAAGATTAATATATTAGGAATGTGCGAAACGAGGTAAAAAGGGGCAGGGATCAAGTCAGGAGAGGGTTGTAAGATTATGTATTCTTGGGGAGAAGAACGGCAAAGAGGTGTAGCCATTATATTGGATATGCAAACATCAAATTCTGTTAAAGGATATTGGGCTGTGTCAGTCAGAGTTCTATTAGTAAAATTAAACGGAAGACCTTTTAAAATAAATGTCATTCAAATATATTTTCCAACAAGTGAATGCAGTGAAGAAAGTATAGAGGAATTTTATAATGACATGGAGTCTGCTTTGAATAACTGTAAACATTTAGAAATATCAAAATGGGTCATTTCAACGCAAAAGTAGGAAATCAAGGTAATGGATGCCGTGTAGGCAACCATGGTTTGGGAGATCGAAACGAAAGAGGATACACACTTATAGAATTGGCAAAAGAACAAGAATTATTGTAGGAAACACCTGGGTCAAACAGCATCCTATAAGATTATAGACATTGAGGATTCCAGACAGCAGGATTAAACACCAGATAGATTACATCATGATTAGCAGAAGGTTTCAAAATGCGTTTACATTCATAAAAACAGTCCCCAATGCAGACTATTACAGTTATCACAGATTAATTACAGGCACATTAAGGGTAAAGTTAAAGAAATTCAAGTAAACAACCGGAAACACTAAATATAATTTGCGCAGATTAAAAAAAAGACACAGAAATACAAGATGATTTTAACGTAGAAGTAAAGAACAAATCTGATATATTGCTAGAGATCCTAGAGATGTGTTTGATAAATGGGAAATGTTGAAGAATTCAATCCTTTTGGCTACAAAAACAAATATTCCAAAATTAAAGAATGTATGCCGTAAGACATGGATGACGAAGAAATTTTACAACTAATTGAAACAATGAGATAGAACAAAAATAATCCTGCCAAATATTAAGAAATTCACAGCTAAGTCAGAACATTATGTAAGGAGGCAAAAGAAGCATGGCTCGAGAAAAATTGCATAGAAATTGAAAAACAACACAACAGTAAAAATACCAAACTAATGCACAAAATAATTCATTAGCTTTCTAATCAAATAACGCTTTCATCAGCAGGCTGCCTAAAGACAAAAGATGGAAACATCGTAATAAAAAAAGATCAGATTTTACATGTATGGTTAGATTATGTAAAGAACCTTTATGATTATAACAAAGAAGAACAGTAAGATATTCAAAATAACAATGATGGACCATAAATTTTGAAGATGGAGGTTCAGAATGTTCTTCACCATATGAAAACTGGTAAGACCCGCGGTTCAGACAGCATCACAAAATAAATTATTAATGCTTTAGAAGAATATGGAATAGATAAAGGTACGAGACTGCTGAATACAATATATGATACTGGAGCTATACTATGAATTGTGTAATTCTGTATTTGTTGCAATCCCAAAGAAATCAGGAGCCTTGGAGTGTAATCAACATCGAACAATTAGTATAATAAGTCACATCATGAAGATTTTGCTAAGAATTATCATGCAAAGAGTTAGGAAGAAAATGCAACTTGAAATAGGAGAAGAACAATGTGGGTTTGTAGAAGGCAATGGTACAGTAAATATGTGTATATACTGAGTACAGTAATTGAACAATCTGTAGAAGTAAACAAAGATTTACACCTTTGCTTTATTGACTACACAAAGGCTTTCGATAAAGTGAGACATGTCGACATGATAAGGATGCTTCAAGATCTACAAATTGATGAAAATACCTTAGACTTGTGGGGGGAAAAAAACAGACATATATTGGAAACAATAAGCTACCATAAGAATTGATAATGAAGTAGGTCAATATCATCCTACAAAGAGAGGTGTGTGACGGGGATGCGTAATGTCTCTAGATCTTTATTTCCTGTACAGTAACAATATTTTCAGACATGTAGAAGATATACAAGGAATCACCATTGGGGGACGATACATCAGTAATATTGGATATGCAGATGATACAGTCTTGATTGCAGACAGTGAACAGGACCTGCAACATTTAGTTGATGCGGTTATTCCACACAGTGAACAACTAGCGTTAGAACTGAATTGTAAGGAGACACAGATTATCGTCGTCACTGGGAAGAAGGAAATACCACAATGGGCATATTCTTAAACAAGTGAATCGTTACAGTTATCTCGGAACAGTTAAAACATCAACTGGGAGATGCCTTGAAGAGATCAGAAAAAGTATTGCCATTGCGAAGGTAGCCTTTTGCAAGATGAAAAACATACTGACCAATAAAAAGATATCAATTGAAACGAGAAAAAGAATGTTAAAGTGCTACATAGAACCTGTACTTTTATGTGGATGTGAGGCGTGAACAATAAGCACACAAGCTGAAAAACATCCGATGGCTGTGGAAATGTGGTTTCTGAGGAAAATGCAAAGAATACCAGGGACAGACAGAAAAACCAATGAACAAGTCCTTCAAGAAACAAATGAAACTCGTAAGTTGATTAGAGACATTGGATGCAGATAGTCAGAATTGTTTGGGCATGTTATGAGAAGAAATGAATTAGAGAACTTGATGACAACTGGCAAGATCGAAGTGAAGAGAGCAAGGGGATGACCGAGAAGTAAAAACCTGGATGGCTTGACCACGTGGCATGGTCGAGACAGAAACATAGAGCTTATCCACGACTCTGGTGATCGACTGAGATGGCGAAACATGACTGCCCACGTTTATCGGCAAGGCACATGATGGATGGATGGATATCTGCTACCATATTAACAACTTTAAAGTCATAACTGTGACACACCCATACTTCCCATTTTTCGCCATATAGTTTTGCTTGGTTCAACCCTACTTTTTGTTTGTCTTTTTTTTTTTTTTTATTTCGCATATCCTTTTACAGGACTTAGCTGTCAACAGCAGCATCTTTCAGCTGTCTGTTGATCTCTTGGCAAGATTACGCTCAGTAGTTTGCCATTGCTTTCTGAGCGGCCGGCTCAGTTATCCCGCAAGTCACCAGCGGGGGTCGAACCGCTCCCAGTTATCTCCCGCTACGAGACTCTACGTGATAAACGGGATTACGGAGAAAGTGTTGTAACCCCTCGGCCAGAGAGACCGGCTTGAATTTGTTTAACCATATTTATATTACAAGCATGTTAGATATTGCTGTTTAAAATTAAACATTGTTTGTTTCCCTCTGTCAGTCATCGACTGCGGAGTTCCGCCCTCAGATATCGGTCTGTCTATAGATGTTACAAACACCACGTATGGGCAAGTCGCAAACTACTCCTGCAGAAGTGGATACACGTATTCCAGTGGGGATTTTACTTTGACCTGTGACCTGGGCGGGAACTGGGCGGGCGAGTTAATGAAGTGTTTAGGTATGTGTATGTGTATTTCTACATGTGTTGTTACTTAACTGTTTCAGTGCGAAGGATAATGTATCACCAAATGTGACCTCCTATTTAGACAGAAGGACGATATATCGCCATACTAGGGTCATCGTGTTATTTATTTTGTTTCGTGGTATCTTCCGCAATTTCAATGCTCAGTGAGCGGAAATTTACATTATAATACGAAATTTCGTATCGCTAGGAAAACAAGCGTTGTCCATAATACTACTTCTAGTAGTGCTGTACTGAATTTTGCGCATGGATTAGCTTTCCATATTAACAGTATCCCTTACCATCAGGCGGACCCACTCCGACTTCATGGGTACTTGTAATTTATGTCCCCACGTCAAGATCGATAGATCAACATTTTATTCCAACTGTCCAGCGTAGGGGTTGAACCCTTTACCTTGGCACACCGGATGTTTAAGAACATGCATTCTTCTCCATTCGGTCATACTGACCTCACTTCTTCATTTGATTGTGCACCATGTTTGGTCCAAACCAGCTATTTTATTTGACACTGAAATAGTTAAAGTACAGTTGTATTTGTGCGTGCCCGTTGTGAGGTTAACAGTTCTGATTTAGTCACAGAAGAAAAGCTCTAATATAGCCAGTGGGCGCATGTCTCTCACAACTGGCAGAAAGATACCGAATGATCACGATATACAACATAATAGCCTCTGCAACCCCCCCCCCCCCCCCCACCACCACCACCACCCCGAAATAATGACCACTGATGTCTAGCCGCACGGCAAGTGAATAAAAAAAAAGGAGCTAAGGAGTAATAACCCCTACCATGCTTGTCATAAGAAGCAACTAAGAAAGTTGGTGTCAGACTGGATGCCTCATCACATAGACAACTTGAACTGCAGTGTCCAATTAATCATGAACAAGTTAACAAAGAGCTTGGCGTGAGTCGGGCTGAAGGCATGTGTTTCTTTTGGGGATGAAAGGTAGAAGCTACAGTGATACTAGGATTCATTTCTTTGGCCTTCCAGTAATGCCATAATGCAATGGGAGTATGTAGGTTAGCATGGCCAAAAGGATAAGAACACACGCTCTTAACTGATTCAATGCCAAAGGATAATATGTCGTCAAATTTGACCCCCAATTTGGACAGAGCCGGCTTCCTGGCCTATAGGTTAGCAACTTTTCTCCGTAATCTCGTAAGTAACGTGACGACGGTGAGAAACAGTAATGGTTCGAATCGCGTCGGTAACTTACGGGGTATTTGAGCCGGCCGCTCAGAAAGCAATGGCAAACTACTGAACGTAATCTTGCCAAGAAATCAACAATCAGCTGAAAGATGCTGATGTTGACAGCGGTGTCCTGTAAAGGATATGCAAAACATTTTAATTTTAATTTAATTTGGACAGAAGGACAATATATTGCCATATTAGGGTTAACATGTCATTTGTTGTTTCGCCCGCATGTTTAATGCTCGAGGAATGCAAATTTACATTATAATGTCACGTGATTGTGCGCCATGTTTGGTCCAAACTTACTTTTTTTTTATTTGGCACTAAATCAGTTAAACTTCCCGTAGTCAATGGCGGGACAGCGGGTTCAACCCCTACATCTGTCAGCTGAACTAAAATGTTGGCTTCTCTTCCTTGACTTGGGGATGTAAATTATAATACGTGCCACAGAAGTCGGAGTGGGTTCGCCTGATGGCGATGGGCACTGGTAATAGGGAAAGGTCAACAACACGCAAACATCATTCCAGTGTAGCATTTACTAGAAGTAGCAACATGTATATCCATTAAGCTTAAGTTCAAAGCAAGCGAAGGAAATAAAGAAATGGAAGTTATATCCTTCTAACTAATGACTTGTCCATCCACAGCTAGCCAGACCACCAGTAACCCAGAGAGGTCAGATCATTCCACTGACGTGCTCGTACCCTGGGTGGTCGGTGTGACAATATTCATCGTCTTCATCCTCGTCATCATCATCTTTGTTATCATGAATAAGGAAGCTTTCAGCAGGAACAAGAAGTTGAGGAAAACTGTCAAAACTTTAAGGTATGTTTCGGTTTTAGTCAAAACCTATTTAGGTTTATTGATGACAGGTAAAACTTTAGATAGATTTACTGCTGACATGCAAAACTTTGGGCAGGATTATTGCTTACATTTTAAACTTAGATAAAACTGTGGGACCAGGTGGAGAAACGAGGGAACAGACTGAGAACGCACATGTGGAGAGAATGATGTGGCCGAGGGGGGGGGGGGGGGGGGGGGGGGGGGGAGGTTTCTGGACGAATCTCAAAACTGAGACGAAGACCAGAAGAACTTTCAATCAGATGGCAGTCGGAACCATTAGTAGTATGACTCTTCGCTGGCTGTTGAATGAGGGGCGGAGCATGTGTGGGAATGTCCTAAGTGCAGTGATGTCGATTCTTAGCTCAACTCAACTCAACTCAACTCAACTCAACTAAGATAACACTAAGGTAGATTTATTATAGACAGATAAACGCTTACCTTAGGTATGTTTATTTCAGACAGGTCAATTATTAGATATGTTTATTACAGACAAGTCAAGTCTTAGATATGTATATTGCAGACAGGTAAGATCTTGGTTCTTAGATATGTTTGTGCAGATAAGTCAAATCTTAGATATGTTTATCACAGACAGGTGAAATCTCAAAGATGTGCCACTGAGAGGTCAAATCTTATATATGGTTATTACAGATATGTCAAATTGTATATATGTTTATCACAGATAGGTCAAATCTTACACATGTTTATCACAGATAGGTCAAATATTACATATTTCTTATCACAGACAGGTCAAATCATGCATACATTTATCATGGACAGGTCAAATCTTACACATGTTTATCACAGATAGGTCAAATATTACATATTTCTTATCACAGACAGGTCAAATCATGCATACATTTATCATGGACAGGTCAAATCTTACATATGTTTATCACAGACAGGGCAAATCTCACACAGATGTTCCACTGACAGGTCAAATCTTAGATATGTTTATCACATAAGGTCAAATCTTACATATGTTTATTACAGATAGGTCAAATCTTAGATATGTTTATAACAGATAGGTCAAATCTTTGATATGTTTATCATAGAAGGTCACATCTTAGATATGTTTATCACAGACAGGTCAAATTTCACACAGATGTGCCACTGACAGGTCAAATCTTAGCTATATTTATCTCAGACAGGTCATATCTTAGACATGTTTATCACAGCAGATGTGCCACAGACAGGTCAAATCTCAGGAAGCTTTATCACTGTTGAGTATTCTAAGATGAATCACTGCCACGTGTGGAACTTACGATGTGATGGTGGCAATGAGTAAGACACACGCCTTGGTAAAAACACTGAAACACAAGAGAAGTGGGGCGTCCAGGTGAAGGACAGGATATGAATCCCCAAGATAATCGTGAGAAGGGTCACATGGAGAGCCAAGGAGATTAGAATGATGAAGATGGAAATAACTAGAACAGTATTATCACAAAGTAACTGCCCCAACTCAAAGCTTCACATATAACGTTCCTTATTTGGCGACACAGGAGAACTTGAGTTGTCATTCTTAACAGATTCAGTGCTCAACAAAAAGCAGGTTTGAACCTAACAGAAATGGATGGTGGAAAATGGGAAGTCCAGGTGTGTCACAGTTATGATTTAAAAGTTGTCAATATGGTAGCAAACATTGTATTATATATCAAATTAAAGGGAGTTGCCCAAGGAAAACTACTGTATATAAGCCCGCGGCAGATACAGGAAGTCGCCTAAGACGATTAATCATCCCATTGGAGCATTGTTGTTCTGGCCATCTGAGAAGTGCCTGACTATTGGAGTGAGAACAGCGTAGAGATTTATGTACCTTCTGATCTGGCACCGTCTACGGGAACTGTATTACAGAGTTCTCCTTTCCCTCTTCAAGGGAGAAACTCGCGGGTGTGCAAACCCAGCACTGGAACTTCACATCTGCAGAGTGAGGCAAATTAGGAATTAACCAGGTCGTGATTCAGTACAGCACTTACAGATTAATTAATTAATTAATTAATTCATTCATTCATTCATTCATTCATTCATTCATTCATTCAATAGCATGTCCTTTGCAGAACTTCGCTCCCATAACAACCTTCCGGAAAAATTCTCGAACATAAGCAAAGTCCGATACACCCATCTGGTGATCATTTGCCACATCCTGCATCCATCTTCTCTGTGGCCTTCCTCTGTTCCCGGACATATACCCCTTCCGTTATTGTTCTCTCCAAACTTTCATGGCGTTTCAAGTGACCACAATATTTATATTTTCTATATTTTATTGTCTTTAGTAACCAACCGTATTCAGTATTCAGATCTTGTCGTATGGATGCATTTGTTCTTTTCTGTGTCTAAGATATTCTTAGAATCCGTCTATAACATTTATATTCAAAGGCTGTTTAGCTTGTTTCGTAAGTGTCCAGGTCTCAAGGCGTATGTTGCAATGGAAAAGATGCATGCTCTTAAAAATCTAAGTTTTGTAGTTCTGTCTGTCCCACGCCACAATTTATTCAGCTGTCTTAGTTTTTGAAGCGCAATAGATATCGGTACAGACTGGTTGGTATCAAGTAGTTCATTTCCAATTGATATTATCCCAATGGCCAAGGAGAATGTCATAGGAAACATAAAGATGTGGTGATTCTCAAAATGTTTAATTCTCCTTTCAGGGACAATGCCAAGTCCATTTTCAACTTCCACGTGAGGATTCCTGACATTCACAAGATTAACACTAAGACTGGAGACAGATTAAGTTCTTGTGTGCATACAGCAAAACCAGGCGGTTCCCCAGCCCAGTCCTTCGTGTCGATTCGAGTCAAGGACGGTGGAAATTTCCATTTAGTGGACAAATCTAGTACTGTAAAGGCCAAGGACAGTGGAAATTTCCTTTTAGCAGCCACTCCCAGTAATGTCAAACCGTCGTTTCCTCCAGCATTCACAAACTACTTGGCCCCGACATCATCGTTGGTCAAGCATCCTAGCACACACTCTATGCCCAGGTCACCCACCTCAATCACCATACATTCATTATCTCAAACATCTACACCTGAGGTTTTACCTGCAGTGAACCCATGAAGACGACTCCGTTTTTCCTTGACTATATGTAGATTCTAAAACCCCATGTGAAAATTATGTTACCCGTGCCAGAACTGGACAATGAAATGACGAAAGGTTAAAGAAGAATTGGAACAACAGAGTTGTAACTGATTCATAACGGAGTTATTTTATGCTGCATATAGAATTATTATATTTATTATAAACGGTATCTTGGTATAGTTTTGATTGCTAAAAATGAAATAGAGTTACTAGAAGTTATAGATATAATCGCAAAAGAAAGGGCTTTGAATAACAGAATTAATGGTTTTACAAAGAAAAAAACCCAAATGCAATATCAAAGTGCATGGAACTAATTCAAAACAAGTCAATGCATTTAAGTGTTTGGGTAATTTGATAACGTGGAGGG
Source organism: Cepaea nemoralis (assembly GCA_014155875.1). NCBI lineage: Eukaryota > Metazoa > Mollusca > Gastropoda > Stylommatophora > Helicidae > Cepaea > Cepaea nemoralis. The sequence goes on along the minus strand of JACEFZ010024973.1, from coordinate 687,888 downwards.
AAGATGCATTAATGAAGGTAACTGTAGAGTAGCCCACACAGAGGCAGCATTTCATAAAATGGAGAATATTCTCTGCAATGTGTCTTTGTTAATCGTGGTGATGAACAGAGTTTTTAAGAGCTTTATTGAGCCAGTCCTGATGTACGGAAACGAATCATGGACACTTAGCAGACAAGTGAGGAATTATGTGCAAGATGTGAAGATGCGGTATTATAGAAGAATTGTGAAAACACAAAGCAATAGTTAGAAATAGCAATGAAGATATCTTGAAAGAAGTTCACTCACAAAGAGAACGGGTTCTCGTAATCTCGTATCAAGAGAAGAGTCTCCATTCTTTGGGCATGTCATGAGAAGGGGAAACTCGGAGTATGTCAGCACAATGGGAAGGCTGGAGGGAAAGAGTAGCGGGAGATGCCAAAAAGAGAAAAGATGTTAGACAGTTTGACATCATGACATAGAGGAAAGTCGGTCTCTGAAATGATTGGCAGTACAAGAGACAGAAGGCAATGGAAGACATGATCACCAACGCCACACAGCATGAAATATATTTAGTTGCATATCCTTTACTTGCAGCCAATGCCAGCATTTTCTTTGTTTGTGATTTCTTAGCAAGTGTACTTTCAGTAGTTTGCCATTGATTTTTGAACGACGGGCACTCATACTTCTTCTTCTGCGGTCATTCAGGTTTTTTTTTTTTTCTAGATTAATTGCGTTGTGCCTGATTACAGCAGAACTGCTATACTTGCGCCTTTCGGCCGACACATCCGACTTCTGCGGGCATTTGTTGACCGGGTTAACCTTCCAGGGTGCACTCATACTATTTTATGAAAACCAACACAAGGGGCTTGCTTTCTAATCACCCGCAGATTGTTACCACTTGCGTCCGTAACCCCTTCGCCACAGAACTTGCTCATAGAATATATGAAGAAGAAGATTATAACTATTTATCACATTTGTAAACCCATATTATTTATATTCCCTATATTCATCATCATGTACCATGCCGATAAGCATGGGCGGTCATTTTTCGCCATCTCACGCGATCACCAGAGTTGTGGATCAGTTCTGAGTTCTTGTCTCAACCATGCCCCGTGGATAAGCCATCTAGGTATTTATTTCTATGCCTTCCCCTTGTTCTCTTCCCCTCGATATTGCCAGTTGTCACCAAGTTCTCCAATTTATTTCTTCTCATAACGTGGCCAAAACATTTGACTGTCTACGTTTAATTTTTCTAATCAGTTTACAGTTTTCATTTGTTCCTTGTAAGGCTTGGTCATTTTTTTTTTTTCTGCCCGTTTTATTCTTTGCATTCTCCTCAGAAACCACATTTCCACAACCATCAGATGTTTTTCAGCTTGTCTGCTCATTGTCTACGCTTCACATTCATACAAAATTACAGATTCTATGTAGCACTTCAACAGTCTTTTTCAGGTTGCAAATGACATCTTTTTATTGATTTATTTGTTGTTTCGTGATTTGAGATTTTTAAATATTGAGCACAACCCACTGCTGGCAATGCTGATCGCATTCCGGTATGAACCTAAGCCCTATCCACGTCAATGTGGAAGCACTAGACTCGAGTTTCGCTCTCGTTTGAGCTCTTTAGTAGTGCATATCCTTGACCGGACCCGGAAACAAACACCGGATCACCGGCGTGTGAAGCGGGTGTGTAAACATTAGACCACGCGGCACACGGCCAAATTATCACAACAGAATACTACAACGTCACCCATCGTAGGCTGTAACTCAAGATTTGCCCGATCGCTGCGACTGACGACCGTCAATCGATGTGGACCCGAACGATCAAGTCTTCTCACTGGCAAGGCACACCAGGCAGCCTAAGATCCATCGAGCGATAATCAAATTGATTTATTTGTTGTTACGGGATTTGAGATTTTTAAATATTGAGCACAACCCTCTACTCTATCTTTTTATTGGTCAGTATGTTTTCCATCTTGCAAAAGGCTACCTTCGCCATGGCGATTCTTGTTCTAATCTCTTCAAGGCATCTCCCACCTGATGTTATGTCTGTTCCGAGATAACTGTACCGATTCACTTGTTTAAGGATATTCCCATTTACTCGTATATCACATTGTGGTATTTCCTTCGTCCCAGTGACGACCATAATCTGTATCTTCTTACAGTATAGTTCTAACCCTAGTTGTTCACTGTATGCAACAACCGCATCTACCAAATGTTGCAGATCCTGCTCATTCCTATATTACGTCTAATATAATAGTCTGATACTACCACATGAGCCCTTGAGTGTGTTGATCAATCTATTTAAATACACGGCTAGCGCCATATACCCAACATAGCTCAAGGTGTGTACAAGGGTCCTCTAATTTACTCAGGTGAGTACTATATACAAGTTAGCTGCATGTTCTTTACAGGATGTTGCATTTAACCTCAGCATTTACTGGCTATTTGTGATTTTACAATCAGTAGTATTTAAAAAAAAGTATTTCATTGGTTTTCTGTTGGATTTCAAACCTTCGAGTCAGTATGTTTAACAGATTAAATGGATTGCCCATCTCACAAGAATGTCCTGGTACCATCTGCCACACTGAAGAAATATAATGGGTGCAGAGCAAGGATTTGACCATGTAGAAGATGAAGTGTTGGTATCAAGAACAAACTTAAGAAATGAAAACCAACTTACAAAGAGAATTAGAAAGAGCGCATAAAATGTCTTTACATCTACCCTCAACACATCATTGAGGTAAATGTTAGTTAGTCGCGGTTCCAACTTCACAATGCTTCGATCCTGTGCCAGTGAAAATCACACAAAATGCTCCTTACTGCCTCAAGTGAAAAGTGGAACATACAGGAGTCTCTACATACGAACAGCCCGCACAGGTACATTGTGCATAATGCCAACACGAAAGTCCACCACGAAAAATAGTTCATCGTCAATGGAAGCAGTGGTCACTAGAAAACAAGCAGCAACACATTACAGCATAAGGCAACCCAGTTAGTTCAGCAACTGGCTGTCGCCATTTTTCTGAATATGCAGTTCACGCTAGAACCAACCGTGAACAGATGTAAAAGCACTCCACATGAAATTCACAGCTGACAGTGTCGCTCCACGCACTCATCTCAATAGCAGTGACGGAACCATGCACTACCAGTCCAACATAAGGAAAATGCTTAAGCAAACCGTAGCCACAAGCATAAAACATTCCAGAGTCCTTAACACCTCAACAGCCTATCCTCCACGTTGGGGACCGGAACCAATGAGATAAGAAGAAGAAGAAGAAGAAGAAGAAGAAGAAGAAGAAGAAGAAGAAGAAGAAGAAGAAGAAGAAGAAATAGAGCCAGTATGTCAGTGAATTGTAAAACTGCTTTCACTAACCCTTTAGCAATAAATGCTGACTTATATATACAATATAATGTACAATATAATGTATTATATATTGCATTAAATGGGACTGGATGAGGTTGCAGATGTGTTCACTGTTTTGGAATATGTCTCATCTAAGTTAGTGTTTCTTTCAGAAATAAAAATAAAAGTTAGTTGCATATCCTTTACAGATCGTAGCAATCGACCCCAGGCTGTTTGTGATTCCTGGGCAAGATTACATTCAGCGATTTCCCGTTGCTTTCTGAACGACCGGTACGCATACCATTTCATTAAAAAATCCAACACAAAGTGGTCTGCTGCCAAATCGCCCACAGCTGTGTTTCAAATGTGGTATGCAGGATTACGAACTGCGTCCGTAACCTCTTCGCCACACAGCCGGTCTCAGAAATATGCAAGCTAATAATAAAGATCGACTTCATTGCACCGGGTTTTATCCCATATGGCAGGGCGGCCTGCAGAAAGCGTCGCACAAAACGCAAACACCAAAGCTCCAGCAACAACCCCTAGGAGTCTCCGAGAAACTTTTACCCTTGAACCGAACAAGGCTGGAATTAACCCCGCAACCTTCGGAATGTGAGGCAGGCGGTGTAACTTCTGTGCCACGGAGACTCCCCGTGTGCTAAACATAACTGAAATCTGTAAACAAATGTCGGGCTTACTGAAGGCCGTGGCAAAAGTCGCCATTTGCAAGATGGACAACATATTCACCAATAGAAAACTTTCAATTGCAGCGAGGTCATCATCATCAAGTGCCATGCCAGCTGGCGCAGATGTTCATGTCTCCCCATAGACCTTGGTCGTGGTGTTCAAGATCAACTCTGCTGATGATATTCCTCCATGCTATTGTCTCAAATCATTCAGTATCATTTCTCTCGGTCTGCCGCTGCTTCTCTTTCCCTCAGTCTTCCAGCTGTCATGTTCTTCAATGCCTCTCTTCTTATCACATGACCAAAGAAAAATGTTTTGTTTCTAGTTTCATTAGCCTCTTTCAGGCAACTGTTGTTAGTTATTTTGGCTGTCCGAGGAATTTGCAGCATTCGTCTCAGGAACCACATCTCTGTTGCTTCCAAGTTCTTCCTAATTTGCTCATTTAATTCCAAGATTCACTGCCATACAGCAAAACAGGTTCTATATAGTACTTCAGTACTCTAGACATACTGGAGTTTTTGCCACCAAAGACCGTGACTTTAGGAAAGGAAACTCCCAACTGCACCTCCTAGTGGTAGATGCTGGGAAACACAACACGGTGTGGCAAACGCAGCTCTGAGGACCGAGTATCCACTAGGATAAGTGGACAACTCTGCAGCTGAGCGGAGCAGGGCACTCATCCTGACAGCCGGAAATAGCTGTCAAAGGCAGAGGTAAAAGACCCCCATATGGATATGGAAGGCAAGGGGAAACCACCAGATTATCTTTCCGCAATTTAATGAATAGTCAGCGAATGCAAAATGAATATGGCTAATTGCACAGATGATACTGCTACCACACCAGGACGGACGTCCACCCTTCATCTCAGGACGGGATATCACAGACTGAATAAAGACACCAGCACGCCAAGTCTGGCCCCTTCACCACCATGCACATGTGAATTAAACACCACTTCACCACCATGCACATGTGAATTAAACACTTCACCACCATGCACATGGGAATTAAACAGCACTTCACCACCATGCACATGTGAATTAAACACTTCACTGCCATGCACATGTGAATTAAACACTTCACCACCATGCACATGTGAATTAAACACCACCATGCACATGTGAATTAAACACTTCACCACCATGCACATGTGAATTAAACACTTTACCACCATGCACATGTGAATTAAACACTTCACTGCCATGCACATGTGAATAAATCACCACCATGCACATGTGAATTAAACACCACTTCACCACCATGCACATGTGAATTAAACACCACTTCACCACCATGCACATGTGTATACGAGCAAGATTGCATACCTAGAAGCATCAGGGGTTGGAAGGATTCTAACATTTGCAGATGATATTCTTGCATACAGGCTGGGGAGAAATAGGGATCAAACAGCCCAGGAGCTACAGGTGACAGTAGATGAAGTGATTGACTGGTGCACTGAAATGAGTGCTGTCATCAACCCGGAAAAGACGGCTGTGTTGTGGTGCTCTCTGGACAACAGGATTGTGAGAGATGATGCCCCAAGCCTCACGATAGATGGTAGAAACGTCAACAGAAAGAACAGACTGAAGTATCTGGGAATCACATTTGACAGGAGTCTGTCCTTCAAGGACCATGTGGAGATGGTTGTGACAAGATCTCAAAAGGGACTCAATGCACTTAAAACTATGGCTGCAATGGACACAGAGCAGAGAATGCTCTCCACACTATACCAGCACTTGATCCTCTCAGTGATTGATTATGGACTAGGACTGCTCACTGTCTCAAAGAGTCAGCTGGTGAAATTAGAGTGCATACAGAATGAAGCTATGCGGGTCATTCTGGGATGCACCAGAGACACTCCAGTAGTGTGTATGCGTTACATCCTTGGTCTGCCTACTGTTGCTGGTAGGCACAAGGTGATGCAAGCGAAGGAATACCTCAGAGTAGCTGCAGACACAGATCACCCGTTGCATGAGGCGCTGGACGTAGTTAAGGGTCAGAGACTGATAAGAGGGAAATCATGGATGGCTCAGGCGGAGGATACGATCAGACAGGTGTGCCCCTTGGAGAACATCAGGCGAGGAGAGGAGTGGGTCAGAGTGCCTGCCAGCCGTGCAGTCAGACTTGTGCAGAGTTATAATCACATTGAGCAGGGAGTGCAGGGACTGGCCAGCAGGGGCCACGGAAGTGGAAATACAGCAACTAATTCAGGAAAATTCTCGCCCGGGTGATGTGATTATCTACACAGGATGGGTCGGTGTTGAGAGGTAGGAGAAGTGCCTGGGGGTTCTTGGCAAAAACTAATGGTCGGCGTTTGGTGCAGGAGAGCCTGGCGTATGATGACACTACATCTAGCTTAAGAATGGAGGTGGAGGCGGTCAGTGCAGCTTTCCGCTGGATAGAAAACACGATACATACACACATTGTGATTGTAACTGACTCAGAAAGCATGCTGAGAAGGGTGAGAACAGGCAAGCTTCGTGCAGAGTGGCTTGCTTCGCTTCGGAGGTCACGGGTAGCAAGCATCACCTGGATCTTTTCTCCTGGGCATGCCGGTGTGCTGGGGAATGAACAGGCGGACAGATTGGCTGGCTCGGCAAAACTTGGTGGAGTATTGATGCATGACAAGGCAGATGTGGTTGCGGCCTTGTGGGAGCAGGTATACACCTCGGAGGAGCAAATGGATCACCATGGTCTGGTTAGAATGAGGCAGCGAGGAGTGACGAGGGGATCTGGCCGACGCTCGACGCTCAAAGGAAAGGCGAGATGGACACATAATCAGATTGCTACTGGAACTATTAGTGTTGGAACTCTTCGCTGGTTGCTGAGGATGGGGACGGAGCGCTTATGGGAATGTCCCGAATGCTGTGATGTCGGTTCCTAAATCAATCAATCAATCAATCATGCACATGTGAAATAAACACCACTTCACCACCATGGACATGTGAATTAAACACCACTTCACCAGCATGCACATGTGAATTAACCACCACCATGCACATGTGAATTAAACACTTCACCACCATGCACATGTGAATTAAACACTTCACCACCATGCACATGTGAATTAAACACCACTTCACCACCATGCACGTGAATTAAACACTTCACCACCATGCACATGTGAATTAAACACCATCATGCACATGTGAATTAAACACCACTTCACCACCATGCACATGTGAATTAAACACCACTTCACCAGCATGCACATGTGAATTAAACACCACTTCACCACCATGCACATGTGAATTAAACAAAGAGCTGAACATGATCTACAGGACTGCTCTCTCTATTATGAGCACATAAACATATTCTGGCCCACTAGATCAGCACTAATTTCCACCTGTATGGAACTAAAGAAGAACTTCTTTCATTCATTCAGTAGCATGTCCTTTCATTCAAGGTCTTCTACCTGAGAGTCAATGTGGCTTCAGAAAAGAACAAGGAACTGTTGACATGATTTTCGCTGCAAGAGAAATGTCGGGAACAGAACTGCAAAATTTTCTCCACTTTCATTGACCTTACCAAGGCTTTTGATAGTCAGCAAAGAAGGACTGTGGAAGATTATGGCAAAATATGGATGTCCACGAAAGTTTGTCTTAATAGTGCGGCTATTTCATGATGGTATGCAGGAAAGAGTACAGGAAAATGGTGAACTGTTTGAGCCCTTTCCTGTCACCAATGGAGTGAAGCAAGGATGTGTCCTGGCACCAACACTGTTCAGCCTCATGTTTTCAGCCATGTTGATGAATGCCTTCGAGAACAGCGACATTGGAATAGACATCAACTACCGCATGGATGGAAAGTTATTACATCTCAGAAGGCTGAAAGCTAAAACAAAAATTAAAAGCAAAACTGTCCGAAAGCTCCCGTTTGCTGATGATTGCGCTCTATATGCCAACTCAGAGGCAGACATACAACACAATGTTTCAGCTTTCTCACATGTCTGTGCCAACTTTGGGCTCAATATCAACTTGGAGAAGACTGTAGTTATGTACCAGCCAGCTCCAGGGAATAATCACACTGTGCCGAATATCAAAGTAAACGGTCATAGACTAAGTGTTGTGGACAAATTCACCTATCTTGGCAGCACTGTGTCACAAGCTGCCACAATTGATGACGAAGTGAATGCAAGAATCTCCAAGGCCAGCGCAGCCTTTGGCAGACTGTAAAAGAATGTATGGGACAGAAATGGAATAAGCCTGCAAACAAAGCTGAAAGTCTACAAAGCAGTTGTATTATCCACACTGCTATATGCTTGTGAAACCTGGACTGTTTATCAGCGACACGCTAGGAAATTAAACCACTTCCACACAGTCTGCCTTAGGAAGCTACTGAAGATTAAATGGCAAGACAAGATCCCAGACACTGAAGTCCTAGAAAGAGCATCCATGCCCAGTATCCACACTCTACTAATGAAGAATCAGATTCGCTGGGCTGGTCACTTAACTCGCATGCCAGATCACAGGCTCCCTAAATGAATATTTTACGGTGAGTTGTGTTGTGGTAAACGCTCCCAAGGCGACCAGAGGAAACGCTTTAAAGACACTGAAAATCTCACTGAATGCTTTTGGAATTCATCATGACACCTGGGAGACTGTAGCCAGAGACCAAAATACGTGGCGTGCATCATTACGTAAGGGTGCAGTCACGTGTGAGGCAACCAGGACTGCAAGAGCTGTGAAGAAAAGGCAGGACAGAAAAACCACTGCAGGAAATCCTCCACCAGAAACGTAAAGCATTCTTTGTCAACATTATCAAAGAACATTTTGAGCCAAAATAGGCCTTATCAGCCATCTTAGAACTCACGGCTCCATACTTTCAACACCACTGAATGAAATGAATGGTCATCATCATTTTTGATGGACAAACCACAGCAGTAGCATGTCCTTTGCAGAACCTCGCTCGCATAACTTTCTGGAAAATTTCTTGGTCATAAGCAAGATGTCCCGTGTCCGATACACCCATCTGGAGATCATCTGCCACATCCTGCACTCATCTTCTCTTTGTGCTTCCTCTCTTCCAAAGGCATATACCCCTCCATTATTGTTCTCACCAAACTTCGATGACATTTCAAGTAACCAAAACATTTCAATTTTCTTTGTTTTATCTCTTTAATAGCCAGCCTTCTTCAATATTCAGATCTTGTTGAATGGATACATTTGTTCTTTTCTTTATTCAAGATATTCTTTGAACCCGTTTATAACATATATATATTCAAAGGCATTTATGCTTCTTTAGTAAGTGTCCAGGTCTTACAGGTGTATGTTGTGTTGCAATAGGAAAGATGCATGCACTTGAAAATCTAATTTTTGTAGTTCTATCTGTCCCGAGGAACGGCTGGCCGAGTGGCTAGAACGCAGGACTCTCATTCAGGAGACCCCGTGTTCGATCCCTCGGTAAGGTGTGGGATTTTTTTCTGTCGGGGGCAAAAAGAAAATCCTAACCTGCTCAGTTCATGGTGACTGCACTAGCCAGGCGGCCTTAATTCCTCAGGCTCAAAGACCCCTCTGCCATACACCGCAAGGTACTATATTGGCAGTAAATGAGTTTTTTCTATCTATCACACACCACAATTTATTCAGTTGTTTTAGCTTTTGAAGAGCAAAAGATATTTGTCCTTTAATTTCTTTCATTGTATCGAAATTGTTGGTAATTAATGGCCCAAGATATTCAAAATTTTCCACATCCAATTTTTCCTCATTAACATATATTTCTTTCTCCATATTAGTTTTATCTGAGTACATCATCTTTGTTTTTGCTATGTTAAGATATAAGTTGTGATTTTCACTATTCAAGTGGGTTGAGGTTATTAGTTTTTCTGTGCCATTCTGTGATGTGGATAAAAAGAGGAACTAACATTTCAAACAACGATACAAGTTCATCATGGGATCCCACCTGATGGATCAGAAGTGTAGGAATCCACCAGCAGATTGCGTTGAATGGGAGGTGCAACAACTGATTAACGGAAATTAGCGTCCTGATTTTAAGTAATAATCTACGCTAATGGATCTGAGATAAGAGGCAAAAGAAGTGCCTGCGGGGTTCAAAATGAAAGTTGTTAGTGCAGGAGAGTCTGGCATATGATACCACCACATCTAATCTGAGAATGTAGGTGGAAGCAGTCACTGTGGCGTTCTAATAAACAGCACATGCACGTCATGATTTAACACTCACAGAGCATGCTGAGAAGGTTTGCACGTCATGATTTAACACTCACAGAGCATACTGAGAAGGGTTAAGATAGGCATGCTTCATGCAGTCTCATCTCATCATGTTTCTCTTGTACATGCAGAGTGACAGACTTCAATTTGACAGTCAAAAATAGGGAGCTTCTGCTGAATCATTTCCCCAGGACATGCTGGGGTGGCTGGAAATGAGGTGGATACATTGGCTGGTTCTGCACGTGGCAGTGAGTGGGGTATTGGTGCATGACAAGGCAGATTTGGTCAGGGTCCTTTGGGATCATGTATATAGTGTGAAAGAACAGATATTCCATCATTGCCTGGAGTGAATGGAACGATGGGGTCGATAGACTGAGGAAAGGCCAGACAGGCACATAATCGGACTGCTAAAAAAAAAATTTTTTTTGCATATCCCTTACGGGACATTGCAGTCAACACCAGCATTTTTCAGCTGCTGTTGATGTACTAAGCAAGTGTTACGTTCAGTAGTTTGCCATTGCTTTCTGAACGACTGAGACCATTAGTATTGGGACTCTCTGCTGGCTGTTGAAGATGAGAATGCAGCATGTTTGGGAATGTCCTGAGTGCTATGATGTTGGTTATTAACACAACTCAAGATAACCTGAGTCAGTTTTGAGTTGTTAGAACTTTATGTTCATACTTCACCAGACAATAAATTTAATAAACAACACATACATCATCATAAATCATGCTCCACACCAATAAACATGGGTGGTCATGTTTCGCCATCTCACATGATCACCAGAGTCATAGATCAGCTCAGTGTTCCTGTCTCGACCATGACATGTGGCCAAGCCATCCAGGTACTTACTTCTCTGGCTTCCCCGTGTTCTCTTCCCCTCGATCTTGCCAGTTGTCACCAAGTTCTCCAATTTATTTCTCATAACGTGACCAAAACATCTTTACTGTTTACGTTTAATTTCTCTAATCAGTTTACAGTTTTCATTTGTTTCTTGTAAGACTTGGTCATTGGTTTTTCTGTCAGTCCATGGTATTCTTTGCATTTTCCTCAGAAACCATATTTCACCAGTCATCAGTTGTTTTTCAGCCTGTTTGCTCATTGTCCACGCTTCACATCCATACAATAGCACAGGTTTTATGTAACACCTTGACACTCTTTTTCTCGTTGCAAATATCACATACAACACACAGCTATTTAAAAACAATACATTTTATTTGCCGAATCCTGAAGTAATTCTGGACCATTTTAATGTAGAACATACTCAACATGAAACTACAAAGGAAAGCTAGCATTGATGGCCTGCGATGGCTAGTAGATGTTTTAGATAACAGTTGAAGATTCTGGTTTTAACTGATAAGCTGTACCTTTCAAGTGAACATACAGACATGATAAAATATAGGACAATATTGTGACTGATAGGACATGATAAAATATGGAACAATATTAACACAGAGCGTTTTAATTAGTTAGGACAATACTGATATATCAGGACAACATACTAACCCAACAGGACATACTAACTAGCTAGGATAAAATTGATACATCAGGACAACATACACTAATCCAACAGGACACAGTAACTAACTAGGACAATACTGATACATCACGACAATACACTAAGTCAACAGGACATGCTAACTAGCCAGGACAATGTTGATACATCAAGACAACATACTAACTCAAAGAGACAACACACAAACTCAACAGGACAATTTCTGTATAAACATGTACAGTAGGATAGGCACACCGAACCCGTGTGATCAACTATTAAAAGATGTCAAGAGAAAAGCTAACTGCCATCACTGTGGTAAAATGGCAGCATATCTATTGCTCACGCCAGATGTTGGGAGATCAATCCTGGCAGTTCTTAGTTTGAGAGATCACAACTGTGTATTAATTTCAATTAAAACAAGCATACTAGATATACCTCCGCATAGAAGAGGAAAGTCTAAACAAGACTAAGGTACGTCTACATCCCAAGGTAGAAGAGGAAAGTCTAAAACAAGACTATGAGGTACTTTAACATCAAAGGATAGAAAAAGAAAGACTAAACAAGATTAAGGTACCTCTACATCCCAGGGTAGATGAGGAAAGACTAATACAAGACTGTAAGGTACCTCTTCATCCCAGGGTAGATGAGGAAAGACTAAACAAGACTGTAAGGTACCTCTAGATCCCAGGGTAGAAGAAGACAGATAAACAAGAGTGCAAGGTACCTCTGTAACCCAAGTTAGAAGAGGAAAGACCAAACACCTCAGGATAAACAAGACTTTAAAAAAAGACTGCACCAGGGTAAAAGAGAAAAGACACCGAATTATTCAATAACCCCATTGCTAGTGTCTCCTGTGTGTATGTGTGTGTGCGTATATATCTACTGGCGGGGACAATTCAGAAGTGACTTTTATCTCTTCCCTCGTTTGGCCCCTTGTGGAGGTTTTTGCAGTTGAAACGGTTGTTTAGCATTGTTTGAGGTATTTAATGAAGTCCCCGCTAGGTTGAGTGCTGCAGTGGTGGATGAGCCGAGGGTTGGCGTGGTTCCGAATGCTCCAGAAGCTGGCGATGACAGCAGAGAGGTGGAGGAGAACAAGTTCCCAACACCGCCAATGTTTGGTCCAACGCTCGACAAGCCAGCAGCTGAGCCGAAACCTGAGAAGGTAAAGAGCAGCTTGTCGTAAACATAATCTAGACAGACCATAAACAACATTCACACAGAAATAATATGACATTATAACTATGATCTACAGATTCTGGTAAAGGTATTCTAGATAGTCTACTAAATGTAATCTATATAGTTCATTAAAAATAATTTACATAACTATTAAAAGTAATCAGCAGTCTACTAAAAGTAATCTACAATCTATTAAAAGTAATCTAGACAGTCTACTAAAAGTAATCTACATGTCTATTAAAAATAAACTAGATAGTCTACTAAAAGTAATCTGCATGGTCTACTGAAAATAAACTAGATAGTCTACTTAAATTAATCTACAGTCTGTTAAAACTGCGTAGAACCATCATCAGAGAGGGCTCATTCAACGGCCAAATAAACATCCAAGATCTACAACAGGTGGCAGCGAACCGTCAGACATGGAGAGTCAGGACTTCTGCCCTATGCGCAGCTTTGGGCTCAAGAGGAAAGACTAACTAACTAACTGTTAAAACTAAACTACATAGTCTACTAAAAGTAATTTACAAAGTCTAGTAAAATTAACCTAGACATCCTACAAACAGTAAACTTTAGTCTATTAAAAGTAAACTAGATAGTCTACTAAAAGTATTCTAGATAATCTATCAAAAGTAAATTAGATAGTCTATTAAAGTATTCTAGATAATCTATTAAAGTATTCTAGATAATCTATTAAAAGTAAACTAGATAATCCACTAAAAGTAATCTACATAGTCTAATATAAGTATTCTAGATAGTCTATTAAATGTAATTTATATAGTATATTCAAAATAATGTGCAACCTACTAAAAATAATCGAGTCTAATAAAAGTAAACTAGATAGTAATATATAAGTAATCTGCAGTCTATTCAAAATAATCTATATAGTCTACTAATGATATATAGTCTACCTAGATAGTCTACTAACGGTAATGTAATCTACTAAAGGTAACCCAGATAGTCTAATAAAAATAATCGAGATAGTTTACTAAAGGTAACCCAGATAGTGTATTAAAGGTAACCTAGAGTCTACTAAAGGTAACCCAGATAATCTACTAAAGCAGTGGTTTTCAACCTTTTTTGGCCCATGCCCCCCCCCCCCCCTTTCGAATTTCCTCCCTATAAATCACCCCCCCCCCCCCAATCTTTACACAGTATATACAAAAATGGAAGCTAAATTTAATAACACATACTAGAACAAGTCTAGACATCTACATAAAACGTGATTTGCGGGTCTACTTACGTTATAAAATGAATTTCATTAGGGCGAGAAGTACAGAACCGTAACATTTAGAGGGAAAAACAAAATCAAGTAACTGGTTCTTGTATTAATGCAATCTTGAAATAATCTTAATTCCCCCTCTGGAAACCCTAAAATTCCCCCCTGGGGGAGGGAATTTCCCACTGGTTGAGAACCACTATACTAAAGGTAGCTCAGATAGTCCAATAAAGGTAATCTAGATAGTCTACTAAAGGTAATCTAAATAGCCTACTAAAGGTAATCTAGATAGTCTTCTAAGAGTAAACTAGCTAGTGTATATCTGTATTCTACTTTGTATCTCTTGAGTTATGATGTTACCGCACCCTGCTCAGGAATGAGGACAACGGAGGCGAGAGAGCAAACCTGTTGTGGATTTGGGAGTGCCAAATATGCCACTGCCATAGCTGGACATGCCGAAGCCAGACTGCGTGCCCGCCGCTAGCCCTGTCACTGGAGGTCCTACATTCAGTGAGAAGAAGAAGAATTAAAATCGAAGCAGAGTATTACTATCAACATCACAAACATGGTTCCGTCGCCTAGCTACTGAGTTAAGTGCGTGGAGTGACACTGTGAGCTGTGGATTTTGTGTGGAGTGCTTTTACATTTGTCTGCGGTCGTTTGTATCATGAACAATAGAAAAATGGCGGCCGACCTGTTGGCCGACTGGTTTTGCCTTAAGCAGTAATGTGTGGTTGCTGGTTTTCTAGTGTCTGCCGCTTCCATCGACGATGAACTGTATCTTCCATGGCAGACTTTTTGGTTGACATTCTGGCAGCAGCCTTATGCATAGTATACCTGTGCGAGTTGTTGCTTTGTCGAGACTCCTGTCTGCTTCACTTTTCACATTGGGCAGTGAGGAGCATTTTGTGTGATACTCACTGGCGCATGAACGCAGCATTATAGGGACGACCTTTTGCTGTGAAGTTGGAACCGTGACTAATGACTAACATCACAAAAGGCGGTTAGTATGGCTGAATGGATAAGCATATGATACGCTGAACTACTACACCGGTCAGCGGGACTAAAATGTTGACTTCTCATCCTTAACTTGGGGATGTAAATTATAAGTACCTCGGAAATCAGAGTTGGTTCGCCTGTTGGCAAAGGAAACAGTAATAAGGAAAGCTAATTCACAAGAATCGCCATGGCGAAATTAGCCTTTAGCAAGATGAAAAACATTCTGACCAATAAAAAGATGTCAATTGAAACGAGAAAATGAGTGTTGAGGGGATACATAGAGCCTGTTCCTTTGTATTGATGGGAAACTTGGACAATGAGCAGTCAAGCTGAAAAACATCTGATGGCTGCAGAAATTTGGTTTCTGAGGAAAATGCAAAGAATACCATGGACAGACAGAAAAACCAATGACCAAGTACTGCAGGAGACAAACGAAAATCATAAATTGATTAGAGAAATTAGACGTAGACAGTCAAAATTTTTTGGACATGTTATCTTCTTCATCTGCGTTCATCCGGAGTTTTTTTCCGGATGTGATTGCGTTGTGCCTGTTTACAGCAGAGCTGCGTTCTTGTGCCATTAGGCCGACACATCCGACTGCTGCGGGCATTTGTTGACCGGGTTAACCTTCCCGGGGCCACGGACATGTTATGAGAAGAAATAGATTGGAGAATTTAGTGACAACTGGCAAGATCGAAGGGAACAGACCAAGAGGAATACCGAGAGGAAAATACCTGGATGGCTTAGCCACATGACATGGATGAGACAGGAACACTGAGCTGATCCATGACTCTGGTGATCAAGTGAAATGGCGAGTCATGACCGCCCACGCTTTCCAGCATGGCACATGATTGATTGATTGAATTCACATGCAAAAATAAGTGCAGTTTACTAGAAGTAGTAGTAGCACATGTACAGACTACGATTGAGTTCAAAGCCAGCAAATAGAAAGAAAAGAAAAAATCTCAAATGGGAATTGAGAAACAATTGAAGTCACAAAGTGTCACACAAAATGAATTTAACTGGCACAAGAAGAAAACTAACAACAGATAAAAGAAGTAGGCCTACAGATCCATTTGTCCAGGAGAGAAATTACAGGAAGTCAGCAGTTTTAAACATTTAGGTTCACTGCTGAAGGAAATGGGATATACAGAAATGACGAGAAGAACAAACATAACTCAGCCCTCTCCAACTTCAGAGGTACTTGTAATTTTTGTCCCCAAGTCAAGGACGAGAAGTCAATATTTTAGTCCAACTGTCCGGTGCAGGGGTTGAACCTGCTACCTCAGCATCAGCACACGGGATGTTCAAGAACAATCGCTCTTATCCATTCAGCCAAGCTGACCCCTATGAAGACTTCTGAAAGAGCTGGAGATAGCCTCATGACTGATACTGCCACTAGGGTGTCAAGTGCTAGGTGTTCATATGTTCTAAACCACAGCATGATCGGTGTGATATGAGTTCCTTTCCTTGTTGCCTTTTCTTCTCAGATAATGCCCTTAAAATCCAATGCAAGTAATATAACACCTATGCCATCAACCCTTATTTTGAGTGTCAATCAAATGTTTCCATGGAAATGGCCTGAAGCAACAACAAATACATAATTATGGAATACAAAAACTAATTAAAACAAACAAGATTAGAAAGTGGAGATAAGCGGGACAGATAAACAAGGGAAACAATCAGGGAAACATTGTCAGGGATGGAAGCTTCAGGGACAGGAAAAGTTGATAAAACCCCATACACAAACAAAAATCTGAAAAATGACTACAAAAAATGTTGGAGAAGTAGGAATGGCATAGACACAGCCGAAAATAATAACTCAGAATAGGAATTAGACAGAAAGATATGATGATACAGTACAGCTTGTAGGGACAGTCCCAGGCAGGCAGGCAGGCAGGCAGGCAGACAGACAGGCAGGCACAGACGGAACACACTAGGTCTAACCTTGAGGTTGCTGAGCTCGAGAATGCACCATCGCCATGACTTGTGCAGCTGTGTTTGTGGTGTCTGGAAATGGGTTCGGGCCTGCCAGTTCCGACAGCTGCACCCTTTTAACAGTCTTGGGAAGTGGCACGGACTTATGGAATATGTTCTTCGAGTCACCATGGTAGACTCTTCTATAAGTCAGGAAGTGATCTTTCTGGGCCTGCAGATCGGTTTAAACAATACAACTCATTTGACACAGAACACGAGATGAAATGCTAGTGGGATTTTCAGAAGCGACAAACGATATAATGTCAGATTGGAAACACTAAAATCGAGTGTCGCTCTCATTTGAGCTCAAACAAGTGTGAAACTCGAGTCTAGTGCTTCCAATCTGACGTGGTAAAGGCCCAAGGTTCAAACTGGTATACGATCAGCGTTGCCAGTAGTGGGCTGTGCTTAACCTTCAAACCTCAAATCTTGAAACAACCAAATAAATCAATTTGAGCATTCTCGCTGGACTTTAGGCGCCTGGTGTGCCTTGCCAGATCGAGAAGACCTGATCATTCGGGGCCACATTGATTGACAGATGTCAGTTGTGGTGATCGGGTAAAACTTGAGCCTACAATGGGTGACGTGATATTCTAGTGTGATAATTTGGTCTTGTGTAGTGTCAGCCGTGTGGTCAAGTGGTTACACACCCGCCTCACACGCCAGTGATCCTGGGTACAGTCAGGGATATGCACTACCGACGAGCTCAAACGAGAGCGAAACTCGAGCCTGGTGCTTCCAATCTGATGTGGACAAGGCCCAAGATTCATACGGTATACGATCAGTGTTGCCATAGTGGGATGTGCTTAATCTTTACACCTCAAATCCCAAAACAACAGAATAAATCAAAATGACACAATGACAATATCAGAATTAACTGGTATCTTGCCATCTTGACACACAATAGTTTCTTACACTGTGCTTTAAAAAAAAGGCATAATAACTACAACACATGACGGTAGCGAATGTGACTGATCAGACCAATTTGTGCTGTAAATGTTCGTCCACAATGGATGCATGTGAACACATGGTCATTTCCACCACAACGCACCATCTGACATCTCACACGCTCAGTGCGTGACCTGTTTGCAATATTGTTCTCCTTTGTCTTTATTTCATATCAGATATACAACATCATCATGATGTGTCTATCAACTGGCATAAATGCTTCTCCCCATAATGTGGTCCTTGATGCTCATGTCCTACACTCTAAGATAGAAGTGGAATGGGTAAGTGCACTGAGCTGTACATACCTTGACTGCCTGATGCACCTGTTCTACACTAAGACAGAAGACTAGTGGTAAGTGCACCGAGCTGTACATACCTTGACTGCCTGTTCTACACTAAGACAGAAGACTAGTGGTAAGTGTACCGAGCTGTACATACCTTGACTGCCTGATGCACCTGTTCTACACTAAGACAGAAGACTAGTGGTAAGTGTACCGAGCTGTACATACCTTGACTGCCTGATGCACCTGTTCTACACTAAGACAGAAGACTAGTGGTAAGTGTACCGAGCTGTACATACCTTGACTGCCTGATGCACCTGTTCTACACTAAGACAGAAGACTAGTGGTAAGTGCACCAAGATGTACATACCTTGACTGCCTGATGCACCTGTTCTACACTAAGACAGAAGACTAGTGGTAAGTGCACCAAGATGTACATACCTTGACTGCCTGATGCACCTGTTCTACACTAAGACAGAAGACTAGTGGTAAGTGCACCAAGATGTACATACCTTGACTGCCTGATGCACCTGTTCTACACTAAGACAGAAGACTAGTGGTAAGTGCACCAAGATGTACATACCTTGACTGCCTGATGCACCTGTTCTACACAAAGACAGAAGACTAGTGGTAAGTGCACCAAGATGTACATAGCTTGACTGCCTGATGCACCTGTTCTACACTAAGACAGAAGACTAGTGGTAAGTGCACCAAAATGTACATACCTTGACTGCCTGATGCACCTGTTCTACACTAAGACAGAAGACTAGTGGTAAGTGCACCAAGATGTACATACCTTGACTGCCTGATGCACCTGTTCTACACTAAGACAGAAGACTAGTGGTAAGTATACCGAGCTGTACATACCTTGACTGCCTGATGCACCTGTTCTACACTAAGACAGAAGAATAGTGGTAAGTGCACCGAGCTGTACATACCTTGACTGCCTGTTCTACACTAAGACAGAAGAATAGTGGTAAGTGCACCAAGATGTACATACCTTGACTGCCTGATGCACCTGTTCTACACTAAGACAGAAGAATAGTGGTAAGTGCACCGAGCTGTACATACCTTGACTGCCTGTTCTACACTAAGACAGAAGAATAGTGGTAAGTGCACCAAGATGTACATACCTTGACTGCCTGATGCACCTGTTCTACACTAAGACAGAAGAATAGTGGTAAGTGCACCGAGCTGTACATACCTTGACTGCCTGTTCTACACTAAGACAGAAGAATAGTGGTAAGTGCACCAAGATGTACATACCTTGACTGCCTGATGCACCTGTTCTACACTAAGACAGAAGAATAGTGGTAAGTATACCGAGCTGTACATACCTTGACTGCCTGATGCACCTGTTCTACACTAAGACAGAAGAATAGTGGTAAGTGCACCGAGCTGTACATACCTTGACTGCCTGTTCTACACTAAGACAGAAGACTAGTGGTAAGTGCACCGAGCTGTACATACCTTGACTGCCTGATGCACCTGTTCTACACTAAGACAGAAGACTAGTGGTAAGTGTACATACCTTGACTGCCTGTTCTACACTAAGACAGAAGACTAGTGGTAAGTGCACCGAGCTGTACATACCTTGACTGCCTGTTCTACACTAAGACAGAAGACTAGTGGTAAGTGCACCGAGCTGTACATACCTTGACTGCCTGTTCTACACTAAGACAGAAGACTAGTGGTAAGTGCACCGAGCTGTACATACCTTGACTGCCTGATGCACCTGTTCTACACTAAGACAGAAGACTAGTGGTAAGTGTACATACCTTGACTGCCTGTTCTACACTAAGACAGAAGACTAGTGGTAAGTGTACATACCTTGACTGCCTGTTCTACACTAAGACAGAAGACTAGTGGTAAGTGCACCGAGCTGTACATACCTTGACTGCCTGATGCACCTGTTCTACACTAAGACAGAAGACTAGTGGTAAGTGTACATACCTTGACTGCCTGTTCTACACTAAGACAGAAGACTAGTGGTAAGTGCACCGAGCTGTACATACCTTGACTGCCTGATGCACCTGTTCTACACTAAGACAGAAGACTAGTGGTAAGTGTACATACCTTGACTGCCTGTTCTACACTAAGACAGAAGACTAGTGGTAAGTGCACCGAGCTGTACATACCTTGACTGCCTGATGCACCTGTTCTACACTAAGACAGAAGACTAGTGGTAAGTGCACCGAGCTGTACATACCTTGACTGCTTCATGGATTTGCTGTAGCTGAGCAGCCAGAGAGATGAAGGTTTCATGCAGTTTCTTCAACAACTGAAGCAGCTCTGAAACAACACAACAACCACACTGTAGAACACTTTCAGTTCTATTTTAATTACACAATCATTGCTTTGTTACACCCAATCTTCTTCTTCTGTGGTTTATCTTCCAGCAGAGCACAGGTCCTCAACTAACATATGCCAAGCCCTAGCGTTTGCCATCCCCCGCAGCTCCCTCCATCATCTCATCTTGTTCCTCTTGTACCTTGACATGTCGAGATGAAGCATAAACAGCAGAAGATTGATTGAGTGGGAGTCTCTGTGGCGAAGTGGTCAAGCCATTTGACTCGTGTTCCAAAGGTTGTTGGTTCGATTCCGGGCCGCGCCCTTCGGTTTACGAGTTAAATGTTTCGGAGACTCCTGTGGGTCGTCGCTAAAAGCAACGGAGTTCGTGCTTTGTGCGACGCTTTCCGTGCTATGGAAAGAGACCGAGCCATATGGGATAAAACCCGGTGCAATGAAGTCGACCCTGTCGACTTTTAAGCGACTTTTTTAAAGATTGATTGATTGATTGATTTAGGAACCGACATCACAGCAGAAGACTGCCCATTTATGGGCTTCATATATCAAGATTCCCACAGATTCTGCTATTCCCTCTGTCTTTGCATCTTTACATGGTCGACTTCTTCTGGTTCCATTTGGTCTGTACATCATTGCATGTTGTGGTTAGTTGGTTGCATATCCTTTACAGGACATCGCAGCCAACCCCAACATTATTTGGCTGTTTGTGATTTCTTGGCAAGTTTACGTTCAGTAGTTTACTATTACTTTCTGAAAGGCCAGCCCCCATACCATTGTATAGAAACCAGCACAATGCGGTCTGCTGCCAAATTGCCCGTAGCTGCATTTCGAACACAGTATATGGGATTACGAACTGTGTCTGTAACTCCTTCACCATGGAGCGGACTTGGTAGCCTTGTTATATGGTTGAGCCATTTCCCTTGTTGTTGCTCCCCCCATGTCCTCCTATATTATCCATCTGCCTCTAATTCTCTTCTCCACATGTTTTTATGTCGCCCTTTATTTTTTTTTTTTGCGTTGTGGGTTCCAGGGGAAGGACTTTGTAGTTGTACGACAACAGGGCTTCAAATTAAAATATTTTTTTTTTTTTTACATATTCTGAAAAGCAAAGAACAAATGTATCATTTTCCCACTGTGTTCAATGCAAGTCCTCCAACACTTGCTGTATGCCTTCATCGGACCAAAACAGTTTTGAAACTTCCTACTCCACTCATACACTTGCTGGACTGACAGGCATGCATCAGCATACTGGACCTTCATTCGCCGACAAATTTATATAGGTTTCACCCCTTCACTGATCAAGAAATGGATAACAGAACGCTGCTTGTCTTTGCTGCATGTCAAAAGTGAGCGGCCATCTTTAGACTGTCTTTATGACGTTATCGTGTTCGTCTGCACTGTGATGTCATGTGCTTAACACTAGACATCCTTAACAAAAATATTGACAGGTTACAAGACAATGGCATAGTTATTGTAATTTCGGTCACACTTTTAAAGTTTCGATTTGAATCCGCCTCGTATGTGATATCCAGCACCTGCATCTTGTCCTACCTCTTGATCCACTGGGTTTGGTCAGTTCCACATTATTCTGTTACATCGCTGTTTGTTTATTGGTCAAAACTGCGAAGTTAAACCGGAGAAGAGATCAAATATTAAAGAGAGAGGTTACAGAAGTGATGAAAAAATTAACAGACAAACTAGGGAAGTGGTCAAGAAGGAGACGAGAGACTAAAGAAATAATAAGAATGGAAAGGCAAATAGCCAAGTAGTAAAACTGAAAATACAAATTTGAGAAGTGGAAAAATAACTTGAGAAAGGTTGAAGAAAGAAGAGGTATATTTGAAAAGAGATCCAGATAAAGAAGTTAGGACTAAAGAAGGGTAAGCATGAAAAGGGACGCTGGAGAAAAGGTCAAGATATAGAAATGAAGAGCAAATAAAGGGTAAAACATGAACAGACATATTAGATCAGAGAAAGAGATCAGAGAACTTATAACAACTGGCAAGAATGAGGGGAAAGAACAAGGGGAAGTTAGAGAAGTAAATATATAAATGACTTGGTCACGTGGCATGGTCGAGACAAGAACACAGAGCTAATCCACGACTCTGGTGATCGTGTAAGATACTTATCGGCATGGTACATGATGATGATGAAAGATAGAGAAGATGAGACTAAAGAAGAGGCCAAGATTTTTAAAAAGTTAAGAATAAAGAAGGGATCACAAATGAAAAGACATCAGAGAAGAGGGCAAGATACAGAAGATGAGACTAAAGAGAAGGTCAATAATGAAAAGGCATATTAGAAAAGAGGTCAAGATACAGTAATTAAAACTAAAGAAGGGGCCAAGAAAGTTAAGACTAAAGAATGGGTCAAGAAAGTTAAGACTAAAGAATGGGTCAAGAATGAAAAGGCATATCAGAAAAGCGGTCAAGATACAGAAGTTATAATTATTTTTAAAAAATAATGAAGCAAAATGAAAACAAACTACAGATGTAGTCAAGATTTGAGAAAACAGACAAGAGAAGCAACCATGACTTGGAATGGTAAAAGAAACAAATAGAACCACTACTACACATTGGCAAGATCAAGGGGAAGAGAACAAGGAGAAGGCAGAGAAGTAAATACCTGGATGGCCTGGCCATGTGGTATGATTGAGACAAGAACACTGAGCTGACCCATGACTCTGGTGATCTAATGAGATTGTGAAACCTGACTGCTCACACTTATCGGCATGACACATGATGATAATTAATATAAATAGTAATAGAAGTCGTAGCATACGTAATAATCAGTGCATATACTTCTGTTCTTTACCCTCTACGAGTGCTGCTCAATACCTGCACATTTTTTTCTCATGAATTTCAATAGCCGCCAGCAAGAAGTGAAGGTGAATATGCATGTCACAAAAATATAGTTAATAGTTACCAGAAGGAGTATGTGGACTTGGCTGATGAAGGGCGGCCAGGTGGCTGTCCAGGGTCTCTATCTGTTGCCTGTAGGTCATCATCCTCTCCTCAAACTCTTCCACCAGATGCTGGAAGTACCTGGACAGAGAGAAACCAGGGTTACCAGGTTGAACATGGGCAGATGGTGACGGGTAATTCAAGGTAATCAATTAGTGGTTTCTGGTCAGTTCATCTATGGGAATCCATAAACACATTTGTAAATAAGTATACAACCTTGTTACACACCTTCAGTATAACTGGGCTTATGGTGCTAATCCTGTTAGTTAGATAGATAATTAGTTAAGTTAGTTAGTTTGGTTACTTAGTTTAGTTAGTTAATTAGATAGTTAGTTAGTTGGATAGTTTGTTTGTTAGTTAGGTATGAGGGGAAGTCAATAAGTAAGTCACAAATGGCTGTAGAAAAATAACTAAATATGACAACTTTAAACCAGTTTATTGTTATATACACATTGTCCCTTTATTTCTCAACATAATTTTCACCAACATTGATGCACTTATCCTATCGTTTTATCAGTCCTCCCAAACCGGCTGCATAGAATTGTGTGCTCTGTTTTCTAAACCACATTTTCACTTCACATTCAACTTTGGCATCATTTGCGAAATGTCTCCCGCCAAGGTGGGTTGTCAGTGAACCAAAAAGGTGGGAATCGCTAGGGGCTAAGTGGGGGATGTAAGGTGGATGTTCCAGAACTCCCACCTTAGTTGGTTAATTTCCTGAGATGATGTAAGGACAGGCCAAATCGATTCATTTTGTGTTTCTCCTTCAATTGTCTGGGTAGCCACCTTGAGCACTTTCTTACATTTCAACCAATCATGCGTTATTCTGTATGCTGAACCATGTCAGCACCCCGTTGCAGATGCTACAGTCTATCGTTACTCGCCTGTCACCTCTAATCATCTCCTCCACCCACTGCATGGATGCTTCTGTTGCAATCTCAACAGGACGACCAGATCAGATTTCATCAACAATTTTAGAGCGTCTTTGAGAAAATTTTTCTACCCAGCTATACACCGCTTTACAGGACAAACATTTGTCAGCATAACCTTATGAATGTCCTTTGCAGTTCTTTTGCCCACAAAAAACGCACAACAGCACTTTGCTCTTTGGTTGTACACTCCGTAAGTAGAGTCGCCATGTGAATGAGACGAGCGGGAATATAAAGTTTGATGTTGCTGTCACCTAAAGACACCTGCAGAAAACACCAACTACATTTATCTGCCATCCCACAGAACTGTGTGACTTACTTATTGACTTGCCGTCATAGATAGTTAGATAGATGTTTAGTTAGTTAGCTTATTTAGTTAGTTAAGTTAGTTTGTTAGATAGCTAGTTAGTTACTTAGTCAGTTAGTTAGTAAGTTAGTTAACTAGTTAGTTACTTAGTTAGTTAGTTAATTAGATAGTTAGTCAGTTAGTTAGTTAGTTAGTTACTTAAGTTAATTAGTTAGATAGTTAGTTAGTTAGTTGACAGATCATCCTCATTGCACATCGAATCATTCAGTCTATAAGTGCTTGGATCACCTCCTCAGTAAATTCTAGAGTGTAGCACCAGTTCTGTGTTGGTTTATTAATCTTCTTTGGCTTCCTGCGTAGTGTTATTGTACCCTGTACCTTCTTGCAATCCTGTACTTTTACAGACCAATCGATTCTTACAGAATGATGTGATCAATACCATGCTGGCTTGTGGAGGTCAGCATGGCCGAATGGATAAACATCCGGTGTGTTGATGCCGAGGTAACGGGTTCAACCCTTACACCGGACAATTGGAATAAAATGTTGACTTCTTGTTCTTGACTTGAGGAAGTAAATTACAAGTACCTCAGAAGTTAGGGTGGGTTTGCCTGATGGCGAGGGACACTGGTAATAGGGAAAGCTAATCCGCGTGCAAAAATCAGTCCATTGCACTAGAAGCAGTCGCATGTGTATGGATTACACATGAGTTCAAAGCGGACGAATGCAGGTAATAAAAATGCCGGTCAGCTATACTTCTTTATATTTCCTTGCACCCATTTTACGCTGGGTGGAACAACGAACCCAGATCTATTTTTAAAATTTGCCATAGTATAAATGTGAATTCATGCCCACCGTGCTAGCCCGTGCACTATCATAGCTGCCAGCTCGGTGACTGGCATTTATATGTGGTCTATAATAAAGACACACTGAAGAAGTCCTTCTTGGAGTTATTCCTGTGCTTCATTTTAAAATGTCAAAGTAAACATTAGCTCCCCCGATGGTGTTTCCACCTTGTCGTGGTGGGGGAGCTTGAGTTTCTCAATGACCCTGAGAGCTATGCCGGCGGTAGCGTAGCTACCAGCAGGGCCTCCCAAGCCGGACAGGTCAAAGGGTAGAGAACAGACAAAGAGAAACACCCTGGTCCTCCAGGTTGGGGGTTGAAGCGTGGGGTTAACATCCCCACCTTTGTAAAAACCTTTCTTTGTTACGAAACAAATACATGAGCCTCGATATCGGACTGACTTATCTGGACAACGACCTTGGAACGTTAAAGGACTTTTGAGATTTGGAACATGGAATGTACGGACACTATATCGAGCTGGAGCGGCCGAAGAACTAACCCGGGAGCTGGTTGAATATCAAATGGATATCACAGCAATTCAAGAAATAAGGTGGCCAGGAGAGGGTACTTTAGAGCAAAATGGAATGATTATAATATATGGAGGAAACACCCAAAATAAACATGAATTAGGAACAGGATTTGTCATCAAAAAAGAGTTATGGGGGAACATTTTAAACTTTAAAGCTTTTAATGACAGGATTAGTAAATTACGAATAAAAGGTAAATGGAAAAATATAACGATGATTAATGTACATGCACCTACTGAAGAGAAAGAAGATGATATTAAAGAAGACTTTTATAATGATCTGGAAGATGTCATAGAAGAAACCCCCAAACAGGACATCCTGATTGTGCTGGGAGACTTCAATGCAAAAATAGGTAGAGAGCAAACTAATAAAAAAGTGGCCGGTATGGAAAGCCTACATACAACTTCAAATGATAATGGATGGAGAGTCATCAACCTGGCAGAAGCCAAAGGACTGCAGATTAGCAGTACCAGACTACAAAGAAAGGATATACACAAACAAACTTGGAAATCATGTGACAAGAGAACCTATAATCAAATAGATCACATTTTAATTAACAACAGAAATGCATCAAACATACAGCAAGTCAGAAGTTATAGAGGAGCTGAGTGCCATCCATAGTGACCATTTCCTCGTTGGAGCAAAATTTAAAATAAAACTTAAGAGAGCTTTCTATACTAAATTACAAAGATTACACCCAACATATAACAGAGAAAAACTACAAGACATTACAGTCAAAGAGAAATTTACAGATGAAATAAAATGTAAACTTGAAACTTTGCAAAACCCTTTGGAGGAAAGCGTTGACCAAACTTGGTTGAACATCAAGAATACAATTCAATCTACCGCAGAAGAATGTCTCGGTGTGTCAACCACGCATAGAAAGAACAGATGGTTCAATCAAAAATGTGAAGAAGCAGTCACTAAGAAGAAGAATGCCAGACATGTATGGTTAAATGACATCAATAACATCCAAAAGGAAGAGCATTATAGAAATGAATGTAAAGAGGCTACAAAAATAGTCAGACAGCAGAAGCGAGAATATATGAGTAATATAATCAAAGATTTGGAAACTAATCACCAGAAAAATGAATCCAGAAAGTTTTTTAAAGTACTGAAGTCAATGAAACGAGGGCACCAACAAAACACATATGGTTTAAAAGACAAAAATGGGAATATGATAAATACCAATGAAGAAATGTGCAACACATGGAAAGAATATTTTATTGAATTACTAAATTGTGAAGCTCCAAGTAACATTTTCCCACAGGAAGAGGTTCTAACATGCGAACCACAAATTGAAGAACCTACATTTGAAGAAATCCTATATGTAATCACACGACTTAAAAACAATAAGGCAACTGGGACTGATGGAATTGCTGCTGAATTTATAAAGGCAGGTGGCCATGCATTACATCTAAAGCTATACGAACTAATAATAAAAATCTGGAGGACAGAAGAATTACCCCATGACTGGAAAGAGTCATTATTGATACCTATCTTTAAGAAAGGAGACAAGTTCCAATGTGGAAATTATAGAGGAATATCACTACTGTCCACAAGCTATAAGATACTATCCGCAGTATTACTAAATAGACTAAAACCATATTCAGAAGACATATTAGGTGACTACCAGGCGGGTTTTAGACAAAACAGATCAACAATAGATCAGATATTTATCTTACGACAAATAGCCGAGAAACATTGGGAATATAAAAGAGATCTCCATAACATTTTTGTGGATTTTAAAAAGGCTTATGATAGTGTCCATAGGAATAGTCTATGGAATGTTATGCAGGAATTTGGAATACCAAGGAAGTTAATTAACATGACCAAACTATGCATGGAAGATACTTATAATATAGTAACATATAAAGGCAGGAAATCAGACCCCTTCCAAATAACATCTGGCTTGAAACAGGGTGATGCACTATCGCCGCTACTCTTCAATCTGGCTCTAGAGAAAGTTGTAAGGAAGGTAAAGGAGGAATGTGATATTGGAGGAACATCCAAGCTGCTTGGTTATGCAGATGATATAGATATTATAGGGCAAAGTGAACAAAAGACATTAGAAATATTGACTCACTTAAAGGAAAAAGCCCAACAGATGGGGCTGGTTATCAACCAAGATAAGACAGAATATATGGTAATTTCAAGAGACGGAATGGCTAAAAACTCTGGCCACATACAAATAGATAATATGACCATTAAAAGAACGGAAACATACAAATACCTGGGTACAATCTTCAACTGCTCCAACATCATAAGGGAAGAAATACAAACTAGAATCAACTCTGGAAATAAGATATACTATGCACTACAACATCTACTAAAATCAAAGGCGCTATCTCGTAACACCAAAATCACAATATACAAAACACTGATCAGACCAGTTGTGCTGTATGGCTCTGAAACCTGGAGTACAACGAAAGGAGACGAAGCCTTGTTACAAACCTTTGAGAACAAAATTTTAAGACGCATCTTTGGACCCATTAGGGATACACAAAGTGGAGAGTGGAAAAGAAGAAGTAACAAAGACATTTATGATTTGTTTAAGTCCCCGCTAATCACTGGTATCATGAAGGCTAATAGACTACAATGGCTGGGGCATATAGAAAGAATGGAAGATAATAGGGAAACAAAACTCGCTTACACTCAGGAAATAAATGACCGTAGACCCCGAGGTAGACCAAGAAGGCGGTGGAGAGATAATATACATACAGACCTACAAGCACTTGGAATCAACGACTGGCAAGAGAAGGTCCACCAGAGAGACGAATGGAGACAGATTGTATTTGCAGCAAAGAACCTCAATGGCTCGGAATGCTGAAGAAGAAGAAAGTAAACATTAGAAAGTAGAAAGGACAGAGTACACAGCCCTGATGATTGCATTGTTGTAGTTCTACATGTGTCAGCCAGTCCATCAATTGTTCTGACTGAAGTGTAAATCTTCCAGAATATTCCTCTAATACTGCCTAACAATTTGTTGCACATCATCATCATCATGAGCCATGCTGATCAGCTTCAACAGTCTTGATTCACGTTGTTATTGTTCTGAATGTGTCAGCCAGTCCATCAATTGTTCTGACTGAAGTGTAATGCTTCCAGAACAATCTTCTATTATTGCCTAACAATTTTTTGTACATCATCATCATCATCATCCATGCTTTCCTCCGAAATCGGAGGGTGTCTGCCTGGACAGCGAGGAACCACCAGTCTGCACACCAATAAGCCTGACATTGGACAATGGATACTCATGCAAACCTCAGGTCCTGTATGACATCACACTGATGTTGGACAACAGGATGCCTTCATCCGACATACAGGACTTCGCTCAAGCCAACGAACACAAGCAAGCATCATCCACGCTGTTATGCTTTGACAGTCTTGGTTTGCCAATCTTACCTGTGTTCTTGCCCCAATTAGCCCTGTGGTCGAGCCATCTAGGTATTTATCTCATCGTCTTAGGTCAGCATGGCTGAATGGATAAGAACACCCACTCATAAACTTCCAGTGTGCTGATACTGAGGTAGCAGGTTCAACCCCTCCACTAGCCATGTGGCCAAACGTCGGAGTGGGTTCACCTGGTGGCAAGGTGCACTGGTAATAAGGAAAGCCTAGCCCACGTGCAAGACCAGTCCAGTGTGCCAACAGTAGTAGCACATGTTTGGACCGCTTGAGTTCAAGGTGAGTGAATAAAACCAGAATCTCATCTTGTGGATGAGAGGAACAGATCTTGCAAGTCAACAACTGACATTACAACATTCAGCACATCTCCATACGTGCTCCATCATGATCTGCAACAGCCAGCAAAGAGTCCCAATACTAATGGTGCCAGTAGCAGTCTGATTATGTGTCCGTCTTACCTTTCCTCGGAGTGTCAGCCAAATCCTCTGGTCACACCCTGTAGCACTATTCTCTCCAAGCTGTGATGTTCTATCTGTTCTTCCGCACTATACACATGATACCAAAGGGCCTCAACCATGTCTGCCTTATCATGAACCAATACCCCACCAACTGGTGCAGACAAAGCCACCCAGTCTGCCCATTTCCCACCAAACCAGCATGTTCAGGGGAAAAAATCCAACTGATGGTCTCTATTGTTGATTGTTAAATTGAAGCCGGCCACTTTGCCTGAAGAATGCCTGATTACACTTTTCTTATCATACTTTGTGAGTCAGTTACAATCATGATATGCATGTGCTATTTGTCCTACAGTCAGTGGAATGTCTCAGTGACTGCCTCCACCTCCATTCTCAAACTAAATGGTGTGGTATCGTATGGTTTCTGGAAGAACAGGCAGGGGTCAACCAAAAGAAAGGTGGACACAGAACACCAAGCACTGGCTTGATGAAACAGTGCAACACAATTCACGAAATGATACCAAGAGAAATTTGCCAAATTTGTTTACTACCCAAGAACTCTTCGGTGTTGAAAAATACGTTACTTTTAATAAATACCACTTAAAAACTGTGAAGCGTAGCAAGAAAACAAAAATATACGACACCAAGCCACAAATAATTGAGAAAAGTGATCAACTGAATATCATGAGCCAAACACAGCAGAGAGCTGTGCAGAGTTCAATTAAAGAATCAAAATACAGGGAGCATCCGTTGAGTCTTTTCTCCAAGAACATGCCGGTGTGTTGGAAAATGAGCAGGTGGACAGATTGGCTGGGTCTGCACTGATGTTTGGGGTGGTAGTGCACGATAAGGCGATATAGTTAGGGTCCTTTAGGATCATATATTAAGTGGAAGAACAGATACATCATTGCGGTCTGGAGAGAATGGCACAGGGAGAGACCAGAGGACCTGGTCCACACAATGACAGGCAAGATGAACGCGTAATCAGACTGCAGTTGGTACTATTAGTATTATGAGTCTTTGCTGGTTGTTGAAGATGAGGACAGTGCATGTAAAGGAATGTTATGAGTGCTGTGATGACGGTTCTTGACTCAACTCATCTCAGAGCCAGACACACAAAAGAATAAACATATGAGTAATCATGCGTGACTCACTCTGTAGGAGCAGTGTTTTCATACTGCATGCTGGCAGGGATATCTTTTGTTCTTTGGGCCATCTCTGCATTCTTCAGTTTCTGAAAGACAAGGGAGATGATAGTTACTATAGTATGTCCACATTTGTTTGCCTTCATTCACGATCAATTATTTTGAAAACTGCCTGTTGCATCGTTATGAAATTTTTCCAGCCGT
The DNA here is from genome assembly GCA_014155875.1 of Cepaea nemoralis. Taxonomy (NCBI): domain Eukaryota; kingdom Metazoa; phylum Mollusca; class Gastropoda; order Stylommatophora; family Helicidae; genus Cepaea; species Cepaea nemoralis. Next base: position 656,533 of record JACEFZ010024973.1, on the reverse strand, counting down.
CTTATATTTACCCCCACCCAAGGAATATGTCTTTGATAGGTCCAAAAACAACTTAAATCATTGAAAGCGGCGACATTCCTTTGATGTTTTGCTTAACAACTAGTGATTTCTCGCTAAAAAAGTTATGTTTATGGTAATGGGGAACTGCAAATTCAGATGACAAACAAAGGCGTATCCGGATTCGTATGGGAGTGGATGCAATGAAAGAAGTAGCTTACAATCGACAGGGTCGGCTGCATTGCACCGGGTTTTTATCCCATATGGCTCAGTTTCTTTCCGCAGCGCGGAAAGCGTCGCACAAAGCACAAACTCCGTAGCTCCAGCGACGACCCTTGAGAGTGTCCGAAAAAAAATGCACTCTTGAAATGAAGTACGCGGCCCGGAATCGAACATACAACCTTCAATCCATCCTTTCTCCAATAGTCCTCTTCCTCTTTCAACAAATGGTCCTGACGTTTTTTCCAGTAACTTTTATCAATATTTAATAGCGCGGACAGACAGACAGACAGACAGAAAGGTAGGTAGGTAGGTAGGTAGGCAGAAAGGTAGGTGGGTGGGTGGCTGGCTGGCTGGCTGGGTGGGCCGGCAGGCAGGCAGACAGACAGATAGATAGATGTCGGTCGGTCGGTCGGCAGGCAGATAGATAGATAAGCAGGCAGGCAGGCAGGCAGATAGATAGATAAGATAGACAGACAGACAGACAGATAGATAGATAAGCAGGCGGGCGGGCGGGCGGGCAGGCAGATAGATAGATAGATAGATAGATAGATCCCCGCCAGAAGCCGGGCCTTGTCAGCTAGTTTATTTATATAATCACGTTTCATGAAAGAACCCCCATTTGGAGACACCCCTGAATCTTCGCGCTGTTTGTTTCCAAATGGAAATCACGTGAAAATTTCAAAAAATGCTGGGACGTCTCTTGGTGAAGCTGTAATACTGTTAAAATCATGGACGTAATCTCTAAGTCGTAATTAATATACCACATATAAACTACCTTTGAAATATGCTGTAAAATCTCCAGAACAAAAAATTTTTTTGTTGGGTGGACATAATGATAAGGTTATGTACTAAATCTCATCATTTTCCCTCAGTTGGTTACTGAGATACTGAATTTTATATTGAGGCAACAAAACAAAAACACACTATATCAGAATTACTATTATGCAGAACAGGAACCAAGAGTTACCAGGTCGGTCAGAGAAGCCAAGAATAGTAACACTATAACCTTCCAAGCATGCCATAAAAGGCATCTAGGGAGGGTTGGCATGAGGCTGGCTACCTCATTCTGTAGAGCAATTTAGCTGCAAAATCCAACCAACTTTGAGCACGCTTACAAAGGTTGAGGATGTAGACTACATTTGAGGGTTGAAAGGAAGAAGAGAAAACAAACAAGAGAAAGAAGAACTAATGCAGTTGAATGCTGTAACCCTATACTTCACATGCATAATAAACACGAGATGTGCATGATGGTAACTGATGTGCAATAGCACTGAGGTGTGTATCTGGTTCAAATGGGTACAGCTGTCTCAGTTTGCTAGACTAGCTCCTGTTCTAACAAGCCACTAAGATCTATTCATCATCATCATCAAGTATCATCCCCACAGTGGAGTTTCCAAGTCCATCTATCCTGTATTTTCCTACTGCATTTATGCAGACTTTTTCCAGCCGATCTTTTGTTGTTTACTCATATGTAGTGAAGCAGGCACATTGGTGAGGAATCTTCAACTGTCTACTCACGTGTTGAACTCCCTTGGTGAATCCCCACATGTAGATCTCCCTTGATGAATCCCCACATGTAGATCTCCCTTGGTGAATCCCCACATGTAGATCTCCCTTGGTGAATCCCCCACATGTAGATCTCCCTTGGTGAATCCCCACATGTAGATCTCCCTTGGTGAATCCCCACATGTAGATCTCCCTTGGTGAATCCCCACATGTAGATCTCCCTTGGTGAATCCCCACATGTAGATCTCCCTTGGTGAATCCCCACATGTAGATCTCCCTTGGTGAATCCCCACATGTAGATCTCCCTTGGTGAATCCCCACATGTAGATCTCCCTTGGTGAATCCCCACATGTAGATCTCCCTTGGTGAATCCCCACATGTAGATCTCCCTTGGTGAATCCCCACATGTAGATCGCCCTAAATTAACCCTAACTTGTCCACCCACATGTACATCTCCCTAGTTAAATCCCCACTTGTCTACTCACATGTACATCTCCCTAGTTGAATCCTCACTTGTCCACCCATATGTAGATCTCCCTTGTTGAATCCTCACTTCACCCACATGTAGATCTCTCTTCATTAATCCTCAATGGTCCAAACACATGTAGATCTCCCTTCATTAACCCTCAATGGTCCAAACACATGTAGATCTCCCTTGCTGAATCCTCACTTGTCCACCCACATGTAGTTCTCCCTTCATTAACCCTCACTTGTCTACCAACAGGTAGATCTCCCTTGTTGAATCCTCACTTCACCCACATGTAGATCTCCCTTCATTAACCCTCACTTGTCCACCCACAGGTAGATCTCCCTTCATTAACCCTCAATGGTCCAAACACATGTAGATCTCCCTTGTTGAATCCTCACTTCACCCACATGTAGATCTCCCTTCATTAACCCCCACTTGTCCACCCACAGGTAGATCTCCCTTCATTGACCCTCAATGGTCCAAACACATATAGATCTCCCTTGTTGAATCCTCACTTCACCCACATGTAGATCACCCTTCATTAACCCCCACTTGTCCAAGCACATGTAGATCTCCCTTGTTGAATCCCCACATGTAGATCTCCCTTGGTGAATCCCCAAATAATAAAGTGTGACACACTCCCTCCAAAAGAGTAAAAAAACAAGAAGTAGAAGAAGAATGTCAGTGTTGTCAAGCAAAGGTAAAAGGTCACCTGTGTCATTTCCTGTTTCAGTTTTTCCACGGAGCAAGCATTCCTCTGAAGCCCATTGGTTATCACGGACAGGAGTTGCCTCAGAACAGTCACATCTTCCTGAACTTTGATCATAGGCTTTGAGGACATACGGGTGATGTCTTCTCGCACACTCTTCTCTTCTTTCACATACTTCCTGAAAGGCAGATACACAAAGAAAATGCAATGGTTATAATTTCAAATACAAGAAAACAACAACACAAATCAACCCATAAGATAATTGCTGTCAACTGCAGTGAGAAAATATTGCTAAAGTGTGCTATAATGGCAGTGAAAATATGGTGTCTGAGAAACATGCGAAGTATACTATGGATGGTCAGAAAAATGAATTTGACTGTTGGTATCTATTATTGTATTGATAACAGATTTGTGAGTAAGACGAAAAAAGGAATAAGAAAGAAAAATAAAGATAAAGAAAGAAAGAAAGACAGAAAGAAAGACAGAAAGAAAGAAAGAAAGAAAGAAAGAAAGAAAGAAAGAAAGAAAGAAAGAAAGAAAGAAAGAAAGAAAGAAAGAAAGAAAGTTCAACTGGTTTCAAAGTTCCAATAAGTGCGTTAACTCTTGCTTCTCTTCTTGAATCCCAAACGTCAGGTTGCATGTTCTCTAACTTTTCAAATTTGGTCACAGCTTACTAAAAAAAATCTGGCCTTCCCAGAGTTATTTAAAAGTTATGCACTTGTATAAGCTATTTCCCCTCTTAGCCATCTGCTGCGAAAAGCTTCTGGAACTGAGGAGTTCAGAAATCAATGCTAAGGAACAAATGTAGTGAGGAATAATATACTACTTACTGCAAAGCATCAACTGTGGCTGCAAGCTGCTCAGGTAGCAAAGATTCCTTCACAGTTTTCCCATCGCTGTGGACAAAATGGATAAAACAAAATTATTTTCATCCCTAACTCAAATTGGGTACAGTAATTGACTATTATGGAAGTATCATTGCTCAGAGTAGACTATCCATCACAGTATTTCATGTAGCAGTTAAAGGCAAATGGGCAGACTTACATTGCACCAGGTTCTGCCCATTATGTCTTGGTCTCCTTTCTGCAGAGCAGCCTTCTGAAAACATCACACACTGCACACTGTAAGGGTTAGCTTTCCCTATTACCAGTGTCCCTCCCCAACAGGCAAACCCACTCTGACTTCTGAGGTACTTGTAATTTACACACCCAAGTCAAGGACGAGAAGTCAACATTTAAGTTCAACTAACCGGTGTAGGAAATGAACCCAGTAAGTTGTGATTGGAAGGGAAAGTTTATTCTGCTGAGGCGCCGGTAATTCATGTTTGTAGTTTATTTAGTAGATATGGTTATTGTACACAGTTCGCCATCTCACTCAATCACCAGAGTCGTGGATCAGCTCTGTGTTCTTGTCTCAACCATGCCACGTGGCCAAGCCATCCAGGTATTTACACCTCTGCCTTCCCCTTGTTCTCTTCCCCTCGATTCTGCCAATTGTCACCAAGTTCTCTCATTTATTTCTTCTCATAAAGTGGCCACAAAGTTGTGACTGTTTACGTCTAATTTCTCTAATCAGTTTAGGATTTTCTTTTGTTTCCTGTAGTACTTGGTCACTGGTTTTTTTGTCTGTCCATGGTATTCTTTGTATTTTCCTCACAAACCACATTTCTACAATCATCAGATGTTTTTCAGCCTGTCTGCTCATTGTCCATGCTAACATCCATACAAAAGCAGAGGTTCTATGTAGCATCTCAACTCTTTTTCCCACAGCTCCAGATAAACAGGAGACACATACAACACTGAACATTTCGGTCAAACTTTTTTTCAATTAAAACATAAAAATAAATACTTAGCTGGCAGCAGAAATATCACAATAAAAACAATTTGAACGTCATGTAAAAAAAAAGAAAGAAAAGAAATTTAACACAGGAAATAACGGAACAAACAATACGAGGAAGGCGGTGAATATGGAAAGGTAGTAAACTGGGTCAAATGGTTTGGCCATGTAATTAGGTTACCAATTAACAGTATACCACAACAAGCAATGATGTACAGGCCATATGGAAGCAGAAGAAGAGGCCAAGCACATAAACGAAGGACAGGAGGAATAGCAGAGTCCATGGGAATCTTGATATATGAAGCCCATAAATGGGCACTCTCCCGCTGTTTATGCTTCACCTCGACACCGCAAGGTACAAGAAGAACAAGGTGAGATGAGATGATGAGACGAGTAAACCGACAGCCGTCACTGTTACTTTCGTTACTAGTCTAGGTTATCAGGGTTGAAAGTTTTTTCTTTAAATGTGCTGACTGTGGGTGTTTGTGAGTCAATGTGGTGTAGTAGATAGGACACTTGCCCTCTGTCCTAGACTGACCCAGTCTAAAATTAGTAATAGTTAAGTTCCTTGTAAGAAAAGGTGGCCAGGTTTGGTACTTACCCCATCACTCATCGAGCTAACAATATGGGGGTTAGAACCATGTACCCTACTACGCTTCATGGCACAAAGAGGTTACTTTAATTACTGCTGAGGGTTTGAACCCAGGACAAATGTTATATTAGAGAGCTAACAGCTATGCCACCAAGCTTCCTTGACATTAGATTTGAAAATTCTTTTAGTATGGTTTTAATTTCTTTTCATTTGCATATATTTCCTCATTCAATTATGAGGCAACTTTACAGTCAAGAGAAAATTTACCTGGCAGCTCCTGTACTGTTGCTCCCACCTACAAAGAAATAAAGAGTAAAATCAGCGCCTGAGAATCATCATTTTTACTTCACTGTGGCAAAGTATGATTCATGAAAAACAAGCTAACAATCTGCTTCAGGCTCGAAAGATTGTGAGTTCGATTCCGGGCCACATCCTTCGGTGCAAGAGTGCATTTTCAGTTCACGACTCAGAGACTCCTGAGGGTCGTCGCTGGAGCTACGGAGTTCATGCTTTGTGTGATGCGTTCCACGCTGCGGAAAGAGACTGAGCCATACAGGATAAAAACTTGCTGCAATGAAGTCGACCCTGTTGACTTTTAAGCAAATTTTTCAAGCTAACAATACGATTAACTTGTTGTGTATTAACTTGTGTGTGTACAGCAATTTACTTCACAGATCACGAGGTAATTTGCCTTCTGCTCTGACAGTCATAAGTTCGTTTGCAGACCACATGAGCAATTTTTTCAGACACCCCCAGAAGTCATTGACGCTAAGAATTTTGTGTTTCTAAAATACATAGAGTAGAAGAAGAGAAGCAGAGTAAAAGAAACAGACAAACGGAGAAGAGAAACAAAGAGACAAGAGAAAAATGAAGGACTGATACAAAAAAAGAGACAGAAATATTGACACAATGAAAGAGAAAAAGAGAATGAGAAAAAAGAAAGAAACACAAGAGTAACAGAGAAACACAAGAGTGACCGAGAAACACAAGAGTTACAGAGAAACACAAGAGTGACAGAGAAACACAAGAGAGACAGAAACACAAGAAAGACAGAGAAACACAAGAGAGACAGAGAAACACAAGAGATTCAGAGAAAAACAAGACAGACAGAGAAAGACAAGACAGACAGAGAAACAAAGGCACATAGATGCAGAGAACCAGGCAGACTGAGATGGAAAGTTTATCAGAGCATAAAAGAGAAGCCACACATCAAGAAGCAGCCCCTTAGACCACCAACCTGATTTCAGTGCTGTATTTGGGTCCAATCCTCCCAGCCCAACCGTGGCTGTAGACTGGGGCAAGGATGTGAAGATGCTGGCAGCAGTTGTCTGTGGCAGTGAGGTGAAGATGCTTGCAGCCGAGGATGTTGCTCCAGTTGATGTGCCAAACACACCACTTCCCAATCCCAAACTGAGACCACTGCTGCTGGTTGATGCCGGGGCACTCCCGAGCAGACCTACAATACAACGCCAGATGAATTCAAGAATCACAATTTTATTCATATCTTTTGGGGGTTTAAAAAGGGTATCCCCCATAGCAGATACCACTGATGGGGTGTGATGAGTTAACCTGCCATACATTCTTTTTCTTCTTCTTTCACTCTTTGGTCTCCATTGGGGCATAGGCAACAGAAATGAGATTCCTGAGAAGAATACTCCGTGTATCAAGAAGAGATAAGATCAGAAATGAAGAAATCAGGACTAAAGTTGGGTTTATAGCAGTGCTAGATTTTATTAGAAGGCAGCAAGTCAAGGCCATGTAACTAGCTTACCAACTAACAGTATACCACAACAAGCAATGATGTACAGACCAGATGGAAGCAGAAGAAGAGGCCGGCCACATAAACGATGGACAGAGGGAATAGCAGAGTCCATGGGAGTATCGATACATGAAGCCTATAGACGGGCACTCTCCCGCTGTTTATACTTCACCTCGACACCACAAGGTACAAGAGGATCATGATAAGATGAGATGAGATGGGGAATAGGTCCTCAACAAACTCATTTCTAGTCATCCCATCCGTTGCTATCCCATGCAGCTCTGTCCATGTTCTAGGACATGATACATGAGGCTGGGCGGCTAGTACTCTCACTTGTTGCCTTTCCTTCCGAGACAATTTCCCAACAATTCTTCAGATTGGCTGGTACCCATTCTTATAAGAACGTGTGCTTTTGTATGGATGTAAAGCATAGACAATGTGCGGACAAGCTGAATAACATCTGATGGCTGTGGAGATGTGGATTCTGAGAAAAATGCAAAGAACATCATGGACATGCAGAAAAACCAATGCCCAAGTCCTACAAGAAACAAATGAAAACCTTAAACTGATTAGAGAAATTAGACGTAGACAATCAACACTTTTTAGTCACGTTATGAGAAGAAATAAACTGGAGAACTTGATGACAACTAGCAAGAAGGGGGGGGGGGGGGGGGGGGGGGGGGTGGAGAGAGAGAGACACCCAAGTTTAACATAAATACGGATATTCTTTTTGAAACACTATATATTCACACCCAGGTTTAACATAGATACAGTTATTCTTTCTGAAACACTATATATTCACACCCAAGTTTAACATAAATACAGATATTCTATTTGAAATACTGCATTCACACCCAAGTTTAACATAACTACAGATATTCTATTTGAAACACTATACATTCACACACAAGTTGAACACTAACTTCACTGAAGATATTACCAAAACTGGGTGCTGCACTGGTGGTTGCCGTGGTAGTCTTCCCAAAGGCAAACCCACCAAACCCGGCAGAGGCTGTGGCGGCTACTGATGCTGCTGGGGTTCCTAAAGAAAAGCCTGTGGAGGGGGCTGAAGATGTCGGGTTCACCCCGAAACCTGAAAATGCTGGGGTAGAGGCTGTGGCCGGGGTAGCTGTGGAATACAGATATGTTTACATTCAAAGGTTTCAAGCAAAAGGTTCTCTGCAGCTGCATTTAATCTATCATCTTCTTCTCAAGGTTGTAGAGATGCCAAGTGATTTTGCTTCTTCTTCTACCCTGGGATGTAGATGTACCATGTGATCTTGCTTCCTCTTCTACCCAAGGAAGTAGGGTGGACGGTTGTGTTGTATTGTGACCGCTCCTTTTTTCAATTAGAAGATGGATATTTTCATCTCCTGCGTGTAATTTGTGCGCCAAGATGTAAATCAGGAGTTTCTTCTCAAGACCTTCGCCGATGCTATGGTGTTCGTGTATCTGAGCGAAGCAATCCTTGCGTAAATTTTCGCAGTGTGTGTGTTTCTGTAGTGTTTGGTTTTTCACAAGGCAGAACAGTGTTTGTGCTCCGTGAGGAGGGCAGTCAACCTAACAAGGCGACAGGGAGGCCGTAAGCGACAAGGCAGATGAGGTGGAGCAAGACGTTTTAAACTCAAATGCAACCACCTGGGCCTCAAGAATACTCATATTCTATATTGGAAATGTGCCAGCGCAAAACAACGAGGCCCTATTCTGGAAAACCTGGTATACAGAAATGACATTGTAGCGCTCAAAGAGACGAGACTGGATGTTAATTCACTCCATATTGCTGGCTTTCAATGTTTCTACAACAGGCGACACCTGAGAATGGCGATTCTCATTCGCAACAGTATAGTTTCAGAGCTGGACATGTCGAGATGGGACAGTGACGACATACAAATACAGGCGGTTAGAGTTCAATATGGTCTACCATCCATGTTGGTTAATGTTTTTGCTTGTAACGCGAGTGTGGATCCCCAGAAGTGGCAGTGCTTAAGTGACATATTAGGTCATGAGAGGAATGTTAATTTCTGTGACGATTTAAACGCTAAAGGCAGATCATGTGGAAACATTTCCTCCAACATACAGGGGGAGGAGCTCGAGGTTGCACCTGAAACCATTGACCTGGTTTGTATCAACAGTGGCTGTGTCACCAGGACAGCAAGTCGTCCAGGAGATGAGGACAGTGTTATTGACCTGGCGCTGGTTTCTCCTTCACTCACTACAGTGTGTAGATGGGGTGTTCTAGGGTACCATGGCAGCGACCACCACTCTTGCAGCATATTGGTGGAGAAAGACAAAACTAGACAGCACATGTCAACGGTCTATACTTTCCAGCATGACAGTACAGGGCAAGATGTGGTGAAATGGAAGCTAAAATTAATAGCACAAACTTGAACAAGCTTAGACGTCTACATAAAACGTGATTTGTGGGTCTACTTATGTTATAAGACGAATTTCAGAAAGGCGAGGAGTACAGAACCATAAAGTATGGAGGGAAAAACAATATCAAGTAATCGGTTCTTGTATTAACGCGATCTTGAAATCTTCATCCCCCCCCCCCCCCCCCCCCCCCCCCCCCCCCCCCCCCCCCCTGGAAACCCTAAAATTCCCCACCGGTAAAGAACCACTGAGCTAGAGGAACCAGCAGATATGTACAACAGTATAGGGAGTGCTAGCATCAAGGAGGAATGGTTACACAGCTGATTCCCTTGCCGAAGCCTGGCAAAGACCACACAAAAATTCAGGGATATCGGGTAATAACCATGCAGAATACAATAAGCAAGTTGCTGGAGAAGTTAATTGCCAGAAAAACATCAAGCCAGCTAGAGAGGCAAGGTGTTTTCCCACCTACTCTGGGAGGGTACCGTCCAAAAAGAGAAACCTGGACCAATGCAGCAGTCTTTGCCCATGATGTCTATGAAGGTTTCTACTCAGGCATTGAAACCTGTGATGCAGCGATTGATCTTGAGGACGCATACAACAGAGTACCTTTGGATTTTTTCAGGTTCTTGAACTCAAGATAAGTCCTTTCCTCCTTAGTTGGATCGCTGCAGCCCTCTTCCAATGGAAAGTAGTAGATTTTAGATGTGGCAGCTGGACTTCAGAACCAACAACAATATATCCTGGCTTACCACAGGGATCACCATTATCTCCAGTGCTGTTCAACGCCTACACTGTGAGAATCACCAGTGAGCAAATCATAGGACTGAGGGGGACATTGTCGTATGCAGATGATGTTTTAGTGTATCATCAGGGTAAGGATAGAGATCAGGTTGCTGTGGAACTACAAACCGAACTCAATCGCATAAGTACTTGGTGTGTGGAATCTGGGGCAATGGTCAACCCAACAAAGGCAGCAGTGACATGGTTCTCTTTGAATAACCATATTGTCAACACCCCAAAACCAACTGCAAATCTGGGTTGAGACTGTGGAAAGAACGCAGGCAATGAATTACCTGGGGATACAATTTGATCGAAGCCTCGCTTATACTGAGCACGTAGACCAGGTGATAACAAAGGCTAAGCGGGGTTTGGCTGCGATGCGGGTGATGGCGGCAGCAAACTGTGAGCAGTGCCATCTATGTCTTCTTTACGAGGGTCTGGTCCTTTCTGTTTTGGAGTATGTGATGGCGATCCTGACTCTCAGCCATAAACAGATGGAAAGGATACAGAACGAAGCCAGGCATTATTCTTGGATGTACAAGAGATACAGCATGCAGGGCGATGCGCTACCTTCTTGATTTTCCAACCATGAGGGATAGAATACAAATCTGCCAAGCACATGCCTATCTCATAGTCAACGCAAACACACAACATCCACTCCATAGTGAGATTAAGAAGGTAAAGGGGTTAAGTAGATAAATGCCTGGGTAAGACCTGGTTATGTCTGGGTAAGACCTGGTTATGCCTGGGTGAGACCTGGTTATGCCTGGGTGAGACCTGGTTATGCCTGGGTGAGACCTGGTTATGCCTGGGTGAGACCTGGTTATGCCTGGGAGTACATCCAGTGAGCGACGTGAAGCATCAACTGTAGCCTTGCTGTACATGGACACAGCAGAAATAACATTCCTTTAGGGCAAATGAAAATAAAGAAGATGAAATGGCAAAGATGTCAACAGGGGCCAAACAGGAACCACAAGTCTATATAAAGTCTAAACAAAGTGTGTATGGAACATAACATTAAAATTAGCATTGGTAAAAACAGAAGCAATAACTGTAACCAAAGAAAATAAAAACAAAGATTCATCTATAAGAACACCTCCTGAAACAAGTAAAGAAATGGCAAATCAGAAAACAAGATTGAAAATATACGCAATAAGGCAAACTATTGGACAAATGGCACCAATACTAAAGAAGAACAAACATGTATCAGTAGATTCTAAAAAAGCACTCTATAACATAATCTTACTACCAACTCTATGCTACCAATGTCAAACCTGGTCAATGACAGAACAAGAGAAAAGAAAAATTATGCTGGAAATGAAATTCCTGAGAAAATTTTAAATGATGAAATCAGGACTAAAGTTGGGGTTATAGCAGCGCTAGATTTCATTAGAAAAACAGAAAAACTGATAGTATACCACAACAAGCAATGATGTACAGAACAAATGGAAGCAGAAGAAAAGGCTGACCTTGTAAACGATGGACAGAGGGAATAGCAGAGTCCATGGGAATCTTGATATATGAAGCCCATAAACGGGCACTCTCCCGGTGTTTATGCTTCATCTCGACACCGCAAGGTATAAGAGAATCACGATGAGATGATAAGACGAACACCTTGAAAACAAAGTTCATTTACCTAACAAGCCAGTGGATGTAGTTTTAGGCTGCCCAAAGCTAAACCCTGAAGTGGCCGTTGTGCCAGTTGTGGCACCCTGGCCAAACACAGTTGACGTCTTCGGCAAACCAAATGAGAACGGGGATGCAGCTCCTACAGTTGTGGCTGGGTTGCCAGATAGGAAGCCTGGCATGTTTCTGGTTCTGAAATGATAAACGTTGATAAATGAAGATTACTGCACTGAGAACAAGCTCGTAAGTGGTCAATCTCTTTCAGCAAAACTAGCGGGCTGTGGATGTTGAATGTTCCTCAGCAAGATGGTTAGTTACACAGAACCATCCATGCTTGTCTCTTGATTTTAACCAACTTCACTACAGCAGCTATAATCAAGAAGATTTATCACGAGGTATACTGACATTTTGTATTCAATATCCTGTTCAACCCTTCTGAATATAACTGGAATATATATTATATATAGTTAAGTATTCATTTTGTATACATCATAAAATATATGAGTGGCTTCAAATGAATACATGTTAATTTTTTTTTTTTTGTGAATATATTCTGAAAAAGTACAGAACAAATGAATCATTTTTCGATGTAGTCACCACTGCGTTTAATGCAAGTCTTCCAGTGCCATAAAGTGCTTGGATTCCTGTAGAAAAAAAAATTCTCTAGGTTGCGTGTGTATCGACTCTGTGGACACTATTCGGTGTGCCTGACCCGTCGTGAACAGCCTGTCACAGACCTCACGCTGTTTTGAAACTTCCTACTTCACTCAGACGCTGGACAGGCATGCATCGTAATACTGGACCTTCATTCGCCGATGCATTTCTGTAGGTATCACCCCTTCACTAATCAAACATCCAGATAACAGAATGAAAACCAACGCAAGGAGGTCTGCTGCCAAATCGCCTGCAGCTGTGTTTCGAACGTGGTATAAGGGATTACGAATTGTGTCAGTAACACAACAAAATGTTCCAGACAATAAATTGTGCATTATATTCTGAATTCATGTTGTCATCATCATCATTATTTAAATTTACAAGGGGGATATAAATAAAAACAAATGTTTTTAATTCGAAGTGATTATAAGCAAACATTTACTAATAATGTACGGGACATTATTCGCAAATGGCTGATTATTCTTCCAAACTGCTGGTCATGTGATTATTCATAAAAAGGTCATGTGACCTAGGTTGGACTACATTATTGTTTGTGGAAATATTATCGTGTCCTCGGTAGTGTAGTGGTTAGTATCTCCGCCTGTCACGCAGGAGACTGGGGTTCGTCTCCCTGCCGGCAATTTTTTTTAAAAATGTTTAATAAATAAAATATTAGATCTCTTGATTATATATCCTGATTTGATCTCGAAAAAATATTAAACATTAAGAACTAAAATACAGAACTGAGATACTCGAAGCTTGTGAATAAAGTGTGATCTATGGATCTGCGGAAGCTGCCAAGGGGCGCAGCCCCCCAGGCAGCGACGGAGTGATCGAGTGTCGGAATCGATGGATCCAATAGATGTCTTTGTTTAATGTGAATTTTATTTACCAAATAAATTATCACTGTACGTAGTGTGTGTCGTTGTCGACAAATATCGTCTTTGTGAGGTTTGAAGAAAAAGAACTTGGAAGAACTTCGGGAGGTCATCGCTGGAGCTACTGAGTTCGTTCTCTGTGTAACGCTTTCGGCAGACAGCAGAAATATGTCTTCCCGCCTGTTAAACCTTGTTGTAACTGTGTCGCTGGCACCCAGACCACCAGACAAATATCGTCTTAGTGAGGTTAGAAGAAAAAGAACTTGCAAACAAAAGACAAACAAGAAGGGAGAATAATAGTCTTCTTAAGTTAATCGACGGCGGTAGTAAACGTCACGTGACCAGCCATTTGTGAATAATGTATGGGACATTATTAGCAAACATTTGCTAATAAAGTCTCCCTTTTTAATTTCTTAGATAATCATAATTCTGCTCTTTCTGAGTTCTCCATCATATACATATCTTGCGTGTTCATTCAATATTTTTATCAAAGCATCTTCCTTCATTAATATCTTTCCTGTCACTTCGCTTTTAGTGCGTAGAACTTTAAATAAAGTATGTGACTTCCAGTCCAATATGGCCGATAGGTCGGAGATACGTTAAGGTCTGTGTGTGATTTTACTTCTGGAGAGGGTTTACTTACGCGTATTTCCTCATTTTGGACATTATCAAGTGATTTCATCAAGAAACTACTGGCCTGAATGTTTGGCTCGAAAATTAAATGCGGATACAACGTAAAATGCTTCTATTTGCAAAGTAAACATTCTGTTGTTTAAGGTCAAGAAGAGTCTAACAGAGTCGCATGAAGAAATTCAAAATTACTAAATAGCACCTGTCCACAATATTTATGTATTCGAGAATAAAAAGTTTTGATTCAGCAGTACAGAAGAACAAAATCATGGAGGCAATCATTTCAATCATGTGCTTCTTCGTTGAATATTTTGGATTGTATACCAACGGTACTTGTAAATACATCATTATGTATAATTAACTTTACTTCCCCACGACGCTTGACGGCAGAAGTGGAAGATGATGATGATGATGAACTTTACTTCTAGAGTACTCTCTAACTCAGTAACTAAAGCTTTTGTGCACTAGTGATGACGTCATTATTTTGGTTGTGTTTATAAATAAAAACCACCGGAAGAACAGCATTATGTGTTTGTGTGTCGAGCAAGACCATGGTCTGCTCTTGCAACAGATAGGTGCTGAAGATGGAGGCAGCCAGCCAAGAGGCACACCACAGAAATCAGGCTGCCACGCAATTACGTCAAGAATTATGTCGACAACTGCTACATGTTATGGTGCTCACCCTGCTCTGGACTCCCAGGCAAGTGCAGTGCCAGGCCCTATGCCTCGTAAGGGTCTAACCCGTAAGGGCCCATGCCCCACAGGGGGGCAATTCGATTGTTAAGGGGGGCAATTTGAAAATAGACTCGTCCAGAGTTTAAGTTAACCGTATGGCTACTCGAGCTGGGTAAACGTCCAGTATAGGTAACTTCTGTCTGCCATGTTAGTAGCCATGATTTCATTGTTAGACGTTAAGAGTTGAACTACTGGTTATACTAGGCCGGCACTAAGCATTTTGCGCTATTTGTTCTGAATAACAAATTTTTGCAGTAACGCTCAGCATTCACCGTTGGTGTTAATTTGAAATAAGCGTCCGTTAAATTGTTGTAAAAGTCTCGTTGTTTTAAAAAATATATACATTGTATAAATATAAGTGATATATAAATGGTATGTAAATTCAATTGGTAATTTTTTATTAATTTAAGTTTTAGAAGCATTATTTTCGAGAAAAATTTGTCAAATGAAAAAGTTTTTTTTTGCGGTGGGGTAAATGTGCCATACATATTTAAATATGCATTGTTAGTCTACGTTTACTAACGTATCAAGAAGAGATAAGATCAGAAATGAAGAAATCAGGACTAAAGTGGGGGTTAAAGCAGCACTAGATTTTATTAGAAAGCAGCAAGTCAAATGGTTTGGCCACACAAGTAGGTTACCAGTCAACAGCATACCACAACAAGCAATGATGTACAGACCAGATGGGAACAGAGGAAGAGGCCGACCACGTAAACGTTGGACGGAGGGAATAGCAGAGTCCATGGGAATATCGATACATGAAGCCCATAATCTGACACTCTCACGATGTTTATACTTCACCTCGACACCGCAGGATACAAGAGAAACATAATGAGATGAGATGAGTCTATGTTTAATCCAGTTATGTTATTTTTGTTTTCTATTAGTTTTTAATTGATCTTATATTTATTTATTTCAGCCCATAGTGAAATGAGTGGTGCAAGCAAGAAAAATAACATTCATCAGTATTCGGAGGACTATTTAAAATTTGGTTTCATACCCGCTGTCCACGATGAACGGTCACCTTTTTGTCTTTTATGCTAACAATGCTTGACCAACGAATCAATGAAACTAGGTCATCTTATGGCGCATTTGAAAGCGAAACATAATCATCATTATCATCATCAAGTGCCCTTCCAGCTGACGTAGGCGTTCATGACTCTCCACAGATCTTGGTCTTTGGTTTTCTGGATCAACTCTGCTGCTGATATTCCTCCATGCCACCGTCTCAATCCATCCAGCATCATTTCTCTTGGTCTGCCTGTCTCTCTTCCCCTCGATCATTCCAGTTGTCACAATGTTCTACAGTGCCTCTCTTCTCATCACATGACTGAAGAAAGATGTTTGTCTCTTTCTTATTGTTGTATATAATTTTCTAGTTTCATTAGCCTGTTTCAGGCAGTCGTTGTTAGTTACTCTGGCAGGCCAAGGAATTTGCAACATTCGTCTCAGGAACATCTCTGTTGCTTCTAATTTCTTCTTAACTTGTTCATTTACATTCCAAGATTCACTGCCATACAGCAAAACTGGTTCTACATAGCATTTCAGCACTCCCTTTCTTACATTCAGTGATAGTGACTTATTGCATAAGATACTCTTCATATTCTGAAATGCGGCTTTTGCTTGCCCTATTCTGCTCTTTTCAGTCAGGCTGAAAAACATCTGATGGCTGTAGAAATGTGGTTTCTGAGGAAAATGCAAAGAATACCATGGACAGCCAGAAAGACCAATGAACAAGTCCTTCAAGAACAAATGAAGATCATAAACTGATTATAGACATTAGAAGTAGACAGTCAACATTTTTTGGGCATTTTATGAGAAGAAATGACTTAGAGAACTTGGTGACAACAACTGGCAAGATCAAAGGGAACAGACCAAGGGGAAGACCGAGAAGTAAATACCTGGGCGAGATTGGCAGCGGATCGTGTCGCGCTGGTTACTTACAGAGGTATGTGAGTCGGTCGTTCAGAAAGTAATGGCAAACTACTGAACGTAAAACTTGCTGCAACAGCAATGGCAGCTGAAAAATGCTGGTGTTGACTGCAATGTCCTACAAAAGAAGAGTACTCAACAAACAATTTAACCCTATGTGAACTTTGTCACCTTTGAACCCTGACTTCGGAGTTCATAAAAACAAATGTTGCAGTGTCATCTACAGACTTACTTTCATCTCATGCGTGCGCAAATTGAACGTTAAGAAGTAAGTAATGTATCTAGGCATTAACTGAAATATAAACAAAGTTTTATGGAATAAACTAATGTATGTAGTTGAAGTTCAAAAAGAGCTTGAAAACAAAAGACAGACTAGCAGACGGCGGTAGTAAATGTCACTTGACCAGCCATTTGGGAATAATGTACGGAATTATTACCAAACGTTTGGTAATAAAATCTCTCATTATTATCAAACGTTTGGTAATAAAGTCTCCCAAGTAGAAATCAATTATTAGCGAATATTTACTTATTTTTTTAAAATTCTTTTTATTTAATATTTTAATAATTAATTAACTGCTGCTTAATTTATGCAGCAGTTACAAACTTATTTACTTACATTAATGCATGATATTTAATCAACAAAAGAAAGCTGTCACAATGCAGTTGGTACATTAAGACAATATAAGTACTTTTTCATGAATTGTTCTTTCACTAATGATGAACATTTCACATGACATTTAATTAATACAAGGCAGCTATTTTGAACTATTAATTAGGTCACAGCACATCCTATAGAAAAGTCTTAAAAGTCTAGTGCATTTTTGTCAGAGACTCTGAGACTCTTGTGCTTTGTACGATGCTTTCGACAGGCCGCCGTGCGGAAAGAGACCGAGCCATATGGGGTAGAACCTGGTGCAATGAAGTTGATCCTCTCAATCTTCTCGACATTCTGTCAAAAGAGGAATGTGACCTTTACTTTCCTGTTACCAAAACGCACAATAAAATATACATCTTACCAGGTTAGTTAGCAATGTGACAGACTTTTAATGAAAAATAAACAATTGGCAGCTATTTTTAATTGTTAATTAGGTCATGGCACATTCTAATGAAAAATAGATAATATGTCAAGTTAGGTCTCGCCTATGTCTTTGTTGTCCGTTTAAAAATAAACAAGCCACAGTAATAGAAGGCAGAATTTCTCAGGTTCCAATTTAATGAGCCGCGATAAAATCTCCCCTATCTCTTAGGACATCATTACATTTCCTGGTTTTAAATTACGACACAAAAAAAAATTCATAACTCTGCTTAGAATTAATGTACACTCCTCGTTGAGATACCGTTGGATTCGTCTTGTCAAGATGTTATCCAACTGTGATGATTTCATAAGTAGAAACCCCATTCTAAAATATTCTCTGTATATCACTATGCTACAAACATATCCTTATCCAGGCGAACCTTCTGGCCTAGAGAGACAACAGTGGAAGATAAACTTAATCTCTATGGACCGTTGAGTGAACTAAAAAATACTGTTAGATTCATACAAGAGACAACATTGCAGTTATAGACATATTTCAGGCGAACGAAAGAAGAAGAAATAACCGACCAGGGATGACTAGATTAATTATGTGAGGTCGGTCGTGAAGTGATGAAAATCATGGGCATCGAAAGTCACATAATGGAATGATAATTAATGGATAATGTGACTCGAGACGTAGACTGATCAGTGCATACTGCACGTTACATCTGCTACAGAATCATGCAGATTTATTTGAGGATTATATTAAGTTAGGAAAACACGAAACATACACACTGAAAAATAACATACTCAGTTCAGCTTCTTCGAATTTGTTCAAGCAAATTCAAACAACATGAAGTTGTGTCGCCACGATCGTAGGCCAACTTCCTGTTCATGGGTTGTCTAACTTGGGGGGCAACTAAATCCTTCGCCTCACCGAAATACTGTAATATAAAACGGTTTAATTCATACATTGGCACCTTGCCGTCTCGACAGACGATAGTTTGTGCTTCAAAAAGGCATAACTTTTACCCATGGCGATAGCGAATGTGACTGGTAAGGCCAATAAGCTCTGTAAATGTTCGTTCACTGTGGGTGCATGTGAACACGTGGTTATTTCCACCATCATGCACCATCTTACGTCTCACACGCTCGGTGTGTGACTTATCTGCAATAATTTTCTCCTTTGTCTTTATTCCATTTATGATGTTTGCCCTCCATGCAACACGTTCAGCGGCGACTTGCTCCCAATGTGCATTATCAATGCCTGTATCAATCATGTCCCGCTTACACATATCTTTGTATCGTAGTAGAGGCCGACCCTGAGATCTCTTACTTACTAGTCTTACCCATCTGTAATTCACACACAAAAAAAGATGTCCTTTGGTATTCTACCATCAACCATCCTCTTAACATGTCCTATCCATCTAAGTCTACGAAGACTGGGCATGAAATAAACCGTCACACAACCTGATTTTTCCAATACTTCAGTATTTCTGATTTTGTCTTGCCACTTTAATACCAAGAATACTTCGCAGACACCGCATATGAAAGCTGTTTAAACGTTTCTCTTGGTGTGAGTAAGTTGTCCAGGTTTCACTGCCATAAAGAAGAGTACTAAGGACACAGGCTTGATAGACAAGGACTTTTGTTTTGGCTGTAAGCTTCCTGTTCTCCCAGACTCTTTTTCTTAACCTGTTATTTGTTGTTGCTGCCTTACCAATCCGGATGTTGATTTCCTGATCTAGGGATAATTTGCTATTTACCACTGATCCTAGATATGTAAAATGGTCTACCATCTCTAGTTCGGCGTCGTCAATAAAGATTGATGGTACCCCATGTGACATAATCTGTGTCTTCTTTTTGCTAATTGATAAACTAAATTCGGAACAAGCGTTGGAGAATGCAGATAGTAGATGTTGTAATTCTTCCTCAGAATGGGTCGTAACTGCAGCATCATCTGCAAAAAACTACTCTCTAATCAGTACCCTCCTAATTTTGGTCTTGCCCTTCAATCTCTGAGCATTGTAGAGGCCGTCATCTGAGCGTGAGTAAATGTATATACCACCATCCTGATCACGAAAGGCATATTTCAGTAGAGGTGAAAATTATATTCCAAAGAGGGTGGGAGCTAGTACACAACCTTGCTTAACTCCACTCTTGATTTCAAACTCTTCAGAAGTTGCACCATCAAACTTGATTATACCCTTCATGCCTGTGTGGAACGATTCCACAATGGACAGAAGAGTTTTTGGGCCGCCAATCTTCTTTAGTGCCTTGAACAGACCCTCACGACTGACCAAATCAAATGCCTTTGTGAGGTCGATGAAGGCAATAAACAGTGGTTGATTCTATTCACGGCATTTTTCTTGCATTTGTCGCAATGAGAATAACATATCAATGGTAGACCAGTTCTGTCGAAAGCCACACTGTGATTCGGGGTAGACTTGATCTCCTTGAAGTCTGCGCAGAGCAATTCTGGCAAATACTTTTCCAACAATACACAGAAGTGAGATACCCCTATAGTTGTTGCAGTCACTCCGATCGCCCTTGTTCTTGTACAGTGTTATGATGCTTAACTGGTGCAATGGTTTTACAGCCTGCGATTCAGATTTTGTCCTAGCCCCAAGCACCCATTGAAGCAGGCAGGCTGTGGCGGATCAGCACCCATTTGGCCGGGGGCTGCCCAGCTTGAAGCGGGCGGTAGCTGATCAGTGACACTTGTAGGTGTCTCCTTCCGTTAGAGGCAACGCGTGGCGCCCCTTGTCTACGCCAATTGACAGGGACTTTTACCCGTAACAGTTGCCTCTCGCGTTGATTCCGAGATCGGTTAAGACCAGGGATGGAGTTATTGCCTCTCCATAGCACAAAGCCTGGGATAAAATATAGAGATCATGTGTTGCCCATGCAGCATGATCCCTCTCTCGGCCTGCCTAGTTCACTCCAGAGGAAAGGAACACCTCTACATCTGGAACAAGACAAGCTGCAGAAGCTGCCGGATCAGCAAAGCAATGCTCTAACTGTCCGCCTGTCGGGTTTAATTATGGAGAAATGAAATTGATGGAACTGCAGTAAAGCTGTTAGTTAGTTAGTTAGTTAGTTAGTTAGTTAGTTAGTTAGTTAATTGGTTGGTTGGTCGCGGTTCCAACTTCACGGCAACGGGTCGTCCCCATTATGCTCCGTTCCTGTGCCAATGAATATCACACAAAATGCTCCTCACTACTGCCTTATGTGAACAATGGAATAGACATGAGGAGTATCGGCAAGCCAACAGACCTCACAGGTACACTGTGCATAATGCCGCCGTCAGAATGTCAACACAAAAGTCCTCCACGAAAAATACAGTTCATCGTCGATGGAATTGGCAGTCACCAGAAAGACTTCATTGACCCAGGTTTTATCCCATATGGCTCGGTCTCTTTCCACAGGGCGACCCGCCGAAAGCACCGCACAAAGCACGAACTCCGTAGCTCCAGCGACGGCTCCAATGACTCTCCTGAAAAATACACTCGTGAACCGAAAACACAAACCAGTCAATTCAGCAACAACCAGCCGCCATCGTCCCGAGCAGGCATTTCACGCTACAGCAGCGTGAACTGCAGTAAAGCTGTAGAAATACAATCAATAAATGGGGAAGGGGGCGAGAAATGTGGTATTCGTTGCTTGATAAGAACACAATCATACGTGATTTTATGAACGCAGCGACTGGTGTTTGTCCATCAAGAATGATGATGAGCATTCATTTCATCCAGTGGGGTTGGAAGTTTGAATCTGTGAGTTCTAAGAAGGCTGGTAAGGCCTATTATGGCTCGAAATGTTCTTTGAAAATGTGGGCAAAGAATGCCTAAGGTTCAGTTGTTATTGAAGATCTGCAACAGCTTTGCTTTGGCCTCTGTTCCAAGGTTCCTGATCATTTTATTGGAGATACCATCAGCTCCTGGCTCCTAGTGGCTTTCTCATTTTCAGTTTTGATATGGCTAGCTCCAGTTCGCTGATTGTGATAGGTGCTTTCCAGAACCTCATGTAATATTTCATTCTGTCCTGTATGTTGCCATTTCTCTCGAATCTCTTGTTGATTCTCTGGACTAATTTTGATATTAATTATGATAATTTTGATATTGTTATCCTGTGCGCAAAATGGTCAGCTGCTTGCTTTCCTGTTAAGATGTTTCCATCTTTATGTAGTACAATTATTGAGTTTCTCCCCGTGCCTTCATCGTTAAGTTGTTTTATTAGCTTCTTCAACTTCCTTGTGTCTCTTTCAAAGTTCAGTGACTCTGTTTTCTCCTGCCAGCTTTTCCGTTTAGCCTGCACATTGGCTCTTTGAAATTTTGATTTTGCGTGCTGGTATTTATTGTGGTGCTCTTGGCTGGGTTTGGCCTCTGCTTGCTTTCTACATCATTTCCACATCATTATGCAACTGTTATAATGTTTACGGGCTCCTCTTGGTACTGTTTCTCGTCCTGCCTGTAGTATGCATTTCCCAAACTCTTCAACTGCTTTATTTATGTCTTTCTCAGTGTTCATGTTTCTAACCGGTAGGTTGATGCGATGCTTGTACATTGCCCAGTCTGCTTTCTTGTAGTTCCACCTCGAGAGGGTGCTGCTTTCACTTACAAGCTCATTTCTACAGTTAGAAAGATTGGCCGATGGTCACTGCTACCAAGTTGTTTCCCAATAATTCGTGTAATGTTCCACTTCAGGTCTGGTGAATGAAAAGATAGGTCAGGTGTTGTTGTAGTGTGCCATGATCTCGAGTAGAAAGTATGTGGGTCGGACGGCCTGTTAATCAAGGTGAGTCTATTCTCATCCTGCTAGTCTTCCAGCCTTTCTCCTCTCTGGTCCATGTGATCATAGCCCCAGCTCTGCGA
Organism: Cepaea nemoralis; assembly: GCA_014155875.1. Taxonomy (NCBI): domain Eukaryota; kingdom Metazoa; phylum Mollusca; class Gastropoda; order Stylommatophora; family Helicidae; genus Cepaea; species Cepaea nemoralis. Next base: position 633,946 of record JACEFZ010024973.1, on the reverse strand, counting down.
GTGGCTGTTGAAATCGCCACATGCAATGATTTTTCCCCCCCTGTTAATGGTAGTGTGGGTCTACAAGGTGTGGACAGCACCTGGCCCTGTAGTCAGCAGGGTTAGAGTCGGCCAACCTCTCCCAGGTGGGGTAAAAAGTGAAAATTAGTAGCCTGCCGATGACCCGCAGACTACACAAGTCAACCCCACCTCCGCGCGGTGTAGGCTGTTAAACCATGACCGCGAGGTCTTGGGCTAACGGGTTTATGGCTCGCCATAATCGATGGACTCCCTATGGTTAGATTGTTGTCCTAAACCTGCGACTGGCATAGCAAGCCGGCAGGGGATCTTCATACTGCTCGTAGAAAAACTAAGAAGTATAAACGGACTGACCCACATGGATATAGATCAGCGATTCAAACCATAGGCACAATGGACTTCTGCGGTTTTAATAGTAAAGAAGAATAACTTATAGAAACAATGGAAGAGAGGAAAATTGGACTGATGGGAATAGCGGACACCAGAATAAAAGGGGAAGGATGCAAGGACATCCACCACAGTTACACGTCTGTCTACTCTGGAGTGGAACAGCAAGAAAGGGCAAGACACGGTGTGGGAATAGTCATTGAACCACGGCTAGTAAGAGGAATACTAGAAAAAAAATATATATCAGAAAGAATCATAACAGTGAGAATAAAAGAACAAACAATTACAACATATGTAGAAATATACGCACCATGTAATACAAACAATAATGAGCAAGTATAATGTATAATGAGCGAGTATAATAAAGAATAATACGAGGAGTTCTATGAAGACATCCATGATGTGCTAGATAAAATAGATAAGCAGGACATCATAGTTATGGGAGACTTCAATGAGAGACTAGGACACAACAGAGCGGGCATAGAATAACATATTGGAACCTTTGGATACCAACATAATGAAAGAAATGATAATAGACGTAGACTAATAGAGCTAAGCAGTCAACACGACCTCTTTATAACAAACACATTCTATAAACATAAAGACTCACAAATATACACCTGGTATAAATGGAACGATCTAGATACTAAAAGGCAAATTGATTTTATATTAACAAGAAATAACAGAAATAGAAATATATTATATGCAAGGGCAGTGCCCAACTTAAGTATAACACAGACCACAAAGCAGTCGTTGCCACAATAAGAATCATCAGTAAAAGGAAGCAAAGACCAGGAAAATACATGCCATGCGATCAGTAAACATAAAAAAACCTCAAAAACGAGGCTGTGAGGGAAAATTATGTGAAAGAACTAACTGAAATATTTGTAAAATTACCTATAGAAAGAAAGACAGTGGAAGAACAATGGGAGATGTTCAAATCAAGCATTTTAAATACTGCTAAAGTAACATGTGAAACCACGAAAAAACGCAAAACACGGATAAAGAACATTACCCCCTCTGCCGTGCGTCCACCTTGACGAGGTAGAGGGGCTTGCGCGTTCCAATGACCCCAAGAGCTATGCCGACGGTAGCACTGCTACTGGTAGGGTCACCCATGTCGGACAGGTCAAGGGAGAGGGACCAGACGAAGTGACGCACAAACCTGCTGCCTTGTAGGTAGACTGGGGACAGTCAAAGGCTAGGGAAAGCATCCCGAAAAGTGCTTGTCGAAATCGGATGTACTGAGCCACAAGCTTGACAAAGAAGTGCAACGTAACTTTATCATTTCATGATGCCACAGATGAAAATTAATCGTTATGGTGCTAATCCCGTGAAGTCCCATCAGGCGGTGATAGTGCCGGGCCCCCTGCCTCGAGGGGGTCCACCCATGACTACTGGTGGTCACCTTCCCCTGTGCTGTGGAGTCAAGGCACAGAGGAGTAGGTTAAGAGCTATTGACCAAATACCAAGGACACTCAACATACTACAGTGGAATGCCGAAGGAGTTTATAACAAGAAAGAATCCCTGACACAGCGTCTTCATAAAGATAGAATAGATGTGGCATGCATTCAAGAGACACACCTCAATGCCAATCGCAAATTTTCAGTCAGAGGATATCAGGCCACACGTTTCGACCGCGAAGGACATAAAGGAGGAGTTCTAATACTTACACGAAATACAATACCTTGCAGCGAAGTATCTGTGATCTCTGACAACCAAACAGAAATTATAGGTGTTGATATAATGATAAAGGACGTGAAAATAAGAATCTACAATCTGTATAGCCCAGCAGATAAGGACCTTACACTCTCAAACATGAAAATAACTGACACAAACTGCATTATTGTCGGAGACTTTAATAGCCGTTCAGAAAGATGGGGATACCCAGATACTGACAAAAGAGGAGATGAATTGGAGGACTGGGAAATAGACTCAAATCTCCATCTACTCAACAAAGCGGATGACACACCGAGCTTCTACTCCAGAAGATGGCTTACCACTTCTACTCCAGACTTAGCTTTCTGCACAGGAGACATCCTCCACAAAATCGATCGCCATGTGCTGGACCAATTAGCAGGTAGTGACCACAGACCAATCAAGCTTGTAATGAATATGGAGTATGTTCCACAGGAGCAAAAGCCCTTGCCCCGCTGGAATTACAAACGAGCAGATTGGGACAGATTTGCCATACTAACAGACAAATATTGTGAAAACATAAATACACGATATGGCAACATAAAGCAAATGGTGGAAAGTCTAAACAGAGCGATAATACAGGCAGCCACTGAGTCCATTCCTAGAGGAGCGAGGAAAAATTACAAACCATACTGGACTGAAGAACTACAAAGTTTGGAGGACAAAGTTGAAGATGCCAGGAAGACAGCAGAGAGAGAACAAACAATTGAAGCTAATATCTCTCTCAAAGCCATCTCAGCAAAATATAAAAGAACAGTAAATTAAACAACAAGAGATTGTTGGAGGGAAAAAACAGAAAACCTGAATTTTGACAGGGATGGAAACAAACTATGGAAACTAGTGAAAGCCATGAACAATGAAGGACCTAGAAACAAACAAATAACAATTAAACAAGGAAATGCCTTGCTTACAGGAAAAAAAGGCTGCAAATGCACTAATGGAACACTATGCCAATGCAAACCACATTGATATTACAACCGAACAGAAGAAAGCAATCAAAGACAAACAGATACATCATAGAAATACAGAGACAGCAGCAGAATATATGATGGCAAATCTAACAATGGAAGAAATGGAACAGGCAATGAATACCCTAAAAAAGAAGAAATCACCAGGAAAGGATGGAATCACAAATGAAATGCTAATAGGACTAGGCAACAAGGCAAAAAGAAACTACTAGCAGTCCTAAATAACAGCTGGAAGAGAGGAATAGTCCCACAGGCATGGAAGGAAGCTATACTAATACCAGTCCCAAAGAAAGGAAAAGACCTGGAAGAACCAAATGGCTATCGACCTATCAGTCTACTTAGCTGTGTAGGAAAATTAATGGAACGCATTATCAATGGCAGGCTAACATGGCATCTGGAAGAAAACAAACTCTTAACACCACACCAAGCAGGATTCAGAAAGTACAGATCCACTGAAGATCAAATAACCTATATAGCTCAGGAAATAGAGGATGCCTTCCAAGAGAAAAAGCACACACTAGCAGTCTGGATAGATTTAGAAAAAGCATTTGATAAAGTATGGAAGGAAGGACTGAAAGTAAAACTGCAAAACATGCATGTTTGTGGAAAAATGTATAAATGGATCAGCCACTACCTTGAGAACAGAACTGCCAGGACAAAAGTACAAGGACAAACAAGCAAAATGATGCTGCTGGAGCAAGGTGTCCCCCAAGGAGGAGTTCTTTCACCAACATTATTCCTAGCATATATAAATGACATCACAGAAAATTTTCCAGCCAGAGTACACACATCCTCCTTTGCAGATGACCTAGCCATATGGACATCTGAAGAATATATTAGTACAGCTAACAGCAGAATACAGCAAGCCTTATTAGCGCTAGAGGACTGGTCAAAATCATGGCTAGTGAAGATAAGTGAGGAGAAAACAACATGCACAGTGTTCTCCCTCTCAAATAAAACTCAGCAACCTAAGCTGGTATTGAATGGAAAAATATTGCGCCATGAAGAAAATCCAAACTATCTAGGAGTCACCTTTGATCGTCGCCTGACATGGAAGACACAGGTTGAGAAAAATCGAACAAGAGCAAGGCAGAGAATGGCAATCATGAAAAAGCTTGCTGGTACAACGTGGGGAGCAGAAGAGAAAGTTCTCAAGTTATATACTGGACGGGTGAGGCCAGTACTGGAATATGGCATTGCAGCTTGGGCAACAGCAGCTAAGTCAAACTTTAACAAAATAAGTAGAGTCCAAAACCAAGGAATGCGAATCATAACTGGAAGCCTGAAGACAACGCCTATTAATGAACTAGAAAAGATCACTTGTTTACAACCAATGCAGGATAGAAGAGATAGCAGAGCCCAGCAACAAGCAGAAAAATTTAGAAGATTGACAGACCACTCTATGTACAACAGATTTAATGGTTTTGGAAAGGGAAGACTGAAGCGTAGCAACTTTGTAGAAACTGCAAAACGAAGGATTAGGGCAGATCCTATACTTAACATATCAACAGTCAAGCCCATACACAATGCACACAAGTTCCCAGCTTGGAGACAGCAGCAACTGCCTGAGATGATAGAAAACATTCCTGGTATTGAGAAAAAGAACACTCAGCATGAAACCGAAAGAAGAGAAATAACCCTAAACTACATAAAAGAACATTACCCAAGCAGGAATTGGACCCATGCATATACAGATGGATCAGCCAAAAATTCAATAGAGAATGGAGGAGGAGGAATTCTCCTAAATTTAAAAAATGGAGTGAAAAAAACACATTCAATGGCAACTGGAAAATTTTCAAGTAACTTCAAAGCGGAGGTAGAGGCTTTGAAAACTGCAGCAGAAATGCTCCTGATGGAGGAAAATAAAGAGAAGCAAATAGCTATCTTCACAGATGCAAAGTCAGTTGTCTCAATACTGAAGAGCAATAACAGCACAGAACTAACTGACCTAAGAGCAGCACTCCATGGTCTATGCCAGAAATCCAAAAAAGTTGTAATACAGTGGATCCCATCACATTGCAGTATACCTGGAAACGAAGAGGCTGACAGACTGGCAAAAGAGGGCGGACTACTACCGCAGCCTGACATAGACATAACCTATAATGAGGCAAAGAGGTTGATAAAAAGCACTTATAGAACCAAATGGGAATCAGAGCATCCAGGCCATCAGAAGGATGATGCATATTACAAACTCGACCGAAGAGAACAAGTAGCAATCTTCAGACTCCGCACAGGACATAACAGGCTGAAATACCACTTGTTCAATAAACTAAAGATAGGAGATACCGATGAATGTAATTGTAGAACTGGAAAAATGACAGCAAAACATTTGCTGCAGGATTGCCCAACGTATGCAGAACAGAGAAAGATATTTTGGCCCACACCTGCTTCATTTGAGGACAAGCTCTATGGAGATATCAACAAGCTCAAGTTGACCGCAGCTTACTTTAACTGCATACAGGTTGACATTTAAAGGTGCATGAAGACCCAAAGGCATGAAATGGAATATTGCTTGGATAGCAAATCCATTATGTGGAAAGTCCAAATCGAAAGCTTGCTGTGTGGGCTTCATAAAAGGTGGAAAAGTGCTCTAGTGGCACGAAATGGAATATTGCTTGGATAGCAAATCCATTACGTGGAAAGTCCGAATCAAAAGCCCATTGTGTGGGCTTCATAAAAGGTGGAAAGGTGTCCTAGTGGCATGAAATGGAATATTGCTTGGATAGCAAATCCATTACGTGGATTGTCCTAATCAAAAGCCCACTGTGTGGACTTCATAAAAGGTGGAAAAGTGTCCTAGTGGCACGAAATGGAATATTGCTTGGATAGCAAATCCATTACATGGAAAGTCCGAATCGAAAGCTCACTGTGTGGATGTCATCTGCAGACTGCATACTTCTGGTTTCCGGAAGAACAGCCTATGGTGAACGGAAGGCCCAATATACGGAAGTGAGGCTAAGCAGCCATGTGCAGGACGTGACGATTCCTTGGGTGAGCCCAGTACCAGAGCGCTATGTATCGGCTCTGCAAGTATGGAAGCCTCCTTGGATGGCGGGGAATGCCCATGGTCTGCCCCTGCCTTCCCTTGAGGGCTGACCAGGATCTTTGGCTGTTCTATATGGACCAGCTGGGATGGGGGATAACACCACAACAGTGAGAGTCAAACGTCCTAAGAAACCCCCTGGAAGGTTAACCCGGTCAACAAATGCCCGCAGAAGTCGGATGTGTCGGCCTAACGGCGCAAGAACGCAGCTCTGCTGTAAACAGGCACAACGCAATCACATCCGGAAAAAAACTCCGGATGAACGAAGAAGAAGAAGAACATTACAAGTTGGTGGAACACAGAAGTAAAGAAAGATGTAAAAGACAAAAAAGGAAAAAAAATATACAAAGCTGTCGAAGAGCAAACAGGAATGCGATTACACAGAATATAGAATAGCGAGAAGACATGTGAACAGAACAGTAATGAGAGAAAAAACAAAAGACTGGGAGGAGTATGGAGAAACCCTAAATAAAAACTACAAGGAGGCAACTAGAAACTTCTACAAAAAAAAGATGAGTGCAATGAGAACCAGCGGAGAACCCTTTGACCCAACTGAAATAATTATCAGCGAAAATGGAGAACCAATAAGTTAACAAAAACAAGTCCTAATAAGATGGAAACAATACTTCGAACAACTTCTCACAGGAATTCAAGAAACCGACTGCTAGGGTGCGAAATGATGGGGTAGGCGAATTCACAGATGCCTAGGGATATTAGTTATATCTTCTCGCCTCCTGTTCCATTCGCCACCATGGTTACTTCTCTCTCTACTTCGTCATTCACACCAAGAGATAGGCTCTGTTACTTGAGTGTTCATCTGCGTTTTCTGATAATCGTTCGGTCTTGTCTGGCTAATTGGAAACTCTGCCATTCTCTACCAACTGCATCCGCTTACACTGAATACAACGCTACACTCAGACACAGATGTGACTCGGACACAAGAGTAGGTTTTCCTGTATAATCAACATTCTAGCATCGACATTATCACAGCCACGTATGCTACAATACACAATATATAACACTGCTACACACTCTATTAAAATGGCGGCATTATGTTAAGCCACAGCCATCTTCTCTACGTGGTGCGTCCGCACGGAACGACGTCCACGGCTAGAATGCCCTTATCACCTTCGCGATCACGTGGGTTCGCTCCGGTGGCAATCTCGGCGTGCCAGTTCATGACCTAAAGTCACGCGTGTCACGTCCTTTCGTGTGACACTCTTTCCCTATGCCATGAGTTAGACTTCACGACATGGCACCGACACAGATGCCACCGAAGAACTAGAACCAGACATACTGAAAGAAGGAATTATAGAAGCCGTCAGATTAGCCCCATTGAACAAATCACCAGGACAAGATGAAATACCAAATGAACTAATTAAAGCAGCAAGAGAAGTAGGAACAACATGGCTACATAGACTATTCAACCATGTTTGGGTAGAACAACAGACACCACGAGACTGGGGAAACGCCATAATTATCCCAGTTTGGAAAAACAAAGCCAGCAAAAGAGACTGCACACAATACAGAGGCATTTCACTATTGAGTCATACTGGGAACATATGTTGCTAAATTCTTGAGAAAAGATTACGAACTACTAAAGAACCTCAGCGATACAAGGGCAATTGCTAGGAAACATCATAGCCATATACCACTCTAGCCGAAGTGCAGTAAGAACACAAGAAGGAATATCAGATATGTTCACAGTCAATATAGGAGTGAGACAGGGATGTGTGCTCTCTCCTCTGCTATTTAATGTCTACATGGACAGAATACCAAAAGAAGCAAGTCTTGACAGAACAGATTCAGAAAATTTAGAACTCTTTACTACAGATGAAACAACTGATCCACGGGAAATAAATGAACTTTGCAGATGATCAGTGCCTGTTTTATAGCGACGAGAGCAGACTACAACATCATATTAATAATCTAAGTTCAACCTGCAGCAGACACAATATGAGTATAAACACAGCCAAAACCGAAGTAATGCAAGTTAGCAGGTCGCCGGGCCCACTAAGTATACAGATAAATAGCACAACTCTGAAACAAGTTAAATAATTCAAATATCTTGGAAATATGATCACAGAAGATGGCAGATTGGACATAGAAATCGAAATCAGATGTCAAAAAGGTAGTGCACTTACATATCAACTATCACCCTTACTGAAACATCCAAATATACCCATGTCCGCAAAACGACAGATAATAAACAGTATATTCACACTAACCCTATGCTACCAATCTTAAACCTGGACTTTATCCAAATCACACCTTCGCAAAATCAACACCTGCGAGATGAGATGCCTGAGGAGAACTGCCAACCCAACAATCCGAGACCGAGTAAGAAATGTTGTTACCAGGCAGACTGTGGGATCAACACCTTGTGCCACATTTATTGAAAGGCAGAAGATCAGGTGGTTTGGCCATGTCGTTAGAATGCAACACCATCAACTACCATCACTGGCCTTACATCAAAGATCATCTGCGACGAGACCAAGAGGACATCCAAGAAGAAAATGGATTGACGACATCAAAGACATTGTACAATCACACGGAGTGACACTATCCAATGCCGCCCACCGGGCGCTGGAACGAAAATTATTCCTCCCCACGTCGCTTGACGGCAGAAGTGGAAGATGATGATGATGATGATGATGATGATGATGATGATGATGATGATGATGATGATGATGATGATGACGATGATGATGATAGAACCCTAGCTAAGCGAAACACAACTTGGATTTAGGAAAAAACAAATGTTGCACAGATGCCATTTTTGCTCTTAGACAACTTATAGAAAAATCAATCGAATTAAATCAAACACTCTACTTAGCCTTTTCGACCAAAAATAAAAAAGGCATTTGATGGAGTAGAAACAAGCTGTGGGAAATCCTTAAACAATATGGAGTGAGTACACATCTAACAAACTTATGTAGAAGCTTATACAACAACAGTGAATGCATAGTGAGAACAACTGGAGTACGCTCATAACCCTTCACGATAAGATCCGGAGTACGACGAGGTTGTGTCCTATCCCCTCTCTTGTTCATAACATATATAGACAACATATGTAAAGAAACCAGCCAAACAGAGACCACAAGAACACCGCATGGCGAGAACACAGAAGAAGAACCATCTGCAAATGTAATCATTAGAGAACTCCTGTTTGCGGACGACCAAGCACTAATAGCAAAAGTAGAAGCTGAATTACAAGACCACGTGAATAGTCTAGATGAAATATGTAGGGAACATAATCCTCTAAAAGTACTGGAGAGTTTTGGTCATAAACCATAACTTTAGGAAGGAAACATCCCAGCTGCACCTCCCCGTGGTAGAGGGTGGGAAACACACCACGGTGTGGCTAACACAGCTCTGGGGACCGAGTATCCACCGGAATAAGTGGACAACTCTGCAGATGATCAGAGCAGGACACTCACATGTCCTTACAGTCGGAAATGGCTGTCAAAGGCAGAGGTAAAATACCACCATGTAGATGTGGAAGGCAAAGTGAAACCACCACAGTATCTTCCCGAGACTTCATGGCAAAACATAGATCAGTGTTAGTTAACGACGTTAATGACTGTCTTAGGACATCCTCGTCCGGTAGGGACAGTCATGAGCCACAGGTGACACCAGACCGTCATCCAGTTACTGATGGTATAATCATAAATAAATAAATTTAGAGTAGGAACATGGAATGTTAGGACATTAAATGAGCTAGGAAAGTTGAACAATGTTCTAAGAGAAATGGATAGCATGAAAATGAATATACTAGGCCTTAGTGAGATGAGATCGGGCAAAATTATAGCTGACAACCATACAATAATTTATTCTGAAGGGGATACACATGAAAAAGGTGTAGGAATAAAACTTGACGAGGAAAAAAAAAAAAAACAGCCAAGTCAATTAATGGATAGGCTACTGGTGTATTTCAGAATGAGTTATTATGGTCAAAATCAAAGGCACACCAATATATATATATATAAATATTATAGAAGTATATGCACCAACAACAAGCAATAGTGATGAAGAAATACAACACTTTTACGACAAAATGGAAATGACGATGGCTCAAACTGGATCACAAGAAATAAAAATAATACTTGGAGATTAGCCGGCTTCGTGGCTTAGAGGTTATGACTTTTCTCCGTAATCTCGTATACTCTCGTCGGAACGTGATGACGGTTCAAATCAGCAGTGGTTCGAATCGCATCGGTAACTTACGGGGTATATGAGCCGGCCGCTCAGAAAGCAATGGCAAACTACTGAGCGTAATCTTGCCAAGAGATCAACATACAGCTGAAAGATGCTGGTGTTGACAGCTAAGTCCTGTAAAGGAGTGGAGAATTATGGTTTAGGTACAAACAAAGAAAGAAGGGGAAAGCCAATAGAATAGGACAATACGAGGGTAAGTTAATAAGTAAGTCACAAATGGCTGTAGAAAACTAACTAAACATGATAACAACTTGAAACCTGTTTGTTTTTATACATACATTGTCCTTTTATTTCTCAACATAATTTCCACCAACATTGATGCACTTATCCCATCGTTTTATCAGTCCTCCCAAATCGGCTGCGTAGAACTACTGCTTTGTTTTAATTTACCTGCCATCCCACAGAACTGCGTGACGTCCTCATTGACTCGCCCTCGTAACCTTTTCTACCCATCTATGCACCGCTTTACGGGACAAACATTTGTCAGCATAAACACTGAAAACTCACCTTGGCGGGAGACATTTCGCGAATGACGCCGAAGTTGAATGTGAAGTGAAAATGTGGTTTAGAAAACAGAGCACGCAGTTCTATGCAGCCAGTTTGGGAGGACTGATGAAACGATGGGATAAGTGCATCAATGTTGGTGGAAATTATGTTGAGAAATAAAGGGACAATGTATGTATAAAAATAAACTGGTTTCAAGTTGTTATCATATTTAGTTATTTTTCTACAGCCATTTGTGACTTACTTATTAACTTACCCTCCTATCAATGATATGATAATTGGAAACACATGGTTTAAACACCATAAAAGACGACTACGCAACGCAACGAAATTGACTACATACTAATTAATAAAAGATTTATAAATGCTTTAATTAATGTAAAGACAATGCCTGGTGATGACTATAATAGTGATCATGTACCACTATGTGGACAAATAAAATTAAGATTAAAGAGAGGGAAAAATGGTTAGGAACATGAGACTTAATAAAGAGGTTCTGAAAGTATATAAAGAAATTTAAGAACAATACAGAGTGACTGTGAAAAATAGGTACAATGCAATAGCTAAAATACAGAGTATAAATGAACAACTGGAAATGTTAAGGGACTCCATTCATCAAACTAGCAAAGAAATATTACCGGAGAGAAGCCAAATAACTAAGAAAAAATGGATGAATGAAGAAATCTTAATGCTGATAATCAAAAGAAAACAGAGTAATGATGAATACGCTAAGATAAATAAAGAAATAAAAGATAAATGTGGGAAGGCAAAAGAAAGTTGGTTAAACGAACAGTGCAAACAAAAATTGAATTAAAGAAAATGGTGACACCAAAATGTGACATAGAAATAGAAGGAACAATTCTTAACCAAGTGGATAATTTTAGATACTTCAATCAATCAATCAGGTGCCGTCTCCGCAACGAAGGTTGGCTGTAATGGATCTCCAACACTGTCTGTCTCTCGCCTTGACTGTAAATTCTGTCAGGCTGATGTTCGTCCATCTCTTGATGTTATCCTCCCACTTGTATCGTTGTCTGCCTCTTGCTCGCTTGCCCTCAACTTTGCCTTCCAGTATGGTTTTTATAAGAGTATCATGTCTTTTAACGTGGCCAAAATATTTCACTTGTCTCCTCTTTATTTCTTTCATCAACTCTCTCTCTCTCTCTCTCTCTCTCTCTCTCTCTCTCTCTCTCTCTCTCTCTCTCTCTCTCTCTCTCTCTCTCTCTCTCTCTCTCTCTCTCTTCATTCCTAGTTTTTCTAGGACCTCTGCATTTGATTGTTTTTGTTTCCATGAAATACAACCTATTCGTCTGTATATCCACATCTCCAGAGCTTCTATGCGGATGCGACTTTCTGGTTGCTTGTTCAATGTCCAGGTTTCCGCGCCATACACTATCGTCGAATATACGTAGCATTTGACAATTCTCATTTTAATGCGTTATTAATGTCTCTAGATGTTATAACCATTTTCTTTGATATCACCATTGTTACTGTTTTCTTGATATTCAAGGAGAGTCCTTTATGTGCACTCACTGTTACTACAATGTCCAACAATTGTTGTAGGTCTGTTGATTTATCTGCTACTAATACTGTGTCATCTGCATAGCGTATATTATTTATGTTTTTGGCCATTCCTATTCTCTTTTTGATTTCCATTTCACTTCTGCCATCATCTGTTATTATATGTCCAAGATAAGAGAAACTTGTTACTTGTTCTAGTATCTGCCCGTTTACTGTGATGTTTATTGATGACTTTTCCTTTTCACTGCTAATTATCATAGTTTTTGTTTTTTGGATGTTAATATCTAAGCCACATTCTGCACTGTGGGTGTTTACTTCTTCCACTAGGTCTTGCAGCTCTTGCCCACTTTCTGCTAGTAACACGTATCGTCAGCATATCAAAGATTGTTTATGATTCTTCCATTGATGTTGAGTCCAGGCATTTCAACTTGTTTAAAAATTCTGTCTATGTATAGGTTGAAGAGGCTTGGGGACAGTACACATCCCTGTCGTACTCCTCTTTTTATCTCTATAGGTGACGAATAGTTATTACCGCATCTAATAGACGCCACTTGTTCCCAGTACAAGTTACTAAGTCTGATGTCCTTTCCGTCTACTCCTATATCTTGAAGGCACGTAATTAGTCGTTCATGTTGTACTCTATCAAAAGCTTTCTTGTAGTCTATAAAACAAACATATATTCTTTTTTGAACTTCTATATATTTTTCACTTACATCCTCAAACAGATAATTGCTTCTCTGGTGCCGCTGTTTTTGCGGAACCCAAATTGTTCTTCAGCTACTTCCTCATCTATTTTATGTTGAATTCTTTCTTGTATGTCCTTGAGTAGTATGTTAGTTATGTGGCTCATTAAGCTAACAGTTCTGTAATCCTCACACTCAACGGCTCTTGGCTTCTTCGGTAGTGTGATGAAAATGGATGTTTTCAAATCCTTGGGGATGTACCCAGTATTATATATATCATTACATAATTCTGTGATAGTATCAATGCCAAAGCTGGATAAGAATTTTATCATCTCTGTTGTTATCTTGTCAGGACCTGCAGCCTTTCCTTCTTTCATCTTTTTAATAGTCTTTTCTTCTTCAGCCGTTAATATTTTTGGTCCATCTTGAGTATTATACAATGTTGGTCGATTGACCCTGTTGCCCCAGAATAAATCTTCTGTGTACTCTGTCCATCTTTTTATTATGTCAGTGTTATTAATTATAATTTCTCAATTGTTTCCTCTGATACAACCGTTTCCTGTTATATTACTTTTCTTCTTTGTAAATCTTTTTATATGTTCATGTAATTCTTTCGAATTGTGTTTTATTTCCAGATCCTCTATCTCTTTGCAATGTTTTTGCAGCCACTCTTCTTTGGCAACTCTGCACATGTGACATATTTCTCTATCTATTACTATATACTCTGGAGTGTTCTTTGCTTTCTTTCTTTGAGACATTTTACTCAAGATTTCATCGGTTATCCATAATTGTTTTTTCTTATTAATCTTCACTGGCAAGGTGGTATTTGCAATCTTAATACTGGTGTTTACACTTTCCCTTTTTGTATTAATTTTATCCTCGGGATTTTCACGTCGATATTGTTCCATACTTTCAATGATTAGCCCATAATATCTATTTTTTACTTCAACTAGATATAGACGACTTATTTCTTGTTGTTTCAATGCCGATATATCTACTTAAGGTGTCTTCGATTTCCTTATTCCTGGGTTTTTAAGTTTTATTTTGTAATTTTAACGGGTAGCGGGGTAGGGGTATCCCCTATCAAAGGAGAAGTAAGGCGCCTCCTTCCCTCCGCTAGCCTACGGGACACCCTTGGGCAAGGTGGAGTACCCGTTTAGCCCCCCGATCAGGGTTACGCTCCCGGGTAGGGGAACCCGTTAGCTTTGGACAGCAATCCATCTAGGAGACGGAAAACTCCAAATATAAACCCCCAAGTTCAAGGTGGACCAGTGTGCCAAGGAACTGGATGGCCATGGGTTAACTGGTCGTGAACGTTGGACGTCTGACAGGCGTGCGGGGCGCCATCAGGCGTATGGACTCCTGCGGGACATCCCCTGCCTCTTCCCTAACAAGCAGGCAATGCTAGGGTGACTGTTTATTTCCTGCAATATCCAAACTTTGCCTATGGATTTATTTAAACATGGGAATCGTCGCCGGAGCTACGGAGCACGTGCTCTGCGCTTGACACATCCCTCAGAGGCTAGCGAAGAGAGAGTGAGGAGGAGAAGACGAGGAAATGGTGTGAGACGACGGCATAGAAATAGGAGGGCAGGCGCCAGGAGAACAAGACGAAAAGTGGAGAGACTAGGTTTCAACTATGTAAGAGTGGGATACTGGAATTGTCGCAGTGCCAGACAGAGAGGTCCTGTATTGGAGAGACTAATATATGATTTTGACGTCCTCATGCTCCAGGAGCTAAATACAGACAAATACCATTGCCCTGGGTACGCCAGTTATATAAACCCTACTGGGCAGAAGAGACATGGACAAGGTCTGCTGGTGAAGGAAGGAGTGAAGCATGTGGTACTTAACTTGAGCCAGTGGAATCACAGTGCAAGAGACGTCTAGGGTATACAAATGGAGATTGGTGGCTTAAGTTGGAACATCATAAATGTATATGCCACAGTGGACTGTTTTGTCAGAAAGGAACATTGGGACTGGCTTAAGGAACTGGAGGAATTACCAGGTGATAGGCTACTCATATGTGGAGACTTCAATGCAAGGAACAGAGATTGGAACAGTAGTGGAGAAAACCGACAGGGAATTGCCCTTGCAGATGCCATGGTGGACTCCGATGTGGTCTGCATAAATGATGGTAGGCCGACAAGAATGGCAATGAGGCTTGGCGATGCAGACACAGCTATTGACTTGGCACTTGTCTCCCAGTCATCAGTCCTTGATGTAAAGTGGAATGTTTTGAATGACCATGGGAGTGATTACATGCTATGCTCTGTCCTGATCTCTAAACCCAGGAAAGTTCAAGCTGGGAGAGCGTGCAAGACCTTCCGGTATGAGTGGACCGATTGCCTTCTTGGACGCCTCAGACAAGGGGCATACAACAGGACTGTTAAACCTCCCTTTTTGCATCCCCCATGGTGGACCCCAGAAGTAGACCATGCTTGGAAAGCAAAGAGAGCTGCAGTGAAGCAGCTAAAGAAAGTGCGACAGACACTTCGAAGCTCACGAGAGGAAGTGGACACAGCGGAAAATGTCAAGAAAGACGAGGTGGAGGTTTTCAAGCGCTGTGCTGCAGAGACCAAAAAGGCAAAATGGGAATGTTTCATGAAGGAGATTGGAGGTGATAAAACACTGCAAAAATGCTGGAAACTGCACAGGCAAATGCAGAGAAAAGATCGGCCGATGACAGTGGGAACAATCTATAGAGATGATGGTGTGCGCGTGACAACAGACAAAGAGAAAGGGGAGGCGTTTCTCCAGAGATTTTTAGAGCAGACCAATCATAATGATGCGGACACCAGGGATGCAGTTAGAGAGGAGCTATCTGGCACCAAGAAGAATATGCAGTATGAAGACATCGTACGGGTGGAAGATGTTAAACACATTTTGAAAAAGGCAAAAGACACGGCACCAGGGCCCGATGGGGTCAGGTATGGCCACATGAAGGATTTGAGCGAAGCAGACCTGGAGGAGATGACCGACTGCTTTAACCAGAGCATTAGGACAGCATCAGTACCGCAGGATTGGGTGCACAGCTATCTCATCCCTCTCCCAAAACTATTCAAGGATCAGTCAAAGCTTAGCGGCTTTAGGATCACCCCCCTTCAAAATAGATTTGGGAAGGTTTTAGAGAAGATAGTCGCTGTTAAGCTGCAGGATTTTTTTTGGAAAAGGGGAAGCTTCTTCCAAGAGGCCTGGGGAGCTACAGGCCAGGAAAAGATACATGGTCAAATGCAGCCACTTTTGTCTTTGATGTTTATGAGGGGTTCCAGAGTAGACAGGAAACGATGCCGGTAGCGCTTGATCTCGAGGATGCGTACAATAGAGTTCGATTTGATATTTTGATGACCGCACTGATGGAGAAGGGGGTCAATCCCTGGTTGGTGAACTGGATAGCAGCCGTCCTGAACTCTCGTCGGGTTGCTCTCCGTCTGGGCGCATGGACCTCAGAGCCACATATGTTAACCCCGGGACTGCCACAGGGATCTGCAGTCTCGCCGGTGCTCTTTAATGTGTATACGAGCAAGATTGCAAACCTAGAAGCACCAGAGGTTGGAAGAATACTAACATTTGCAGATGATATTCTTGCATATAGGCAGGGGAGAGATAGGGAGCAAACATCCCAGGAGTTACAGGCGACAGTAGATGAAGTGATTGACTGGTGCACAGAAATGAGTGCTGTCATCCACCCGGAAAAGGCGGCTGTTTTGTGGTGCTCTCTGGACTACAGGATTGTAAGAGCTGATGTCCCAAGCCTCGCGATAGATGGTAGAAATGTCAGCAGAGAGAACAAACTGAAGTATCTGGGGATCACATTTGACAGGAGCCTATCCTTCAAGGACCATGTGGAGACGGTCGTGACAAGAACTCAAAAGGGACTCAATGCACTTAAAACTATGGCTGCAATGGACATAGAGCTGAGAATGCTTTTCACACTATACCAGCACTTGATCCTCTCAGTAATTGATTATGGATTAGGTCTGCTCAGAGAGCCAGCTGGTGAAGTTAGAGCGCATACGGAACGAAGCTATGCGGGTCATTCTGGGATGCACTAGAGACACCCCAGTAGTGTGTATGCGTTACATCCTTGGTCTGTCGACTGTTGCTGGTAGGCTCAAGGTGATGCAGGCGAAGGCATACCTCAGAGTAGCTGCAGACACAGACCACCCACTGCATGAGGCGCTGGACGCAGTTAAGGGTCAGCGACTGATAAGAGGGAAATCATGGATGGCTCAGGCAGAGGATACGATCAGACAGGTGTACCCCTTGGAGAACATCAGGCGTGGAGAGGAGTGGGTCAGAGTGCCAACAGAGCAGTCAGACTTGTGCAGAGTTATAATAATCACATTAAGCCGGGAGTGGCCAGCATGGGCCACGGAAGTGGGAATCCAGCATCTAATTCAGGACAATGTTCACTCGAGTGATGTGATTATCTACACAGATGGTTCGGTGTCAAGAGGTGAGAGAAGTTGCTGGGGTTTCATAGCCAAAGCTAATGGTCGATGTTTGGGGCAGGAGAGCCTGGCATATGATACCACAACATCCAGCTTAAGAATGGAAGTGGAGGCAGTCACTGCGGCTCTCCGCTGGATGGAGAATATGACACACACACACATCGTGATTGTAACTGACTCAGAAAGCATGCTGACGAGGGTGAGGACGGGCAGACTTCGTGTGGAGTGGCTTGCTTCGCTTCAGAGGTCAGGGGTGGCAAGCATCGCCTGGATCTTTTCTCCGGGGCATGCCGGTGTGCTGGGAAATGAACAAGCGGACATATTGGCTGGCTCTGCAGAACTTAGTGGAGTATTGATACATGACAAGGCAGACGTGGTTGCGGCCTTGTGGGAGCACGTGCACACCTCGAAGGAGCAAATGGATTACCATGGTCTGGCAAGAATGAGACGAGGAGTGACGAAGGGATCTGGCCAACGCTCAAAGGAAAGGCGAGACGGACTTATAATCAGATTGCTACTGGTACTATTAGTGTTGGATGTCTTCGCTGGCTGCTGAGGATGGGGATGGAGCACTTATGGGAATGCCCCGAATGCTGTGATGTCGATTCCTAAATCAATCAATCCAAACTCTTAACACCACACCAAGCAGGATTCAGAAAATACAGATCCACTGAAGATCAAATAACCTATATAGCTCAGGAAATAGAGGATGCCTTCCAAGAGAAAAAGCACACACTAGCAGTCTGGATAGATTTAGAAAAAGCATTTGATAAAGTATGGAAGGAAGGACTGAAAGTAAAACTGCAAAACATGCATGTTTGTGGAAAAATGTATAAATGGATCAGCCACTACCTTGAGAACAGAACTGCCAGGACAAAAGTACAAGGACAAACAAGCAAAATGATGCTGCTGGAGCAAGGTGTCCCCCAAGGAGGAGTTCTTTCACCAACATTATTCCTAGCATATATAAATGACATCACAGAAAATTTTCCAGCCAGAGTACACACATCCTCCTTTGCAGATGACCTAGCCATATGGACATCTGAAGAATATATTAGTACAGCTAACAGCAGAATACAGCAAGCCTTATTAGCGCTAGAGGACTGGTCAAAATCATGGCTAGTGAAGATAAGTGAGGAGAAAACAACATGCACAGTGTTCTCCCTCTCAAATAAAACTCAGCAACCTAAGCTGGTATTGAATGGAAAAATATTGCGCCATGAAGAAAATCCAAACTATCTAGGAGTAACCTTTGATCGTCGCCTGACATGGAAGACACAGGTTGAGAAAAATCGAACAAGAGCAAGGCAGAGAATGGCAATCATGAAAAAGCTTGCTGGTACAACGTGGGGAGCAGATGAGAAAGTTCTCAAGAAGTTATATACTGGACGGGTGAGGCCAGTACTGGAATATGGCATTGCAGCTTGGGCAACAGCAGCTAAGTCAAACTTTAACAAAATAAGTAGAGTCCAAAACCAAGGAATGCGAATCATAACTGGAAGCCTGAAGACAACGCCTATTAATGAACTAGAAAAGATCACTTGTTTACAACCAATGCAGGATAGAAGAGATAGCAGAGCCCAGCAACAAGCAGAAAAATTTAGAAGATTGACAGACCACCCTATGTACAACAGATTTAATGGTTTTGGAAAGGGAAGACTGAAGCGTAGCAACTTTGTAGAAACTGCAAAACGAAGGATTAGGGCAGATCCTATACTTAACATATCAACAGTAAAGCCCATACACAATGCACACAACTTCCCAGCTTGGAGACAGCAGCAACTGCCTGAGATGATAGAAAACATTCCTGGTATTGAGAAAAAGAACACTCAGCATGAAACCGAAAGAAGAGAAATAACCCTAAACTACATAAAAGAACATTACCCAAGCAGGAATTGGACCCATGCATATACAGATGGATCAGCCAAAAATTCAATAGAGAATGGAGGAGGAGGAATTCTCCTAAATTTAAAAAATGGAGTGAAAAAAACACATTCAATGGCAACTGGAAAATTTTCAAGTAACTTCAAAGCGGAGGTAGAGGCTTTGAAAACTGCAGCAGAAATGCTCCTGATGGAGGAAAATAAAGAGAAGCAAATAGCTATCTTCACAGATGCAAAGTCAGCTGTCTCAATACTCAAGAGCAATAACAGCACAGAACTAACTGACCTAAGAGCAGCACTCCATGGTCTATGCCAGAAATCCAAAAAAGTTGTAATACAGTGGATCCCATCACATTGCAGTATACCTGGAAACGAAGAGGCTGACAGACTGGCAAAAGAGGGCGGACGACTACCACAGCCTGACATAGACATAACCTATAATGAGGCAAAGAGGTTGATAAAAAGCACTTATAGAACCAAATGGGAATCTGAGCATCCAGGCCATCAGAAGGATGATGCATATTACAAACTCGACCGAAGAGAACAAGTAGCAATCTTCAGACTCCGCACAGGACATAACAGGCTGAAATACCACTTGTTCAATAAACTAAAGATAGGAGATACTGATGAATGTAATTGTAGAACTGGAAAAATGACAGCAAAACATTTGCTGCAGGATTGCCCAACGTATGCAGAACAGAGAAAGATATTTTGGCCCACACCTGCTTCATTTGAGGACAAGCTCTATGGAGATATCAACAAGCTCAAGTTGACCGCAGCTTACTTTAACTACATACAGGTTGACATTTAAAGGTGCATGAAGACCCAGAGGCATGAAATGAAATATTGCTTGGATAGCAAATCCATTATGTGGAAAGTCCAAATCGAAAGCTCGCTGTGTGGGCTTCATAAAAGGTGGAAAAGTGTCCTAGTGGCACGAAATGGAATATTGCTTGATAGCAAATCCATTACGTGGAAAGTCCGAATCAAAAGCCCATTGTGTGGGCTTAATAAAAGGTGGAAAAGTGTCCTAGTGGCATGAAATGGAATATTGCTTGGATAGCAAATCCATTACGTGGAAAGTCTGAATCGAAAGCTCACTGTGTGGATGTCATCTGCAGACTGCATACTTCTGGTTTCCGGAAGAACAGCCTATGGTGAACGGAAGGCCCAATATACGGAAGTGAGGCTAAGCAGCCATGTGCAGGACGTGACGATTCCTTGGGTGAGCCCAGTAGCAGAGCGCTATGTATCGGCTCTGCAAGTATGGAAGCCTCCTTGGATGGCGGGGAATGCCCATGGTCTGCCCCTGCCTTCCCTTGAGGGCTGACCAGGATCTTTGGCTGTTCTATATGGACCAGCTGGGATGGGGGATAACACCACAACAGTGAGAGTCAAACGTCCTAAGAAACCCCCGGGAAGGTTAACCCGGTCAACAAATGCCCGCAGAAGTCGGATGTGTCGGCCTAACGGCGCAAGAACGCAGCTCTGCTGTAAACAGGCACAACGCAATCACATCCGAAAAAAAACTCCGGATGAACGAAGAAGAAGAAGAAGAAGAAATCAATCAATCAATCATTTGTAACTTTAAAACTACAGGATTATGGTCAGAGTTGATATCAATATCAGCTCCAGGGTATGTTTTGGCATTTTAACATTGTTTTAAAATCTATTTCTAATCTAAAGAGGCATTCATGGCTCTCCACAGATCTCGGTCTTTGGTGTTCTGGATCAACTCTGCTGATGGCATTCCTCCATGCCACCGTCTCAATTCATCCAGCATCATTTCTCTTGGTCTGCCTCTTCCTCTCTTACCCTCGATCTTTCCCGTTGTCACGATGTTCTCCAATGCCTCTCTTCTCATCCCATGACCGAAGAAAGCTGTTTGTCTCTTTCTTATTGATGTATATAATGTTCTAGCTTCATTAGCCTGTCTCAGGCAGTCGTTGTTAGTCACTCTGGCAGTCCAAGGAATTCGCAACATTCATCTCAAGAACCTGTTTATAACATGTATATTCAAAGGCATGTATGCACTATTCAGCTTGTTTAGTAAATGTCCAGGTCTCACAGGTGCACGTTGCAATGGGAAAGATACATGCTCTTAAAAATCGAATTTTTGTAGGTCTATGTGTCCCACGCCACAATATATTCAGTTGTTTTAGTCTTTGAAGAGCAATGGATATTCGTCTTTTAATTTCTTTCATCATGTCACCATTGTTGGTAATTAATGACCCAAGATATTCCAAATGTTCCACCACCTCCAGTTTTTAGATACTACAACAGTGAGCAGAACTCAACCTTCCAAAACCATGACTCCTCCATACTAAAGAATACAGTTTTTGCCCGTCTCTCATGTGCTTTTAAAAAAAAATTAAATCAACAATTCATTCTTTGTAAGCACAGGATGTTTATTTGTATGTTAATTCAGGAACTGTCAATATAAAACAAAACACAAGCAACTGGCTACAAACACAGCGACGTACACAGCAAACATTTTAAACATACACAAGAAATACGAGAACAGTAAGATTATATCAAGTAAAAACTAGGATCTTACACAGCAAGCAAAGACATTTACCACACACTTTACAGTCAAATACAGCGAACATGATATTTAAACCCCGTTGATGAACCGCTGAGATCACAAAACCAGAACTCACATTGACTATCATGATCTTAGGTCACAACTTATGCACTGCAGCCTATTCAAAGACTAGGTCTCCAGATGACCACCCACATAGATCACCATGTCACTCTGCAGATGAGAAGTTACAATACCAATCCTACACCCCCCCTCTGCAGATGAGAAGTTACAATACCAGTCCTACACCCCCCATCCATGCAACAGCCGTAGAGCCACAGAGTTACAACTTGCAGTTGTCTGGAGGATTCACACCAACTAGCCAGCCAAATCCAGCAGACAGAAGAATTATATCTAGTAAAGAATAGAGCCAGGTATAGCAAACATAAGAACTGTGTAGAGCAAACATTACAGCCAGATAAAGCAAACGTCACAGCTATAACATTAGAGCCAGGTCAAGCAAACATCACAGCTATAACATTAGAGCCAGGTCAAGCAAACATCACAGCTATAACATTAGAACTGTGTAAAGCAAACATTACAGCTATAGCATTAGAACTGTGTAAAGCAAACAGATATAACATTAAAACCATGTAGCGAAAACATTACAGCTATAACATTAGAACTGTGTAAAGCAAACACCACAGCCATGACATAAGAACAGTGTAATGCAAATATTAGAGACATATCATTAGAACAGTGTAAAGCAAGTGGAGACATACTATTAGAACTGTGTAAAGCAAATATTAGACACATTACATTAGAGCTGTAAAGCAAACATCAGAGGTATAACATTAGAAATGTGTAAAGCAACCAGAGACAACATTAGAACTGTGTAAAGCAAACATATGACCCATGTAAAGAAAATATTAGAACAGTGTAAAGCACCCATTAGAACCTGTAAAGCAAACAAAGACATAATATAAGAACAGTGTACAGCAAGCATTAGAGACATAACATGGAACCATGTAAAACAAACATTAGAACATTGTAAAGCAAACCTGAAAGATATAACATTAGAACCATGTAAAGCAAACATTAAGGACATACTATTAGAACAGTGTAAAGCAAACACTAGAGACATAGCACTAGAACCATGTAAGGCAAACAGAGACAGAACATTAGAACCATGTAAAGCAAACATTAGATACAGAACATTATAAACATGTAAAGCAAACATTAGAGAAAACATTAGAACCATGTAAAGCAAACAATAGAGACAGAATATTATAATTATGTAAAGCAAACACAGTGTAAAGCACCAAAGAACCATGTAAAACAAACAATAGAGACAGAACATTAGAACTGTGTAAAGAAATCATTAGGGACAGAACATATGAAAAGTGTATAGCACACATCAGAACAATGTAAAGCAAACATTACAGTTGTATACAGCAAACAGTTATATCAAGTGAACATTAGAATCACATCCAGGAAACATTAGAACTGTTTACAGTAAATATCTAGATACATGTAGAACATCAGAATAATGCCCTAAAAAACAGAATTTTAAGCAGTAGACATAACCATATACATGGAATATTAAAACTATATCAATTAACACCAACCACTATCACATACAGCAAATTTCATATAGATAAACATTACAGCTGTACTAGTGAAGTTTATACCCATAAGTAGTCAATATTAGAATTGTATCCTATAAACCATATAGTCAACTGAATGTTTATCTGATAAACATTATAACCACATGAAGGGATATGAGAACTGTATACTATGACTTTACTATCACATCTAGTGAACACCAGAATTTTATCTGATAAACAGTATAACCATACACAGGGGATATGAGAACTATATACTGTGACATTACTATCACAGCTAGTCAACTTTAGAATGTTATTAAATAAACATTAGAACATACCCAGGGGATATCAGAACTATATACTGTGACTACTATCACGTCCAGTAAGTTTAAAATTGTAATAAATTAACATTATAATTTTATTCAATGAATAACAGTACATACCCAACGGATATGAGTTCTATACACTGTGACTTTAGTATACATCATAATTTTTTCCAATGAACATTAGAACATAGCCATGGGCTATCAGAACTATATACTGCGACTTTAGTATGGCTTTAGTAAACATCATGTTATCCAATGAACATTAGAATCTAGCCATGGGCTATCAGAACTATATACTGTGACTTTACTATGGCTTTAGTAAACATCATAATTTTATCCAGTGAACATTAGAACCTAGCCATGGGCTATCAGAATTATATACTGTGACTTTACTATGGCTTTAGTAAACATCATAATTTTATCCAGTGAACATTAGAATCTAGCCATGGGCTATCAGAATTATATACTGTGACTTTACTATGGCTTTAGTAAACATCATAATTTTATCCAGTGAACATTAGAATCTAGCCATGGGCTATCAGAATTATATACTGTGACTTTACTATGGCTTTAGTAAACATCATAATTTTATCCAGTGAACATTAGAACCTAGCCATGGGCTATCAGAACTATATACTGTGACTGTACTGTCACATCTAGTTAACATTAGAACTGTATTCAATTACCATTAGAAATGTATACAAGAAATATACAGCAAAGTGTAAATCACTTCATAGATATAATGGGAGGTATGAGACGAGGTTGTGCATTGTTTTCATGCATGTACATTGTTTATACAAAGAATATATTCAAACAGATAGAGAGGATACCAGGACACAACAATGCAGAGAAATGAATAAACAATGCAAGATATACGGACAAAACAGAGCAGAATCTCCCAGAATTAGAAAACCAAATACAAAAACTAAGTAATGACAATGAGCACGTCCTGGAAGAAGTAAGTCCTGGAAGAAGCATATGTTACAAGAAGAAATAAATTAGAGAACTTGGTGATAACTGACAAGATGAGAAGAAATGAAACAAGGGGAAGATAAAGAAGTACATATCTGGGTGGTTTGGTTACATGGCATGGTCGAGACAAGAACACAGAGCTGATCCACAACTCTGGTGATCAAGTGAGATAGCGAAACATGACCACCTATGCTTATCAGCATGGCACATGATGATGATGAGTGAATGAAAATAACATAAACATAAAGAAAACAAAAACAAAGGTAACAACTTTCTAGAACAGATACTGATAAAGTATGGGGTTAAAGTAGTAACCATATGAGACAGAAAAAGTTAAAGTAATAAATGTCTGAGACACAATAAATAAATGTAACAATATAGAGGGGGTTAAAGTAGTAACTTTCTATAAATGATAAAGTTAATCTGCCACAAACACATACATACGTTAAACACATATACAGAAGATGGAACAACGTGACTACATACAACATTATGTGAACCGCAAGTAACACAAAATATTATCAACCAATAGGAAATGTACAGAAATATCCACTGCTGGGGAACTCTTGAAAAAGCATGAGAAATACAATCACAGTATTGATTAGCACTCATAAAATTCTAGGTATGAAGTAGAGACCACAGGCCACACATCTTCTAATGAAGCTAGGGCCCTCAACCAAATCACTCCAAATCCTTTATAGACTTGTTCAAGATTGTTTGAATTTTGCAGCTATGGTTTTCTACACTGGTGCGGAACCTTTGCATCCTCTAAGACAAGTCACTGTTAACTCCAGCAGTTTTTAGCTGTTTGTGATTTCATGGCAAGTTTACGCTCAGTAGCTCGCCATTGCTTTCTCACTCATACCATTGAATGGAAACCAATGCAAGGCTTACAAATCACCCACAGCTGTTTCAACCACAGTAAGCAGGATTATGAACTGCATTCGTAACACCTACGACACAGAGCAGGCACTAAGACAGTTAAAAAGTTAGTTGCATTTCCTTTACACCTAGCAGTTTTTGGCTGTTCGTGATTTTTGGGCAAGTTTACGTTCAGTAGTTTGCCATTGCTTTCTGAACAACCGATACCCATACCATTTAATAAAAAACCAACATAAGACGGTCTACTAAGACATTACATAAAAAAAATTCATAAGTTTTGATTGTGGCTCAGAAATCAAATGCCAACCTTCCTTATCTGCCTCTTATGACCTGTATGGTAGGTTAGTGTTACTATTCTTTGCTTCCCTAATGGACCCTGGTATCACATGGGTGAGACGGTTCATAAACAAATTCTCAAGTTTTGATTGATGCTCTAAGTCTCATGACAAGCCCCCTTAACTGCCTCTTATGACACACATGATAGGTTAAAGTTAACTCTATGTCCTCTACAGGACGTCACAATCAACCCAGAATTTGTTCTGCTGTTTGTGATTTACTATTCAATTTTTACGTTCAGTAGTTTACCATTGTTTTCTGAACGACCGATGCTTCATACTATCAAACTCAACATATGGCTGTCGCTACAAAATCACCTGCACTTGATTTTGAACCTTTGACCTGGTATGTCTGGGAATTGTGACATCAGTTCATTGTGCCTAAGTTATAGTGTCAACATATGGTAGGATACAGTGTTACTATCCTGTGCTTCCCAAATGGGCCCTGGCAACGCCCAGACGAGGCCACACTAGTCAATACAAGAAGTGAATGCTACAGACTAGGATTCAAATCTGCTGGCTCCAAATGAAAGCAGTGTCAAAGTGCACTTAATCCTTCAATGAGGTGCTGCTGTCATTGGAAGCCGCTGGTTCAAATCTCACCCTGCTTGAAGCTTTCAATTTTTATACTGTCTTGAGTGTCCTCTACCAACATGAAAGCTCTTTGGTGGCTTTTGAAGAAGGAACGGAGCATGAGTGGGCATGTCCTGAGTGCAGATGTTGATTCTTACATTGAGTATTCAGTGTGTCCTCTACGGTGAAAATTTAAATCTTTTTATCAGCTTAACAACAACAATAAAAAGCATGAAAAATGGTACGCGCAAAACTAAGTGTCAGCCACAAATTTAAAATATTCTGGTTCTGTAATCAACAGCAATGGGTGTTCAAAATTGCTGTTATATCAGCCAGGGAAGCAGAGTTGGGGTGAGCATCCAATCTGGCAAAATACCCCTATGGCTTGTACATTCATTACCTCTGGCAGCAAAAGTCCAACCCAGGCGTTCACGTGGCGGAACTGCTTTAACTAATAGGAGAAAGGGCAATGGTGAGTCACTGTAAGACCAAACGGCTCTAGATATGTATGTATGTACATACACACACAGACACATATGTACATACATACATATCTAAACTCGCGTAAGACCACAGTCTACTCTAGCAAAGGAAAGGTGCCGAAGACGGAGGCAAACAGCCAGGAGACACATGACAGAAATCAAGATGCCATTCAAACACGCCATGAAATATGTTGATTACTGTAAAACTTAAATTCATACAATAGACAAAATATAGACAAATTTCAAGCAAAAGAAAGAAGAACAACAACAAAAGATGTTAGACATACACTAGCTGTGGCAAAGCAGAGATTAAACAGAATTAAAAACATATGACACAACATATGACACAACAGCTGCACGCAAGTAGAAGTCTTGAGATCATGTGTCTTTCTTGTGGCAACATAACGACATTCTACAAGATGCAAACGTGGAAGAGTACTGGCTCACTAACAGCATCATATCTCAGCACACCCAAGTTCTTTGATTATATTCAATATCACAGTGGTTTGGAAAGAACAGTCATGGAGAGTATGGTTTCTGACAGCAGAAACAGCAGACGACCAGCATGAAAATGGAATTGGACATTGAAAACACCCTGGCCAATCAAATGCATGAGTCAGATGAACTGGCACAGGATCCAGAATAGGAGATCAGCATGGCCGAATGGACAAGAATGCATGTGTGCTGATGCCGAGGTTAGAGGTTAACCCCTACACTGGACAGTTGGATTAAAATGTTGACTTCTCGTCCTTGACTTGGGGAAGTAAATTACAAGTACCTCTGTAGTTGGGGTGGGTTTGCCTGATGGCGAGGGACAATGGTATTGGTAAAGCTAATCCACATGCAAAATTCAGTCCAGTGTTACTAGAAGTAGTGTGCATGGACTATGCTTGAGTTCAAAGCGAGCGAGCACAAAAAAAAAAAAAAGAGAATCTTTTCGGCGAAACGATGAGAGTGACATTCTGTGAATGACCTGCTACACAATAATGAGTGCATCCTCTGATGTCTACTTCTTTCTTGTACTTGTATGAGTTTAAACCAATTCCCATGAATGTGTTTCACCTGCCACAACAAAAACCAGCATGCAAATAAGGCAATAATAAAACAGTGAAGCCTAGATAACAAATCATTAATATAGTTAAGTTAGTTGCATATCTTTTACAGGACATCACATTCAACCCCAGCATGTTTTGGCTGCTTGTGATTTCTTGGCAAGTTTACTTTCAGTAGTTTGCCACTCCTTTCTACGACCGACACTCATACCATTTCTATGAAAAACCAACACAAAGCCGTCTGCTGCCAAATCACCCGCAGCTGTGTTTCAAATGCGGTATCCATGATTATGAACTGCGTCTGTAACTTCTTCGCCACAGAGCCGGCACTGATATAAGATATCACAAATTCTTAGAATACGTCCTCAATCTAGTTTTCACAGGACTGTAGCTGGACATTTTGTATATAGGTAAATTTAATTTACATTTCATTTTATTCAAGTTATACTGTTAGGCCTAAATTATCCATGTCGGCCATCTTGATTTTCCCATAATCCTTAGATTTCCATTTTAGAAATGAGCCTGGATCGATTCCCAGAGCTGTTCTGATCAGAAAAAGATTACTGTCTTCTATATTCCTCTTTCAAGGGAAGAATGTCTCACCCAGGTATACCCTTCTCTAACTCATGTTCATCATGTATAGTTCACTTCCTCTAGGCAGTTGCTAGAAAATGTATATCTATGGACTCTTCCTACCCATGGGCAGCTTTTCTTTCTTTACAATTTTGCGTGGGTGGAAGCCTTGTGGCCTTCTTTTCTGATTTCTAATGTGATGTTTAACATGCAAAACATGTTTCTCTCATTCTTATCTGAGAAGACTTGGAGTTTCATCTTAATACCCGAATGATCAGGGAATGTGATAACATTTGAAACCACTACTTCTGTAAAAACCTCTATGATGGGATTTGAATCTGGTAACCTCTGAACATTTTTGTTTGTTCGTTCATTATGAACTCAGGTGTAGTCCATACATGTGCTACACCTTCTAGTGCAGTGGACTAATGTTTGTGTCTGGATTAGTTTTCCTTATTACCAGTGTCCCTCACCATCAGGTGAACCCACTCCGATTTCAGAGGTACTTGTAACTTATGTCCCTGAGTCAAGGACGAGAAGTCAACATTTTAGTCCATCTGGCTGGTGTGGGAGTTGAACCCACTACCTCAGCATCAGCACACTGGATGTTTAAGAAAGAGAGCACTTATCTATTCGGCCATGCTGACCTAAATGCTGGGGTTGACTGTGATGTCCTGTGAAAGATATGTCACTTTTTGATATTCAAAGAGCTCAGGAAGCTCTGCGTGATAATTTAAGTGACAGGACCTCTACAACAGGAAAGCAAAATGTATAAATTAGAACAGTAATAAATGGCAAGTGTACGTACAAAGGTACAAATTAGAAACTTCAAAAGTCTCTTCTGGTCGGTCATTTGATGTCAGTCAGTAAAATAATGAACTGTCGGAATAAAAGCAGTTTATATCACAAGTAGGCAAGAAATAAAAATGGTTATATACGTATACACACATACAACACACTAGGACAGGGACACACAGACATGTGTATGTATTTATATAGGTACACATATAAATGTGTTATAAATATATTCATTTGTGTGTGTGTACACATGTACATACTCATACACACACACGGTTGGTAGTGACACCTCTAAAAGATAGAGTTTTAGCTCCTAAGCCTATAGTTCAATGCACAGAGCTCAGACGACCTGAAGATCTGTGCACTGAGCTTGAGGCTTAAGAACTAAATCTCTTCAGGTTGTCTGAGCTCTGAAAGATCCTTGTATGTATCAAAGTGAGGTTAATGTAGACTTTCCTCCCAATCTGATACCAAAAGTAGCATCTTCAATGGAACTGTGCTGCAGGACTATCTTTCCCCCTCTCCGAGCTCAGAATGCAATGTGTGCGCAAGACTGCTACTGAAACTTTATATCTGCAGAGAGGCATGCTAGGATGTAAGCAGGTCATGATTCAACACAGCACAACGGGACTGGCTGGGGTTTGGATCTGTTTTCAGTGGTTCATTTGCAACAGACACCAACATATTGTCCAGAGGGAATATCCATCCATCCATCCATTCAAATCTAATTCTTCCTTTCTTCTATCTATCTATCTATTTACAAATCTAATTTTTCCTGTCTTCTATTTATCTTCAAATCTAATCCTTCCTTCTATCTATCTATCTATCTTCAAATCTAATCCTTCCTTCTATCTATCTATCTTCAAATATAATCCTTCCTGTCTTATGACTATCTATCCATCCACCCATCTATATCTTATATCTATCTACCCACCTATGCATGCATGCATGCATGCATGCATGTATGTATGTATGTATGTATGTATGTATGTATGTATGTATGTATGTATGTATGTATGTATGTATGTACTCTTTCCTCCCTATCTATCTATCTATCTACCCACCTATGCATGCATGTATGTATCTACCCCCCCCCCCTATCTATCCATCTATTAGCCTACCCACCAACTTATCTATATAGTAAGAAAGAGAGACAAGCACAAACATACAGTTAAATACAAAGATAGGGACAGACACACATATGTGTGTACATGCATGTGCGTTATGTGTACACATATACACAGAAAATAATGCTATAACATAAA
This sequence comes from Cepaea nemoralis, assembly GCA_014155875.1. NCBI lineage: Eukaryota > Metazoa > Mollusca > Gastropoda > Stylommatophora > Helicidae > Cepaea > Cepaea nemoralis. The sequence goes on along the minus strand of JACEFZ010024973.1, from coordinate 603,182 downwards.
TATCAACAATAATTGCTTAGGTACAACATGGTTTCCGGCACCAAGACAAAGAAAATCATACACTAGTTACTGCCACTGTCCCACCAACTCTAGAGTTGTGGGGATAATGCTTCTGTGCAAGGCATAAAACAAACACTTTAAACTACCCCCCAGAAGGAAGAGATTTGTTAAGACTACCAAGTATAACTTCTTCTTCTTTGTATACTTCCAGATGTCAATCTGGATATATTTCAAGAAAGCAGCAAAACTTCAACTTGTTGGTATCTCCATAGAGTTTGACTTCAAATGGAGCGGGGTGTGGGCCAAATTGACTTTCTCTCCTCTGCATTATGGTGTTTGTCCACCAAGAATGATGATGATCATTCATTTCATTCAGTGGGGTTGAAAGTTTGGCATATTTTGGCTTGACATGTTCTTCAATGGATGAAGAATAACTTGCGCAATGAATTGGATTAAAGTGAGGAAGAGTTGCGCAATTCGTTGACCACACTCTCTCGCCTGAGTCCATCTCAATCCAGTGGCAAGACAAGTCAAGATCACTGGAGATGAATACAGGTGCAGTGGATAAACAGGGCGTTCCTCATGCCTTGCCGTGCTCATTACGTTCCATATCGCTTTGCAGGAAAACGTCTTGCCCGTTAAATCATCAATGATTTCTTCAGCGCAGTTGCCGAATCCTGTCTTCACATGCTGAGTAGGCATACCCTAGTTCACAGATTTGTTTTACACCGAATCGGCTACCCACGCCCTGGTTTTGCTGGCCTGTCACAGCTGTTACCCGGGAAGCGGATGGCCGCTGTCGCATGCTGACAGCTACTAGGAGCTACAGACTTGGACCAGTGGGGAATGGGCCATGAAAAGAACGTGACACCCATCCTTGCCATAAGTATTCACAATGCCTGTTATCTCAGCCCCCCTCCCGCATTATATTGGATGCTCCAGCATCATGTCTAGTTGTCAGTATCACAATTACATTCATCAGCATCTCCTTTTATCACTAGTTTATTAAACATGTGGTATTTCAGCCTGCTATGTCCTGTGCAGTCTGAAATATTACTACTTAATAACTGGATGCTCCAGCATCATGTCTAGTTGTCAGTATCACAATTACATTCATCAGCATCTCCTTTTATCACATGTGGTATTTCAGCCTGCTATGTCCTGTGCAGTCTGAAATATTACTACTTAATAACTCTGGTTGAGTTGTTAATATGTAACAGCTTTCTGGTGGCCTGGATGCTCTTTTCCCCACATGGTGCTATAACAAACAACAGGTTAATAAGACAAGAGGATGGACTTCAACTGCCGTGAAGTTGGAACCGCGACTAATGACTAATTTTGTCTTTCCATGCACTTGGAATCAGCCGATATCTGCAAGAACTGTACAGGCTTCCATAGAGTCTGGCATCTAAAGTTGTACCATTCAGCCACAGAAGTGACCTTTCTGAGCTGGATTTGGGACAATGTTGTATTGTGCTTTACAGTTTGAGTTGCTTGCATGCATTATTATGTTACATAAATTCTTTCCTATGAAACGTCCCAGTCAAACATTGGATGCCAAGGCAGACAAAGGTTTGGTTACAAAAAGAACATGTCATATTCAAGCATACATGCACCACACAGAAAAACATGAAGCAGAAACCACATCTGCAAGGCACCAGAGTGCCTTCTGAAAGTTGGCTAAATACGAAATCCAAGCCAGTAAATATTTGTTTCCTTAAATACGGAATCTAAATTACATAAATATGTCATTGCTTGCTTATTTTTTTATACTGGGAGTGAAACATGGTAAGACACGCCAATATCATCTTCAAGGGAAAGAAAAAAGAAATCTTAACCAACTCTTAAAGGAACAGTGAGTAGAAATACTTTGGGCTGGCTGCTGTATTGGAGGACTGAGCATCCATGGGAATGCCCTATATGCAGTGATGTCGTTTGACATAACATTATTCTATGATAATGGCTAGATTGTTGAAATACGTTTTTGTAACATACTTTTGGTCAGAGCAGCGATGACCCCTGGAAATTGCTCGGTTATGACTTCTCTGGGAGACTTGAGCCAAACTCTGAAGTCTGATGTGTTGTTGTTCAGGTTGCCTAAGCCCTGAAAAAGGCTTGCTTCTATCGAAGCGAGGTTGACGTAGAAACCTTTCTCCCAACCCGGTATCAAAGTACCTTCTTCAAGGGATCTTGTTCCAGAGGTGTCCTGCCCATCTCCAAGCCCAGAATATATTATGGTGTGCAAGACGGGAAATAGAACGTATATGAGCATAAACGTGTTGGAGTAACATAACAGATATGATGTACGCTGCATAAAACAGAAATAATCTAATGTATATTAGCATCTTTGCATTATGTCTGGTCCAACCTACGAAACATACAATCCACAGTTCTAATCAACGTAAGTATCTATGCAACATATCTGATCTGGCAAAACTTACATAAAATATAAATGATCTCATCTACATAAGATCTATTAACATATTGATCCGGCATATACAAGACTGATCCTGCATATAATAGATACCATAATAAAAATCTAATATACATAAGATCTATGTAACATAGCTGATCTAGCACGTATAAGATAACTATATGAACAATGTGAATGATATGAGATCTACGTAACATAATGGCTCCAGCTCACACGACATAACATACACTTTGTCTAATCTACATAAGATCTATGTAGCATTATTGATCCAGCCTACATGACACGAAAAGTAAATGATCTAATCTATGCCTGTATCTATGTAACATAACTGCCGCAGCTTTCACTGCATATCACATAACCAGTGATCCATACGAGTATTCATATAAAAACACACTCCATACCCCCTCCCAACACCCGCAAATCCATATGTAATACATATATTACGAAGTATGTGGCACATAAAATCAAACACCCCCCTCCCCTAAAATACAGGCAATGTAGGTCATTCTGTCAGTGGTGTTTGGTCTTTTTTGTATTGTTGTTTGTAACCAGAATCCCGTTGGTGACATGGCTTTCCCCGGCGTGCGCGGCACACAGAAACGAGTGGTCTTTGAAGTCCAGGTAGGCTGTAAAGTTGTAGCCCATGTTGGTGTAGCCAATCACATACTCACAGATCGAGAACATGCTGAAGGCTGCAATAGACAGATGCCAACATGAGATACAGCGTGATTATTGTACAGCATTATAAAGGGTTGTATTATTCATTGTTATATACAGTGTCTGTCAGTCAGTAGGTCAACCTACCTACCTAGGCATTAATGTCTTTCCCCAGATCTCGGAGACAGATAGATAGACAGACATATAGACAGACATTGTTTTCTGTCTGTCTGTCTGTCTATCTATCTCATTCTGTTATCCATTTTTTGATCAGTGAAGGGGTGAAACCTATAAATATTCATCAGCGAATGAAGGTCCAGTATGATGATACATTCCTGTCAGTCCAGCAAGTGTATGAGTGGAGTAGGAAGTTTCGATCCATCATCAAATCCAAACGACGTGGACTTCTGAGTAAAGGTGTCCTTTTGCAACATGACAGCACTTGATCCCATACTGCCAGCACAGCAGCTCAAACCATTGAAGACCTCCACTTTCAGCGTGTCCCACATCCCCCGTACTCACCAGATCTAACCCCAAGTGATTTCCACTTGTTGTGACAACTCAAAGAGTCATTGGGAGGGAAAAGGTTTTCATTTGAATCCCCCTTGTACATAACTTATGAAACTAATCTTAGATAATGTTGACAATAACAGCGCTGAAATGCACTCACCTCCAACAACGCAGTGAACCCGATGTAGAAAAAAGAAGAATAGAAGGCCAGCCGTGGCGATGGATATGGAAACAAACATGACTTTCTTCCACCAGTAAGACACTTTCTCCTGTTAGAAATGGACAAGCAAAACATCCAGATATTTGGCTTCAATGCAACAAATGGACAAGCAAAACGTCCAGATATCTGGCTTCAATATAACAAATGGACAAGGAAAACATCCAGATTTTTGGCTTCAATACAACATATGAACAAGCAAAACGTCCAGATATCTGGCTTCATTACAACAAATGGACAAACACAACATCCAGATTTTTGGCTTCAATACAACACATGGACTAGCAAAACATCCAGATATTTGACTTCAATGCAATACATGGACAAGCAAAACATCCAGATTTTTGGCTTCAATACAACACATGGACTAGCAAAACATCCAGATATTTGACTTCAATGCAATACATGGACAAGCAAAACATCCAGATTGTTGGCTGCAATACAACAAATGGACAAGCAAAACATCCAGATTTTTGGCTTCAATACAACAAATGGACAAGCAAAACATCCAGATTTTTGGCTTCAATACAACAAATAAACAAGCAAAACATCCAGATTTTTGGCTTCAATACAACAAACGGACAAGCAAAATATCTAGATTTTTGGCTTCAATACAACAAATTAAGTATTTTCATAGGTTGACGTGTTCATGAAACGGCAGATGGATTGGTTAGTTGGTGGGTTTAGAATCCATTGAAAAGTTTAGAAAAGGAGAAGAAGAAAACATTGCAAATGAAGAAGAAGAAGTTGGTTTTTTTTAAAAGTTGCATATCCCTTACAGGACGTTGCAGTCAATACCAGCATTTTTCAGCTGTTGTTGTTCTTGGCAAGATTACGCTCAGTAGTTTGCCATTGTGTTCTGAGCAACCGGCTCACATACCCCGTAAGTAACCAACGTGACGCGATCCACTGCTGAATCTCACGCAACTATGTTCCTCACGTGGATATAAGGGATTACAGAGAAAATAGTTAACCCCTTCACCAGGGAGAACGGCAAGAAGAAGTTACAATATGGAAAAGGACGACATTACAAATGAGGAAGAAGAAAAGAGGACAAACGTGGAAGAAGAAAAAATTATGAGGACAACATAAACAATACATATGAGGAAGAAGAATAAATTACAATATGGAAAAGGAAGACAATACAATATGGTAGAGGAAGATGATAAAGGAAGACTTACAAATAAGGAAGAGGAAGACATTACAAACGAGACAGAAGACATAAATTCTTCTTTTTCTGCGTTTGTCTGGAATGCTGTTTTAGATATTGTGCCTGTTTACAGCAGAGCTGCGATATTTGCAACTTTCGATCGACACATCCAACTTCTCGAGGCATTTTTTGGTCGGGTAACCTTCACTGAGACATTATAAATGAGGAAGAATACATTACAAATGAGGAAGAAGACATTAAAAATGAGGAAGAAGACATTACAAATGAAGAAGAAGACATTACAATATGGTAAAGGAAGACATTACAAATGAGAAAGAAGAAGAAATTACACATGAGTGAGAATATTTAAGGATGAAGAAAAGACAAAATCAAGTGTTTGTGCAGTGTGCCATATGACAGAAAAATAAAAGCTACATACGGTTTCTGTGAAGACACCATCTCTGCTCCAGTTAAAGAGAATGGTGTTGAGCAACATATAGCACAGAGAGGTCACCATAAATACGATGAAGATCTTCTCGTGTACAGCTGAAATTGACAGTGTATAACATAACATACACGATTAAGACAATCATAGACAAGGCACTGTAGGGCGTATTCAATCACTAATAATTTATACAAAACATACTGTTCATGGTGGTCATTGTAATTTCATTATCAACCACATCACTGCCACGATCACATGCTCCTCAGCTTGTCTACTTATTGTCACGCAGGATCTGCAACATTTAGTAGGTGCGGTTGTTGCACACAGTGAACAACTAGTGCTAGAATCAAATTGTCAGAAGGCACTGATTATGGTCATTACTAGGAAGAAAAAAATACCACAATGTAAAATACAGGTAAATGGGAATATTCTTAAACGAGTGAATCGGTACAACTATCTCGGAACAGTCATAACATCAGGTGGGAGGTGCCTTAAAAAGATTAAGACAAGAATCTTCATGGCAAAGGTAGCCTTTTGAAAGATGGAAGACCTATTAACCAATAAAAAGATGTCAATTGCAACGAGAAAAACAGTGTTGAGGCGCTAAATAGAACCTGTACTTTTATATGGATGTGAAGAATGAACAATGAGCAGACAAAATGAAAAACTATGGCAGTGGAAATGTGGTTTCTGAGGAAAATGCAAAGAATACCATGGACAGACAGAAAAAAACATTGACCAAGTCTTACAAGAAACAGATGAAAACTGTAAACTGATTAGAGAAATTAGAAGTAGACAGTTAGAATTTTTTGGACATGTTATGAGAAGAAATAAATTGGAGAACTTTATGACAACTGGCAAGATTGAGAGGAAAAGAACAAGAGGAGGGCAGAGAACTAAATACCTAAAATACCTAATTGCCTGGCCAGGCAGCATGGTCGAAACAGGAACACTGAGCTGATCCACGACTCTGATGATGGAGTGAAATGGCGAAATGATGATTTATTGTCAAGTTCTCACTGCATACAATAGGTTCTATATAACAATCTTTTTCTCACTGCCAGTGACAACTTCTTATTTGTAAGTATATATTCCATCAAGAGACAAACAGCTTTCTTTAGTCATATGATGAGAAGAGTGGCATTGGAGAACACTGTGACAATGTGGAAGATCAATGGGGAAATACACAGAGGCAGACCAAGAGAAATGATGCTGGATGGACTGAGATGGTGGCATGGAGGGATATCATCAATACAGTAGATCCAGAGCACCAAAGACCGAGATCTGTGGAGAGACAAGAACGCCTACGCTGGTTGGCAGGGAACATAAAGGTGATAATATTTTCTATCATGCGAAAGGTTCATTTTGCCATGGCGATTCTTTGTTTTAATTTCTACAATGCATCTTCAAATGGATGTTATATCTGTTTGTAGATAGTTGAAACAATGCCTTGTTCCAATAGATGTTATATCTGTTGGTAGATAGTTGAAACAATGCCTTATTCCAATAGATGTTATATCTGTTGGTAGATAGTTGAAACAATGCCTTGTTCTAATAGATGTTATATCTGTTGGTAGATAGTTGAAACAATGCCTTATTCCAATAGATGTTATATCTGTTCATAGATAGTTGAAACAATGCCTTGTTCTAATAGATGTTATATCTGTTGGTAGATAGTTGAAACAATGCCTTGTTCTAATAGATGTTATATCTGTTGGTAGATAGTTGAAACAATGCCTTATTCCAATAGATGTTATATCTGTTCATAGATAGTTGAAACAATGCCTTGTTCTAATAGATGTTATATCTGTTCATAGATAGTTGAAACAATGCCTTGTTCTAATAGATGTTATATCTGTTCATAGATAGTTGAAACAATGCCTTGTTCTAATAGATGTTATATCTGTTCATAGATAGTTGAAACAATGCCTTGTTCTAATAGATGTTATATCTGTTGGTAGATAGTTGAAACAATGCCTTGTTCTAATAGATGTTATATCTGTTCATAGATAGTTGAAACAATGCCTTGTTCTAATAGATGTTATATCTGTTCATAGATAGTTGAAACAATGCCTTGTTCTAATAGATGTTATATCTGTTCATAGATAGTTGAAACAATGCCTTGTTCTAATAGATGTTATATCTGTTGGTAGATAGTTGAAACAATGCCTTGTTCTAATAGATGTTATATCTGTTGGTAGATAGTTGAAACAATGCCTTGTTCTAATAGATGTTATATCTGTTCATAGATAGTTGAAACAATGCCTTGTTCTAATAGATGTTATATCTGTTGGTAGATAGTTGAAACAATGCCTTGTTCTAATAGATGTTATATCTGTTCATAGATAGTTGAAACAATGCCTTGTTCTAATAGATGTTATATCTGTTCATAGATAGTTGAAACAATGCCTTGTTCTAATAGATGTTATATCTGTTCATAGATAGTTGAAACAATGCCTTGTTCTAATAGATGTTATATCTGTTCATAGATAGTTGAAACAATGCCTTGTTCTAATAGATGTTATATCTGTTGGTAGATAGTTGAAAACAATGCCTTGTTCTAATAGATGTTATATCTGTTCATAGATAGTTGAAACAATGCCTTGTTCTAATAGATGTTATATCTGTTGGTAGATAGTTGAAACAATGCCTTGTTCTAATAGATGTTATATCTGTTCATAGATAGTTGAAACAATGCCTTGTTCTAATAGATGTTATATCTGTTCATAGATAGTTGAAACAATGCCTTGTTCTAATAGATGTTATATCTGTTCATAGATAGTTGAAACAATGCCTTGTTCTAATAGATGTTATATCTGTTCATAGATAGTTGAAACAATGCCTTGTTCTAATAGATGTTATATCTGTTGGTAGATAGTTGAAACAATGCCTTGTTCTAATAGATGTTATATCTGTTCATAGATAGTTGAAACATGCCTTGTTCTAATAGATGTTATATCTGTTGGTAGATAGTTGAAACAATGCCTTGTTCTAATAGATGTTATATCTGTTGGTAGATAGTTGAAACAATGCCTTGTTCTAATAGATGTTATATCTGTTGGTAGATAGTTGAAACAATGCCTTGTTCCAATAGATGTTATATCTGTTCATAGATAGTTGAAACAATGCCTTGTTCTAATAGATGTTATATCTGTTGGTAGATAGTTGAAACAATGCCTTGTTCTAATAGATGTTATATCTGTTGGTAGATAGTTGAAACAATGCCTTGTTCTAATAGATGTTATATCTGTTGGTAGATAGTTGAAACAATGCCTTGTTCCAATAGATGTTATATCTGTTCATAGATAGTTGAAACAATGCCTTGTTCTAATAGATGTTATATCTGTTGGTAGATAGTTGAAACAATGCCTTGTTCCAATAGATGTTATATCTGTTCATAGATAGTTGAAACAATGCCTTGTTCCAATAGATGTTATATCTGTTCATAGATAGTTGAAACAATGCCTTGTTCTAATAGATGTTATATCTGTTCATAGATAGTTGAAACAATGCCTGGTTCCAATAGATGTTATATCTGTTCATAGATAGTTGAAACAATGCCTTGTTCCAATAGATGTTATATCTGTTCATAGATAGTTGAAACAATGCCTTGTTCTAATAGATGTTATATCTGTTCATAGATAGTTGAAACAATGCCTTGTTCTAATAGATGTTATATCTGTTGGTAGATAGTTGAAACAATGCCTTGTTCTAATAGATGTTATATCTGTTCATAGATAGTTGAAACAATGCCTTGTTCTAATAGATGTTATATCTGTTGGTAGATAGTTGAAACAATGCCTTGTTCTAATAGATGTTATATCTGTTCATAGATAGTTGAAACAATGCCTTGTTCTAATAGATGTTATATCTGTTGGTAGATAGTTGAAACAATGCCTTGTTCTAATAGATGTTATATCTGTTGGTAGATAGTTGAAACAATGCCTGGTTCCAATAGATGTTATATCTGTTCATAGATAGTTGAAACAATGCCTTGTTCCAATAGATGTTATATCTGTTCATAGATAGTTGAAACAATGCCTTGTTCCAATAGATGTTATATCTGTTGGTAGATAGTTGAAACAATGCCTGGTTCTAATAGATGTTATATCTGTTCATAGATAGTTGAAACAATGCCTTGTTCCAATAGATGTTATATCTGTTGGTAGATAGTTGAAACAATGCCTGGTTCCAATAGATGTTATATCTGTTCATAGATAGTTGAAACAATGCCTTGTTCCAATAGATGTTATATATCTGTTGGTAGATAGTTGAAAACAATGCCTTGTTCCAATAGATGTTATATCTGTTCATAGATAGTTGAAACAATGCCTTGTTCCAATAGATGTTATATCTGTTGGTAGATAGTTGAAACAATGCCTTGTTCTAATAGATGTTATATCTGTTGGTAGATAGTTGAAACAATGCCTTGTTCTAATAGATGTTATATCTGTTCATAGATAGTTGAAACAATGCCTTGTTCTAATAGATGTTATATCTGTTCATAGATAGTTGAAACAAATGCCTTGTTCTAATAGATGTTATATCTGTTGGTAGATAGTTGAAACAATGCCTTGTTTCTAATAGATGTTATATCTGTTCATAGATAGTTGAAACAATGCCTTGTTCCAATAGATGTTATATCTGTTGGTAGATAGTTGAAACAATGCCTTGTTCCAATAGATGTTATATCTGTTGGTAGATAGTTGAAACAATGCCTTGTTCCAATAGATGTTATATCTGTTGGTAGACAGTTGAAACAATGCCTTATTCCAATAGATGTTATATCTGTTGGTAGATAGTTGAAACAATGCCTTGTTCTAATAGATGTTATATCTGTTCATAGATAGTTGAAACAATGCCTTGTTCTAATAGATGTTATATCTGTTCATAGATAGTTGAAACAATGCCTTGTTCTAATAGATGTTATATCTGTTGGTAGATAGTTGAAACAATGCCTTGTTCTAATAGATGTTATATCTGTTGGTAGATAGTTGAAACAATGCCTTGTTCTAATAGATGTTATATCTGTTCATAGATAGTTGAAACAATGCCTTGTTCCAATAGATGTTATATCTGTTGGTAGATAGTTGAAACAATGCCTTGTTCTAATAGATGTTTATATCTGTTGGTAGATAGTTGAAACAATGCCTTGTTCCAATAGATGTTATATCTGTTGGTAGATAGTTGAAACAATGCCTTGTTCTAATAGATGTTATATCTGTTGGTAGATAGTTGAAACAATGCCTTGTTCTAATAGATGTTATATCTGTTGGTAGATAGTTGAAACAATGCCTTGTTCCAATAGATGTTATATCTGTTCATAGATAGTTGAAACAATGCCTTGTTCCAATAGATGTTATATCTGTTGGTAGATAGTTGAAACAATGCCTTGTTCTAATAGATGTTATATCTGTTGGTAGATAGTTGAAACAATGCCTTGTTCCAATAGATGTTATATCTGTTGGTAGATAGTTGAAACAATGCCTTGTTCTAATAGATGTTATATCTGTTGGATAGATAGTTGAAACAATGCCTTGTTCTAATAGATGTTATATCTGTTGGTAGATAGTTGAAACAATGCCTTGTTCTAATAGATGTTATATCTGTTGGTAGATAGTTGAAACAATGCCTTGTTCTAATAGATGTTATATCTGTTTGGTAGATAGTTGAAACAATGCCTTGTTCTCAATAGATGTTATATCTGTTGGTAGATAGTTGAAACAATGCCTTGTTCCAATAGATGTTATATCTGTTGGTAGATAGTTGAAACAATGCCTTGTTCTAATAGATGTTATATCTGTTGGTAGATAGTTGAAACAATGCCTTGTTCTAATAGATGTTATATCTGTTGGTAGATAGTTGAAACAATGCCTTGTTCCTAATAGATGTTTATATCTGTTGGTAGATAGTTTGAAACATGCCTTGTTCTAATAGATGTTATATCTGTTGGTTAGATAGTTGAAACAATGCCTTGTTCTAATAGATGTTATATCTGTTGGTAGATAGTTGAAACAATGCCTTGTTCTAATAGATGTTATATCTGTTGGTAGATAGTTGAAACAATGCCTTGTTCTAATAGATGTTATATCTGTTCATAGATAGTTGAAACAATGCCTTGTTCTAATAGATGTTATATCTGTTGTAGATAGTTGAAACAATGCATTGTTCTAATAGATGTTATATCTGTTGGATAGATAGTTGAAACAATGCCTTGTTCCTAATAGATGTTATATCTGTTGGTAGATAGTTGAAACAATGCCATTGTATCTAATAGATGTTATATCTGTTGGTAGATAGTTGAAACAATGCCTTGTTCTAATAGATGTTATATCTGCTTGGTAGATAGTTGAAACAATGCCTTGTTCCTAATAGATGTTATATCTGTTGGTAGATAGTTGAAACAATGACCTTGTTCTAATAGATGTTATATCTGTTGGTAGATAGTTGAAACAATGCCTTGTTCTAATAGATGTTATATCTGTTGCATAGATAGTTGAAACAATGCCTTGTTCCTAATAGATGTTATATCTGTTGGTAGATAGTTGAAACAATGCCTTGTTCCTAATAGATGTTATATCTGTTCGGTAGATAGTTGAAACAATGCCTTGTTCTAATAGATGTTATATCTGTTGGTAGATAGTTGAAAACAATGCCTTGTTCTAATAGATGTTATATCTGTTGCATAGATAGTTGAAAACAATGCCTTGTTCTACATAGATGTTATATCTGTTGGTAGATAGTTGAAACAATGCCTTGTTCTAATAGATGTTATATCTGTTGGTAGATAGTTGAAACAATGCCTTGTTCTAATAGATGTTATATCTGTTGGTAGATAGTTGAAACAATGCCTTGTTCCAATAGATGTTATATCTGTTGGTAGATAGTTGAAACAATGCCTTGTTCTAATAGATGTTATATCTGTTGGTAGATAGTTGAAACAATGCCTTGTTCTAATAGATGTTATATCTGTTGGTAGATAGTTGAAACAATGCCTTGTTCTAATAGATGTTATATCTGTTGGTAGATAGTTGAAACAATGCCTTGTTCTAATAGATGTTATATCTGTTCATAGATAGTTGAAACAATGCCTTGTTCTAATAGATGTTATATCTGTTGGTAGATAGTTGAAACAATGCCTTGTTCCAATAGATGTTATATCTGTTGGTAGATAGTTGAAACAATGCCTTGTTCTAATAGATGTTATATCTGTTGGTAGATAGTTGAAACAATGCCTTGTTCCAATAGATGTTATATCTGTTGGTAGATAGTTGAAACAATGCCTTGTTCTAATAGATGTTATATCTGTTCATAGATAGTTGAAACAATGCCTTGTTCTAATAGATGTTATATCTGTTGGTAGATAGTTGAAACAATGCCTTGTTCTAATAGATGTTATATCTGTTGGTAGATAGTTGAAACAATGCCTTGTTCTAATAGATGTTATATCTGTTCATAGATAGTTGAAACAATGCCTTGTTCCAATAGATGTTATATCTGTTGGTAGATAGTTGAAACAATGCCTTGTTCTAATAGATGTTATATCTGTTGGTAGATAGTTGAAACAATGCCTTGTTCTAATAGATGTTATATCTGTTCATAGATAGTTGAAACAATGCCTTGTTCTAATAGATGTTATATCTGTTGGTAGATAGTTGAAACAATGCCTTGTTCTAATAGATGTTATATCTGTTGGTAGATAGTTGAAACAATGCCTTGTTCTAATAGATGTTATATCTGTTGGTAGATAGTTGAAACAATGCCTTGTTCCAATAGATGTTATATCTGTTGGTAGATAGTTGAAACAATGCCTTTGTTCTAATAGATGTTATATCTGTTCATAGATAGTTGAAACAATGCCTTGTTCTAATAGATGTTATATCTGTTGGTAGATAGTTGAAACAATGCCTGTTCTAATAGATGTTATATCTGTTGGTAGATAGTTGAAACAATGCCTTGTTCTAATAGATGTTATATCTGTTCGATAGATAGTTGAAACAATGCCTTGTCTACTAGCTGTTATATTGTTGGTAGATAGTTGAACAATGACCTTGTTTCTAATAGATGTTATATCTGTTGGTAGATAGTTGAAACAATGCCTTGTTCTAATAGATGTTATATCTGTTGGTAGATAGTTGAAACAATGCCTTGTTCTAATAGATGTTATATCTGTTGGTAGATAGTTGAAACAATGCCTTGTTCCAATAGATGTTATATCTGTTGGTAGATAGTTGAAACAATGCCTTGTTCCAATAGATGTTATATCTGTTGGTAGATAGTTGAAACAATGCCTTGTTCCAATAGATGTTATATCTGTTGGTAGATAGTTGAAACAATGCCTTGTTCTAATAGATGTTATATCTGTTGGTAGATAGTTGAAACAATGCCTTGTTCTAATAGATGTTATATCTGTTGGTAGATAGTTGAAACAATGCCTTGTTCCAATAGATGTTATATCTGTTGGTAGATAGTTGAAACAATGCCTTGTTCCAATAGATGTTATATCTGTTGGTAGATAGTTGAAACAATGCCTTGTTCCAATAGATGTTATATCTGTTGGTAGATAGTTGAAACAATGCCTTGTTCCAATAGATGTTATATCTGTTGGTAGATAGTTGAAACAATGCCTTGTTATAATAGATGTTATATCTGTTGGTAGATAGTTGAAACAATGCCTTGTTCTAATAGATGTTATATCTGTTGGTAGATAGTTGAAACAATGCCTTGTTCCAATAGATGTTATATCTGTTCATAGATAGTTGAAACAATGCCTTGTTCTAATAGATGTTATATCTGTTCATAGATAGTTGAAACAATGCCTTGTTCTAATAGATGTTATATCTGTTGGTAGATAGTTGAAACAATGCCTTGTTCTAATAGATGTTATATCTGTTGGTAGATAGTTGAAACAATGCCTTGTTCCAATAGATGTTATATCTGTTCATAGATAGTTGAAACAATGCCTTGTTCTAATAGATGTTATATCTGTTCATAGATAGTTGAAACAATGCCTTGTTCTAATAGATGTTATATCTGTTCATAGATAGTTGAAACAATGCCTTATTCCAATAGATGTTATATCTGTTGGTAGATAGTTGAAACAATGCCTTATTCCAATAGATGTTATATCTGTTGGTAGATAGTTGAAACAATGCCTTGTTCTAATAGATGTTATATCTGTTCATAGATAGTTGAAACAATGCCTTGTTCCAATAGATGTTATATCTGTTGGTAGATAGTTGAAACAATGCCTTGTTCTAATAGATGTTATATCTGTTGGTAGATAGTTGAAACAATGCCTTGTTCTAATAGATGTTATATCTGTTGGTAGATAGTTGAAACAATGCCTTGTTCTAATAGATGTTATATCTGTTCATAGATAGTTGAAACAATGCCTTGTTCCAATAGATGTTATATCTGTTGGTAGATAGTTGAAACAATGCCTTGTTCTAATAGATGTTATATCTGTTCATAGATAGTTGAAACAATGCCTTGTTCTAATAGATGTTATATCTGTTGGTAGATAGTTGAAACAATGCCTTGTTCTAATAGATGTTATATCTGTTCATAGATAGTTGAAACAATGCCTTGTTCCAATAGATGTTATATCTGTTCATAGATAGTTGAAACAATGCCTTGTTCTAATAGATGTTATATCTGTTCATAGATAGTTGAAACAATGCCTTGTTCCAATAGATGTTATATCTGTTCATAGATAGTTGAAACAATGCCTTGTTCCAATAGATGTTATATCTGTTCATAGATAGTTGAAACAATGCCTTGTTCTAATAGATGTTATATCTGTTGGTAGATAGTTGAAACAATGCCTTGTTCTAATAGATGTTATATCTGTTGGTAGATAGTTGAAACAATGCCTTGTTCCAATAGATGTTATATCTGTTGGTAGATAGTTGAAACAATGCCTTGTTCCAATAGATGTTATATCTGTTGGTAGATAGTTGAAACAATGCCTTGTTCCAATAGATGTTATATCTGTTGGTAGATAGTTGAAACAATGCCTTGTTCTAATAGATGTTATATCTGTTGGTAGATAGTTGAAACAATGCCTTGTTCCAATAGATGTTATATCTGTTGGTAGATAGTTGAAACAATGCCTTGTTCCAATAGATGTTATATCTGTTGGTAGATAGTTGAAACAATGCCTTGTTCCAATAGATGTTATATCTGTTGGTAGATAGTTGAAACAATGCCTTGTTCTAATAGATGTTATATCTGTTGGTAGATAGTTGAAACAATGCCTTGTTCCAATAGATGTTATATCTGTTGGTAGATAGTTGAAACAATGCCTTGTTCCAATAGATGTTATATCTGTTGGTAGACAGTTGAAACAATGCATTTTTCCAATACTGTCCATTAAATATTTTTGGTTTTTGTTTGTTCGCTCGCTTTGAACTCATGCGCGGTCCATACACATGCTACTAATTCAAGAGATTACCATAATTTGTTTTTATGCAATTTAACATCTAGAGAGATCAACAACGCATTAAAAAAGAGAATTGCCAAATGTTACATATATTCAACACTACTGTATGGTGCGGAAGCCTGGACATTGAACAAGCAATTAGAAAGTCGAATAGAGGCCCTGGAGATGTGGACATACAGAAGAATATGTTGTATTTCTTGGAATCATAAAAAAAATCACACACAGAAGTTTTAGAAACACTGGGAATGAAAACTGACTTGATGAAGGAAATAAAAAAGAGGCAAATGAAATATTTCAGCCATGTTAAAAGACATAACACTCTTATAAAAATCATACTAGATAGAAGGCAAGTGGCAAGAGGCAGACAACAATACAAGTGGGAAGATAACATCTAGAGATAAACAAACAGCAATCTGAAAGAATGTACAATCAAGGCGAGAGACAAACTGTGATGGAGATCAATTGTAGCCAACCTTCATTGTGGAGACGGCTCCTGATTGATTGATTGTTGAATGTAATTCTAAATCCAGCTGTTCACAGTGTACTTCTTCATCCGAGGCGAGTGCATCACATCAAGTTATGCACATCTGACTGTCTGACTTTGGCATGCATTTATTTCAGGTCTTGAGAGTCTCCGTGGCAAAGTGGTCACACCGTCTGACTTCTGAAGATTGTGGGTTGCATTCCAGGGCATCCTTCGGTTCACGGGTGCATTTTTTCAGAGAATCCTGAGTGTAGTAGCTGGCACTATGGAGTTAGTGCTTTGTGCGGCGCTTTCCGTGTTGCGGAAAGAGACTGAGCCATATGGGATAAAACCCGGTGCAATGAAGTTGACTTTTAAGCGACTTTTTGTGTCAGGTCTACTTCCTCTAGATCAGTGGTTCTCAACCAGTGGGGAATTCCCCCAAAGGGATGAATTTTAGGGGTGCCAGGGGGGTAATTAAGATCACAGATTGGCAGACTCAAAATGGCTTCAGGCACAATATCCTCGTTTTCTATTGAGTGTTTTGTTTGATGAAGTATAATGTTCTGGCATTCTGGCGTCGTGTATTAAGTGACAATTCTTTGACATTTTACTACACTAAAAAGGTAACCTATGCATGTAAAGGTTATGTACAAATATGGAAGAAAATAAGGATTTTCAGTATTACAGGCATGCTATTTTGAATGCACCTTTTGAGGCTGACAATTTTGGAAAGGGGGGAATTCTTCTTCTTGTGTTCGCTGGAAAGGGGGGAATGACATTCTGACATATGGTGAAAGGGTGCATGGGCCAAAAAAGGCTGAGAACCACTGCTCTAGACAGATTTCATCCAAGGTAATAGGCTCTATCTACCCGTGAGTAGGTTAACTTTCCATAACAAATTTGCCAGAGCAGTGGCCATATGGCCTACTCTTTGCAATTTCCAACTATCATGGGATATCTAACATGCACAACTTGGACACAAGACCTCCTATTATTCACCCGTATCCAAGAAGGATAGGGATCAAATCTCCTACCTAAGAGACCAGGGGGACATGTGATATCATTAGATATCACTGGTTCTCGGAAAAGTTCCCAGCCCTGTACAGGGTTTGAACCCGCACCTTTCTGAGCCTGTGGCAGAAACTGTAACCCCTCAGCTACACCCCCTCCCCACCTCTTTGCATTCAACACCAGTATCTACAAAATGTTGAAGATCTTCTTCATTGTTTAAAACCAATCATTTGCTATCTTACACGGTTGATGTTAAGTCCTCCAATCATCATTCATCTAACATCTTTTCAATTTTGCAGCATATTGTAAATATATAGGGAGAGGGAGCCGCAGTAGCATAATAGACTATTAATAGACACTCGTAGCCGTGGTCTTGGATTTCATCCGCATCATGCCAGTTTAGAATATTTACAACTAACCTGGCCAGGAGGCCAGCATGGCCGATTGGATAAGACCACACGTTCTTAAACATCCGGTGTGCTGAGGTAATGGTTCAACCCCTATACCGGTCAGTTGCACTCAAATGTTTCTGTTATTTTTAAAAATATTATTGTGCTCGCTCGCTTTGAACTCAAGCATAGTCCATACTCACTTCTAGCAGTGCTGGACTGAATTTTGCGTGTGGATTAGCTTTCCCTGTTCACAGTGTCCCTCACAATCAGGCAAACCCACCCCGACTTCAGCGGTACTTGTAATTTACATCCCCAAGTCAAGGTCAACCTTTTAATCCAACTGTCTAGTGTAGGGGTTGAACCCCTCACCTCGGCATCAGCAGACCAAACATTCAAGAACATGCGTTTTTATCCATTCGGTCATGCTGACCTGACTAAAATGTTGACTTCTCGTCCTTGACTTAGAAATGTAAATTAAAAGAACTTCAGAAGTCAAGAGTGGGTTCGCCTTATGGCGAGGGATACTGGTAATAGGGAAAGCTAATCTGCACACAAAATTCAGTCCAGCACTACTACAAGTAGTGTGTATGGACTACGCTTGAGTTCAAAGCGAGCAAACGGACGAAAAGAAACTTGGGATAACAGGTCAGCCCAGACTAAGATGGGTACCATAGAATGTCGTGGGAAGTAAAGGCAGTTGGTGAGACAGCGACTACATCAGCCACTGAGTGTCGTTTGGTCTAAACAAATATGGGTCTGGTTACATAAGCCCTGGGCACGCTAGGCACATAAAGGTGATCTTTGTAGAGAAAAATGTCTGAAGATATTACACATTCCAGTTTAGGCATGTAAAAGTGATCTTTACTTTATAAAGAAAAATGTCTGAAGATAGTACAGAAGAAGAAGGCGAGGAAGAAGAAGAAGAAGAAGAAGAAGAAGAAGAAGAAGGAGGAGGAGGAGGAGGAGGAGGAGGAGGAGGAGGAGGAGGAGGAGGAGGAGGAGAAGAAGAAGAAGAAGAAGAAGAAGAAGCAGAGAAAGAAGATCAAAAGGAAAACTAACAATAAGTGATGGTGAATTGAAGACAAAACAAACACATATACACATTTTTTTTAAATTTAACAACTCACGATAATTTTCCCGATTTGTTATATAGGCAACCAGAACTAACGAAGAGTTTTCCACAAAGTTTATCCAGAAATTGGCTTTGATAAGAAACTTGTACTTGGACAGTCTATGAGGCTGGACGTACGCTATCCGGCTGACGTAATAGTTGTAATGGATGAGACTTAATGCAAATCTCGGAGCTGAATGTAGAGCGATGCAAGTCCGCCACAGGTATGCTTGAGGTGTGATGCCCGTTACTGCACTTATTGATGGAACAAAGTTTTTTACCTGAGCAGAAAGAAAAGTTTAATTCAAGTTAATAATTGTGACGAAACGGGACTAGATACAGTCTGTACTCTGTATTATTTCTCTTTGATCACAGAAGCCGGGTTAATCCCCCTAGATATGGTGACCATAACTAGGGAATTCCCCAGTGGAATAGTCCGTGACGTCACACTTCTGGTGACTTCTGGAAGATGCTAGAATGTCCCCAGCCCAGTGCGTACGTGTTTGTTGTCACGTTGGACTCACAATTGCTCGGGACTCATGCAGTTTTGGATTTCTCCATGATCCTTGGGACTCTCGGGGCCCAAGAAGTCCTTGTGGCAGCGCACTTAGCTATCCAACGTCAGTCGCCAGCCGAATTTCATCAGGGAAGGCCGCAGTAACTCACTGCTAAAAGAGATGTCGTTTATCGCAGCTAAAGCGGACACCTGCAGTGAAATGTTGTGACTCTAAGATCACAGGTAATGCTGAATTACTTTATACATTAGCCGTTGTCAGTACATACACCGCCGACAGAAATAATCTCCGCGGAGCGCATACATTGACCGTCGCCTGCCTGCATTTTTAATTAGCGGTTATTGATTGGCTAGGTAATGTGTTTGTCAGACGTGTCCGGTAACGCCAACTGTTGTGAGCGTGTATAAACATTAGGCCTGTATACTGTGTGTTCCATCTGATTAGTTGTGTAAATCCGATGTTAGTATATCTGATAGAATTTACTGTTAGAGTACAAATTATCTGCATTGTTAAGGACATGTACGTTGATATTTTCACTGCTATGTGTAAGTATGTTCGGGTAATTTACCAACTGTGTAGCAGATGTGTTAACTATCTGGTTTAGTGATTACATACTCAGGGCTGTCAGGAAGTTTGACATTCGTTACATTGTGATGCTAGAATCATTTAATAGTGATGAGTTATTGCTTATTATTGATGTGTCATGTGCTTAGCTAGAATAGGATTGTAACTTATGCCTGATATCAGTGGTGGTTATTATTCCGGGAAACAAGGTGGTGTAATTTCATTGGGATGTGCAGGTAAGTACTTGCTGGGTGAAGATGCCAGTGCTATTCCACATAGGCAGAAATGTTTTGTATTTACTGAATAGCGGTTGATAGGAAGTATTTATGATGCCTGATGTCACTGCGTGGTTACATGCCCGTCCGCCAGAGTGACCATGCGTGTCCACCCGTGCGTATGTCTAGCCAACCGACTGGTTATTAGGCCTGTCCGACCGACCGTTATGTTGCATGTCCGACCAAAAGCGATCGTGCTTAACCAAAGGTGGAATTAACCCTTTACAAGGCATATCGTCCGTTACCGGCCGGTCTCTAACTACGAGCGTAACGTCTGATTCCGGCCGATACTATTATGCATTGTAAAAACGCGATCTCTCGGCTTTCCGACACTTCCGACTGCTACTTTCACTTTCGCCGACAGCTTGACAACGTGGCCGCCATTTGTAAACGCGCTACAATGACTTTGAACAGACTTTTACAGACTTATTCTGATAGTTTTCGGGAGTTTTACGCTGTTTTTCAAAATGGATTTCGGCGATTTTTCAAGTGATAGCCGAGATTTCGTTCTGTTCAATTTAAATGACATTAAAGGGCACGAAGTTGATTATTAATCGGAGCTAGATATCAGTGCAAAGCGTTACTTTGCATTAGCAGTCGTGAGTCAGACTTTAAAGAAAGTGATTATGATTCTGAAAATGTGTTTGTAAATTGCCGTATAGATGACGGAAAATCACAAACAACATGCCGTATTTCGTAAATATTTGTGTTCATATATGGATTACCGGCAACAATCACGTGAGTAACATATTCTGCATGCTTTTCCCTTCATTGTGTTGTTTATTTAACTAAAACCGGTTGACTAACACCTTGTTTGTGATGTTTTTACTAACGCGACCCGAAATTTTTACAGAACCTGAAAAAATCTTGCCCGTTCAGGGCTACAAAACGGACAAGCGTCTGCCCTGTAAAGGGTTAACATACCCGACCGAGAACGATGCGGCGCTCTGTAATTGAGGCTGTTGCGTCTATGTAGATCCAAACTGGTCTGTCTCTATTCTTCTCCTCTTCAAGAAACCTGACTCTGATAATGGAGTAACTTATTCACTGCAGTGAGGAAGTAGTAGTATCCTCTGTGGTAACTGGACAGGATATGGGGGAATGGAGATTTAGGAGATGAGGGGCTGGAAGTCTCTCTAAAATGGATGACGTGGCCTAATTCGCCACGGACCAAGATGCGCTGGTCCCACAGCAGCTGTGGGAAAGTGTTTTCGGTGGAGGGCCACCATATCTGTGCTAGACCTGCACAGACTTGACCGTCATGGATGAAGGTCAATTAATAAAGGTCACCCCTTGTTCTGGGACGGAGATCCCAGAACAGAAGCTGTTGCTGTGTTATGAGTTTGTTAATTAAGTTTAACAATTCCTAGTTTATAATTTATTAATGCTACGTTAATGAATTGTGATGTAGATAATTTATTAATGTTGTGTAGTCATTAATGAGTTAGGTTTAATTAATGATCAATGGGTGAAGTGATTGATTAATTGTTGAGTTAGGTAGGTGAGGAGATGTCCGGCTGGGCACCTCCTAGATAATGTAACCACTACACTGAAAGAGAAGGTGTATTTTCTGGTTG
Source organism: Cepaea nemoralis (assembly GCA_014155875.1). NCBI lineage: Eukaryota > Metazoa > Mollusca > Gastropoda > Stylommatophora > Helicidae > Cepaea > Cepaea nemoralis. The sequence continues at coordinate 581,414 of JACEFZ010024973.1, read as the reverse complement.
ATGGATGGTGGAGAAACATGAGTGGATTAGCACCAGGCGAAGGATACTTTGACAGAGTCATACAGTCTACTCTGGTGCTATCGGGCTATCTGTTGCCCAGACGAGTTACTTGACTATACACTTGTGTATTATTGCTTTCTCTTGCAGCCTCATGCCTATACATTGTATTTAAGAGTGGATCGATGATGTTGATGATCACTTATATATATTGTATTATATATATTACTGAGAGGCATGTGTTAATGTGGAGATGTAGTCTTTGTTGTAGTTGAGTACTCACACCAACCCCTCCATGTTTCAGGATCTGTTATAGGTTAGATCCGATGGAGATTCATGAGTTCAACCATAAACTCGACGGGACTTGCTCGTTCCAGTGCCAATCAAGATGAGGTTTGAGGCATTACTGGGAGCAGTCTTCTGAATCTGCCTACGTCAACACGTGAGAGTCAATTGAGTTGAGATTAGCCCGGTAGGTCTATGCTAAGACCACCGCAACAAGTCAGACGAAGTTAGTCAACCGATCCAGGTAGGGTCAAAGACTGAAGCGTCTAGTGGTTCCAGCCAGTAAGGTACTGGTCCATATCTAACTCAATGATAACCTTGGTACTTTCAATTCAATGAATTCCAGGTGTTGAAAAGAGTGTTTACCAGTCGTGACAATGGCCAGTTTATTACGTTTCCGGCCCGGCTGGGTCGTCATGGGACACAGTGTCTAATTTCACTAGACCTAAGGTGTGAATCTACAGTTGTGCTCCTTATTGAAACCATGAACTAGGTCATGTGACCGACAGAAGGGATTTGATATTCTGGTGAACTGTGAAGGTAGTTGATACCTACCGAACTGAGTTGATGGACAGACTTGATGGACAGACTTGGTGAACTGTGAAGGTAGTTAATACCTACCGAACTGTGTAAGATAGCTACATGAGAATATGTTCAGTTCTAACATTCACTTGTTGAGTCATGCAATTGTGACATTGTGGTACTAGGGAGCCAGTGCTCCAGTTATAGGTTGCTGATAAGTGTTTCCCAGTAACTTGCGAGACAGAAGAGCAACCCGGCTCTTATATACTAGTGTATTGTGCTATAGTACTTTTCTTCAGTTGGGGACATCTAGGATTCTAGGGTCGACCCAGACATCATCAGCGGAGTGGAACTTGTGATTTAGTAAGTCATCGAGGGATGATCCTCAATTGTCGGTGAAGTGTCTGTCAGGCATTAGTCCTACGCCTGACCAGCCCGAGATCTTGTTCACAGTGGGAGGAGAAGACTTTGGAAGGGTCTATGCCTTGGAGTTCCTTTACACTGGAGGTTTCTCGGGTGAGTCGTTAACTACGACGGGACAGCCTCACGAACTGAAGTCACATGCTCTGTGATGAAGACGGATCATCAGGAGATCTTCTCGTGTACATATTGTCTTCTATCCAGGCTTTCAGCCATCCTTCTCTGAGTTACAGTTGACGTATTTAGAAATTAAATTTTGCTTTGTTAGCCATGGCTTTGCGTATTAGTATGACTGTTGTCCTGTCCGAGCCCCCTGTGGGTAGGAATCCATAAGAGGGTAGGGAAAGGTCAGCTGTCCCGGCTTGTGTGGGGTCTTGTAGATGTAAAGTCCTATTGGGGTGGTCGGAGTAAAGGCTGGGAATATTAACTATAGTAATATACCTGTCCAAGCCCCGGGGGTCTGGTTACAATAATGACAGATGCAACAAAGCGCACTATATTCTTTCTCTTCTTTGTTCCTCTTTCAAGGAAAGTGTGGCCCATCCAGTTATGAACATCAGAGGTACCCGACTCTGGCATGCACTTTTGTATGGTTTGCTTCCCCTAGATTTCACACAAGGTAACATATTTGTTCTTTCCTAGCAATTTTACCAGGGCTGCAGTCTTACAGCTTACTCTTTACGATTTCCAAAGTGCTGTAAAATTTGTACATACATATCTTGCACACAGGATGTCCTGTTTTTCATCCTTATCCAAGGAGCCCAGGTATTTGATATCACTACCCATCTTTCCCATTGCAAAATATGCCTGTGAGACCCGGACATTTACAAAAGAAGCTGAACAGCGCATTAAATGCCTTTGAATATAAATGCTATAGAAGGGTTCAAAGAATATCTTGGAAACAGAAAAGAACAAATGCATCCATATGACAAGATCTGAATATTGGAGAAGGTTGGCTACTAAAGACGATAAAACACAGAAAATTTTAATATTTTGGTCACTTGAAACGTTATGAAAGTTTAGAGAGTAAAATAATGGAGGGGTATATGCCCGGGAGGAGAGGAAGAGGAATAACACAGAGAAGATGGGTGCAGGGTGTGGCCGATGATCTCCAGATGGGTGTATCAGACATGGAACATCTTGCTTATGACCGAGAAATTTTCCGGAAGGTTGTCATGGGAGCGAGGTTCTGCAAAGGACATGCTACTGAATGAATGAACCCAAAAGACCAGGGAGAGGTGATAATATAGTAGATACTAATGATTCTTGGAGAAATGCTCACCCTATGCTGAAATCTAACTAAGTGCCTACAGAATCCAAGGCAGACATCGGAATCAGGCAATCACATCTTCCCTCAAGTGCAACGTGTGATATTAAAACACCAAGAATAGGAATGGATGTTGATTGGTCGGTTGGTGAATCCTCAGAAAAGTTGGATTGTTTTATTGATTGGCCTGAGCTCCAAGGGTCAACCCAAGCCAGGGAGGTCAGCATGGTCGAATGGATAAGAGCGCTCACTCTTAACTGATTCAGCGCCAAACAAAAAAAGTAGGTGTGAACCAAACATGGTGCACAATCAAACAAACAAGTATTATGAAGTAAATGTCCATTAAAACTGGAAGATACAGCAAAAGAAAACAAATAACATGATAACCTTAGCCTGGCAATATATCATCCTTCTGTCCACATGGGAGATCACATTGGGCGATATATTATCCTACAGCACTGAATCAGTTAAACATCCGGTGTGCTGATGCGGAAGTAGCGGGTTCAACCCCTACACCGCACAGTTGGACTAAAATGTTGGCTTCTGGTCCTTGGCTTGGGGATGTAAATTAAAAGTATCTCAGAAGTCTGAGCACATCAATCATCAAGTGCCTATATACAAATATGGGGATATGAACCTAATATGCCGTACAGGGTGAAAAAGAGTCCTTCACTTTTTTATTTACTGTTTAAGCAGTGTTATGACCATTCATACATAGACCTTAGACCATAGATGACCATTCATACATAGTTCTAACATCACAGGTCCCCATTATGGAGATTATTCTAGCTGAAATTGGTGGGGCATGATGGGAGCAAAGTTCTGAAAAGGACGTGCTGCATGATGGGAGCAAAGTTCTGTAAAGGACATGCTGCATGATGGGAGCAAAGTTCTGTACAGGACATGGGGCATGATGGGAGCAAAGTTCTGTAAAGGACATGCTGCATGATGGGAGCAAAGTTCTGTAAAGGACATGGTGCATGATGGGAGCAAAGTTCTGTAAAGGACATGCTGCATGATGGGAGCAAAGTTCTGTAAAGGACATGCTGCATGATGGGAGCCAAGTTCTGTAAAGGACATGCTGCATGATGGGAGCAAAGTTCTGTACAGGACATGGGGCATGATGGGAGCAAAGTTCTGTAAAGGACATGCTGCATGATGGGAGCAAAGTTCTGTACAGGACATGGTGCATGATGGGAGCAATGTTCTGTAAAGGACATGGTGCATGATGGGAGCAAAGTTCTGTACAGGACATGGTGCATGATGGGAGCAAAGTTCTGTACAGGACATGGTGCATGATGGGAGCAAAGTTCTGTACAGGACATGCTGCATGATGGGAGCAAAGTTCTTTAAAGGACATGCTGCATGATGGGAGCAAAGTTCTGTAAAGGGCATGCTGCATGATGGGAGCAAAGTTCTGTACAGGACATGCTGCATGATGGGAGCAAAGTTCTGTAAGGACATGGTGCATGATGGGAGCAATGTGCTTTAAAGGACATGCTGCATGATGGGAGCAAAGTTCTGTAAAGGACATGCTGCATGATGGGAGCAAAGTTCTTTAAAGGACATGCTGCATGATGGGAGCAAAGTTCTGTACAGGACATGGTGCATGATGGGAGCAAAGTTCTGTAAAGGACATGCTGCATGATGGGAGCAAAGTTCTGTATAGGACATGCTGCATGATGGGAGCAATGTTCTTTAAAGGACATGCTGCATGATGGGAGCAAAGTTCTGTACAGGACATGGTGCATGATGGGAGCAAAGTTCTGTACAGGACATGGTGCATGATGGGAGCAAAGTTCTGTACAGGACATGGTGCATGATGGGAGCAAAGTTCTGTACAGGACATGGTGCATGATGGGAGCAAAGTTCTGTACAGGACATGGTGCATGATGGGAGCAAAGTTCTGTAAAGGACATGCTGCATGATGGGAGCAAAGTTCTGTACAGGACATGGTGCATGATGGGAGCAAAGTTCTTTAAAGGACATGCTGCATGATGGGAGCAAAGTTCTGTAAAGGACATGGTGCATGATGGGAGCAAAGTTCTGTAAAGGACATGGTGCATGATGGGAGCAAAGTTCTGTACAGGACATGCTGCATGATGGGAGCAAAGTTCTGTAAAGGACATGGTGCATGATGGGAGCAAAGTTCTGTAAAGGACATGCTGCATGATGGGAGCAAAGTTCTGTACAGGACATGCTGCATGATGGGAGCAAAGTTCTGTACAGGACATGCTGCATGATGGGAGCAAAGTTCTGTACAGGACATGATGCATGATGGGAGCAATGTTCTTTAACGGACATGGTGCATGATGGGAGCAAAGTTCTGTACAGGACATGGTGCATGATGGGAGCAAAGTTCTGTAAAGGACATGGTGCATGATGGGAGCAAAGTTCTGTAAAGGACATGGTGCATGATGGGAGCAAAGTTCTGTAAAGGACATGGTGCATGATGGGAGCAATGTTCTGTAAAGGACATGCTGCATGATGGGAGCAAAGTTCTGTAAAGGACATGGTGCATGATAATAAAAGAAAGTAAGTCAGAAATCCAAACTCTTCATGGAATTCCCCACACAGCATCACATTTCTTGAAGGTCCTCCTATCACCTTGGCTTGCTGTGATGTTTTTATTTTCTTTTATGTAACCTTGTTCATTCTTAGTGGGATATTTCAGCAAAGCTTTTCTATGGAATAAGGTAGTCAGTGCCTTTCCAAGCCTCCTGATGAATCATCTCTTACACCAAATATGATAGGTTACAGTATTACTATTCTTTGTTTCCCTTATGGACTTCAGTAACACGCAGCTTGATGCGCACCCAGTTATCCCAAGTTGGAAACGGATGCCATATCTGAAAACCGCTCCCCCCAAGGGAAATTTGTGAATACATTCCCACAGCCATGATGGAGTGCAATTGACTCATTAGTGTCTGCTCTGTAATGACGTACACACTAATTAATCAATACAGCACAGAGAGACTGCCACAATCAGAAACCACGCTGGAAACTAGTGTTAAGGAATGTTCGAGAAGATAAATCAGCAAACAAAATTGAACAGCAAATGAATACTCATACAGATACATTTAAATATAATAAAAAATGTATTCCAATGGCAAAACAACAGAAAACAAATACAAGTAAACACGTTGAGAACATGCATCTTTCCAATGACAGCATGCAAGTGTCAACCATGGACACAATCACTAAACAAAAAAAATTTAGACTACGAAGCTTACGTTTACAGAAAAATGATTATAATAGGATGGATTAAGTAGGAGAAAAACATCGGCATTCTAATTGATGTGGCCATCAAAGAAACCAACTTATAGACAGTATCATGTCCCGGAAACTAAGATATGTCACAGTGGCTGAGAAAGAACAGTAATGAAAACTGAAGTAAAATATGTCACAGTGGCTGAGAAAGAACAGTAATGAAAACTGAAGTAAAATATGTCACAGTGGCTGAGAAAGAACAGTAATGAAAGGACATCAAAGACACTTTAAGCATGGAAATGCATGAGGCAGGAGAACAGGCAAGTGGCTCTTCTTTGAGTGAGAAGATTGTCATTTTGGAAAGGTCTAGCCACATGATGATGATAAATACACAGCTAAACTTATAATGATAAACATATTCAGCTAAACTAAAATTTAATGATAAATATATACAGCACCATGTAAAAATAAGGATAAACATATACTGCCACATGTAAATGTAAGGATAAACATATACAGCTAAACTAAAATATAATGATGAACATATACAACCACATATAAATATACGGATAAACATATACTGCCACATGTAAATATAAGGATAAACGTATACTAAATAAAGTTAATCGCATATCATTACAGGACGTTGCAGTCAACACCAGCATTTTTTGCTATTGTGATCTCTTGGCACATTTACGTTCAGTAGTTTGCCATTGCTTTCTGAACAACTAGTACCCATACCATTTCATAAAAAACCACTGCAAGGTGGTCTGCTGCCCAATCACCCGCAGCTGTGTTTCGAACACGGGTATGCAAGATTACAAACTGCGCCAATAACCTCTTCACCAAGGAGTCGGCAAACATATACAGCCACATGTAAATATAATGATTCCGTTGTTGGATATTGGACAATTAGCCTTCTCAGATAAGGGTGAACAACTTGCAAGGACCCCTGGGCACCTTCCACTTTTTAAATATCCCTCTACAGTTAAAAAGTTAGTCGCATGTCCTTTACATTAGGAAAGAAATCCATCAATGTGAAGGACACACCGAATGCCAAACCTTGTTTGCCTTGTGAAAGTTCTTGTAGCTACAAAGGCTAGGGCAACAAAGCCCAAAACAAAATGTGGTGAGGCAGAGCTCACAAGCTGGGAAGGCAATCTGGCAATGGGAGGATAGATTCAGAAAAGAAACCTGAACGGTCTAGGCCGGAAGATGTCCTAAATGACATGGAACTAGAAAGCAGATACTTAGGCACTTCAATGGATCCCTATGTACCACACATAGTAAATGTTATCGCAGCAGAAAAAGAAGCTGCCAATTTGTTTAACCTTTCCACTTGAGTATGTGTCTTCCTCTGCCTCTCTTGTCTAGTATTTTCCCTCACATAAGGCTAAATGTCTATATTTTACTTCCTGTTGATATACTCATATAGCCCATACATTGTATTTGTCATGTCCGTATGGTTTTGATGAGTGGATCTTGTGACACCTGCAGCTCTCACTGCCTCAGAGTTTGTTCTCATCTCTGTTTATGATATTCTCAACAATCTTCTCTGTCCATGATATTCTCAACATTCTTCAATGTCCACAATATTCTCAACATTCTTCTGTGTCCATGATATTCTCAACATTCTTCTCTGTCCACAATATTATCAACATTTTTCTCTGTCTATGACATTCTCAACATTCTTCTTTGTTCACGATATTCTCAACATTCTTCTCTGTCCATGATATTCTTAACATTCTTCTCTGTCCACAATATTCTCAACATTCTTCTCTGTCCACAATATTCTCAACATTCTTCTCTCTCCATGATATTCTCAACATTCTTCTCTGTCCACAATATTCTCAACATTCTTCTCTGTCCACAATATTCTCAACATTCTTCTCTGTCCACAATATTCTCAACATTCTTCTCTGTCCACAATATTCTCAACATTCTTCTCTGTCCATGATATTCTTAACATTCTTCTCTGTCCACGATATTCTCAACATTCTTCTTTGTCCACAATATTCTCAACATTTTTCTCTATCCATGACATTCTCAACATTCTTCTTTGTCCACGACATTCTCAACATTCTTCTTTGTTCACGATATTCTCAACATTCTTCTTTGTTCACGATATTCTCAACATTCTTCTCTGTCCATGATATTCTTAACATTCTTCTCTGTCCACAATATTCTCAACATTCTTCTCTGTCCACAATATTCTCAACATTCTTCTCTGTCCATGATATTCTCAACATTCTTCTGTCCACAATATTCTCAACATTCTTCTCTGTCCACAATATTCTCAACATTCTTCTCTGTCCACAATATTCTCAACATTCTTCTCTGTCCACAATATTCTCAACATTCTTCTCTGTCCATGATATTCTTAACATTCTTCTCTGTCCACGATATTCTCAACATTCTTCTCTGTCCACAATATTATCAATATTTTTCTCTATCCATGATATTCTTAACATTCTTCTCTGTCCACGATATTCTCAACATTCTTCTCTGTCCACAATATTATCAATATTTTTCTCTATCCATGATATTCTTAACATTCTTCTCTGTCCACAATATTCTCAACATTTTTCTCTATCCATGATATTCTCAACATTCTTCTTTGTCCACAATATTCTCAACATTTTTCTCTATCCATGATATTCTCAACATTCTTCTCTGTCCACAATATTCTCAACATTCTTCTCTGTCCACAATATTATCAACATTTTTCTCTGTCTATGACATTCTCAACATTCTTCTTTGTCCACGATATTCTCAACATTCTTCTTTGTTCATGATATTCTCAACATTCTTCTCTGCCCACGATATTCTCAACATTCTTCTCTGTCCATGATATTCTTAACATTCTTCTGTGTCCACGATATTCTCAACATTCTTCTTTGTCCACAATATTCTCAACATTTTTCTCTATCCATGATATTCTCAACATTCTTCTCTGTCCACAATATTCTCAACATTCTTCTTTGTCCACAATATTCTCAACATTTTTCTCTATCCATGATATTCTCAACATTCTCTGTCCACAATATTCTCACTATTCTTCTCTCTCCATGATATTCTCAACATTCTTCTCTGTTCAGGATATTCTCAACATTCTTCTTTGTCCACAATATTCTCACTATTCTTCTCTCTCCATGATATTCTCAACATTCTTCTCTCTCCACGATATTCTCACTATTCTTCTCTCTCCATGATATTCTCAACATTCTTCTCTGTCCACGATATTCTCAACATTCTTCTTTGTCCACAATATTCTCAACATTTTTCTCTATCCATGATATTCTCACTATTCTTCTCTCTCCATGATATTCTCAACATTCTTCTCTGTTCAGGATATTCTCAACATTCTTCTCTGTCCATGATATTCTCAACATTCTTCTTTGTCCATTATATTCTCAATACGACATTCTTCTTTGTCCATTATATTCTCAATACGACATTCATCTTTGTCCATTATATTCTCTTACGACATTCTGGCGCCTCCATAAGAGCATGAACGGTGCTGCACAACATAGGGGTATTCCAGACTTTCAAGGCACAGACCTCACATGGAAAAAGTCGGATGCGGATAAAGGTAAGGCCCTTCTTGCACACTACATAGAACAGACTGACCAGAAAGAAGAGCCCGCCAGACAGAGGACCACAACGATACTCTCTAAGTTGTGCGAGGGGGTCGGGACAGACGAAGAATGGATAATCACAGCTGAGATAATGCGTGCGATGCTCAAGAAATCACCTAACACCGCCCCAGGCCCAGACGGCATCCGATATGGTGACCTACTGATGATATCAGATGATGACATGGAAGAACTGGCCAGAGAATTCAACACCAGTATCCAGAGGGGTCAGATCAAAGAAGAATGGCTACACAGCTACTTGCTGCCGCTGCCAAAACCCAACAAAGACCATTCCAAGATAAGCAGCTACAGAATCATTACGATGCAGAACACTGCTGGCAAGTTACTGGAGAAAATTGTAGCACACAGACTTGCTTGTGACTTGGAACAACTCAGCTGCTTCCCGCCCACACTTGGAGGATACAGACGTAACAAAGAGTCATGGCTGAATGCGGCGGTCTTTGCTCAAGATGTTTACGAAGGATTTCAGGTCAGAGAAGAGACATGTGCGGCCGCCATAGACTTAGAGAGGACGCATATAACAGAGTATCTTTCAAGCACTTGATGCAAACCCTCCTCAGACTGAAAGTGCACCCTCACCTTGTACGATGGATAGCTGCAGTTCTGCTCCAAAGGAAGGTGGTGCTAAGATGCGGGAGTTGGTCTTCTGAGCCGATAACGATATGTCACCAGTACTATTCAACGTGTATACGGTGCCGATCACTGAACAATAATTGGACGGGAGGGGTAGGACTCTGTCATTTGTTGACGACATTCTCGTGTATCGACAGGGTCGAGATAGACAGGCGGTTGCCAATGATATGCAGGGCGAACTAGATTGAATTTCCTCATGGTGTGCTGATGCCGACGCCCTTGTCAACCCTGCAAAGACATCGGTTACATGGTTCTCCCTAAACAACCATATTGTGAACACAGACCTGCCGGCAGTAAGAATGGATGGGAGCATTTTGAGTAGAACCCAGTCAATGACATATCTTGGCATGAGGCTCGATCGTAGACTGTCCTTCAGAGATCATGTCGATTATGTCATAACGAAAGCTCGAAAAGGTTTGTCAGCAATGAGAGTCATGGCGAATGCCAATATCGAGCAAAGACTGCTAATACTTCTGTTCCAAGGACTGGTGCTTTCACGCATCGCATATGCCCTGGCCATCCTCACTGTCAGCCCTACACAGATTGGAAGACTTGAAAAGGTACAAAACGAAGCCATGCGCATCATTTTGGGCTGCACGAGAGACACCAGCTGTGTAGCAATGAGATACCTCCTTGACTTCCCGATAATGGAACACAGGATCAAGATCTGGAGAGCTCGTGCATACTTAAAAATAAGTGCAGATGAGCAGCACCCTCTGCATGACGCTATATTCAGAGAAAAGGGTGACAGGCTAAAGAGAGGCAAATCATGGATGGGTCGGGCGGAAGATGTTGTCAGACAGGTCTGCAGTCTTACCAGTATCAAGCCCGGCAAGGAATGGGTGCCGTGCCTCCAGCTTTTAAGTGCACTTTCTGGGACGCAGAGGTGTTTCCAAGGCACCAGGGCCGGGTTATATACTGGCCAAGACCTATTGACGCGTCCTCGTCGAGCGTCCTGGGCAACAGGTCCCCTCAGGGTCCTGGCTAAAGTCAATAGGATCGCCGATTCCTCCGAAGTCGGAGAGTGTCTGCCTGTACGGCGAGGAACCACCAGTCTGCACACCAAAAAGCCAGACATGGGACAACGGATACTCACGCAAACCTCAGGTCCTGTATGACACCACACTGATGTTGGACAACAGGATGCCTTCATCCGACATACAGGACTTCACGTTGGAGCTCAAGCCAACAAACACAAGCAAGCAAGCAAGCAGTGCACTTTCTCCTGCATTATCACACTCGACAGATGGTGCAGAGAGCAGACTCCTGCCGCTGTCAATGCAGAGGTTAATGCGCTCATCTATGAACACTCAGATAGCCCCGAAGTGCTCATCTATACAGATGGATCTGTTGTAAAGCAGCAGAGAAGTGCGTGGGCATTTACAGCCCGTTCAGCGGGCCGAACCGTTCAAGAATCCAGTGGTGCCCACTCTGTGACTATGAGCAGCATGACGATGGAGGTGATGGCAGTTACACAGTCTTTCATATGACTGGAATCACAGCATTATACCAACGTGTGTGTACTAAGTGACTCAGTGAGCATGATTCAGAAGGTCGAAGCTGGATCTGTACGTAGACAGTGGACTGAGTCGCTGCAGAAGTCTGTTGTCCATAAAGTCACCTTCATCTTCATCCCGGGACATGTGGGAGTCGAGGGAAATGAACGAGCTGATAAACCGGCTGGCTCTGCACTCCCCGTAGATGGCCAGCCCATGGATCGTGCCGATGTTATTAACGTCCTCAAAGATATGGCGAGAACAGAGGACTTTGACGTCAGTGAATCCACATCGCTGTCCAGGATGAAAGACTTGGAAGTAAGAATCGGCACGGCCAGACGTGAGAGGTACATCGGGAAAACAAGGCGCCTCGTCAACCAACACAGAACTGGCACTATTAGCCACCAGACGCTGATGCATATGCTGGGGGGAGGATCTGAGCACCTATGGACATATCCGGAGTGCAATGAAGATACCCCAACTGATAACTGATTCTCAATATTCTTCTCTGTTCATGATATTCTCAACATTCTTCTGTCCATGATACTCTCAATATTCTTCTCTGTCCACAACATTTTCAACAATCTTCTCTGGTGCACAATATTCTCAACATTCTTCTCTCTCCACGATATTCTTAACATTCTTCTCTGTCCACGATATTCTCAACATTCTTCTATGTTCACTATATTCTCAACATTCTTCTGTCCATGATATTCTCTCTGCCATATCATTCTTCTCTGCCAACGATACTCTCAAAATTTTTCAATGTCCGCGATACTCTCAACATTCTTCTCAACAACCATATCTACAGTTTTTTTTCACTATTTCAATACTATTTATCCAGAATTTGCATCCATAAAAAAAAAAAACAGGTCACAAACTTTTCAATGAGTTAGCAAAATTTGTTTATTACTTTTAGAGTAAGGAACCTATGACAGGTCTAGCAAACACCAGAGGGAATTTACTTGATCCTTGACAATGCTCATACTGTTTACAAATCATGGAGGAAATTGAATGAAAGGCAGTACTTCAATTTTAATTCACCACAAACAAAGGATTTATGGGAGTTCCCGGGAAATCATGTGACATCATTTCCATAGCGGGTGTAGGGGTGTGTTGATATTAATTATAGATACAGACATATAATTGCTTTTGCAAGTAGAAGGCAAGCAAGTGCTATTATGTAATGTATTTATTGTAATAAAGAATCATATAAATTGAATGTGTTGTCTGTCATTTCTGGTTGAGTGTGCGGTGGTATGCTAGACCAATCGATGGATGCAATAAATGTTTCTGGGCCCAGAGGGCCCTCACAGTCATTGGAGTGTGTATCCATATCTTGTGCTACTCATCTTATCTTGTGCATGTCCCATCTGTCTGCGCTCATCTTTGATGTATCTGGGGGGGGGGGCAGTTTGCGAAGATAATGACATGTGGTTTTGGCAAACATACTTGCCGACTGACCACTAAGTGAATCCCAATATCCCTATTCTGAAAATCAACGATCCCACTCGATCTAGGTCAGTGCTAAAAATAACTATTGGTCTGTTTGTGGTGAATTAAAAATGAACTACCTGAAAGGCTCTAGTCACAGGTGCTAGAACTTCAATTACTGATCCCCTAAGTGGAGGACAACAACAACTTAATTTACTAGCAAATTATTAAACTAATGTTGGAGCCGGTGATTAAACTGATTTTCCCATAAAGATAACATACAGCCACAAAGTACAAAGCTTTTTTATAAGTATAAAACTATAAACTTTATTGCGCTTTTAGCCGCTTTACATACTCCTGAAAAGTAAAGTAACTAAGGATCTTCGCCGTATTATAATTCTCAAGCCGTTGCTTTATATACACATAAAAACAAAGGATCTTCGCAGTATTCGAATTAAGGATTCTAAAACAGATGACTGAAGGAAACAAGGCATTCAAATACTCACATCACACATCGTCTCGTTGACGTCGTCGAAGCGAAATATAAAAGCGGTAATGAAGCAAACAGCCAGGGATACCCCAGGCAACGAGACTGTCACCACAGCAAACGGCCACATAGGAATGTTCATATACGCCTCCTCGATAATCCATCTCTTCTTGATCTTGGCGACCATGTTGTGTCTAGGCTGGGCGTAACGGAGTGTGGGGAGAGTGAGAACTAGCTGGTCGGGGAGGTAGAGACCAGACGAAGTGTTTGTTGGTGGTCTACTGCCTTGTTCGATGAGATCCGGAAGTAACCCGACGGGCGTCAACCTGGTAAATGAAAAACTTGCACCACACATAGCAACATCATCATCATACTCGCAGGTCCGCATGGCCAAATGGCAAAGGGTAAGAAGGCGTATTCTTAAACATCCGTTGTGCTGATGCCGAGGTAAGCGGTTCAACCCCTACACCGGACAGCTGGACTAAAATGTTGACCTGTCGTCCTTGACTTGGGGACATAAATTATAAGTACCTCTGAAGACGGAGTGGGTTCGCCTGATGGCGAGGGACACTGTATAATATTAATAATAGTATTAATAGGGAAAGCTTATCCACACGCAAAATCCAGTCCATCGCTACTATAAATATTGTGTATAGACTACGCTTGAGTTCAAAGCGAGCGCAACAACAACAAAATATCATCACACACCTCTCCCCCACCGTCGTAGCAAGTACTTTAATAACGTTATAATGAAGTGTTATTATTTAAGTGTTGTATCTGTTTGTTAGTCACGTCTTAGTCAGATATGACTGAGCTATCCTCTGACAGTAGACAGTACTATAATAATATGTTTTAATACCTGCTTTCTGTTAGCGCTGAATGTTGGGCGGCGCTCAACAAACCTGACACCCCCACATTGTGCCAAAGGCATCAGGCAAAGGAGAGCGATTGTTTGTGTCAAGGTAGGGCAGACCAGACCCTAAGCTTGGTTGGCAATAGGTCTGGGATCGAAGCTCCGACGGGCAGACAGTAAGAGAATTGCTTTGCTGATTCGGCAGCTTCTACGGCTTGGTACAGATGTATTGGTGCTATCTTTATCTTTCCTCTGGAGTGAACTAGGCAGAAAGGAATCATGATGCATCCATGGGCTCTACAATTCAACCCAGGCTTTGTGCTATGGCGAGGTTATTAGTATTATTATGCTTTGTTATTTTTTTTAACGACAATGTAACAAACTATCGTCTGTCAAACTGGCAAGGTGCCAGTAGATCATCGTCATCCAGTGCCTTGCCGGCTGGCGTGGACGATCATGCCTCTCCGCAAATTGCGTTCTCCGACGGCATGGGTCATTTCGTGCCATGACACTAGACCAGTGTTTCCCAACGTGGGGCCCACGCCCCACAGGGGGGCAATTCGATTGTTAAGGGGGGCAATTCGAAAATGGAAGAAATCGGCTGAATATAACAAAACGGGGAGATTTGAGACTAACTAAATTGGAACCTGACATAAGATCTCTTTGCAGCAAGCATCAAGCGCAAGGATCTCACTAAATTTAAATAATAAATAATGACTAATAATTAAAATAATATAGAAAAATCTTTCATTAAAATTATTTTGTACTTGAATTTCAGTTCTCCATTATATGTTTTGAAAATTTACTTACTGTGTTTGCTCAATAATTATCTAGTGATTTCTTCCTAAAACCTATCATTCAAGTTTTTTAGTGAACATTTCAATTTTTGAATATTAAAAATAATGTATATGTTGAGGGGGGGGGGCGTGGGGCTGTGGAGGGGGGCAATATGAATTTTAGAAAGGCTTAAGTGGGGCATGGCACAAAAAAGGTTGGGAAACACTGCACTAGACTGTCAATAATCTTCGCCCACTGTCTTACTCTATCTCTCTTTCCGCAAAGCTTTCCGGTTGTCACGACATATTCCATTTGTTTTTCATCTGAAAACGTGGCCTAAAAACAATGACTGCTTCATTCTGATGTTTATAAGTTGTCTTTGCGACTTAGTTTCCCTCAAAATGTCCAGATTGCTAATTTCCGCTTTCCAATTAATTTTCAGCATTCTTCTATAAGATCACATCTCAAGGCTTCCGGGGATTTATTTCATCTTAGAGATGACCATAATCTGTGTCTTCTTAACATTTAATTATAACTCTAATTGCTCACTGTGTACAATAACCGCATCTACCGAATGCCGCTGATCATGTTCGTTGTCTGCAACCAATACTGTATCCCCTGCATATCTAATACTTTTTTTTTACAAGTCTAAGGTCTTTCCTAACAATTTGTAGATTTGCAAGCATCCTCATCACGTTGACATGTCTTTCTTTATCGAAAGCATTTTTGTATTTAATGAAGCAAAGATGTAGGTCTTTGTTACTACTATTAAACGCCTAAGTAATGTTCTCAGCAAATATATAATATTGTTCTTCCCCTATTTCGGGTTGTATTTTCTTTTCTTCCTACCAAATATTAATAGGCTACCCTATGACAGTAGACTGTACTACCAGCTTTCTGGTAGGGCCGAATGTTGGGCGGCACTCATCAACACCCGACACCCCACATTGTACCAACTGCTTCGGGTGGAGAAGCACAATTGAGCGAGTAGAAGCCTTATCCTAGCTGCGAGGAAATGTAACCTAAAGACAGAATGTCATGGCAGGGCAAGACAAGCTGCAGAAGATGCCAAAGCGGCAAAGCAGTGCTCTAACTGTCCACTTGTCGGAGTTTCGATCTTAGACCAGCTGACGACCATGGCCAAGGCATTGATCTGCCCTGCCATGACATTTAGTCTTTAGGTTGTATTTCCTCGCACTAGGGTAAGAATAGATACTTATTTACTTACCGACTTACTGTGTGACTGACTGACTAACATTCTTACTTACTAGCAGAGTTCTTACATATTTATTTATATACATACTTACTTACCTACCTACGTATTTGTTTGCTTACCTAAACACTAATAACTTGGAGAAGACTGTAGTTATGTACCAGCCAGCTCCAGGGAATAATCACACCGTGCCGAATATCAAGGTGAACGGTCATAGACTAAGTGTTGTGGACAAATTCACCTATCTTTGCAGCACTGTGTCACAAGCTGTCACAACTGAAGACGAAGTGAATGCGAGAATCTCCAAGGCCAGTGCGGCCTTTGGCAGATTGTACAAGAATGTATGGGGTGGAAATGGAATAAGCCCGCAAACAAAGCTGAAAGTCTATAAAGCCGTTGTATTATCCACACTGCTATATGCTTGTGAAACATGGACTGTTTATCAGCGACGTGCTAGGAAATGAAACCACTTCCATACAGTCTGCCTTAGGAAGCTATTGAAGATTAAATGGCAAGACAAGATCCAAGACACTGTAGTTCTAGAAAGAGCGTCCTTGCCCAGTATCCACACTGTACTAATGAAAAATCAGATTTCGCCGGGCTGGTCACTTAACTCGTTTGCCAGATCACAGGCTCCGTAAACAAGTTTTTTATTTTTATTTTTTTTACGGCGAGCTGCGTTGTGGTAAACGCTTCCACGGCGGCCAGAGGTAACGCTTTAAAGACACTGAAAATTTCACTTAAAGCTTTTGGAATTCATCTTGATACCTGGAAGACTGCTGCTAAAGACCGCAAGACGTAGCGTACATCATTACATAAGGGTGCAGTCACTTGTGAAGCAACCAGGACTGCAAGAGCTGTGAAGAAAAGGCTGGACAGAAAAAACCACTGCAGGAGATCCTCCTCCTGGAACGTCAAGCATTATTTGCCCACATTGTCAAAGACCATTTCGAGCCAAAATAGGCATTATCAGTCATCTTAGAACTCACGGCTCCATACTTTCAACTCCACTGGATGAAATGAATGGTCATCATCATTCTTGATGGACAAACAACAACATAGGCCTACTAATGTACTTACTTATTTGCTTACATACTAATTTACTTAAATATTTGCTTGCTTCCTTACTAACTTAAAAACTTACTTACTTACTTATTTACTTGATAACTTACTTACTTACTTACTTGATAACTTACATACTTGATAACTTACTAACTTGACAGCTTAATTAATGTACTTACTTATTTGCTTACATACTAATTTACTTAAATATTTGCTTGCTTCCTTACTAACTTAAAAACTTACTTACTTATTTACTTGATAACTTACTTACTTGATAACTTACATACTTGATAACTTACTAACAATATATAATGACACAAAGTAGTGCAGCTTTACATAACAGAGTTACGACACATACAGAACGTTGCGGCGGTTAGCCTTCATCAGCAAACAAACACATTCACAAACACAACATACAGTCAAGGAGAACTCCTGTGACTACATTAGAAGGTGATGACAGGACGAGATGAACCAATGCATGGAAAAATGGAAGCAATGAAGAGAAAATGAGAATTGACAAAATGTTAATTGAAAAGAATGTTAGTCGAAGAAAATGTTTAATAGAAACACTGTTTATAGAGAAAAAAACTGTATACTCACCTCACGTACGGACCTGTGAACCTGAGATTTCCGTAGACATTCACAGGTCCGTACGTGAGGTGAGTATACAGTTTTTTTTCTCTATAAACAGTGTTTCTATTAAACATTTTCTTCGACTAACATTCTTTTCAATTAACATTTTGTCAATTCTCATTTTCTCTTCATTGCTTCCATTTTTCCATGCATTGGTTCATCTCGTCCTGTCATCACCTTCTAATGTAGTCACAGGAGTTCTCCTTGACTGTATGTTGTGTTTGTGAATGTGTTTGTTTGCTGATGAAGGCTAACCGCCGCAACGTTCTGTATGTGTCGTAACTCTGTTATGTAAAGCTGCACTACTTTGTGTCATTATATATTGTTTAAACTTTCACAGCTTTACCGCAGTTCCACCAAATTTTATGCATATTTTTGATAACTTACTAACTTGACAGCTTACTTACTTGATAACTTACTTACCTACTTGCTTCTGTGTTAGCCAGCTAGCTGGCTTGCTAGCTTTGCTTACTTACATTGGACTACTTTCTTCCTTAATTCTTACTTACATACATGCTTACACACATACTTACTAACATTCATACTTACTTGCATACTTACTGAAGTACTAACATATATCTATATCAAATAACAAACACACAAACACATCAGACCGTAATGCTGTGTCCAGTATAGTAACGAACATTTACAGGAGAGAAATAAGATAAAAGATTAACTTAACATTATATGCAATAAAAAAAATTCATCATCATCATGTGCCATGCCGGTATGCAGGGGCGATCATGTTTCGTCATCTCACGCAATCACGAGTCGTAGATTAGTTTTGTGTTCTTGTCATTTAGGTTACACTTTTTATAGTAACCAAACCAAGATGGCTGCTGCAGCGAAGGCATGAAACTTTCGGTTTCTGTATTGTTGTTGTTGTTAATCTTAACGTGATTCTTTACAGATATTGAACGGAGTAGTCTTTTAGCAGATATTATAGTATCTATACGATAGTCAATAGCGGTTTTCTCGAAAATAAACTCTCACACGCTGATACTGATGTTCCGCGACAGGGAGTGACCAGAGGATCTTCTTATTCTTCTGTTCTGGTCCACACGGCAGATAGATATAAGATATGGATATGAGATATATGATCATACTGCACTGCACACTCTAACAACTTTAATTTAAACTACTAGACTAGAGAGAGGAAAGACAAACTCAAACGGTCTGTTGATGGACACACAATCATAAACTTAAACAGACTAAAACTAGTAGTGCTTATGGGACTCTACCGCTGGTTGTTGAAGATGGGAACGGAGCTGTGATGGGAATGTCCCGAGTGCTGGTGATGTTGCTCAACTCGCTGATCTTTCCCTTTTGCATGAAATAAATAAATGAAGTGGCCCAGATCGATCAGTTGAAGTTTTTATGTAGAACCCGGTCCACGATGTCGACTGGGAAAGGCAATCTGGTTGTAAAAGTTAGAACTACTAACTACCAGTTATGTACTACCACATGGATTTATTAAGGTAGAGTTTATTCGCAACTTGGTTGCGAATAAATGAAGTCTCTATTCGCAACCAAGTTGTGAATAAACAAAGTCTTTATTCACAACCAAGTTGCGAATAAACGAAGTCTCTATTCGCAACCAAGAGTAGATACAAACAAGCTGTGGGAAATGAGAGGGAAATCCTTAAACAATATGAAGTAGTACACATTTAACAAACCTATGTAGAAGCTTATACAATTAAGCAGCCATGTTCGGGGAATGCCCAAGTCTGTCCCTGCCTGAAGTCTGAGTGGGTTTACCTGATGGTGAGGGACAATGGTAATAGGAAAAATAATCCACATGCAAATATCAGTCCAGTGCACTCTCAGTAGTGGCAGCTATTAGTAGTAGCATGTATATTGGCTACGCTTGCTTTCAAAGCGAATGAACAAACAACAACAACAAATTCAGATATCCAATAAACCTCTCGTGATATATTTGATATTTCCGTGAATTAATCCTGACACTGTGATGTATGGCTTGGTTTGGCAAATGAACAGAATGTGTGTTTGTTTTTTTTTAAATTCCCGGGCATGTTTACGTTCAGTAGTTTGCCATTTATTTCTGAACTACCAGCACTCATACCTCTGTATGAAAACCAACGTAAGCCGGTCTGCTTCCAAATCGCAGCAGCTAGGTTTCGAATGCGGTATGCAGGATTACGAAATGCATTCATAACCACTTCACTACAGACCCGGTGACTATTCATGTTTGTTTCAGAAGGTACAGTTAGTTGGATGTCTTTTACAGGACATCACAATCAACCACGGCATTTATTCCAGAAGTTGGTGTTGTTGTTGCCTTCCACTTATGTCGTTAGGCGTCGTGGAGAAGGTTAATTGAAGCTCCAGTGCCTGGCCTCCAGTTCCCTCCTGTTTACCGGATAAATAATTACTATCAGTTACCAGTAAGTTAGCTAATTTTGTCAAAATGCCGAATAACTGTCTTTGTACATAGTTATCTTGTCGCTTTCACTTAATAAATTTCTGAAAAATGAAAAAAAAAAATTTTGGCGAAAGTGTGGGTGTGACACCATCAGTTACCCTGCTCTTCACATACCAGTCATGGTGATCTGTTGACTGTGCATCCAAGTGCATTTTTTCCTTCAGCAAGGCTGTTTCTTTATTTGGGGGCAGCAGTTCGAACCAACTAATGCCGATTGATAGCTTTCAACATTTATATTGTCTGTCTAGATCGTCCTCTGTTCTCAAAATTTTTCCTGTCCTGACTGTGCTGTGAGTGCCGATCAATGTACATGAATTTATTTCCCATACCTTTAAATCTGGTGAAGGGGTTACAAATGCAGTTCACAATCCTACATACCGCGTTCGAAACACAGCTGCGGGCGATTTGGTATTAGACCGCTTTGTCTTGGTTTCGATACAGTGGTATGAGTTCCTGTCATTCAAAAAGCAATTGCAAACCACTGAACGTAAACTTGTCCAGGAATCACAAACAGCTCAACATTCTGGAGTTGACTGCTAAGCCATGTATAGGATATGCAACTAACCTTTTTTTAACATTTAAATGAAGTGCTTAGTATTATGTTTCCTTTCTGGACGGTAGATTTATTATTTATTAAAAAACATTGACATACATCTGTATCATTTTTTGGCTGTACTCACCATTGCATTGGATACAAGTGTCCCATTGCCCTACAAAGTTCTTCGGTGCCCCTTGAATGATTCTTTTGATCAGGTGCGTAGCTACTCATGCACCACCTGCTAATCATCATTATGTGCCATGCTGATAAGCATAGATGGTCATGGTTCACCACCTCACAAGATCATCACTGGCACCTGGCCATCTTGACAGAGGATAGTTTGTTACATTGTGCTTTGAAAAAGCCGTAACTACAACCAGACCATGGATGGAGTTATACCTCTCCATAGCACAAAGCCTGGGCTGAATTGTAGAGACCATGTGTTGCAAGATCACCATAGTCCTGGATAAAGCCTGTGTTCTTGTCTCAGTTATGCCATGTGGCGAAAGCCATCCGGGTATGTATCTCTTTGTATTTATTTCCCTTGCTCTTTTTCCCATCCAGTTTGGCAGTTGTCACAGTTTTCCCAAGTTTATTTCTACCATTAATGTGCCCAAAAATCTTGACTGACTAATTTCTCTAATAAATTTAGGGTCTTCATCTTGAGGACTCATTCTTGTTTTTCTTCACCAATGGTATTCTTTGCATTTTCCTCAGAAACACATTTCCTCTGGCATTAGTTGTTTCTCAGCTTGTCTGCTTATTGTCCATGTTTGACATGCGTACAGCAGTATAGATTCTATATAGCACTTAACACTTTTTATCAGTGCATTTCACAGCTTTTTATTTGCATGTTTTCCTTTCTGCAAAAGGCTACTTTTTCCATGGTTCTGGTGGTGGTGTTTGTCCATCATGAATGATGATGACTATTCATTTCATTCTGTCGGGTTGAAAGTTTGGAGCCGTGAGTTCTAAGACGCCTTGTAAGGCCTATTTTGGCTCGAAATGTTCTTTCACATTGTGGGCAAAGATTGCTTAACATTCCAGGAGGAGGATCTCCTGCAGTAGCATTTTTGTCCAGCCTTTTTTTCACGGCTTTTGCATTCCTGCTTGCTTCCCAAGTGACTACCCCCTTGCGTAAGTGTCGCGATGAATTCCAAAAGCTTTAAGTGAGATCTTCAGTGTCTTTAAAGCGTTTTCTCTGGCTGCCTTGAGAGCATTTACCACAGCTCAGCTCACTGTTAAAAAATTTGTTTAGGGAGCCTGTGATCTGGCATGCAAGTCAATTGACCAGCCCAGCAAATCTGATTCTTCATTAGTAAAGTGTGGACACTGGGCATGGACACTCTTTCTAGGACTTCATGGTTCTAATTTCTATAAGGCACCTTCCATCAGATATTATGTCAGTTCCGAGATAGTTGTACTGATTCACCTGTTTAAGAATATTCCCATATACTTGGATGTTACATCTTCATATTTATGTCTCCTTGAAGATGATGGCCGGCGCTGTGACAAAGTGCTTGTGAACAGAATTTGTAATCCCACATTCCACGTTTGAAACATAGTTACGGGCAATTTGGAAGCAGACCACCTTGCCCTAGTTTTCATTCAATGGTATGAGTGCTGGTCGTTCAATGGCAAACTACTGAACAAAGAAGGCTAAGAAATAAAAAACAGTCAAAAAATGCTGGGGTTGACTGTGATGTCCTGTAAAGGATATGCAACTAACCGAAGGTGACTATAATTTCTTTTTCTTTAGGAAGTTTTAAATGTAGTCCTACGCTCTTTATTGCAGGTGTTAGACTGCCCAAAGGATCTAACATTCGATGATTTAGTCACGACCATTGAGTGTCATCCGTCACAGAACCTTGTTGCTTCAGGGCTGATTAATGGAGATGTGTTCTTGTAAGTTGAATGTTTTGGTGAGTTCTGTTCTGTTTTACCTGCTTATGACATAGAACCAAGTTTTGCATAAGGCTATAAACATGTAAAAATTAAATCCAGAGAGATGATCGCAATAGCGCCTAGACATTTTTACCGTATGCCTGAATTTTCAATCATTTTTATAGATCGTATTTGCAAAAATAAAAACATTTAAGCCAGGACATGACTCATTGTTGTAGTGCAACATAGAACCTGTACTTTTGTGTGGATATGAAGTGTGAACAATGAGCAGACAAGCTGAAAAACATCTATGGGAGTGGAGATGTGGTTTCTGAAGAAAATGCAAAGAATACTATGGACAGACAGAGAAACTAATAGGCAGGTCATACAAGTAACAAATGAAAACTGTAAATTGATTAGAGAAATTAGATGTAGACTGTCAAACAGTTTTGGACATTTTATGAGAAGCAATAAACTAAAAACACTTTGTAACAACTGGCAAGATTGAGAGTAAAAAAACCTAGGGGGAAGGCAAAGAAGTAAATATCTGGGTGGCTTGGCCATGTGGCAAGGTAGAGACAAGAACAGGGAGCTGATCCAGGACTCTGGTGATCGTGTAAGATGGTGAAACATGACCACCCACACTTATTGGCATGGCACATGATAATGATAGTATTCTTTGTATTTTCCTCAGAAACCACATCTCCACAGCAATTAGATATTTCTCAGCATGTCTATTTATTGTTCATTTTTAAATGCTTATAACATGAATTTGACACTCTTTTTCTCACTGCAATCAACAACCTTTTATTAGTCAGCAGATTTTCCATTTTGTGACAAGCTATCATTTCCATAATGATTCTTGTTCTAATCCCTACAAGACACCTTCCATCAGATGTTATGACAGTTCTGAGATCTTTGTACTAATTCACCTATTTAAGAATTACACTACTATTTACTTTGATGTTAAGGAGGAAAAATTGAAGGAGTGGAAAATTTTGAATATCTTGGGTCATTAATTACCAACAATGGTGACACAATGAAAGAAATTAAAAGACAAATATCTATTGCTCTTCAAAGACTAAAACAACTGAATAGATTGTAGCGTAGAACAGATAGACCTACAAAAATTAGATTTTTAAGAGCATACCTCTTTCCCCATTGCAACTTACAACTGTGACACCTGGACACTTACAAAACAAGCCGAACAGCGCATAAATGCCTTTGAATATAAATGTTACAGAAGAGTTCAAAGAATATCTTGGATACAGAAAAGATCAAATTCATCCATATGACAAGAGCGGAATAAAGAAGGTTGGCTACTAAAGACCATAAAACTCAGAAAATTGAAATATTTTGGTCACTTGAAACATCATGACAGTTTGGAGAGAACAATCATGGAGAGGTATATGACCGGGAAGAGAGGAAGAGGAAGGCCAAAGAGAAGATGGGTGCAGGATATGGCAGATGATCTCCAGATGGGTGTATTAGACACAGGACATATTGCTTTTGATTGAGACATTTTACTGAAGGTTGTTACGGGAGTGAGATTCTGCGAAAGACATGCTACTGAATGAATGAATGCACTTGTATGTTACATTGAGAAGTTCACTGTGTGTAAATTAGCCAACTGTCATTTAAAAAAAAAAAACAACCTGTCATTTACTGCCATATAGTACCTTGTGGTGTATGGCTGGGGGGGTCTTTGAGCCTGAGGAATTAAGGCCACCTGGCTAGTGCAGTCGCTGCAAACTGTGCAGGTTAGGATTTTCTTTTTGTCGCCGACAGAAAAAAAATCCCACACCCTACTGAGGATTTGAACCCATGTCTCCTGAAGGAGAATCCGGCATTCTAGCCACTCGGCCAGCCAAATTAGCCAACAAAAGCACTACATGTTACTTAGCAGTCAAGGAGTTAACTTTGGTTTGAACATTTTTCAGACATTCCTTCAGCTGTGAAGCAGAAAATGAGGAAGTGCATCAGTTTGTTCATCACAGAAAAACTTGCAGGGCTCTACGATTCTCAGATGATGGGAGACGCCTGTTTTCAGTGTCCAAGGACAAATCTGTGTACTGCGTCGACGTGGAGACTGGCAGGCTGAAAAAGAAAATAAAAAAAGCTCATGAGTATGTCACTTTTTAAAAATTCATTTATGTAAAAAAAAAATTTATTTCCTTTTTTGACTGAGTGCATAGTTTTATTTCCACGAGAAATATATATTTTTGACTGTACATAGTTTTATTATGTCATGTCAGGTCTTAGTCAGATATGACTGAGCTACCGTATGACAGTAGACGGTACTACTTGCTTTCTGTTAGCGCCAAATGTTGGGTGGCATTTACCAAACCCGACACCCCACATTGTGCCAACGGCTTCGGGTGGAAGAGCGCATTTGGGAGAGTAAAGCCTTATCCTGGTGCGAGGAAATGCAACCTAAAGACAAAATGTCATGGCAGGACAGACCAGGCCCTAAGCCTTGGTTGGCAGCTGGTCTAGGATCGAAGCTCCGACATGGTCTTTATATTTTAGTCCAGGCTTTGTGCTATGGAGAGGTAAAACTCCATCCCTTGTCTTAACCGGTCTTGAAATCAAAGCGAGAGGTAGCAGTTACGTGTTATAAGTCCTTGTCAGTTGATGTAGACACGGGACGCAATAGGTGCCTCTGACAGTGGGAGACACCTACAGGCGTCACTGATCAGCTACCGCCCGCCTCAAGCTGGGCAACCCCCGGCCAATTGGGTGCTGATCTGCCACAGCCTGCCTGCTTCAATGGCTGCTTGGAGCTAGGACAAAATCTGATTCGCAGGCTGTAAAACCAGTGCACCAGGTAATATTAAAAAGAAAAATAGAAACCTCAAGCTACGGCTTGCAACCTGGAACGTAAGAACCATGTGTCCAGGATTTTCCACTGACTTGACAAATATTGACGATGTGAGAAAAACGGCTGTGATTGATGCCTAACTCAATCGTCTTAACATTGATATTGCTGGCCTGCAGGAGACTCGCCTCGCTGAGGAAGGGTCACTCAGGGAAAACAATTACACCTTTTTTTGGAAGGGTAGAGGGCAGGCAGAAAAAAGGCAACATGGTGTGGGCTTTGCAGTGAAGAATTTGCTACTGGGAATGATTGAAATTCCAGTTGGAGGTATTGAAAGACTATTATCCCTGCTCTTGGCAACCTCTTGTGGTTTTTCCACCATTATCACTGCATAAGCACCGACACTCACTTTCTTTGATGTGAAGGGTTCGTTCTATGAGGAGCTAGACTCTGTCACTTAAAAGTCGACAGGGTCGACTTCATTGCACTGGGTGTTATCCCATATGGCTCGGTCTCTTTCCGCAGCACGGAAAGCGTAGCACAAAGCACGAACTCCGTAGCTTTTAGTGACGACCCACAGGAGTCTCCGAAACATTTAACTTGTAAACCGAAGGACATGGCCCAGAATCGAACCCACAACCTTCGGAGCACGAGTCAAACGGCTTGACCACTTCGCCACAGAGACTCCCGCTAGACTCTGTGATCAAGGCAGTTCCGAAATTTGACTACATTTATATGCTCAGTGATTTCAATGCTCTTGTGGGCAAGAACTCGAGTTCATGGCCAGTCTGCCTTGGAAAATACAACATCAGTCGCATGAATGAAAATGGACAAAGGCTGCTGGAGCGTTGCAACAGAAATGACCTATGTTATCAGTTATCAGTTGGGGTATCTTCATTGCACTCCGGACAGGTCCATAGGTGCTCAGATCCTTCCCCCAGCATAAGCATCAGCATTCGGTGGCTAATAGTGCCACCTATATATTACAAACTACTTTTTTAAAACAAAAGAGCGGCATAAGGTCACATGGAAACATCCAAGATCCGGCCTTTGGCATCAGCTGGAATTCATCATCACGCAGAGAAAACATCTGAACCAAATATCATTAACTTGAAGTTACCGTAGTGGTGATTGTGATACGGATCATTCTTTTGTTCTTGCAAGAGTTTGTTTTTTTTTGGGCGCTATCTCGCTTTGAACTCAAGCGTAGTCCATACACACTATTTATACCAGTGATGAATTGAATTTTGCGTGTGGGTTCCCTATTAACAGTGTCCCTCACCATCAGGCAAACCCACTCCGACTTCAGAGGTACTTGTTATTAACGTCTCCAAGTCAAGGACGACGGGTCAACATTTTAATCCAGCTGTCCAGTGTAGGAGTTGAACCGCTAACCTAGATATCAGCATATCGGATGTTTAAGAACACATGTTCTTATCCATTCAGCCATGTGGGCCTGCGTGCGTTGCAAGGGTTAGACTGAGACTAAAGTGAATTTACATAGCTAAACACAAATCTAGCACATGGTTAATATATAAAACAGCGGCAGGGATTTACGGCACTGTGGATCATAAGAGGCAGGACTAGTTTGCGGCAAACAGCCAGACACTGCAGCCCTTGATTGATAAAACCTCTCTTAAGAAACAAGGAAAGAACAATGCGTAATACTCTCAGTGAGCTGAAGCAAGCTAGGAAGGATGTGCAAAAGGCTGCCAGGTAGTGTGTAAATGACTACTGGATCAGGTTATGTGAGTCCATTCATACTGCAAATGATGTGGGAATCATCAGAATAGCCACTTTAGTAACTTTTTATAAATTGCTTTTTAATTATATAACCTGCATAGTTGGATACCTCTTGAAGAAACAAATCCAACAGTACCTTATTCAAGTATGTAGGTAAATTCTAAGGGGAGATATTAATGTTTGTGTGTCAGTTTATCATTTAATATAGCCATAGAGAAAAAAACGATTTTGACCTTTTCACTTTTTGTGACCCTACCTACACACTCACACAACTGTTGGTTACTCTGTCGCCAATGGATATTACCACTGCTGCTGTCTAACTCAAGGGTAGATAACTACTACCAGTTTATATATATATATATATATATATATATATATACACACATGCATACACAGATATATACATCTCCACATCATGCTGTGATGATGTCAGAGTGCACGTGCTACTGCACGCTCGGCTCGGTCTGTCAGCGCGAGACCGCCAGCGTAGATGCATTTTGACAAAAGATGTTCCGTTGTAAAGTTGCAAAGTTATCAATGATCTGGTCCGTGTAGAGTGATGAAAAATTACACATAAATATAATAATGGGTGTTGAATGTAAACATACATTCATTATCATTGTAGTCGCTCTGAATATTCCATAACAATATTAAATGTTCCTAGCTGGAGTATCACACACAAAAACTGCCATCTCCATTGAAATACCGCATTACAGCATGCAGTCTTCATAATTTCAGTGTGATATTGATTGCCAACTTAAATAGTCGAAAGTTACAAAATACACATAAAAATGAATGCTAAATTTATTAATGCATAGTATAACAATGTAATGCGTCTCATAAAACGGTATTTATGGGTTTACTTACCGCTTAGAATAGACAGCTTGGTTCTCCGATATAACAAGAATTCCCGATTAGCCAGAAATGCACAACTCAAAACGGGGTGGGAAAAACTATATCAAGTAATCGGTGTCGTTTTAACTCGATCTTGAAATAATCGGGGATTTTAACATCATGAGTACTCTAAACGTCATTAAATCGGAGACAAAAACAAGAAAACGTAAGTAACCGCAAAAAAATCTCCGGCAAAGTTCAGCAACCAAAAACGTAGTGCCTACATCAGAAGCATGTATGAAGGAATACAGAAAACCTGTGGTCCTATGATTAAAAGGTAAAGTTCAGCAACCAAAAACGTAGTGCCTACATCAGAAGCATGTATGAAGGGATACAGAAAGCCTGTGGTCCTATGATCAAAACAAGTGCACCACTGAAAACCTTGACTGGAGAAATCATCACTGATAAGCAACAGCAGATGGATATTTGG
The DNA here is from genome assembly GCA_014155875.1 of Cepaea nemoralis. NCBI lineage: Eukaryota > Metazoa > Mollusca > Gastropoda > Stylommatophora > Helicidae > Cepaea > Cepaea nemoralis. Next base: position 552,719 of record JACEFZ010024973.1, on the reverse strand, counting down.
AGCTTAAGTGAGACCAAACTAGCAGATGATGCCCTCAACGCCATAGAGGCCCTGCCAACAATTGACCACCTGGACACACTTCCCACCATTAGAGAAGTTAAGTGTGCTATAAATGAACTTGCTTCTGGCAAGGCTCTAGGTAAGGATGGGATTCCAATAGAGGTTATCTGGAGTGGGCAAGACACACTCACTCTACAGATCCACCAGCTAATAGAGCTTTGCTGACAAGAAGGACAAGTCCCACAGGATTTCAAAGACTCAAGCATAGTAACATTGTACAAGAACAAGGGCGGTCGGAGTGACTGCAACAACTATAGGGGTATCTCACTTCTGTGTCTTGTTGGGAAAGTATTTGCCAGAATTATTCTGTAAAGACTTCAAATCCTGGGAGATCAAGTCTATCCCGAATCACAGTGTGGCTTTCGACAGAACCAGTCTACCATTGATATGATATTCTCATTGCGACAAATGCAAGAAAAATGTCGTGAACAGAAACAGCCGCTGTTTATTGTTTTCATTTGCCTCACAAAGACATTTGATTTAGTCAGTTGTGAGGGTCTTTTCAAGGCACTAAAGAAGATCGGCTGCCCACCAATTCTTCTGGCCATTGTGGAATCGTTTCACACAGGCATGAAGGGTATAATCAAGTTTGATGGTGCAACTTCTGAAGAATTTGAAATCAAGAGTGGAGTTAAGCAAGGTTGTGTGCTAGCTCCAACCCTCTTTGGAATATACTTTTCACTTCTACTGAAATATGCCTTTCAGGATCAGGATGGTAGTATATACATTCAGTCACGCTCAGATGGCGGACTCTACAATGCTCAGAGATTGAAGGCCAAGACCAAAAACTAGGAGGGTTCTGATCAGAGAGTTGCTTTTTGCAGATGATGCTGCAATTACAACACACTCTGAGGAAGAATTACGTCTACTATCTGCATTCTCCAATTCTTGTTCTGAATTTGGTTTAACAATTAGCAAAAAGAAGACACAAATTATGCCACATAGTGCACATGGTGTACCATCAATCTTTATTGACGATGCCAAACTGGAGATGGTAGACCATTTTACATAACTAGGATCAGAGGTAAATAGCAAATTATCCCTAGATCAGGAAATCAACATCAGGATTGGTAAGGCAGCAACAAAAATGAACAGGTTAACAAAAAGAGTCTGGGAGAACAGGAAACTTACTGCCAAAACAAAAGTCCTTGTCTATCAAGCCTGTGTCCTTAGTACTCTTCTTTATGGCAGTGAAGCCTTGTCAACTTACTCACACCAAGAGAAACGTTTAAACAGCTTTCATATGCGGTGTCTGCGAAGAATACTTGGTATTAAGTGGCAAGACAAAATCACAAATACTGAAGTATTGGAAAGATCAGGTTGTGTGACGGTTTGTTCCATGCTCAGTCTTCGTAGACTTAGATGGATAGGACATGTATGGAGGATGGATGATGGTAGAATACCAAAGGACATCTTTTTTGGTGAATTACAGATGGGTAAGAGATCTCAGGGTCGGCCTCTACTACGATACAAAGATGTGTGTAAGCGGGACATGATTGATACAGGCATTGATAATGCACATTGGGAGCAAGTCGCCGCTGAACGTGTTGCATGGAGGGCAAATATCAGAAATGGAATAAAGACAAAGGAGAAAATGATTGCAGATAAGTCACACACTGAGCGTGCAAGATGTAAGATGGTGCATGATGGTGACAATGACCATGTGTTCACATGCACCCACTGTGAACGAACATTTACAGCACGAATTAGCCTGATCAGTCACATTCGCTACCGCCATAGATTGTAGTTATGCCTTTTTGAAGCACAGTGTAACAAACTATCGTCTGTCAAGAGGCAAGGTGTCAATGAAGTTTTATTACCATGGTAAGGATCTATTTATATATGATGTCTCTTTATCAGGTCCCCGATTTACAGTTTGGCCCTCACTGGAGATACATTTCTAGCAACTGGAGATGATGATGGAGTACTTAAGGTGAGTTTAAGGATGTTTTTGTTATAGCATTTGCAACATTCTACTCCACCAGCATGTCAGGTATTTGTCAGATATGACTGAGGTACTGTATGACAAAAGTTGAACAGTCATTGGATGGAAAAGTTGAACGGAAAGGTGAAAACACAGATCTCAATACCAAAGAAGATTGGTTATGGAGACAAATAAAATAGAGGAAAATGAAATATTTTCGGGATGTAAAAAGATGTGAATGTCTAGAAAAGATCATTGTGCAAGGTGGTTTACCAGGGATACGATGAAGAGAAAGGTGAGAACTTTGTTGGGTCCAAAAGGTAATAGATAATTTACACCTGTCGGCAACATCATCATGATTATCATCTTCTATTTTGCTATCAAGAGTCGTGGGGGAGAAATAAATAGCGTTCCATTGACTGATGGATGGCACTGGATGGTGTCATTCTGTGTGATTGTAAAATATCTTTGATGTCGTCACTCCATTTTCTTATCGTCCGCTTGCTCTCATTTGAAATCTTCTTTGATGTAGTAGCACCAGTGCTGGTAGTTGATGGTGTTGCATCTTAACAAGGTAGCTGAAGCATTTGATCTTCTTTCTTTCAGTATATGAGGCACAAGATGTTGATCCCATTATCTGTCTGGAAACATCATTTTTTACTTGGTCTCCGATAGTTCGTTCCATTTCCTCAATAATCTTTGAGCAATGGTATGTGAACAAATAAATCCCCTACATGTTATCGTAGGTTCATCCTGTTTTGAACACTTTGATGTCAGCAACAGAGTCAGGATATCTGGATTTCTTTTTTATCATCTTCCTCTTTGTTCATCAGGTATTGTTTGTTTTGAATTTTATTGTTTTTCCAGTGTACAGCAGAGCTGAATGTGTGCACCTTTTGACCGCCACATCTGACTTTTTTGAAATTTGTTGACTGGGTTAGCCAGTTTTGGACATTAGAACCCTTTTGGCAATTTAGTAGAGTGTACCTTTGATGGTCATCACTTATCCATGATTTGGGTGTCGTTGATGAGTGCCAGAATAGTTCCACATCACTGCATCTCCAGGGGCCATCAACTCCGAGGTCCCTTGCTAGTTGGGTTTAGGCCAGTGATGGCCATTTATCCGTGGTGTATGACGTTGACGTATGGCAGTTGTCTTCTTACAAGGAGCTCCATAAAACCAGCACAGAGCTTGCTTGTGCCCAAGGTGTAGTACAGGGTATGCCTTTATATGCATGACAACTTTCCCCCATTCCTTGACCGAAGTCACCACACCACAGACATCTGGCTTATGATAGAGAAGAATTTCACATATATCTGGCTTATGATAGAGAGGAATTTCACAGACATCTGGCTTATGATAGAGAAGAATTTCACACATATCTGGCTTATGATAGAGAGGAATTTCACAGACATCTGGCTTATGATAGAGAGAAATTTCGAAAGACTTTTAGGGCAAAATTCTACACAGAACAAGTCACGTGATGATGATGATGTCGATAACAAGGACTGTTTGGTCTCCATATTCACATTTGTATTCATGAGCTAGTCTAACTTTCTGTGAACATCTGTCTCATGAACTGTGCAGGTATGGGACATGAGGACCAAAACAGCCACCATGGAACTGAAGGAGTGTGAGGATTTCATCAGTGACATGATTGTGGAAGATAACAAAAAGATCATTGCTTCCAGGTTTGTCTGAGATGGTCATGTTTATTTCTGTAAGAACAGGACAATTGTTGCTAGCATGTTTGTCTGTCATTGCTTCCATATTTGTCTGTCATTGCTTCCATGTTTGTCTGTCATTGCTTCCATGTTTGTCTGTCATTGCTTCCAATTTTGTCTGTCATTGCTTCCAATTTTGTCTGTCATTGCTTCCATATTTGTCTGTCATTGCTTCCATATTTGTCTGTCATTGCTTCCATGTTTGTCTGTCATTGCTTACAAGTTTGTCTGACATTGCTTACAAGTTTGTCTGTCATTGCTTCCATATGTGTCCGTCATTGCTTTCATATATGTCCGTCATTGCTTCCATATGTGTCCGTCATTGCTTCCAGGTTTGTCTGTTATTGCTTCCATATGTGTCCGTCATTGCTTCCATATGTGTCCGTCATTGCTTCCATGTGTGTCCTTCATTGCTTCCAGGTTTGTCTGTTATTGCTTCCATGTTTGTCTGTTATTGCTTCCATATGTGTCCGTCAGTGCTTCCATATGTGTCCGTCACTGCTTCCATATGTGTCTGTTGCTGCTTCTGTATGTGTCCGTCACTGCTTCTGTATGTGTCCGTCACTGCTTCTGTATGTGTCCATCATTGCTTCCATATGTGTCCGTCAGTGCTTCCATATGTGTCCGTCACTGCTTCCATATGTGTCCGTCACTGCTTCCATATGTGTCCGTCATTGCTCCCATATTTGTCTGTCATTGCTTCCATATTTGTCTGTCATTGCTTCCATATTTGTCTGTCATTGCTTCCATATTTGTCTGTCATTCTTCCATAATTGTCATGCTTCCAGGTTTGTTTATCATTGCTTCCAGGTTTGTTTGAGATAATGTTTATTTCTGTAACCAAAAGACAATTGTTGCTGCCATATTTATCTATCTTTGTTTCAGGTTTGATTGATATTGTTGCTTTGTTTGAAATACCTTATGGCCATTCTATTTGTATATTCTCTCAATTGTGTGAAAACCCCCTTATGATCATTCTGTTTGTTTGTTCACCAGATTGTTTGAAAACCCCCTTATGATCATTCTGTTTGTTTGTTCACCAGATTGTTTGGAAACCCCTTTATGGTCATTCTGTTTGTATGTTCACCAGATTGTTTGAAAACCCCCTTATGGTAATTCTGTTTGTGTGTTCTCCTGATTGTTATGAAAACCCCCTCGATGATATTCTACTTTTTTTTCTTCCTGTAGTGGGGAGGGAACTCTGACTTGCTTCAACATTAGGCAGAAACGACTGGAGAGCCAATCAGAGTTGTTTGATTCCGAGCTGCTCTGTCTGGCAAGAATGAAGGTTGGTCACTGGGAATTTACATTATCATCATCATCATCACTCATATTTGCATCATAATCCAGATCATTACCACAATTATTATCATAATGATGATCATCAATGTCATTATCATAATAACGATCATTATCACAATCATCATCATCCCCATTATTACCACAACAATCATTATTACCATCATCATCATCACCATTATCATCATAGTTATTATTATCACCATCATCATCAGTGCAGTAATTATCATCACCATTGTTATCACAATTATTATCATCATAAAGATCATTGATACAGTTATCAACGTAATGATTATCACTCTCACCATTATTATCACCATCCTCATCTTCACAACCTATCTATAGAGATGTCAACAAGCTTAAGTTGACTGCTGCATTCTTTGATTTTATTCTTATCAACACCTGAGGGTGTTCGAAGAAAGAGAAGAAGAATCATTGTAATTATCATCATCATGATTATCCCCATCATCATTCCTATCATCATCCCCATTATCATGCTCATCATCGTCGTCATTAAAATCATCATCCCATTATCATTATCATCATCCCCTTCATCATTATCCTCATCATCATCATTATCATCCCCATCATCATTATCATCATCATCATCATTATCATCCCCATCATCATTATCAGCATCCCTATCACCATCATCATCATCATCCCCATTATCATCCCCACCATCATCATCATCATAATCCCCATTATGCTTATCATCCCCATCATCATCCTCATCCCTCACTAGAAGCCTACTAATTTGCACGTATATATTCCCAGGGTGGACGTAAGCTTATATGTGGAACAGGCGAAGGTGTGTTGAATGTCTTCAATTGGGGCCAGTGGGGGAACATCAGCGACAGATTCCCTTGTGGGGAGGACCAGATCGACAGCATTGTTGCAATCACAGACGATGTCTTGTGTGTGGGGTCAAACGATGGAAGCATCAGGTTAGCATTTTATACCAATATTTTAGTGTTTTCTTGACTTTGGTGAAGACATTATTATGCAGTTTATAAGAATTACATTGGACTGTTTTCTTGTGTGCAGATCTTCTTCTTCTTCTTCTTCTTCTTCTTCTTCTTTCGTTTGCTTGAAATTTGTCTATAACTGCAATGTTGTCTCTTGTATGAAATTTGTCTATAACTGCAAAGTTGTCTCTTGTATGAAATTTGTCTATAACTGCAATGTTGTCTCTTGTATAAAATTTGTCTAAAACTGCTATGTTGTCTCTTGTATAAAATTCGTGTATAACTGCAATGTTGTCTCTTGTATGAAATTTGTCTATAACTGCAATGTTGTCTCTTGTATAAAATTTGTCTATAACTGCAATGTTGTCTCTTGTATGAAATTTGTCTATAACTGCAATGTTGTCTCTTGTATAAAATTTGTCTATAACTGCAATGTTGTCTCTTGTACGAAATTTGTCTATAACTGCAATGTTGTCTCTTGTACAAAATTTGTCTATAACTGCAATGTTGTCTCTTGTACAAAATTTGTCTATAACTGCAATGTTGTCTCTTGTATGAAATTTGTCTATAACTGCAATGTTGTCTCTTGTATGAAATTTGTCTATAACTGCAATGTTGTCTCTTGTATGAAATTTGTCTATAACTACAATGTTGTCTCTTGTATGAAATTTGTAACTATAACTGCAATGTTGTCTCTTGTATGAAATTTGTCTATAACTGCAATGTTGTCTCTTGTATGAAATTTGTCTATAACTGCAATGTTGTCTCTTGTATGAAATTTGTCTATAACTGCAATGCTGTCTCTTGTATGAAATTTGTAACTATAACTGCAATGTTGTCTCTTGTATGAAATTTGTCTATAACTGCAATTTATTATGTGGTTGTTTCTTGTATGAGTTTAACCTGTCTGTTTAGTTCACTCAGTGGTCTATAGAGTTTATCTTTCACTGTCGTCTCTCTAGGCTAACAGATTTGCCTAGATATGACATATTTTGGGCAATTTGGAGTATGTGATCTGCTGTCTGCAGCGCAAATCCTCATGTGCACATACCTGATTGGCCACTTATTGTCTTCTTTCATTCTCTGTTCTCCATAGCTTGCTTGTGTTTGCTGGCTGTGAACTCCAGCGTGAAGTCTTGTGTCGGATGAAGACATCCAGTTGTCCAACATCAGTGTGATGTCATACCGTTGTCCCATGTCTGGCTTATTGGTGTGCAGACTTGTGGTTCCTCGCCGTGTAGGCAGATACTCTCCGACTTCAGAAGAATCAGCGATCCTACTACGTTAGCCAGGACCCTGAAGGGAACTGTTACCCAGGATGCGCGACTAGGATGTGTCAGTAGGTCTTGGCCAGTATAGAACCTGGCCCTGGTGCCTTGGAAACACCTCTGTATCCCATGTCTTGGCCAGTATAGAACCTGGCCCTGGTGCCTTGGAAACACCTCTGTGTCCCATGTCTTGGCCAGTATAGAACCTGGCCCTGGTGCCTTGGAAACACCTCTGTCCCCCATGTCTTGGCCATTGTAGAACCTGGCCCTGATGCCTTGGAAACACCTCTGCGTCCCTATTCTCCAACACACTTTGAATCTTCCTATCGTTTGCTGTCTGATGCAGCTCCATGTGTGTCCTCCAGATATGATTTATCTTTGTCTCTAATTCTCTTCTCTGTGTTTTTATGACTCCTATTTCTTTCACCCTGTGGGTGGTTTTCTAAGTTTTTTCCTATCCAGCTTCAGCATCTTCTCCTTACGTCTTGACCCATGGTAGTTGTCTAGTTCTAGACAGATCTTGATCTATGGTAGTTGTCTAGTTCTAGACAGATCTTGATCTATGGTAGTTGTCTAGTTCTAGACATATCTTGATCTATGGTAGTTGTCTAGTTCTAGACAGATCTTGATCTATGGTAGTTGTCTAGTTCTAGACAGATCTTGATCTATGGTAGTTGTCTAGTTCTAGACAGATCTTGATCTATGGTAGTTGTCTAGTTCTAGACAGATCTTGATCTATGGTAGTTGTCTAGTTCTAGACAGATCTTGATCTATGGTAGTTGTCTAGTTCTAGACAGATCTTGATCTATGGTAGTTGTCTAGTTCTAGACATATCTTGATCTATGGTAGTTGTCTAGTTCTAGACAGATCTTGATCTATGGTAGTTGTCTAGTTCTAGACAGATCTTGATCTATGGTAGTTGTCTAGTTCTAGCAAGATAATCAGACTGTACATATTTTGTTGTAGAAATAGCCCTAGCATAATGTAGACATTATAGATGAACCCTGCTAGAATGTAGATGTAACAGAAGAATTCTCACATAAAGTAGATATACCAGAATTTTATCAAGAAGTAGACAAAGAGAAGAAATTTAACATAACATAAATGTATACAAGAAAAATTTGAACATACATTTGATATAACATAATTTTCACAAGTAGAAATAAGAATTTTTAGATAAAGTACATGTAATAGCTGCATTTTTATGTAAAGTAGATATAACAGAAGATTTTAACATAAAGTAGATGTTAACAGAAAAACCCCAACATAATGTAGACATTATAAAAGAACTCTAGCAGAATGTAAACGTAACAGATAAACTTTAACAGAAAAGTAGATGTAACAGATAAACTCTAAAAGAATTAACATTTTACAGAAGAATCCTAATGTATGCATTATAGAATAACCCTAATAAACTGTACACATAATAGAATAACTGTTATAGAAATTAGGTACCACAAAAATAAACCTCACAACATATAGATATTACATATGAAGCCTAATAGAATGTAGATAGAAAAGGATAACTTCACATAAGTTAGATACCATAGAAGATCCTAACAATATAGATATTACATATGACATCTAATAAAATGTAGATATAGCATATTAACTTTCACAGAAAGTACATATCATAGAAGAACCCTAACATAATGTAGATATTACAGAAAAACCTTACAGAGTGTAAATATTACAGAAGAGCTCTAGGAGAATGTAGATATAATAGAACTTTAAAAGAAAGTAGATATCAATCACAGAAACAAAACCCTAATAGAATGTAGCTATTACAGAACCCTAACAGAATGTAGGTATTAATAGAATGTAGATATTACAGATGAACTCTAACATAATGTAGATGTTACAGATGTTTTGAAATACTGTCAGAAGATGCTAGGAGAGAATACATGACATACTGTTAATGTAAAAAGCTGATTTCAAGACAGAGTTATAACTGCAGCTAATGTGACTTCATTTCCAGGGCAGTTCATGTGCTTCCGAACAGAGTTCTAGGAATTGTGGGGCAGCATGACGAAGGGTTCCCCGTGGAAGACATGAGCTTGACGGCTGACCAGGTTTATGTCGCCAGCTGCTCCCATGACCAGCGTATCAAATTTTGGAATGTGGACGAGTTGAAATCACAGACTGTTGACACTAGTAAGAAAGGCACAAAACAGGCAAAAAAACTGGCCAAGTTTGGCAAGGTGAAGAAAAATGACTTTTTCTCTGGGCTAGTTGAGGATGATAATAATAATAATGATGATGATGATAAAAGCGACGAAGATGATTCTGATTCTGATTAAAATTTAATGCTTATTTTACAGTAAATGGTATTATGTTTGTTTTTTATAATGTCTTCTTCATTTGCCATTGGTTATCATCATGTCTGTTTGCATCTTCTTAATGTGCTTTATCTCCCATTGAACAAAAGAAAAGAATGATCAGACCTGTCAGAAAACCACCACAACCTGCTCAAGATGAATACCACCTTTCCCTGCATGATCTTGAGTTCTTCAAGTGGTGAGTGCAAGACTTGGGTGCTGATTGTCAACCATCATCATGGAGAATTTCTGTTATTCTCTTGCAGACTTGCAGCATGTAAGGTTTGAGTTCATGGCAGACTGTATGAGAGTGGAGACCAAGGTTGATCCTTCCTTCTTTTGCCAGACTTGTCTTCCCAGGGTGTCCCACAAACTAGTGTCTGCCCAGGATGTCCCACAGACTAGTGTCTGCCCAGGATGTCCCTTAGATTAGTGAGTGCCCAGAATGTTTCCCAGACTAGTGTCTGCCCAGGATGTCCCACAGACTAGTGTCTGCCCAGGATGTCCCACAGACTAGTGTCTGCCCAGGATGTCCCACAGACTAGTGTCTGCCCAGGGCATTCCCACAAACTAGTGTCTGCCCAGGATGTTCCCACAAATTGGTGTTTGCCCAGGATGTCTCCCAGACTAGTGTCTGCCCAGGATGTCCCACAGACTATTTTCTGCCCAGGACGTTCCCACAGACTAGTGTCTGCCCAGGATGTCCCACAGACTAGTGTCTGTCCAGGATGTTCTTCAGACTAGTTTCTGCCCAGGATGTTCAAACAGACTAGAATCTGCCCAGGATGTGCCACAGACTAGTGTCTGCCCATGATGTCCCACAGACTAGTGTATGCTCAGGATGTCCCAGAGATTAGTGTCTGCCCAGGATGTCCCATAGACTAGTGTCTGCCCAGGATGTGCCACAGACTAGTGTCCAAGATGTCCCCCAGAATAGTGTCTGCCCAGGATGTTCCACAGACTAGTGCTGCACAGGATGTCCCAGAGATTAGTGTCTGCCCAGGATGTCCCACAGACTAGTGTCTACCCAGGATGTCCCCCAGAATAGTGTCTGCCCAGGATGTCCCACAGAATAGTGTCTGCCCAGGATGTCCCAGAGATTAGTGTCTGCCCAGGATGTCTCACAGCCTAGTGTCTGCACATTACTTTACAAACATTAAAAAGAACATAACTTGTAATTGAATGATACACTACTCTAGGAAATGACATGTCGATTTGTTTCTAATGCACACATTACTTTGAAAAAGTAAATAATACTAAAAAGTAATTAAATAATACATTACTTTAGAGCTGGGTATATAATGAATACATACATTACTTTGGGAAAGTGTATATAAGTAAGTGATACACTTAAAACTTTACAAAAGTTTGTTGTTGCATGGTCCATTAATTTAGAATTATAATAAGCTGTGAATCAAGTCTTAGTGAGATATGACTGAGCGGTACGGTATGACAGTAGACGGTACTTTCTGTTAGCGCTAAATGTTGGGTGGCGCTCACCAAACCCAACACTGCACATTGTGCCAACAGCTTTGGGCGGAGGAGTGCAGTTGGCAGGGTACAAACCTTATCCAAGTAGGAGGAAATGCAACCTAAAGACAAAATGTCATGGCAGGGCAGACCAGGTCCTGAGCCTTGGTTGGCAACTGGTCTAGGATCGAAGTTCCGACAGGTGGACAGTTAGAGCATTGCTTTACTGATTCTGCAGCTTGTCTTGTTCCAGATGTATTGGTGTTACCTACCTTTCCTCTGGAGTAAACTAGGCAGGCCGAGAGAGGGATCATGCTGCATGGGCAACACATGGTCTCTACAATTCAGTTAAGATTTATTCTCTATGTAGAAGTATAACTCCATCCCTTATCCCCACCATGGGTTGTGGTTATTATGCCTTTTATTGAAGCCCAATATAACAAACTATCATCTGTCAAGATGCAAGGTAGTAGCAGCAGCAGCAGTAGTAGTAATAGTAGCAGTAGTAGCAATAGTAGCAGTAGTAGTAGTAATAGTAGCAGTAGTAGTAATAGTAGCAGTAGTAGTAGTAGTATAAGCTGTAGAATGAAGAATCATTTTTAGGAAAGATCATATACATAGTTCCCTGGGAAGGTTAACCTGGTCAACAAATACCCGCAGAAGTTGGATGTGTCGGCCTAACGGTGCAAGAACGCAGCTTTGCTGTAAACAGGCACAACACAATCACGTCTGGAAAAAAAACTCCGGATGAACGCAGAAGAAGAAGATATGCATAGTTCAACCAAGTGATGTATTGCGTTAGATCAGGGAATACAATAGTTGGACGATACATCCTGAGACTATCATTATGTGCTCTGTGAATTGTTTCAGGCGATCTTGTCTTACCACAGATCTTGGAACTTGGTGATTTGAATAGCCTTTAACGATTATATCCCACCATGACGCTGCCTTAGTTCATCCAGCGACATTTCTCTTGGCCTGTCCCTGCTTCTTTTCTCATGGATCTTTCCAGCTGTTCAATGTTTTTCAATGCCTCTCTTCTCTTTACATGACCAAAGAAAACTGTTTGTCTCTTTTTTTTTATAGCTGTATATAATATTCTAGTTTCATTAGCCTCTTTCAGGCAGTTGTTAGTTACTCAGGCAGTCCAAGGTATTCACAACATGCATCTCAGGAACCACATCTTCGTTGCTTCCAAGCTTATCATAATTTGTTTTTAATTCATCTTCCATGATTTACTACCATAGAGCAAGACAAGTTCTACAAAATATTTCAATACTCTCTTTCTTATATTAAATGATTTATTGCATAAGATACTTTTCATTTTCTGAAATGGAGATTTTGCTTGACTTATTCATTCTGCTCATAATCCCTGCCACACATCTTCCTTCTGATGTTATATAATTGCCTGTAAGTATTTATATTTATTAGCTTGGTTAAGTATTCTCCTTTCTATTGTTATCTCACATTTTGGTGTAATCTTTCTCTTTGATATAATCATTGTTTCAATTTTTGTGATATTCAAAGGAAGTCTTTTTTTTATTTTTTTTTATTTGGTCGACCCAAGCATCCTTGGCAGACACAAGTCTGTGTTTGCACTCTCTGTTGCTACAATATCCAAAAGTGGTAGATCTTGTACATTTCCCGCCATCAAAACTGTGCCATCTGCATAGCGTAGATTGTATTTATTATAATCTCCAACCCGTTTTTTGGCCTCTGTTTGAGAGAGAAGAGATCCTTTTCTGGGATCAACGACTTGCATCCAATAGATGCAACACCTTTTCTGGGCTCAGTCGACCAGCACACCAATAGATACAACACCTTTTCTGGGCTCAGTCGACCTGCACGTCAATAGATCAGACTTAAGTGTCAAACTCGGTTTTCCTGAGGGTTCAGTAACTAACCAACACCTCTTTGAGCAGGTTCAGTAACTAATAAACACCTCTTTGAGCAGGTTCAGTAACTAATGAACACCTCTTTGAGCAGGTTCAGTAACTAATAAACACCTCTTTGAGCAGGTTCAGTAACTAATGAACACCTCTTTGAGCAGGTTCAGTAACTAATGAACACCTCTTTGAGCAGGTTCAGTAACTAACCAACACTTCTTTGAGCAGGTTCAGTAACTAATGAACACCTCTTTAAACAGATTCAGTAACTAACCAACATCTCTTTGGGCAGGTTCAATAACTAATGAACACCTCCTTGGGCAGGTTCAGTAACTAATGAACACCTCTTTGAGCAGGTTCAGTAACTAACCTATATCTCTTTGGGCAGGTTCAGTAACTAACCTACATCTCTTTGAGCAGGTTCAGTAACTAATGAACACCTCTTTTGGCAGGTTCAGTAACTAACCAACATCTCTTTGGGCAGGTTCAGTAACTAACCAACACCTCTTTGAGCAGGTTCAGTAACTAACCAACACCTTTTTGGGCAGGTTCAGTAACTAACCAACACCTCTTTGAGCAGGTTCAGTAACTAACCAACATCTCTTTGGGCAGGTTCAGTAACTAACCAACACCTCTTTGAGCAGGTTCAGTAACTAACCAACACCTTTTTGGGCAGGTTCAGTAACTAACCAACATTTCTTTGGGCAGGTTCAGTAACTAATGAACACCTCTTTGAGCAGGTTCAGTAACTAATGAACATCTCTTTGAGCAGGTTCAGTAACTAATGAACACCTCTTTGAGCAGGTTCAGTAACTAATGAACATCTCTTTGAGCAGGTTCAGTAACTAATGAACACCTCTTTGAGCAGGTTCAGTAACTAATGAACATCTCTTTGAGCAGGTTTAGTAACTAACCTACATCTCTTTGGGCAGGTTCAGTAACTAACCTACATCTCTTTGAGCAGGTTCAGTAACTAATGAACACCTCTTTGAGCAGGTTCAGTAACTAACCAACACCTTTTTGGGCAGGTTCAGTAACTAATGAACACCTCTTTGAGCAGGTTCAGTAACTAACCAACACCTCTGTGGGCAGGTTCACTAACTAATGAACACCTCTTTGAGCAGGTTCAGTAACTAACCAACACCTCTTTGGGCAGGTTCAGTAACTAACCAACACCTCTTTGGCAGGTTCAGTAACTAATGAACACCTCTTTGAGCAGGTTCAGTAACTAACCAACACCTCTTTGGGCAGGTTCAGTAACTAACCAACACATCTTTGAGCAGGTTCAGTAACTAACCAACACATCTTTGAGCAGGTTCAGTAACTAACCAACACATCTTTGAGCAGGTTCAGTAACTAACCAACACCTCTTTGAGCAGGTTCAGTAACTAACCAACACATCTTTGGGCAGGTTCAGTAACTAACCAACACCTCTTTGGGCAGGTTCAGTAACTAACCAACACCTCCTTGGAAAGTTGCGGCAACCTTCTGGAATGGGAAGAGTCCATAAATAAACACACATGTATTATTTGGCCTCACAGAAGTAGAAGAATGAAGCAGAGATTAGAGGACGCACTAGACAAGATAAAAATTGAAAGCTCTAGTTACAGACTGGTATCTGAATTTGTGGTGAAGTGGTCAAGCTGTCTGCCTTACGCTCTGAAAGTTGTGGGTTCGATTCCAGGCTATGTCTTTCATTTCACAGTGCATTTTTATCGGAGACTCCTGGGGATCATCGCAGGAGCTACGAAGTCCATGCTTTGTGCAACGCTTTCGGCAGGGCACCTTGCAGAAAGAGACCAAGCCATGTGGGATAAAATCCTGTGTAATGAAGTAAATCCTCTCGACTTTTAAGACTTAATTTGAACCCGTCACCTTCAAATGACAACATCAGTCACTACAGGGCAAGTGTACTTCGATGCATGACCAAACTCATCATCATCATCATAAAATGCCCTGCCAGCTGGTGTAGGTACTCATGGCACTCCACAGATCTCGGTCTTTGGTGTCCTGGCTTAACTCTGCTGCTGATATTCCTCCATGCCACCGTCTCAATCCCTCCAGCATCACTTCTCTTGGTCTGCCTCTGCCTCTCTTAACCCTTGAAAATAAAGTTTGTTCATTCATTCGTTCTCTTCCCCTCGATCTTTCCAATTGTCACGGTGTTCTACAATGTCTCTCTTCTCATCACATGACCAAAGAAAGCTGTTTGTCTCTTTCTTATTGTTGTATATAATGTTCTAGTTTCATTAGCCTCTTTCAGACAATTGTTGTTAGCTACTCTGGCAGTCCAAGGAATTTGCAACATTCGTCTCAAGAACCACATCTCTGTTGCTTCTAAGTTTTTCCTAATTTGTTCATTTACATTCCAAGATTCACTGCCATACAGCAAAACTGGTTCTACATAGCATTTCAGCACTCTCTTTCTGACACTCAGTGATAGCGACTTATTGCATAAGATACTCTTCATCTTCTGAAATGCAGCTTTTGCTTGCCCTATTCTGCTCTTAATCTCTGTTGTACATCTTCCATCTGATGTTATAAATGCCCCTAGGTATCTAAAATTATCAACTTGGTTAAGGATTTTCCCTTCTATTTCTATGTCACATTTTGGTGTCACCATTTTCTTTGATATTACCATTGTTACTGTTTTCTTGATATTCAAGGAGAGTTCTTTCTGTTACTACAGTGTTCAACAATTGTTGTAGGTCTGTTGCATTATCCGCCACCAATACTGTGTCATCTGCATAGCGTATACTGTTTATATTATAACCTCTGATTAGTATTCCTGGCTTCTCTTTGATCTCTCTCATTATTACTTCGCTATATAGGGAGAAAAGATCTGGTGACAAGACACATCCCTGTCGTACTCCTAGCTTTATCTGTTCGTAACTACCCTCTTTATTTCCAATTTTAATTGCTGCTACTTGGTTCCAGTAAATATTCTTTATTATTCTTAAATCTTTCCCATCAATGTTGATATCTTCCAACATTTTAATCAGTTCATGATGTTTTACTATATCAAATGCTCTAGTATAATCTATGAAGCACAAATATTTGACTTTCTGTGTCTCTATTGACCTTTCCATTTGTGTTCATAATGTGTGTATTGTATATATGACCAACTAGACACCCCTAAAAAGTCTTCATTAGCCAGGTCTATTATCTACATCAGTGGTTCTCAACCAGTGGGGAATTACCCCCCCCAAGGGAGGAATTTTAGGGCTTCTGCGTGGGGGGGGGGGGGGGGGGGGGGGAATTAAGACCATAGATTGACAGACTCAAAATGGTGTCAGGCACAATATCCTGGTTTTCTATTGAGCATTTTGTTTGATGAAGCACAATTTTCTGGCATTCTGATGTCATGTATTAAGAGACAATTCTTTGACCTTTTAACTGTTTGTTTATTGTAATATGATTAATTTGGTGTGTTAACAAAATATTGTGAATATGAACAATGCACCTTCTGAGTCTGACAATTTTGGAAAGGGAGAAATTATTTTTCTTTCGTTCCGGGCAATGACATTCTGACATATGGTGAAAGGATGTATGGGTCAAAAAAGTTTGAGAACCACTGATCTACATGAACCCCACAACTATGAAATTCAGACATAATTCGTATCTAACTATAGAGATAGCACAATAGGTCTCAGAATTGTTTGATATATATGTGGAATTGACACAGCGCTTGTCCTGAGAACATGATCATGAGAAGTGTCAACTGCTTTATACACTCTACACTACTTTAGGACATAAATAGTCATTAGTTGCCCGAAACATTCAACCCCAGCATTTATTGGCTGTTCGTGATTTTCTAGGCAATTTTACTTTCAGTAGTTTGCCATTGATTTTTGATTGGCCCGCTGTCAACTAAAATCTTCACTTTTCGTCCTTGACTTGGGGATGTAAATTACAAGTACCTCTGAAGTCGAAGTGTGTTCACCTGAAGGCCAGAGACACTGATAATAGGGAAAGCTAATTCACAAGCAAAAATCAGTTCAGTGCACCAGTAGTAGTCGCATAGGTATGGACTACGCTTGAATTGAAAGCGAGCAAACGCCCAAACAAAAACAAAACACATCCAAGTATAATTCACCACAAAACAATCTACTACAAAATCTCTTGCGGCTGACATCGAAGTCAACATAACAGGATTGTGAAGTTGCACTAACTACATCGTGATCTGGCCGGTGCAGTGGTGAAAGAATTAGGACGCAGATCATAATCTCACATACCTCGAAACACAACTGCGGGCGATTTGGCAGCAGACAGCCTTGCGTTGGTTTCCCATGCAACGGTATGAGTGCCGGTCGTTCAGAAAGCAATGGTAAACTACTGAACGTAAACTTGCCCAGGTATAACAAATAGCAACAACAAAAATGCTGCAGTTGACTGCTACGTCCTGTGAGGGATATGCAATTAACTTTTTAACCCATGATCGGCTTCACTAAGCCACAGACTCTAAATACTACCATATAAAAAAAGTTAGCTGCAATGCCTTTACAGGATGTTCAGTAGGTTGCCACTGCTTTATGAAGAGTCGACTCCTCATAACTTTGAAATTGATACAAAGGGATCTGCTTTCAATTCGCCCACAGTTGATTTTGAATCCTCGACTCAGGATGATTGAAAATTGGAATTTCACTGTCACGTAAGCCACAGATGCTGATACACTGCTATATAAGTAGTTAGTTAGTCGCGGTTCCAACTTCACAGCAAAGGGTCACCCCTTAATGTTCCATTCCTGTGCCAGTAAATATCACACAAAATGCTCCTCACTGCCCCATGTGAAAAGTTGAACAGACAGGAGTCTCCACATACCAACAGCCGGTACATGTATGCTATGGATAATGCCGCTGCCAATATGCTAACACAAAAGTCAACCATGAAAAGTACAGTTCAACGTCGAATGCGGTAGTCACTAGAAAACCAGTAGCATAAGGCAAACCAAGTTAGTTCAGCAACCGACCGGCCGCCATTATTACTATATACGTAAAGTAAATTACACTTTTTACACGTCTTCAGGTTATTGTATATTCTCTGGAGACGTAGAACTCCGAGGAAAGGTCAGACGGACACACTAATCAGACTGCTACTGGCACCATTAGTATTGAGGACTCTTCGCTGGATGTTGTAGATGAGGACGCAGCATGTATGGGAATGTCCCGAGTGCTGTGATGTCGGTTCTTGAGTCGACTCTGGAGACATAGAGTAGCCACAGCAGTGGAGAGGTTGGCTAGACCAAACAACGGCTGACAATCAAATTAACAGGTATTAATTATAATGGGAATTTCCGTTCAGCATTGAAATTGCGGAAGATACCACGAAACAAAACAAATAATATGATGACCATAGTATGGCGAAATATCGCCCTTCTGTCCAAATCGGTAGGTCTTATCTGGCGATCTATTATCCTTCGACACTGAATTATTTAAAGTCACAGTTGTGTGGAAATACAGCTGGAAACCAAGGCTCTTGAAAGAAGATTCAGGGATCGACCATAACAATGATAAGCACATTATAGAACGTTGGGCTTGAAAATGCAAGAGGCAAGGGAGAACTGGAAATGATCGACAACCGTTTGGACTGGCCCTAATGAAAACGATGTCCTGCAAAGTAGCTGCTTATGATGAAATCTCAGGAGCAGTGGTTCTTAGATTCACAGAACTCTCCACCGTGGGGGGGGGGGGGGGGGGGGGGGTGGTTTAGGGTTTCGGGGGGGGGGGAATTAAGATTATTTCAAGATCGCATTGATACAAGAACCAATTATTTGATATTGTTTTCCCCTCCACACTTTACGGTTCTGTACTTCTCGCCCTTCTGAAATTTGTTTTATAACGTAGTATACCCGCAAATCACGTTTTATGTAGACGTCTAGACTTGTTCTAGTATGTGTTATTAAATTTAGCTTCCACTGTTACGTATACTGTATAGGGGCATAGAGGACGGATTTATAGGGAGAAGATACGAAAAAAGGGGGGGGGGGGGGAAATGACATTCTGAACATATGGTGAAAGGGTGCATGAGCCACAAAAAAAAAATGGTTGAGAACCACTGCTCTAGAGACTATCTCAGTCGGCGGAGTACAGAAAACTCCTGCCTCAAAATCTCTTGGGTTGATTCGACCAAATGGAGTGAATATAACAACAGCCTGGGTCAGTGAGTATCCATGACGTCAGTAAATAGACAGGAGCTGAAAGAGTCTCTCATTTGGCTTTTTTATACTGGGCTTCTTGTTGGGGCTGTCTGCAGGGTCCCGGGTGTGGCCCTGGTAGTTGTAATCAAAGTAGCCATCACTTTGCAGTTGGCGCAGAAAATGGTGAGGCTGGACGCGTTTACAAATATCTTCCATTTGAGCCTGGTGGAGCGCTTTGTAAGTCTCAAAGAGGAGCCTGGCCTCGTCAGTGTTCTCGTTGGATCGGATTTCTGTGAGACAGGAAATTGTCGTTACTTGAAAACATCAATATCAAGTGGGGAATCCTTTGAGGCCACTAAGACCGTTAATAAATAAACACACACGTACTGCTCGGCGCCCATAGCTCATGGAAGTTGGAGAAAAAATTAGAGACTAGAAGACGCACTAGACAACATAAAAATTGGAAGCTATAGTTACTGACCAGGATTCGAACTGGTCACCTCCAAATGACGACAGCACCTCGCTGCAGAAACAAATGTATTTCGACGTATGGCCAACTAGACGTTAAAATACTGGACAAAGCATTACGGTCCGATGTGGTTTGGTTGTTTGTTATTTGACCACGCTGGCTTAATATAAAATTATGAGACCTGTGGTGCTATCTTAATAGTTAGATACGAATTATATTCATATTTCATAGTTGTGGGTTCATGTGGATGACAGACCTGGCTAATGAAGACAGCTTTTTTTAGGGGTGTCCAGTTGGTCATGCGTCGAAGTACACTTGTTCCTGAAGCGAGGCTCTGTCGTCATTTGGAGGTGACAGGCTCGAATCCCGGTCGTAAACTATAGCTTTCAATTGTTATGTTATCTAGTCCGTCCTATAGTCAGTCTCTAATTCTTATCCCTGCTCCCATGAGCGCCAAACAATACGTGCGTATATATCTGTAAAACACCAGCAACATTTGTACCAAGCCAGTTTAGAACAACTACAGTCAAGGAAAAGACACTTGAGCAGCTCAATCGCTTTTCTTTGATAAAACTATTGTATGTTATTTGTAGAATGTTGCAATCAACATCATGTTGATTTTATAGGCAATTTTACGTTCAGTAATTTGCCATTACTTTCTGAACAAGAAGTAAATGTCTAAGTCCACATTAAAACCGGGGTAAGGGTCTAACCGCCTATCTCACCATCAGCGCACTAAAAGTTAAAGAGCGAGCGCTCGTATCCGTTCGAGGCAAATTAATATCAGGTAATGGCAGGTGAGAGATATAAATATGAAAGCGAACAGCAATTGTCAAAACAACATTCAACAACGTGAAATAGCTTGACACATTTCAACTGCTTAGTTAGGAATTACAATAACGAGGAATCAAGTGTTACATTTGCTACACATTGTCATCGCAAGTAAAGGGAGGTTTGACACGCCATGTGGGGTGGTGGGTATATGGTGGTGGTCCCACATTGTTTAATGAACCAATCGCACTAGATGGGTCTTCTTCTTCTTCTTCTTCTTCTTCTTCTTCTTCTTCTTCTTCTTCTTCTTCTTCTTCTTCTTCTTCTGCTGCTGCTGCTGCTGCTGCTGCTCGTTCTTGTTGTTGTTGGTCTTCTTCGTCGTCGTCGTTCGTCCGATATTTTGTTTGTCGTTTGCTTTGGTCGTAATTGTGCTGTGCAAGTTTACAGTGGAACTGCGATAATTGCAACTTTCGGCAGACACCTGCAGCTTTGAGATTTATGTTGATTCAATGAGACAGTATATCTTTCATAGTGTGCAATAATTCATCATCATCATCAGCAGTAACAGCAGCAGCAGAAGAAGAAGGGGGAGAGGGGAAGAGATGGAGGAGGACGGAGGATGGAGAATGAGGAGGAGGGGTGTAGGAGAAAAAGAGAAAGAAGAAGACATAGACAATCTTCCCAAATATAATCAAGGCAGATTGAATAGACTATAACATATCAACATCTAACGTCTCTCACCTTGATACAATTCCTCTTCATCGTCACAGATCTCGCCATTTTCCGTCAAACTTCGGTCGTCTGACGAGTCAACCACTCCGCTGACCGCTGTTGCTGTTTCCCCTTGCTTGACAATGTCCGTGACCTCTGACCCAGAGGTGGGGCTTTCTGGCACATTAGCTCCACTGTTTCCTGTCTGTGTGGGTGTGTCTGGGGAGTGGGGGTGAGGCGGAATTTTTAGTGGGGTGGAGGGATGTGAGGTGAGAGTTGTTTTTTTTTTTAAAAAGAAGATAAGCTATCAAGTGGGCATCGAATGTGGGTGGGCAGAGTGACATAGAGTTAGACAGACAGACAGACAGAGTTAGACAGACAGATAGGCTTAGACAGAGAGACGTAGGTTAGACATGCAGACAGATAGGGTTAGGCAGACAGACATATAGTGTTAAACTTACCGATGGGCATATAGAGTCAGACAGACAGATAGGGTTAGACAGCGAAACATAGGGTTAGACAGACAGGCAAAGAGACGGATAGGGTTGGACAGACTAAGGTTAGACAGGCAGACATTGTTAGACAGACATGCATATAAATAGGGTAAGACAGACAGACAGGGTTAGACAGCGAAATATATGGTTAGAGAGCGAAGCATAGGGTTAGACAGACAGGCAAAGAGACAGATAGGGTTGGACAGACATATAAGGTTAGACATACAGAAAGGATTAGACAGACAGAGTGTGTCAGACAGACATAGATATCGAGTTAGAAAAAGAGACTGGCAGACACACAGATAGAACAGCATAGATGTATACATATTGATAGGCATGGCCATGCGGTAGATTTTCTCTGTATGACGCAAGACTTTGAAATCCCACCCCTTACATGTTTTTTGTCTTCTTTTCGAAATTCCGCCCCTTAAAGATTTTTAGTTAGTGAATGGTTCAAAATGTATTTTGATTTCGCTGCTTATGCCGCCCCCTTTCGGTGCCGCCTGATGGGATCCGCCTCTCTGTATCATAGCACGACACGGCCCTGATAAAGAGGTATGCAGACACAGATATTTAAAGATAGACATACAGAAGGACAGATAGACAGACATCGATAGACATGCAGACAAACAACAACAACCAACATACAGACTGCCAGCTAGCTAGCTAGCCAGCTAGATAGATATATAGATAGATAGATAGATAGATAGATAGATAGATAGATAGATAGATAATTAGTTAGTTAGATAGTTAGTTAGCTTGTTAGTTTGTTAGTTAGTTTGTTAGTTTTTTAGTTAGTTAGTTAGTTTGTTAGTTTGTTAGTTAGTTAGTTAGTTTGTTAGTTTATTAGTTAGAGTTAGTTAGTTAGTTAGTTAGTCGCAGTTCCAACTTCACAGAACGGGTCGTCCCCATTATGCTCCGTTCCAGTGCCAGTGAATATCACACAAAATGCTCCCCACTTCCCAATGTGAAAAGTGGAAAAGACAGGAGTCTCGACAAACAACAGCCCGCACAGATACACTGTGCATAATGCCGCCGCCAGAATGTCAACACAATATTCCCCCACGAAACACCCAGTTCATCTCTGATGGAATCGGGCATTCATTTTCCCATCTGGATGTTTCCTAGATGTTCACCTACACAGTCCACGAAATACAGTTCATCGTCGATGGTAGTGGCAGTCAACCAGAAGCCCAGCAGCCACGCATTTCTGCATAAGG